>OX388150.1:16218993-16823417 GCA_947579745.1 Apocheima hispidaria | reverse complement strand
CCTAACCTAACCTAACCTAACCTAACCTAACCTAACCTAACCTAACCTAACCTAACCTAACCTAACCTAACCTAACCTAACCTAACCTAACCTAACCTAACCTAACCTAACCTAACCTAACCTAACCTAACCTAACCTAACCTAACCTAACCTAACCTAACCTAACCTAACCTAACCTAACCTAACCTAACCTAACCTAACCTAACCTAACCTAACCTAACCTAACCTAACCTAACCTAACCTAACCTAACCTAACCTAACCTAACCTAACCTAACCTAACCTAACCTAACCTAACCTAACCTAACCTAACCTAACCTAACCTAACCTAACCTAACCTAACCTAACCTAACCTAACCTAACCTAACCTAACCTAACCTAACCTAACCTAACCTAACCTAACCTAACCTAACCTAACCTAACCTAACCTAACCTAACCTAACCTAACCTAACCTAACCTAACCTAACCTAACCTAACCTAACCTAACCTAACCTAACCTAACCTAACCTAACCTAACCTAACCTAACCTAACCTAACCTAACCTAACCTAACCTAACCTAACCTAACCTAACCTAACCTAACCTAACCTAACCTAACCTAACCTAACCTAACCTAACCTAACCTAACCTAACCTAACCTAACCTAACCTAACCTAACCTAACCTAACCTAACCTAACCTAACCTAACCTAACCTAACCTAACCTAACCTAACCTAACCTAACCTAACCTAACCTAACCTAACCTAACCTAACCTAACCTAACCTAACCTAACCTAACCTAACCTAACCTAACCTAACCTAACCTAACCTAACCTAACCTAACCTAACCTAACCTAACCTAACCTAACCTAACCTAACCTAACCTAACCTAACCTAACCTAACCTAACCTAACCTAACCTAACCTAACCTAACCTAACCTAACCTAACCTAACCTAACCTAACCTAACCTAACCTAACCTAACCTAACCTAACCTAACCTAACCTAACCTAACCTAACCTAACCTAACCTAACCTAACCTAACCTAACCTAACCTAACCTAACCTAACCTAACCTAACCTAACCTAACCTAACCTAACCTAACCTAACCTAACCTAACCTAACCTAACCTAACCTAACCTAACCTAACCTAACCTAACCTAACCTAACCTAACCTAACCTAACCTAACCTAACCTAACCTAACCTAACCTAACCTAACCTAACCTAACCTAACCTAACCTAACCTAACCTAACCTAACCTAACCTAACCTAACCTAACCTAACCTAACCTAACCTAACCTAACCTAACCTAACCTAACCTAACCTAACCTAACCTAACCTAACCTAACCTAACCTAACCTAACCTAACCTAACCTAACCTAACCTAACCTAACCTAACCTAACCTAACCTAACCTAACCTAACCTAACCTAACCTAACCTAACCTAACCTAACCTAACCTAACCTAACCTAACCTAACCTAACCTAACCTAACCTAACCTAACCTAACCTAACCTAACCTAACCTAACCTAACCTAACCTAACCTAACCTAACCTAACCTAACCTAACCTAACCTAACCTAACCTAACCTAACCTAACCTAACCTAACCTAACCTAACCTAACCTAACCTAACCTAACCTAACCTAACCTAACCTAACCTAACCTAACCTAACCTAACCTAACCTAACCTAACCTAACCTAACCTAACCTAACCTAACCTAACCTAACCTAACCTAACCTAACCTAACCTAACCTAACCTAACCTAACCTAACCTAACCTAACCTAACCTAACCTAACCTAACCTAACCTAACCTAACCTAACCTAACCTAACCTAACCTAACCTAACCTAACCTAACCTAACCTAACCTAACCTAACCTAACCTAACCTAACCTAACCTAACCTAACCTAACCTAACCTAACCTAACCTAACCTAACCTAACCTAACCTAACCTAACCTAACCTAACCTAACCTAACCTAACCTAACCTAACCTAACCTAACCTAACCTAACCTAACCTAACCTAACCTAACCTAACCTAACCTAACCTAACCTAACCTAACCTAACCTAACCTAACCTAACCTAACCTAACCTAACCTAACCTAACCTAACCTAACCTAACCTAACCTAACCTAACCTAACCTAACCTAACCTAACCTAACCTAACCTAACCTAACCTAACCTAACCTAACCTAACCTAACCTAACCTAACCTAACCTAACCTAACCTAACCTAACCTAACCTAACCTAACCTAACCTAACCTAACCTAACCTAACCTAACCTAACCTAACCTAACCTAACCTAACCTAACCTAACCTAACCTAACCTAACCTAACCTAACCTAACCTAACCTAACCTAACCTAACCTAACCTAACCTAACCTAACCTAACCTAACCTAACCTAACCTAACCTAACCTAACCTAACCTAACCTAACCTAACCTAACCTAACCTAACCTAACCTAACCTAACCTAACCTAACCTAACCTAACCTAACCTAACCTAACCTAACCTAACCTAACCTAACCTAACCTAACCTAACCTAACCTAACCTAACCTAACCTAACCTAACCTAACCTAACCTAACCTAACCTAACCTAACCTAACCTAACCTAACCTAACCTAACCTAACCTAACCTAACCTAACCTAACCTAACCTAACCTAACCTAACCTAACCTAACCTAACCTAACCTAACCTAACCTAACCTAACCTAACCTAACCTAACCTAACCTAACCTAACCTAACCTAACCTAACCTAACCTAACCTAACCTAACCTAACCTAACCTAACCTAACCTAACCTAACCTAACCTAACCTAACCTAACCTAACCTAACCTAACCTAACCTAACCTAACCTAACCTAACCTAACCTAACCTAACCTAACCTAACCTAACCTAACCTAACCTAACCTAACCTAACCTAACCTAACCTAACCTAACCTAACCTAACCTAACCTAACCTAACCTAACCTAACCTAACCTAACCTAACCTAACCTAACCTAACCTAACCTAACCTAACCTAACCTAACCTAACCTAACCTAACCTAACCTAACCTAACCTAACCTAACCTAACCTAACCTAACCTAACCTAACCTAACCTAACCTAACCTAACCTAACCTAACCTAACCTAACCTAACCTAACCTAACCTAACCTAACCTAACCTAACCTAACCTAACCTAACCTAACCTAACCTAACCTAACCTAACCTAACCTAACCTAACCTAACCTAACCTAACCTAACCTAACCTAACCTAACCTAACCTAACCTAACCTAACCTAACCTAACCTAACCTAACCTAACCTAACCTAACCTAACCTAACCTAACCTAACCTAACCTAACCTAACCTAACCTAACCTAACCTAACCTAACCTAACCTAACCTAACCTAACCTAACCTAACCTAACCTAACCTAACCTAACCTAACCTAACCTAACCTAACCTAACCTAACCTAACCTAACCTAACCTAACCTAACCTAACCTAACCTAACCTAACCTAACCTAACCTAACCTAACCTAACCTAACCTAACCTAACCTAACCTAACCTAACCTAACCTAACCTAACCTAACCTAACCTAACCTAACCTAACCTAACCTAACCTAACCTAACCTAACCTAACCTAACCTAACCTAACCTAACCTAACCTAACCTAACCTAACCTAACCTAACCTAACCTAACCTAACCTAACCTAACCTAACCTAACCTAACCTAACCTAACCTAACCTAACCTAACCTAACCTAACCTAACCTAACCTAACCTAACCTAACCTAACCTAACCTAACCTAACCTAACCTAACCTAACCTAACCTAACCTAACCTAACCTAACCTAACCTAACCTAACCTAACCTAACCTAACCTAACCTAACCTAACCTAACCTAACCTAACCTAACCTAACCTAACCTAACCTAACCTAACCTAACCTAACCTAACCTAACCTAACCTAACCTAACCTAACCTAACCTAACCTAACCTAACCTAACCTAACCTAACCTAACCTAACCTAACCTAACCTAACCTAACCTAACCTAACCTAACCTAACCTAACCTAACCTAACCTAACCTAACCTAACCTAACCTAACCTAACCTAACCTAACCTAACCTAACCTAACCTAACCTAACCTAACCTAACCTAACCTAACCTAACCTAACCTAACCTAACCTAACCTAACCTAACCTAACCTAACCTAACCTAACCTAACCTAACCTAACCTAACCTAACCTAACCTAACCTAACCTAACCTAACCTAACCTAACCTAACCTAACCTAACCTAACCTAACCTAACCTAACCTAACCTAACCTAACCTAACCTAACCTAACCTAACCTAACCTAACCTAACCTAACCTAACCTAACCTAACCTAACCTAACCTAACCTAACCTAACCTAACCTAACCTAACCTAACCTAACCTAACCTAACCTAACCTAACCTAACCTAACCTAACCTAACCTAACCTAACCTAACCTAACCTAACCTAACCTAACCTAACCTAACCTAACCTAACCTAACCTAACCTAACCTAACCTAACCTAACCTAACCTAACCTAACCTAACCTAACCTAACCTAACCTAACCTAACCTAACCTAACCTAACCTAACCTAACCTAACCTAACCTAACCTAACCTAACCTAACCTAACCTAACCTAACCTAACCTAACCTAACCTAACCTAACCTAACCTAACCTAACCTAACCTAACCTAACCTAACCTAACCTAACCTAACCTAACCTAACCTAACCTAACCTAACCTAACCTAACCTAACCTAACCTAACCTAACCTAACCTAACCTAACCTAACCTAACCTAACCTAACCTAACCTAACCTAACCTAACCTAACCTAACCTAACCTAACCTAACCTAACCTAACCTAACCTAACCTAACCTAACCTAACCTAACCTAACCTAACCTAACCTAACCTAACCTAACCTAACCTAACCTAACCTAACCTAACCTAACCTAACCTAACCTAACCTAACCTAACCTAACCTAACCTAACCTAACCTAACCTAACCTAACCTAACCTAACCTAACCTAACCTAACCTAACCTAACCTAACCTAACCTAACCTAACCTAACCTAACCTAACCTAACCTAACCTAACCTAACCTAACCTAACCTAACCTAACCTAACCTAACCTAACCTAACCTAACCTAACCTAACCTAACCTAACCTAACCTAACCTAACCTAACCTAACCTAACCTAACCTAACCTAACCTAACCTAACCTAACCTAACCTAACCTAACCTAACCTAACCTAACCTAACCTAACCTAACCTAACCTAACCTAACCTAACCTAACCTAACCTAACCTAACCTAACCTAACCTAACCTAACCTAACCTAACCTAACCTAACCTAACCTAACCTAACCTAACCTAACCTAACCTAACCTAACCTAACCTAACCTTTTTTTTTTTTTTTTTTTTTACTTGGGGAAATGCTTTTACGCATCCCCGCTCGAGTGGGGACAAGAGCGGGGTATGTTGGACTCGAGCGCCACGGCCGCAGCGGTGGCGCTAATACCAACTAAAACCCCAAGGTGTTCCTTCGGCGACGGCAAGTCGGACGGGGCCACGGGACCATGCAGAGTATGCACCGCAGCCCCGTCCCGCCGTTTGTCCGCCCCTGGGCGGACTCGCCTCGGGAAGGGGTCGTTAAACTGTCCCCTTCCCACCTCGTGACGACGCGCCGGAACACCGGGCGCGTCGACCACCTGGAGGGTCTGTCACATTAAGTGACTAAGAAGGGGTGGCGGATGTCCCCACATCCGCCACCCCAGACCCTCCCAGCGGAGACGGCGTGCGAGCTCTGCTTGCACGCCTCCGTCTCCGCCCTCTTCGGAGCGGGGGAGCGAGGGGATCCGCCTCCCTCTCCCGCTCCTCGGCCTCTCTCTGCGACATCACTTCCTCGCAGAAAGAGGCCATCGCCTCCCAGGACCTCTCGTCGGCGACCATCCTTGCCAGGATGTTCGGCAACGAGAGGTCCCCACCCATTTCCGCGGCCAGGAAAAGCCGCGGATCCTCCGCCCCTGGGCACACCTCCAGCACGTGCTGCGCCGTCTCCTCGGCGCAGCCGCACTGGTGGCAGACCGGAGTCTCCTCCCTCCGGGCAACGCGACACAGGTACCTGCCGAAGCAGCCGTGCCCCGACAGTACCTGTGTCAACCGGAAGGAGAGACTCCCATGGCCGCGGTGTACCCAGTCCCTCAGCACTGGACGGATCGCCTCGAGGAGCCGGACAGCCCCGGCTCCCCTCGTCCTGTCTTCGGCGATCCGCCGGCTCCAGGACTCGAGGGCGGCTTCTCTCGCCCTCTTCCGCCACTGCTCGACCTCCCTTGGGGCAGGCCGTAGGTCCTCCGCGCGTGCCCGCGTCCTCCGCCAGTACACGGAGGAGAGGACCTCGGCCTCCAAGTCCCAGGGGAGGGAGCCGGCCAGGGCGCAGGCCACCTCATGGGAGAGTGTGCGGTACCCCCGACACACTCTCACGGCCATGACTCTCTGGGCCCTGTGGAGCCGGGCGACCTCCCTCGGGCCCACCGATCCGGCCCATATCGGGGCCCCGTAGAGGGCCATTGACCTGACCACCGCCATATACAGGCGGCGGCAGGTCCCACCTCCCCCTCCGAGGTTCGGTAGGAGGCGGCTCAGCGCAGCCGCCGTCCCCACGACCCTCGGGGTCAACCCCTCGAAGTGGGCCCCGAACCTCCATCTGCTGTCGAGCACGACGCCGAGATACTTCAGCGTCGCGCCGACAGCAATGGAGGTTCCGCCCACCACTATCTTTGAGCCTGCAGGTGGCGCCCTCCGAGGCCCGTGGAAACAGATGGCCTCGGATTTATGGAGCGCCACCTCCAGGCCCAACCGCCGGATCCGGGCCACCACCGCAGCGACCGCGGCGGTGGCCAGGACAGACGCATCTCTATACGTCTGCCCCCTCGCGGTAACCAACGTGTCGTCAGCGTAACAAACGACGCTGACGCCACGAAGGTTAGCGCCCCGCAACACCCAGTCGTACCCGACGTTCCACAGGGTGGGGCCCAATACGGACCCCTGTGGAACGCCGCGGGTCATGGGGCTCCGGCCCTCTCCCTCCTTTGTGGGGTAGACTACCTCCCGATCGGAGAGGTAGTCCCCCACGAGGCGTCGGAGGTACTGGGGTATCTTGTGCCACCCCAGCGCCCCCGATATTACGCTCCAGGGCAGGGTGTTGAACGCGTTGGCGATGTCAAGGGACACCGCCAACAACACCCCGCCGCTGGAGCACGCCTCGTCGGAGAGGTCGCGGACGTGCGCTATGGCGTCGATCGTCGAGCGACCCCTCCGAAACCCGAACTGCGTGTCGGCCAGGTTCGGGCCGACCTCCTCCAGGTGGTTGACGAGGCGGGCATTCACCACTCGTTCCAGGAGCTTGCCCGCCTCGTCAAGCAGTACAATTGGGCGATACCCCGCCGGCTCATCTGCCGGGCGCCCCTCCTTCCTCAGCAGGACGAGCCGGCCCGACTTCCACCGCCTGGGGAACCTGCCTTCCCGCAGGCAGCGGTCTAACAGCGCCCTTAACCGCTCTCCTAATTCCTCCTGGACGAGGGCCCACGCGCGACCGGGAATCCCATCGGGCCCCGGCGCCGTGTTCCTGGCCCTCATCCGGAGGACGGCCGCCCCCAACTCGCCCTGCGAGACTTCGGGGGCCTCCTCCTCCTCCTCCTCCGCGGCAGGCGCCGGTAGGGCGGGAGGGACGAACTCGGTCCCCGGACTTCCGGGGAACAGTCCCTCTACCACCCTTTGGAGAACCGCCGGCTCGAGGGTGCTAGTCACTGGAGGAGCCCAGGGTCGCAGTTTCTGGCGGGCCCATTTATAGGGCCGCCCCCACGGGTCCCTCTCCAGCGACTCCAGCAGCTCAGTCCAGGCCCGCGCCTTGGCCTGGCTGATCTCGACGCGGAGGGCCTTGCACGCCTCTCTATAGGTGATATAGAGGCGGTCCAGCTCCTCCGCGTCCTGCACCCTCCTCCGGCGGTGCCGCTGGTAGCTGCGGCGTCCTGCCAGGCACTGGCGGCGGAGCTCTGCGACCCCCTCGCCCCACCAATAGACCTGACGCTTGGGCTGTGGAGGCCTCGCGCGCGGCATAGCGGCGTCGCACACGCGTGCCATGGCCTCACACAGCCCATCCGCTGCGGCGTCCAGGTCTATTTCCCCCGAGGGAGGGGCACACCACGTCTGGACAATTGCGGCGTCCCGCAGCAAGTCCGTGTCCAGACGGGTTAGTGCCCAGCGCCGGCCAGTCGCAGGCGGCAACCGCGGGCCCTGTCCTACCATCGACGAGGAGACGCTGAATCGGATATACCGATGATCGGAGAGCGTCTCCTCGTCCACCAGGACTTCCCAGTCCCGGACACGTGTGGCGAGCTCGGGGGTGGCAAGGGTCACGTCGATGACCGACCCACCCGAGCGCCGCACACACGTGTCCTCCGACCCACGGTTGACCACACAGAGCCCCGTCTCCGCCAGCCACTCGCCAACGGCCTCGCCCCTGGCATCAGTCCTCGAAGACCCCCACGCGGTGGATTTCGCGTTGAGGTCTCCGAGGACGATGACGGATCGGGGACGGTTCTGGCCGACCAGGGTCCCCACCTCGCCGAGAAAACTCTCGAACTCGGCGAGGACCCTGTTGGGGGAGAAATAGACCCCCACAACCACCGTCCCCCCGATCCGGGCCGCGACGTGCCCCCTGCCCCTCACCACATCCTCGAGAGGAGGGGGTTGGGCAGGCGACTGCGTGGTGATCGCCACCAAGCCATCCAGATCTCCAACCCAGTCTGTCCTGGGCGGGATCCGGTATGGCTCGGCGATCACGGCCACCTTGATTAACCTCTCTGCCAGGGTCTGGAGTAGGAGGTCCTGAGCCCTGGCAGAGTGGTTAATATTCGCCTGGAGGAAAGTTAGGGCCGACATCCTAACTTTCCTCCATAGCAGCCGCCTGCTCCACTACGGGGCGAGTCGGCTGCGACCTTGCTTTGGTCGCAGCCTTTTTCTTTCCGGCCTCTTTTTTGGACGGGGGCTTGGCGCATGCCTTGCCCCCGGAGAGGTGGTCTGCCGGCTTCCCCGCAGCTGCACACAGAGTGCAGTGGGGGGCGGCGGAGCAACCGCTGGCCTTATGGCCTGTTTGACCGCAGCGGTAGCATTCCCCGCTGCGGTCCACCTCGGCCTTGCACTGGGCCCTTACATGGCCCTGTGCAAGGCACCGGAAGCAGCGACGGGGTCGGGCCTCCAGGACCTCGACCCGCGCCGCCACCCAACCCACCAACAGCCGGTTGCCGGCCGCCACGATCTTCCTGGCGGCCACTGCGGGGCACCGCACGAAGGCAGTGCCCATTCCCGCCGCACCCTTTCTCACCTCTCCGACCTTGAGATCCGTAGGGGTGCAGCCTCCGGCCTTCGCGAGGCACTCAGTCAGCTCCTGAGCGCCGACCGAGTCGTCCAGGCCGCTGACCCGCAGATCTGCGGTAGTGATCGGCCTGGACACCCGTATTTCTGCCTCGGCGCCCTGGAAAACCTCCCGGAGCTTAGAGGCCAGGGAGTCGGCCTTCTCGGCCCGCTCTGTACCTCCCACCTCTATTATGCGGCCTCCAGTCGCCGCCGCTCTCATCTTCAGCGGCGGGAAGCCGCTGAGGTCCATCTTGGACCTGGCCTCGCCTAGGACTCTGGTGTAGTCCAGGCCCTTTTCGGTCGCCCCCGGCAGCAGCGTGATCACCACCGCTGCTGTGCGCTGGGGGCGGATCCTAACCTTCCTAGGCTTATTCTTAGTCTGAGGGGCCTGGTTGCCCGTCTTGGGCCTCTCCGTCCTCTCCGTGGGTGCGGCCTTAAGGGGCCGCGGCTGCTGGACCTTCGGTCTGGCAGTGTTTCTCCTGGCGACCTCCGTCCAGGCCTCGGTGAGAGGCGGTGGCGGAGGGGCAGGAACGAAGGCCAGTTTCGGGCGTTCCGCTTCCGGGGCCGCGGGCTTTGTTGCCTTTCCCTTGCCCTTGCCCTTACTGGGCTTGGGCGTCGGGACCGGCGCAGGGGGAGGAGCCGCGGCTCTTCGTAAGTCCGCCGCCAGAGGAGGGCGGATGCGCTTCTCCGGCAGGAGGCGTTCCTCCAGTGCCTCAAACCGGGCACTGAGTATCCCGCCTACCTGTCGGAGGATCGCCTGCTCCAGCTCCTCCGCCGAACGAGGCTCTTTTCGGGTCATAGATCCCGAGGCCTGCGGAGGAGTGGAGGTTCGCATCTCTCTCATTTCGGCACGGAGCTCCGCCATCTCCTTCCGGAGCTCCGCGACTTCCTCCCGGAGACGCGCGTTGGCAGTCTGCAATTTTTGGGTCTCCTCTGTTGAGGACCTCTTTTGTAGAACTGTCAGCGCGTCTTCTACCGTGAGGGCAGCCTCCTTCAGGTGGCGCTGGAAGGTGCCCTTCAAGTTGCCGGATTTGGTAGCCACTTTATTTATGACGGCCACGGAGGCCATCACCTTCTTGGCGATGTCGGAGGCAAGCTCCTCCGATCCCACCGCTGTCGGCTCGTGCTGTTGCTCCGCCGACTTGCTGGAGCGCAGCGTCAGGGCCAGCTCCCCGACCTCCTGCTCCGCCTGCAGCTCCAGCTCCTGCCTTTTGGCAGCGACAAGAGCTGCCTTGGCCTGGGCGAGGCCGACGTTAACCTAACCTAACCTAACCTAACCTAACCTAACCTAACCTAACCTAACCTAACCTAACCTAACCTAACCTAACCTAACCTAACCTAACCTAACCTAACCTTTTTTTTTTTTTTTTTTTTTTTTTTTTTTTTTTTTTTTTTACTTTGGGAAATGCATTTACGCATCCCCGCCGTGTGGGGACACGAGCGGGGTATGTCGGACTCAAGCGCCACGGCCTCGGCAGTGACGCTAATACCGACTAAAACCCAAAGGTGTTCCACCGCTGCAGCACGTCGGACGGGGGCCGCGGGACCATGCAGAGTATGCACCGCAACCCCCTCCCGCCGCCTGCCCGCCCCTGGGCGGACCCGCCTCGGGGAAGCACCCCCTTCCCCCCCTTGGTACGACGCGCCGGAACACCGGGCGCGTCGTCCACCCCTGGGGGTCTGTCACGACTGTGACTAAAGGGACGGATGTCCACCACATCCGCCCCCCAGACCCCCCGACTCGCGTCGCCGCTACCCAGCATAAGGCTGGGACGCCGACCGAGTCCCGCGGCCACTCAAGGCCGCCAAGGCTCGCACCGCCGCTACCCGGAATGTCCAGGGCGCCGGACGAGCCTACCCCCTCCGTCCGGACATCGTCCGGACCGCCTTCTACGCGCGCTCCAGATAAAAGCTCTGGGGCGTGCGGAGAAGGCCCCCGGGCCCTACAGCACTACTCTCCAAGGAGAGTTGGGTGAGAGGGCCCCGACTTGCGCCGCCGCTACCCAGCATAAGGCTGGGACGCCGGCCAAGCCCCGCAGCCACTCAAGGCCGCCAAGGCTCGCACCGCCGCTACCCGGACTGTCCGGGGCGCCGGGCGAGCCTACCCCCTCCGGGGAGGCGTAAAGCCTCCCCAACTCACGGTCGCAGAGGATAGGGAGAGCGGCGCACCGTAATACCGGCACTCCTCTTCCCCTGCGACCCCACCGCACCGCCATTCAACGGTGGCGGCCCCGTATCCCTCAGCTGCAGTGCGAACCCCCACACTGCAGCCCACCTCAGTTGCGGCGCCAACCCCACCGCAACCTACCGGCCGCTTCGACTGGGCCCGGGAAGCACAGCCCGGAAGAAGCGGCCCCACCTCGGGTTCCTCTTTGCTTCACCGTGGGTGCCGAATCCACGGCTACTGAGCCCCCCCGCCGCGACAAGGCGGGAACCCATTGGGGGGGAACCTAACCTAACCTAACCTAACCTAACCTAACCTAACCTAACCTAACCTAACCTAACCTAACCTAACCTAACCTAACCTAACCTAACCTAACCTAACCTTTTTTTTTTTTTTTTTTTTTTTTTTTTTTTTTACTTGGGGAAATGCTTTTACGCATCCCCGCTCAAGTGGGGACAAGAGCGGGGTATGTTGGACTCGAGCGCCACGGCCGCAGCGGTGGCGCTAATACCAACTAAAACCCCAAGGTGTTCCTTCGGCGACGGCAGGTCGGACGGGGCCGCGGGACCATGCAGAGTATGCACCGCAGCCCCATCCCGCCGTTTGTCCGCCCCTGGGCGGACTCGCCTCGGGAAGGGGTCGTTAGACTGACCCCTTCCCACCTCGTGACGACGCGCCGGAACACCGGGCGCGTCGACCACCTGGAGGGTCTGTCACTTTACGTGACTAAGAAGGGGTGGCGGATGTCCCCACATCCGCCACCCCAGACCCTCCCAGCGGAGACGGCGTGCGAGCTCTGCTTGCACGCCTCCGTCTCCGCCCTCTTCGGAGCGGGTGAGCGAGGGGATCTGCCTCCCTCTCCCGCTCCTCGGCCTCCCTCTGCGACATCACCTCCTCGCAGAAAGAGGCCATCGCCTCCCAGGACCTCTCGTCGGCGACCATCCTTGCCAGGATGTTCGGCAACGAGAGGTCCCCACCCATTTCCGCGGCCAGGAAGAGCCGCGGATCCTCCGCCCCTGGGCACACCTCCAGCACGTGCTGCGCCGTCTCCTCGGCGCAGCCGCACTGGTGGCACTCTGAAGTCTCCTCCCTCCGGGCCACGCGACACAGGTACCTCCCGAAGCAACCGTGCCCCGAGAGTACCTGCGTCAGCCGGAAGGAGAGACTTCCGTGGCCGCGGTGCACCCATGCCCCCAATACGGGGCGGATCGCCTCGAGGAGCCGGACAGCCCCGGCTCCCCTCGTCCTGTCTTCGGCGATCCGCCGGCTCCAGGACTCGAGGGCGGCTTCTCTCGCCCTCTTCCGCCACTGCTCGACCTCCCTTGGGGCAGGCCGTAGGTCCTCCGCGCGTGCCCGCGTCCTCCGCCAGTACACGGAGGAGAGGACCTCGGCCTCCAAATCCCAGGGGAGGGAGCCGGCCAGGGCGCAGGCCACCTCATGGGAGAGTGTGCGGTACCCCCGACACACTCTCACGGCCATGACCCTCTGGGCCTTGTGGAGCCGGGCGACCTCCCTCGGGCCCACCGATCCAGCCCATATCGGGGCCCCGTACAGGGCCATTGACCTGACCACCGCCATATACAGGCGGCGGCAGGTCCCCCCTCCCCCTCCGAGGTTCGGTAGGAGGCGGCTCAGCGCAGCCGCCGTCCCCACGACCCTCGGGGTCAACCCCTCGAAGTGGGCCCCGAACCTCCATCTGCTGTCGAGCACGACGCCGAGATACTTCAGCGTCGCGCCGACAGCAATGGAGGTTCCGCCCACCACTATCCTTGAGCCTGCAGGTGGCGCCCTCCGAGGCCCGTGGAAGCAGATGGCCTCGGATTTATGGAGCGCCACCTCCAGGCCCAACCGCCGGATCCGGGCCACCACCGCAGCGACCGCGGCGGTGGCCAGGACAGACGCATCTCTATACGTCTGCCCCCTCGCGGTAACCAACGTGTCGTCAGCGTAACAAACGACGCTGACGCCACGAAGGTTAGCGCCCCTCAAGACCCAGTCATACCCGACGTTCCACAGGGTGGGGCCCAATACGGACCCCTGTGGAACGCCGCGGGTCATGGGGCTCCGGCCCTCTCCCTCCTTTGTGGGGTAGACTACCTCCCGATCCGAGAGGTAGTCCCCCACGAGGCGTCGGAGGTACTGGGGTATTCTGTGCCACCCCAGTGCCCCCAATATTACGGTCCAGGGCAGGGTGTTGAACGCGTTGGCGATGTCAAGAGACACCGCCAACAACACCCCGCCGCTGGAGCACGCCTCGTCGGAGAGGTCGCGGACGTGCGCTATCGCGTCGATCGTCGAGCGACCCCTCCGAAACCCAAACTGCGTGTCGGCCAGATTCGGGCCGACCTCCTCCAGGTGGTTGACGAGGCGGGCATTCACCACTCGTTCCAGGAGCTTGCCCGCCTCGTCAAGCAGCACTATGGGGCGGTACCCCGCCGGTTGATCTGCGGGGCGCCCCTCCTTCCTGAGCAGGACGAGCCGACCCAATTTCCACCGCCTGGGGAACTTCCCTTCCCGCAGGCAGCGGCTAAAAAGGGTCCTCAACCGCCCCCCTAATTCCTCTTGGACGAGGGCCCACGCGCGACCGGGAATCCCATCGGGCCCCGGCGCCGTGTTTCGGGCCCTCATCCTGAGGACGGCCGCCCCCAGCTCGCCCTGTGACACCTCAGGGGCCTCCTCCTCCTCCTCCTCCGCGGCAGGCGCCGGTAGGGCGGGAGGGACGAACTCGGTCCCCGGACTACCGGGGAACAGTCCCTCGACCACCCTTTGGAGGACCGCCGGCTCAAGGGTGCTGGTCGCTGGAGGGGCCCAGGGTCGCAGTTTTTGGCGGGCCCATTTGTAGGGCCGCCCCCACGGGTCCCTCTCCAGCGACTCCAGCAGCTCAGTCCAGGCCCGCGCCTTGGCCTGGCTGATCGAGACGCGGAGGGCCTTACACACCTCTCTGTAGGTGGCGTAGAGGCGGTCCAGCTCCTCCGCGTCCTGCACCCTCCTCCGGCGGTGCCGCTGGTAGCAGCGGCGCGCTACCAGGCACTGGCGGCGGATCTCGGCGACCTCCTCGCCCCACCAGTAGACTTGGCGCTTGGACTGTGGAGGCCTCGCATGCGGCATGGCGGCGTCGCACACGCGTGCCATGGCCTCGCACAGTCCATCCGCTGCGGCGTCCAAGTCTACGTCCCCCGAGGGCGGGGCACTCCACGTCTGGACAATTGCGGCTTCCCGCAGCAAGTCGGTGTCCAGACGTGTCAGTGCCCAGCGCCGGCCAGCCGCCGGTGGCAACCGTGGGCCCTGTCCTACCGACGACGAGGAGACGCTGAACCGGATATACCGGTGATCGGAGAGCGTCTCCTCGTCCACCAGCACCTCCCAGTCCCGGACACGTGCTGCGAGCTCGGGGGTGGCGAGGGTCACGTCGATGACCGACCCACCCGAGCGTCGCACGCACGTGTCCTCCGACCCCCGGTTGACCACGCATAGCCCCGCCTCCACCAGCCACTCGTCGACGGCCTCGCCCCTGGCATCAGTCCTCGAAGACCCCCACGCGGTGGATTTCGCGTTGAGGTCTCCGAGGACGATGATGGATCGGGGACGGTTCTGGCCGACCAGGGTCCCCACTTCGCCGAGAAAACTCTCGAACTCGGCGAGGACCCTGTTGGGGGAGAAATACACCCCCACAACCACCGTCCCCCCGATCCGGGCCGCGACGTATCCCCTACCCCTCACCAGATCCTCGAGAGGAGGGGATTGGGCAGGCGACTGCGTGGTGATCGCCACCAAGCCATCCACATCTCCGACCCAGTCCGTTCTGGGCGGGATGCGGTATGGCTCGGCGATCACGGCCACCTTGATCAACCGCTCTGCCAGGCTCTGGAGGAGGAGGTCCTGAGCCCTGGCAGAGTGGTTGAGATTCGCCTGGAGGAAAGTTAGGGCCGACATCCTAACTTTCCTCCATGGCAGCCGCCTGCTCCGGAGTGGGGCGAGTCGGCTGCGACCTGTCCTTGGTCGCAGCCTTCTTCTTCCGGGCCTCTATCTTGGACGGGGGCTTGGCGCAGGCCTTGCCCCCGGAGAGGTGGTCCGCCGGCTTCCCCACGGCTGCGCACAAGGTGCAGCGGGGGGCGGCGGAGCAGCCGCTGGCCTTGTGGCCATTTTGACCGCAGCGGTAACATTCCCCGCTGCGGTCCACCTCGGCTTTACACTGGGCCCTGACGTGGCCCTGTGCGAGGCACCGGAAGCAGCGGCGGGGTCGGGCCTCCAGGACCTCGACCCGAGCTGAGACCCACCCCACCAACAGCCGGTTGCCGGCCGCCACTATCTTCTTGGCGGCCACTGCAGGGCACCGCACGAAGGCAGTGCCCATGCCCGCCGCCCCCTTTCTGACCTCCCCGACCTTGAGGTCCAGGGTGGCACAGCCTCCGGCCTTGGCGAGGCACTCGGTCAGCTCCTGGGCGCCGACCGAGTCGTCCAGGCCGCTGACCCGCAGATCCGCGGTGGTGACCGGCCTGGACACCCGAATTTCACTCTCGGCGCCCTGGAACACCTCCCGGAGCTTGGAGGCCAGGGAGTCGGCTTTTTCCGACCTCTCGGTACCCGACACCTCGATGATGCGGCCCCCGGTCGCCGCCGCTCTCATCTTCAGCGGCGGGAAGCCGCTGAGGTCCATCTTGGACCTGGCCTCGCCCAAGACCCTGGAATAATCGAGGCCCTTGTCCACCGCCCCCGGCAGCAGCGTGATTACCACCGCTGCCGTGCGCTGGGGGCGGATCCTCACCTTCTTGGCCTGCTTCTTTGCCGGGGCCTGTTTACCCGTCTTGGGCTTCTCAGGCTGTGCGGCCTTTGTGGGCCGCGGCTGCTGGACCTTCGATCTAGCAGTCTTCCTCCTGACCACCTCCGTCCATGCCTCAGTGGGAGGCGGTGGCGGGGGCGCAGGAATAGCAGCCGCTTCGGGCGTTCTAGCCGGGCGTTCGGCTACAGGGGCTGAGGCCTTCCCCTTTCCCTTACCCTTACTGCCAGCGGCGTGAGGCTTGGGCATCGGGGACGGCTCAGGGGGGGGGGCCGCATCTTTCCGGCGGTCTGCGGCTAGAGGAGGGCGGATGCGCCTCTCCGGCAGTAGGCGTTCCTCCAGTGCCTCAAAGCGGGCACTGATCATCCCGCCTACTTGCCGCAGGATTGCCTGCTCCAGCTCCTCCGCTGGGCGAGAGGCAGATCCCGAGGCCCGCGGAGGAGTGGAGGTTCGCGCCTCTCGCATCTCGGCACGGAGCTCCGCCATCTCCTTCCTTAGCTCCGCGACCTCCTCCCGGAGGCGCGCGTTGGCAACCTGTAGCTTATGGGTCTCCTCTGTTGAGGACCGCTTCTGCAAGGTTGCCAACGCGTCTTGTACCGTGACCGCCGCCTCCTTCAGGTGACGCTGGAACGTTCCTTTGAGGTTCCCGGACTTGTTCGCCACCATGTTAATGACAGCCACGGAGGCTGTCACCTTCTTGGAGAGATCGGAGGCAAGCTCCTCCGATCCCTCTGATGTCGTCTCGGGCAATTGCTCGGCCGACTTGCTGGAGCGCAGGGTCAGGGCCAGCTCCCCGACCTCCTGCTCCGCCTGCAGCTCCAGCTCCTGCCTCTGGGCGGCGACCAAAGCCGCCTTGGCCTGGGCGAGGCCGACGTACTCGCCTGTGGTAGGCGGTCGGCCTCTGCCTCGTCGCGCTGTAGGCGCTGTCGGCGTCTTCTTTGTTGCCGGAGCGTCGGCTTCTTCGTCGGAGCCAGGGCCACTGGCCCCGCTCAACGTTTCCTGAGATCTGGCTCGTTTTAGCCAGAATCTCGGGCTTCTTCTCTCGGGTGACATACTGGTCACCGAGACCATACTCCTGCAAGAGGAGTCTGATTCGTCGCCGTTTTCGGGCCTAAGCCCCCGTCCTTCGTCATATTTAGTTTTTGAAATATCCATATAATTCCCACGAGTTGGGTCGATATAGATGTCCACTCCCGGGTGACGCCCATTCCGGGAGCAAGGGTACATACTATGGAGGGCCCCAGGTATCCATAGGTTTTTACGGGTTTTCTCCCGGGTTTTTTATTTCGAGCTTGCCTGCTCTGGGACCGGCCAATAAAGGCAAGTCCCCTTCGGCCCTAACACGTACCACCACGTACCACCCTTAGCGCGAACGGGGGTCTTTGCGATGGCAGTGCGGAACCGGATGGAGGAAGAGCGCACCTCCCCCCAAGGACGCTGGCCAGAAGATTACTCCCCCGGCCCACTCGACGGCAGTGTAAGTGCACGCCGAGCACGTCCCCGACTTGCGCCGCCGCTACTCAGCATAAGGCTGAGACGCCGGCCAAGCCCCGCAGCCACTCAAGGCCGCCAAGACTCACCCACCGCTACCCGGAATGTCCAGGGCGCCGGGTGAGCCTACCCCCTCCGGAAGGCCTACAGCCCTCCTAACGCCGTCCACGGACGGCCCCCCAAGTCCAGACCCCCGTCTGGACTGCCTTCTACGCCAGCCCCAGATAAAAGCTCTGGGGCGTGCGGAGAAGGCCCCCCGACTTGCGCCGCCGCTACCCAGCATAAGGCTGGGACGCCGGCCAAGCCCCGCAGCCACTCAAGGCCGCCACAGACTCGCACCGCCGCTTCCCGGACTCTCCAGGGCGCCGGTCGAGCCTCCTCCTCGGGTCCTCTTGGTTTCCCCGCAGCTATCTGGCCGCAGGTACTTAGCCCCCCCGCCACGACAAGGCGGGACCCACTGGGGGGGAACCTAACCTAACCTAACCTAACCTAACCTAACCTAACCTAACCTAACCTAACCTAACCTAACCTAACCTAACCTAACCTAACCTAACCTAACCTAACCTTTTTTTTTTTTTTTTTTTTTTACTTTGGGAAATGCATTTACGCATCCCCGCCGTGTGGGGACACGAGCGGGGTATGTCGGACTCGAGCGCCACGGCCGCAGCAATGGCGCTAATACCGACTAAAACCCAAAGGTGTTCCACCGCGACAGCACGTCGGACGGGGCCACGGGACCATGCAGAGTATGCACCGCAGCCCCATCCCGCCGTCTGCCCGCCCCTGGGCGGACCCTCCTCGGGAAGCACCCCCTTCCCTCCCCTAGGTACGACGCGCCGGAACACCGGGCGCGTCGTCCACCCCTGGGGGTCTGTCACAACTGTGACTAAGAGGGCGGATGTCCACCACATCCGCCCCCCAGACCCCCCGACTCGCGTCGCCGCTACCCAGTATAAGACTGGGACGCCGACCGAGCCCCGCGGCCACTCAAGGCCGCCAAGGCTCGCACCGCCGCTACCCGGACTATCCAGGGCGCCGGGCGAGCCTACCCCCTCCGTCCGGACATCGTCCGGACCGCCTTCTACGCGCGCTCCAGATAGAAGCTCTGGGGCGTGCGGAGAAGGCCCCCGGGCCCTACAACACTACTCTCCAAGGAGAGTTGGGTGCGAGGGCCCCGACTTGCGCCGCCGCTACCCAGCATAAGGCTGGGACGCCGGCCAAGCCCCGCAGCCACTCAAGGCCGCCAAGGCTCGCACCGCCGCTACCCGGACTGTCCGGGGCGCCGGGCGAGCCTACCCCCTCCGGGAGGCATAAAGCCTCCCCAACACACGGTCGCAGAGGATAGGGAGAGCGGCGCACCGTAATACCGACACTCCTCTTCCCCTGCGACCCCACCGCGCCGCCATCAAACGGTGGCGGCCCCGTATCCCTCAGCTGCAGTGCGAACCCCCACACTGCAGCCCGCCTCAGTTGCGGCGCGGACCCCACCGCAACCTACCGGCCGCTTCGACTGGGCCTGGGAGGGACAGCGCCCGGAAGAAGCGGCCCCACCTCGGGTTCCTCTTTGCTTCACCGTGGGTGGGGAAAACCACGGCTACTGAGCCCCCCCGCCGCGACAAGGCGGGAACCCACTGGGGGGGGACCTAACCTAACCTAACCTAACCTAACCTAACCTAACCTAACCTAACCTAACCTAACCTAACCTAACCTAACCTAACCTAACCTAACCTAACCTAACCTTTTTTTTTTTTTTTTTTTTTTTACTTGGGGAAATGCTTTTACGCATCCCCGCTCGAGTGGGGACAAGAGCGGGGTATGTTGGACTCGAGCGCCACGGCCGCAGCGGTGGCGCTAATACCAACTAAAACCCCAAGGTGTTCCTTCGGCGACGGCAAGTCGGACGGGGCCACGGGACCATGCAGAGTATGCACCGCGGCCCCATCCCGCCGTTTGTCCGCCCCTGGGCGGACTCGCCTCGGGAAGGGGTCGTTAAACTGACCCCTTCCCACCTCGTGACGACGCGCCGGAACACCGGGCGCGTCGACCACCTGGAGGGTCTGTCACATTAAGTGACTAAGAAGGGGTGGCGGATGTCCCCACATCCGCCACCCCAGACCCTCCCAGCGGAGACGGCGTGCGAGCTCTGCTTGCACGCCTCCGTCTCCGCCCTCTTCGGAGCGGGGGAGCGAGGGGATCCGCCTCCCTCTCCCGCTCCTCGGCCTCTCTCTGCGACATCACTTCCTCGCAGAAAGAGGCCATCGCCTCCCAGGACCTCTCGTCGGCGACCATCCTTGCCAGGATGTTCGGCAACGAGAGGTCCCCACCCATGTCCGCGGCCAGGAAATGCCGCGGATCCGCCGCCCCCGGGCACACCTCCAGCACGTGCTGCGCCGTTTCCTCGGCGCAGCCGCACTGGTGGCAGTCCGGAGTCTCTTCCCTCCGGGCAACGCGACACAGGTATCTCCCGAAGCAACCATGCCCCGAGAGTACCTGTGTCATCCGGAAGGAGAGACTCCCGTGGCCACGGTGTACCCATGCCCTCAGTACGGGGCGGATCGCCTCGAGGAGCCGGACAGCTCCGGCTCCTCTCGTCCTATCTTCGGCGATCCGCCGGCTCCATGACTCGAGGGCGGCCTGTCTCGCCCTCTTCCGCCACTGCTCGACCTCCCGTGGGGCAGGCCGTAGGTCCTCCGCGCGTGCCCGTGCCCTCCGCCAGTACACGGAGGAGAGGACCTCGGCCTCCAAGTCCCACGGGAGGGAGCCGGCCAGGGCGCAGGCCACCTCATGGGAGAGTGTGCGGTACCCCCGACACACTCTCACGGCCATGACCCTCTGGGCCTTGTGGAGCCGGGCGACCTCCCTCGGGCCCACCGATCCAGCCCATATCGGGGCCCCGTAGAGGGCCATTGACCTGACCACCGCCATATACAGGCGGCGGCAGGTCCCCCCTCCCCCTCCGAGGTTCGGTAGGAGGCGGCTCAGCGCAGCCGCCGTCCCAACGACCCTCGGGGTCAACCCCTCGAAGTGGGCCCCGAACCTCCATCTGCTGTCGAGCACGACGCCGAGATACTTCAGCGTCGCGCCGACAGCAATGGAGGTTCCGCCCACCACTATCTTTGAGCCTGCAGGTGGCGCCCTCCGAGGCCCGTGGAAACAGATGGCCTCGGATTTATGGAGCGCCACCTCCAGGCCCAACCGCCGGATCCGGGCCACCACCGCAGCGACCGCGGCGGTGGCCAGGACAGACGCATCTCTATACGTCTGTCCCCTCGCGGTAACCAACGTGTCGTCAGCGTAACAAACGACGCTGACGCCACGAAGGTTAGCGCCCCTCAAGACCCAGTCATACCCGACGTTCCACAGGGTGGGGCCCAATACGGACCCCTGTGGAACGCCGCGGGTCATGGGGCTCCGGCCCTCTCCCTCCTTTGTGGGGTAGACTACCTCCCGATCCGAGAGGTAGTCCCCCACGAGGCGTCGGAGGTACTGGGGTATCTTGTGCCACCCCAGCGCCCCCGATATTACGCTCCAGGGCAGGGTGTTGAACGCGTTGGCGATGTCAAGGGACACCGCCAACAACACCCCGCCGCTGGAGCACGCCTCGTCGGAGAGGTCGCGGACGTGCGCTATGGCGTCGATCGTCGAGCGACCTCTCCGAAACCCAAACTGGGTGTCGGCTAGGTTTGGGCCTACATTCTCGAGGTGGTTGACGAGGCGGGCGTTTACCACTCGTTCCAGGAGCTTGCCCGCCTCGTCAAGCAGCACTATGGGGCGGTACCCCGCCGGCTGATCTGCCGGGCGCCCCTCCTTCTTGAGCAGGACGAGCCGACCCGATTTCCACCGCCTGGGGAACCGCCCTTCCCGCAGGCAGCGGTCGAGCAGGGCCTTCAGCCGCTCCCCTAGCTCCTCTTGGACGAGGGCCCACGCGCGACCGGGAATCCCATCGGGCCCCGGCGCCGTGTTCCGGGCCCTCATCCTGAGGACGGCCGCCCCCAGCTCACCTTGTGAGACCTCGGGGACGTCCTCCTCCTCCTCCTCCGTGGCAGGCGCCGGTAGGGCGGGAGGGACAAATTCGGTCCCCGGACTACCGGGGAACAGTCCCTCGACCACCCTTTGGAGGACCGCCGGCTCAAGGGTGCTAGTCACTGGAGGGGCCCAGGGTCGCAGCTTCTGGCGGGCCCATTTGTAGGGCCGCCCCCATGGGTCCCTCTCCAGCGACTCCAGCAGCTCAGTCCAGGCCCGCGCCTTGGCCTGGCTGATCTCGACGCGGAGGGCCTTGCACGCCTCTCTATAGGTGATATAGAGGCGGTCCAGCTCCTCCGCGTCCTGCACCCTCCTCCGGCGGTGCCGCTGGTAGCTGCGGCGTCCTGCCAGGCACTGGCGGCGGAGCTCTGCGACCCCCTCACCCCACCAATAGACCTGACGCTTGAGCTGTGGAGGCCTCGCGCGCGGCATGGCGGCGTCGCACACGCGTGCCATGGCCTCACACAGCCCATCCGCTGCGGCGTCCAGGTCTATTGCCTCCGAGGGGGGGGCACACCACGTCTGGACAATTGCGGCTTCCCGCAGCAAGTCCGTGTCCAGACGGGTAAGTGCCCAGCGCCGGCCAGCCGCCGGTGGCAACCGCGGGCCCCGTCCTACCGACGACGAGGAGACGCTGAACCGGATATACCGGTGATCGGAGAGCGTCTCCTCGTCCACCAGCACCTCCCAGTCCCGGACACGTGCTGCGAGCTCGGGGGTGGCGAGGGTCACATCGATGACCGACCCACCCGAGCGGCGCACGCACGTGTCCTCCGACCCGCGGTTGACTACGCACAGCCCCGTCTCCGCCAGCCACTCCTCGACGGCCTCGCCCCTGGCATCAGTCCTCGAAGACCCCCACGCGGTGGATTTCGCGTTGAGGTCTCCGAGGACGATGACGGATCGGGGACGGTTCTGGCCGACCAGGGTCCCCACTTCGCCGAGAAAACTCTCGAACTCTGCGAGGACCCTGTTGGGGGAGAAATACACCCCCACGACCACCGTCCCCCCGATCCGGGCCGCGACGTGCCCCCTACCCCTCACCACATCCTCGAGAGGAGGGGATTGGGCAGGCGACTGCGTGGTGATCGCCACCAAGCCATCCACATCTCCGACCCAGTCCGTTCTGGGCGGGATGCGGTATGGCTCGGCGATCACGGCCACCTTGGTCAACCGCTCTGCCAGGCTCTGGAGGAGGAGGTCCTGAGCCCTGGCAGAGTGGTTGAGATTCGCCTGGAGGAAAGTTAGGGCCGACATCCTAACTTTCCTCCATGGCAGCCGCCTGCTCCACTACGGGGCGAGTCGGCTGCGCCCTTGCTTTGGTCGCAGCCTTTTTCTTTCCAGCCTCTTTCTTGGACGGGGGCTTGGCGCATGCCTTGCCCCCGGAGAGGTGGTCTGCCGGCTTCCCCGCAGCTGCGCACAAGGTGCAGTGGGGGGCGGCAGTGCAACCGCTGGCCTTATGGCCTGTTTGACCGCAGCGGTAGCATTCCCCGCTGCGGTCCACCTCGGCCTTGCACTGGGCCCTTACATGGCCCTGTGCAAGGCACCGGAAGCAGCGACGGGGTCGGGCCTCCAGGACCTCGACCCGCGCCGCCACCCAACCCACCAACAGCCGGTTGCCGGCCGCCACGATCTTCTTGGCGGCCACTGCGGGGCACCGCACGAAGGCAGTGCCCATTCCCGCCGCACCCTTTCTCACCTCACCGACCTTGAGATCCGTAGGGGTGCAGCCTCCGGCCTTCGCGAGGCACTCGGTCAACTCCTGGGCGCCGACCGAGTCGTCCAGGCCGCTGACCCGCAGATCTGCGGTAGTGATCGGCCTGGACACCCGTATTTCTGCCTCGGCGCCCTGGAAAACCTCCCGGAGCTTAGAGGCCAGGGAGTCGGCTTTCTCGGCCCGCTCTGTACCTCCCACCTCTATTATGCGGCCTCCAGTCGCCGCCGCTCTCATCTTCAGCGGCGGGAAGCCGCTGAGGTCCATCTTGGACCTGGCCTCGCCTAGGACTCTGGTATAGTCCAGGCCCTTTTCGGTCGCCCCCGGCAGCAGCGTGATCACCACCGCTGCTGTGCGCTGGGGGCGGATCCTCACCTTCCTAGGCTTATTCTTAGCCTGGGGGGCCTGGTTGCCCGTCTTGGGCCTCGCCGTCCTCTCCGTGGGTGCGGCCTTAAGGGGCCGCGGCTGCTGGACCTTCGGTCTGGCAGTGTTTCTCCTGGCGACCTCCGTCCAGGCCTCGGTGAGAGGCGGTGGCGGAGGGGCAGGAACGAAGGCCGGTCGTTCCGCTTCCGGAGCCGCGGGCTTTGTTGCCTTTCCCTTGCCCTTGCCCTTACTGGGCTTGGGCGTCGGGACCGGCGCAGGGGGAGGAGCCGCGGCTCTTCGTAAGTCCGCCGCTAGAGGAGGGCGGATCCGCTTCTCCGGTAGGAGGCGCTCCTCCAGTGCCTCTAGTCGGGCACTCAGCATTCCGCCCACCTGTCGCAGGATCGCCTGTTCCAGGTTTTCCGGCGGACCCGAGGCTCCCGAGGCCTGCGGAGGAGTGGAGGTTCGCGCCTCTCTCATCTCCTTCCGGAGCTCCGACATCTCCTTCCGGAGCTCCGCAACTTCCTCCCGGAGGCGTGCGTTGGCAGCCTGCAGTTTCCGGGTCTCCTCTGTTGAGGACCTCTTCTGCAGGACTGCCATTGCCTCTTGCACTGTCTGGGCCGCCTCCTTGAGGTGACGCTGGAAGGTCCCCTTCAAGTTGCCAGACTTTGTGGCCACCGTGTTTATCATGGCCACGGAGGCCATCACCTTCTTAGAGAGATCAGAGGCAAGGTCCTCCGATCCCTCCGATGTCAGCTCGAACAATTGCTCGGCCGTCTTGCTGGAGCGCAGGGTCAGGGCCAGCTCCCCGACCTCCTTCTCCGCCTGCAGCTCCAGCTCTTGCCTCTGGGCGGCGACCAAAGCCGCCTTGGCCTGGGCGAGGCCGACGTACTCGCCTGTGGTAGGCGGTCGGCCTCGGCCTCGTCGCGCTGTTGGCGCTTTCTTGCTGGCCGGAGCGTCGGCTTCCTCGTCTGTGCCAGGGCCACTGGCCCCGCTCTTCCCGTCGCTAGATCTGGCTCTCTTCAGCCAGCACCTCACGCTTGATCTGTCGGGTGACATGCTCGTCACCGAGACCATGCTCCTGCATGAGGAGTCAGAATCCTCCGCCGCGTTTTCGGGGCTAAGCCCCCGCCCTTCGTCATAAATGGTTTTGTTTTTAAGGTTATCCATAAAGTTCCCACGAGATGGGTCGAACTAAATGTCCACTCCCGGGTGACGCCCATTCCGGGAGCAAGGGTACATACTATGGAGGGCCCCAGGTATCCATAGGTTTTTACGGGTTTTCTCCCGGGTTTTTTATTTCGAGCTTGCCTGCTCTGGGACCGGCCAATAAAGGCAAGTCCCCTTCGGCCCTAACACATACCACCACGTACCACCCTTAGCGCGAACGGGGGTCTTTGCGATGGCAGTGCGGAACCGGATGGAGGAAGAGCGCACCTCCCCCCATGGACGCTGGCCAGGAGATTACTCCCCCGGCCCACTCAACGGCAGTGTGAGTGCACGCCGAGCACGTCCCCGACTTGCGCCGCCGCTACTCAGCATAAGGCTGAGACGCCGGCCAAGCCCCGCAGCCACTCAAGGCCGCCAAGACTCACCCACCGCTACCCGGAATGTCCAGGGCGCCGGGTGAGCCTACCCCCTCCGGAAGGCCTTAAGCCCCCCAAACGCCGTCCACGGACGACCCCACACGTCCGGACCCCCGTCCGGACTGCCTTCTACGCCAGCCCCAGATAAAAGCTCTGGGGCGTGCGGAGAAGGCCCCCCGACTTGCGCCGCCGCTACCCAGCATAAGGCTGGGACGCCGGCCAAGCCCCGCAGCCACTCAAGGCCGCCACAGACTCGCACCGCCGCTTCCCGGACTCTCCAGGGCGCCGGTCGAGCCTCCTCCTCGGGTCCTCTTAGTTTCCCCGCAGCTATCTGGCCGCAGGTACTTAGCCCCCCCGCCACGACAAGGCGGGACCCACTGGGGGGGAACCTAACCTAACCTAACCTAACCTAACCTAACCTAACCTAACCTAACCTAACCTAACCTAACCTAACCTAACCTAACCTAACCTAACCTAACCTAACCTAACCTTTTTTTTTTTTTTTTTTTTTTTACTTTGGGAAATGCATTTACGCATCCCCGCCGTGTGGGGACACGAGCGGGGTATGTCGGACTCGAGCGCCACGGCCTCAGCAGTGGCGCTAATACCGACTAAAACCCAAAGGTGTTCCACCTCTGCAGCACGTCGGACGGGGGCCGCGGGACCATGCAGAGTATGCACCGCAACCCCCTCCCGCCGCCTGCCCGCCCCTGGGCGGACCCGCCTCGGGAAGCACCCCCTTCCCCTCCCCTTGGTACGACGCGCCGGAACACCGGGCGCGTCGTCCACCCCTGAGGGTCTGTCACAATGTGACTAAGAGGACGGATGTCCACCACATCCGCCCCCCAGACCCTCCGACTCGCGTCGCCGCTACCCAGCATAAGGCCGGGACGCCGACCGAGCCCCGCAGCCACTCAAGGCCGCCAAAGGCTCGCACCGCCGCTACCCGGAATGTCCAGGGCGCCGGGCGAGCCTACCCCCTCCGTCCGGACCTCGTCCGGACCGCCTTCTACACGCGCTCCAGATAAAAGCTCTGGGGCGCGCGGAGAAGGCCACCGGGCCCTACAGCACCTGCTCTCAAAGGAGAGGTGGGTGAGAGGGCCCCGACTTGCGCCGCCGCTACCCAGCATAAGGCTGGGACGCTGGTCAAGCCCCGCAGCCACTCAAGGCCGCCAAGGCTCGCACCGCCGCTACCCGGACTGTCCGGGGCGCCGGGCGAGCCTACCCCCTCCGGGAGGCGTGAAGCCTCCCCAACACACGGTCGCAGAGGATAGGGAGAGCGGCGCACCGTAATACCGACACTCCTCTTCCCCTGCGACCCCACCGCGCCGCCATCAAACGGTGACGGCCCCGTCTCCCTCAGCTGCAGTGCGACCCCCACACTGCAGCCCACCTCAGTTGCGGCCCAGATCCCACCGCAACCTACCGGCCGCTTCGACAGGGCCCGTGGCGAAGCCCTAGAAGAAGCGGCCCCTCCTCGGGTTCCACTTTGCTTCACCGTGGGTGGGGAAAACCACGGCTACTGAGCCCCCCCGCCGCGACAAGGCGGGAACCCATTGGGGGGGAACCTAACCTAACCTAACCTAACCTAACCTAACCTAACCTAACCTAACCTAACCTAACCTAACCTAACCTAACCTAACCTAACCTAACCTAACCTAACCTAACCTAACCTAACCTAACCTAACCTAACCTAACCTAACCTAACCTAACCTAACCTAACCTAACCTAACCTAACCTAACCTAACCTAACCTAACCTAACCTAACCTAACCTAACCTAACCTAACCTAACCTAACCTAACCTAACCTAACCTAACCTAACCTAACCTAACCTAACCTAACCTAACCTAACCTAACCTAACCTAACCTAACCTAACCTAACCTAACCTAACCTAACCTAACCTAACCTAACCTAACCTAACCTAACCTAACCTAACCTAACCTAACCTAACCTAACCTAACCTAACCTAACCTAACCTAACCTAACCTAACCTAACCTAACCTAACCTAACCTAACCTAACCTAACCTAACCTAACCTAACCTAACCTAACCTAACCTAACCTAACCTAACCTTTTTTTTTTTTTTTTTTTTACTTTGGGAAATGCATTTACGCATCCCCGCCGTGTGGGGACACGAGCGGGGTATGTCGGACTCGAGCGCCACGGCCTCAGCAATGGCGCTAATACCGACTAAAACCCAAAGGTGTTCCACCGCTGCAGCACGTCGGACGGGGGCCGCGGGACCATGCAGAGTATGCACCGCAACCCCCTCCCGCCGCCTGCCCGCCCCTGGGCGGACCCGCCTCGGGAAGCACCCCCTTCCCCTCCCCTTGGTACGACGCGCCGGAACACCGGGCGCGTCGTCCACCCCTGAGGGTCTGTCACAATGTGACTAAGAGGACGGATGTCCACCACATCCGCCCCCCAGACCCTCCGACTCGCGTCGCCGCTACCCAGTATAAGACTGGGACGCCGACCGAGCCCCGCAGCCACTCAAGGCTGCCAAAGACTCGCACCGCCGCTACCCGGACTGTCCAGGGCGCCGGGCGAGCCTACCCCCTCCGTCCGGACCTCGTCCGGACCGCCTTCTACGCGCGCTCCAGATAAAAGCTCTGGCGCGTGCGGAGAAGGCCCCCGGGCCCTACAACACTACTCTCCAAGGAGAGATGGGTGCGAGGGCCCCGACTTGCGCCGCCGCTACCCAGCATAAGGCTGGGACGCCGGCCAAGCCCCGCAGCCACTCAAGGCCGCCAAGGCTCGCACCGCCGCTACCCGGACTGTCCGGGGCGCCGGGCGAGCCTACCCCCTCCGGGAGGCGTAAAGCCTCCCCAACACACGGTCGCAGAGGATAGGGAGAGCGGCGCACCGTAATACCGACACTCCTCTTCCCCTGCGACCCCACCGCGCCGCCATCAAACGGTGACGGCCCCGTCTCCCTCAGCTGCAGTGCGACCCCCACACTGCAGCCCACCTCAGTTGCGGCCCAGATCCCACCGCAACCTACCGGCCGCTTCGACAGGGCCCGTGGCAAAG
Source organism: Apocheima hispidaria (assembly GCA_947579745.1). Taxonomy (NCBI): domain Eukaryota; kingdom Metazoa; phylum Arthropoda; class Insecta; order Lepidoptera; family Geometridae; genus Apocheima; species Apocheima hispidaria. The sequence continues at coordinate 16,794,852 of OX388150.1, read as the reverse complement.
CCCTAGAAGAAGCGGCCCCTCCTCGGGTTCCACTTGGCTTCACCGTGGGTGGGGAAGACCACGGCTACTGAGCCCCCCCGCCGCGACAAGGCGGGAACCCACTGGGGGGGAACCTAACCTAACCTAACCTTTTTTTTTTTTTTTTTTTACTTGGGGAAATGCTTTTACGCATCCCCGCTCGAGTGGGGACAAGAGCGGGGTATGTTGGACTCGAGCGCCACGGCCGCAGCAGTGGCGCTAATACCAACTAAAACCCCAAGGTGTTCCTTCGGCGACGGCAGGTCGGACGGGGCCGCGGGACCATGCAGAGTATGCACCGCAGCCCCATCCCGCCGTTTGTCCGCCCCTGGGCGGACTCGCCTCGGGAAGGGGTCGTTAAACTGACCCCTTCCCACCTCGTGACGACGCGCCGGAACACCGGGCGCGTCGACCACCTGGAGGGTCTGTCACGTTAAGTGACTAAGAAGGGGTGGCGGATGTCCCCACATCCGCCACCCCAGACCCTCCCAGCGGAGACGGCGTGCGAGCTCTGCTGGCACGCCTCCGTCTCCGCCCTCTTCGGAGCGGGTGAGCGAGGGGATCTGTCTCCCTCTCCCGCTCCTCGGCCTCCCTCTGCGACATCACCTCCTCGCAGAAAGAGGCCATCGCCTCCCAGGACCTCTCGTCGGCGACCATCCTTGCCAGGATGTTCGGCAACGAGAGGTCCCCACCCATTTCCGCGGCCAAGAATAGCCGCGGATCCGCCGCCCCCGGGCACACCTCCAGCACGTGCTGCGCCGTCTCCTCGGCGCAGCCGCACTGGTGGCAGTCCGGAGTCTCCTCCCTCCGGGCCACGCGACACAGGTACCTCCCGAAGCAACCGTGCCCCGTGAGGACCTGTGTCAGCCGGAAGGAGAGACTCCCATGGCCGCGGTGCACCCAGTCCCTCAGCACGGGACGGATCGCCTCGAGGAGCCGGACAGCCCCGGCTCCCCTCGTCCGGTCTTCGGCGATCCGCCGGCTCCAGGATTCGAGGGCGGCTGTTCTCGCCCTCTTCCGCCACTGTTCTACCTCCCGTGGGGCAGGCCGTAGGTCCTCCGTGCGGGCGCGCGCCCTGCGCCAGTACACGGATGAGAGGACCTCGGCCTCAAGGTCCCACGGGAGGGAGCCGGCCAGGGCACAGGCCACCTCGTGGGAGAGTGTGCGGTACCCCCGACACACTCTCACCGCCATTGTCCTTTGGCCCCTGTGGAGCCGGGCCACCTCCGTCGGACCCAACGAGCCGGCCCATATCGGGGCCCCATAAAGGGCCATTGACCTGACCACCGCCATATACAGGCGGCGGCAGGTCCCCCCTCCCCCTCCGAGGTTCGGTAGGAGGCGGCTCAGCGCAGCCGCCGTCCCCACGACCCTCGGGGTCAACCCCTCGAAGTGGGCCCCGAACCTCCATCTACTGTCGAGCACGACGCCGAGATACTTCAGCGTCGCGCCGACAGCTATGGAGGTTCCGCCCACCACTATCTTTGAGCCTGCAGGTGGCGCCCTCCGAGGCCCGTGGAAACAGATGGCCTCGGATTTATGGAGCGCCACCTCCAGGCCCAACCGCCGGATCCGGGCCACCACCGCAGCGACCGCGGCGGTGGCCAGGACAGACGCATCTCTATACGTCTGCCCCCTCGCGGTAACCAACGTGTCGTCAGCGTAACAAACGACGCTGACGCCACGAAGGTTAGCGCCCCTCAGGACCCAATCATACCCGACGTTCCACAGGGTGGGGCCCAATACGGACCCCTGTGGAACGCCGCGGGTCATGGGGCTCCGGCCCTCTCCCTCCTTTGTGGGGTAGACTACCTCCCGATCCGAGAGGTAGTCCCCCACGAGGCGTCGGAGGTACTGGGGTACCTTGTGCCACCCCAGTGCCTCCAATATTACGGTCCAGGGCAGGGTGTTGAACGCGTTGGCGATGTCAAGAGACACCGCCAACAACACCCCGCCGCTGGAGCACGCCTCGTCGGAGAGGTCGCGGACGTGCGCTATGGCGTCGATCGTCGAGCGACCCCTCCGAAACCCGAACTGCGTGTCGGCCAGATTCGGGCCGACATCCTCCAGGTGGTTGACGAGGCGGGCATTCACCACACGCTCAAGGAGCTTGCCCGCCTCGTCAAGCAGCACTATGGGGCGGTACCCCGCCGGCTGGTCCGCCGGGCGCCCCTCCTTCCTCAGCAGGACCAACCGGCCCGACTTCCACCGCCTGGGGAACCTACCTTCCCGCAGGCAGCGGTCGAGCAGCGCCCTCAGGCGCTCCCCTAACTCCTCCTGGACGAGGGCCCACGCGCGACCGGGAATCCCATCGGGCCCCGGCGCCGTGTTCTTGGCCCTCATCCTAAGGACGGCCGCCCCCAGCTCGCCCTGCGAGACCTCGGGGACGTCCTCCTCTTCCTCCTCCGTGGCAGGCGCCGGTAGGGCGGGAGGGACGAACTCGGTCCCCGGACTACCGGGGAACAGTCCCTCGACCACCCTACGGAGGACCGCCGGCTCCAGGGTGCTGGTCACTGGAGGGGCCCAGGGTCGCAGTTTCTGGCGGGCCCATTTATAGGGCCGCCCCCACGGGTCCCTCTCCAGTGACTCCAGCAGCTCCAGCCAGGCCTGTGCTTTGGCCTGGCTGATCGCGACGCGGAGAGCTTTGCACGCCTCTCTATAGGTGATGTAGAGGCGGTCCAGCTCCTCCGCGTCCTGCACCCTCCTCCGGCGGTGCCGCTGGTAGCTGCGGCGCCCTACCAGGCACTGGCGGCGGAGCTCTGCGACCCCCTCGCCCCACCAGTAGACTTGGCGCTTGGACTGTGGAGGCCTCGCGCGCGGCATGGCAGCGTCGCACACGCATGCCATGGCCTCACACAGTCCATCCGCTGCGGCGTCCAAGTCTACGTCCCCCGAGGGCGGGGCACTCCACGTCTGGACGATCGCGGCTTCCCGCAGCAAGTCGGTGTCCAGACGTGTCAGTGCCCAGCGCCGGCCAGCCGCCGGTGGCAACCGTGGGCCCTGTCCTACCGACGACGAGGAGACGCTGAATCCGATATACCTATGGTCGGAGAGCGTCTCCTCGTCCACTAGGACCTCCCAGTCCCGAACACGTGCTGCGAGCTCGGGGGTGGCAAGGGTCACGTCGATGACCGACCCACCCGAGCGTCGCACGCACGTGTTCTCCGACCCCCGGTTGACGACGCACAGCCCCGTCTCCGCCAGCCACTCGTCGACGGCCTCGCCCCTGGCATCAGTCCTCGAAGACCCCCACGCGGTGGATTTCGCGTTGAGGTCTCCGAGGACGATGACGGATCGGGGACGGTTCTGGCCGACCAGGGTCCCCACCTCGCCGAGAAAACTCTCAAACTCGGCGAGGACCCTGTTGGGGGAGAAGTACACCCCCACAACCACCGTCCCCCCGATCCGGGCCGCGACGTGTCCCCTGCCCCTCACCACATCCTCGAGAGGAGGGGATGTGGCAGGTGACTGAGTGGTGATCGCCACCAAGCCATCCAGATCCCCAACCCAGTCTGTCCTGGGCGGGATCCGGTATGGCTCGGCGATCACGGCCACCTTGATTAACCTCTCTGCCAGGCTCTGGAGGAGGAGGTCCTGAGCCCTGGCAGAGTGGTTAATATTCGCCTGGAGGAAAGTTAGGGCCGACATCCTAACTTTCCTCCATGGCAGCCGCCTGCTCCACTACGGGGCGAGTCGGCTGCGACCTTGCTTTGGTCGCAGCCTTCTTCTTTCCAGCCTCTTTCTTGGACGGGGGCTTGGCGCATGCCTTGCCCCCGGAGAGGTGGTCTGCCGGCTTCCCCGCAGCTGCGCACAAGGTGCAGTGGGGGGCGGCAGAGCAACCGCTGGCCTTATGGCCTGTTTGACCGCAGCGGTAGCATTCCCCGCTGCGGTCCACCTCGGCCTTGCACTGGGCCCTTACATGGCCCTGTGCAAGGCATCGGAAGCAGCGACGGGGTCGGGCCTCCAGAACCTCGACCCGCGCTGCCACCCATCCCACCAACAGCCGGTTGCCGGCCGCCACTATCTTTCTGGCGGCCACTGCAGGGCACCGCACGAAGGCAGTGCCCATGCCCGCCGCCCCCTTCCGTACCTCCCCGACCTTGAGGTCCAGGGCGGCACAGCCTCCGGCCTTGGCGAGGCACTCGGTCAGCTCCTGGGTGCTGACCGAGTCGTCCAGGCCGCTCACCCGCAGATCTGCGGTGGTGACCGGCCTGGACACCCGTATTTCCCCCTCGGCGCCCAGGAACACTTCCCGCAGCTTTGAGGCCAGAGAGTCGGCTTTCTCTGCCCTCTCCGTGCCCGACACCTCTATAATGCGGCCCCCCGTTGCTGCCGCTCTCATTTTTAGCGGCGGGAAGCCGCTGAGGTCCAGTTTGGATCTGGCCTCGCCCAGCACCCGGGAATAATCAAGGCCCTTGTCCTCCGCCCCCGGCAGCAGCGTGATGACCACCGCTGCCGTGCGCTGGGGGCGGATCCTCACCTTCTTGGCCTGTTTCTTTGCCGGGGCCTGTTTGGGCCTCTCCGGCTGTGCGGCCTTTGTGGGCCGCGGCTGCTGGACCTTCGGTCTAGCAGTTTTCCGCCTGACCACCTCCGTCCAAGCCTCAGTGGGAGGCGGTGGCGGAGGGGCGGGAACTGCAGCAGCTTCGAGGCGTTCAGTTACCGGGGCTGAAGGCTTTGAGGCCTTTCCCTGGCCCTTGCCCTTACTGGGCTTGGGCATCGGGGCCTGCTCCAAGGTGGGCGCGGGGGGAGGTGCCGCGTCTTTCCGGCGGTCCGCGGCGAGAGGCGGGCGGATGCGCCTCTCCGGCAGGAGGCGTTCCTCCAGTGCCTCAAAGCGGGCACTGATCATCCCGCCCACCTGCCGCAGGATCGCCTGCTGCAATTCCTCCGCCGGACGAGGCTGAGATCCCGAGGCCTGCGGGGGAGAGGAGGTTAGCGCCTTTCTCGTCTCTGCACGGAGCTCAGCCATCTCCTTTCGGAGCTCCGCGACTTCGTCCCGGAGGCGCGCATTGGCAGCCTGCAGTCTTTGGGTCTCCTCTGATGAAGACCTCTTCTGCAGCTCTGCCAGCGCCTCCTGAACCGTCTGGGCCGCCTCCTTGAGATGTCTCTGGAACGTGCCCTTTAGGTTCCCCGACTTGGTGGCCACCGTGTTAATGACAGCCACGGAGGCCATCACTTTCTTGCAGAGGTCGGATGCAAGATCTTCCGACCCCTCCGATGTCGGCTCGGGCAGTCGCTCCGCCGACTTGTTGGAGCGCAGCGTCAGAGCCAGCTCTCCGACCTCCTGCTCTGCCTGCAGCTCCAACTCTTGCCTTTTGGCAGCGACAAGGGCCGCCTTGGCCTGGGCGAGGCCGACGTATTCGCCTGTGGTAGGCGGTCGGCCTCTGCCTCGTCGCGCTACCGGCGCTGTAGGCGTTTTCTTGGACGCCGGAGCGTCTCCTTCCTCGTTCTCCGAGCCAGGGCCACTCGCCCCGCTCTTTGAGTCGCAAGATCTGGCTCGCTTGAGCCAGAACCTAGCACTAGCTCTGTCGGGTGACATGCTAGTCACCGACACCATACTCCTGCAAGAGGAGTCGGAGTCTTCCGCGTTTTCGGGGCTAAGCCCCCGCCCTTCGTCATACATCAATTTGGTTTTAGGTTTAGAATGTTCCATAATTATTCCCACGAGTAGGGTCGATCTAAACGTCCACTCCCGGGTGACGCCCATTCCGGGAGCAAGGGTACATACTATGGAGGGCCCCAGGTATCCATAGGTTTTTACGGGTTTTCTCCCGGGTTTTTTATTTCGAGCTTGCCTGCTCTGGGACCGGCCAATAAAGGCAAGTCCCCTTCGGCCCTAACACATACCACCACGTACCACCCTTAGCGCGAACGGGGGTCTTTGCGATGGCAGTGCGGAACCGGATGGAGGAAGAGCGCACCTCCCCCCAAGGACGCTGGCCAGAAGATTACTCCCCCAGCCCACTCAACGGCAGTGTGAGTGCACGCCGAGCACGTCCCCGACTTGCGCCGCCGCTACTCAGCATAAGGCTGAGACGCCGGCCAAGCCCCGCAGCCACTCAAGGCCGCCAAGACTCACCCACCGCTACCCGGAATGTCCAGGGCGCCGGGTGAGCCTACCCCCTCCGGAAGGCCTACAGCCCCCCAAACGCCGTCCAATGACGACCCCACACGTCCGGACCCCCGTCCGGACTGCCTTCTACGCCAGCCCCAGATAAAAGCTCTGGGGCGTGCGGAGAAGGCCCCCCCGACTCGCGTCGCCGCGACCCAGTATATGACTGGGACGCCGACCGAGCCCCGCGGCCACTCAAGGCCGCCCCCGGCTCGCACCGCCGCTTCCCGGACTCTCCAGGGCGCCGGTCGAGCCTCCTCCTCGGGTCCTCTTAGTTTCCCCGCAGCTATCTTGCCGCAGGTACTTAGCCCCCCCGCCACGACAAGGCGGGACCCACTGGGGGGGAACCTAACCTAACCTAACCTAACCTAACCTAACCTAACCTAACCTAACCTAACCTAACCTAACCTAACCTAACCTAACCTTTTTTTTTTTTTTTTTTTTTTTTTTTTTTTTTTTTTTTTTTTACTTTGGGAAATGCATTTACGCATCCCCGCCGTGTGGGGACACGAGCGGGGTATGTCGGACTCGAGCGCCACGGCCTCAGCAGTGGCGCTAATACCGACTAAAACCCAAAGGTGTTCCACCGCTGCAGCACGTCGGACGGGGGCCGCGGGACCATGCAGAGTATGCACCGCAACCCCCTCCCGCCGCCTGCCCGCCCCTGGGCGGACCCGCCTCGGGAAGCACCCCCTTCCCCTCCCCTTGGTACGACGCGCCGGAACACCGGGCGCGTCGTCCACCCCTGAGGGTCTGTCACAATGTGACTAAGAGGACGGATGTCCACCACATCCGCCCCCCAGACCCTCCGACTCGCGTCGCCGCTACCCAGCATAAGGCCGGGACGCCGACCGAGCCCCGCAGCCACTCAAGGCCGCCAAGGCTCGCACCGCCGCTACCCGGAATGTCCAGGGCGCCGGGCGAGCCTACCCCCTCCGTCCGGACCTCGTCCGGACCGCCTTCTACGCGCGCTCCAGATAAAAGCTCTGGGGCGTGCGGAGAAGGCCCCCGGGCCCTACAGCACCTGCTCTCAAAGGAGAGGTGGGTGAGAGGGCCCCGACTTGCGCCGCCGCTACCCAGCATAAGGCCGGGACGCCGGCCAAGCCCCGCAGCCACTCAAGGCCGCCAAGGCTCGCTCCGCCGCTACCCGGACTGTCCGGGGCGCCGGGCGAGCCTACCCCCTCCGGGGAGGCGTAAAGCCTCCCCAACTCACGGTCGCAGAGGATAGGGAGAGCGGCGCACCGTAATACCGACACTCCTCTCCCCCTGCGACCCCACCGCACCGCCATTCAACGGTGGCGGCCCCGTATCCCTCAGCTGCAGTGCGACCCCCACACTGCAGCCCACCTCAGTTGCGGCGCGGACCCCACCGCAACCTACCGGCCGCTTCGACTGGGCCTGGGAGGGACAGCGCCCGGAAGAAGCGGCCCCACCTCGGGTTCCTCTTGGCTTCACCGTGGGTGGGGAAGACCACGGCTACTGAGCCCCCCCGCCGCGACAAGGCGGGAACCCACTGGGGGGGGACCTAACCTAACCTAACCTAACCTTTTTTTTTTTTTTTTTTTTTTTTTTTTTTTTTTTTTACTTTGGGAAATGCATTTACGCATCCCCGCCGTGTGGGGACACGAGCGGGGTATGTCGGACTCGAGCGCCACGGCCGCAGCAGTGGCGCTAATACCGACTAAAACCCAAAGGTGTTCCACCGCGACAGCACGTCGGACGGGGCCACGGGACCATGCAGAGTATGCACCGCAGCCCCCTCCCGCCGTCTGCCCGCCCCTGGGCGGACCCTCCTCGGGAAGAACCCCCTTCCCCTTGGTACGACGCGCCGGAACACCGGGCGCGTCGTCCACCCCTGGGGGTCTGTCACTATTGTGACTAGAAGGACGGATGTCCCCACATCCGCCCCCCAGACCCCCCGACTCGCGTCGCCGCTACCCAGTATAAGACCGGGACGCCGACCGAGCCCCGCGGCCACTCAAGGCCGCCAAAGGCTCGCACCGCCGCTACCCGGAATGTCCAGGGCGCCGGACGAGCCTACCCCCTCCGTCCGGACCAAGTCCGGACCGCCTTCTACACGCACTCCAGATAAAAGCTCTGGGGCGCGCGGAGAAGGCCACCGGGCCCTACAGCACCTGCTCTCAAAGGAGAGGTGGGTGAGAGGGCCCCGACTTGCGCCGCCGCTACCCAGCATAAGGCTGGGACGCCGGCCAAGCCCCGCAGCCACTCAAGGCCGCCAAGGCTCGCACCGCCGCTACCCGGACTGTCCGGGGCGCCGGGCGAGCCTACCCCCTCCGGGAGGCGTAAAGCCTCCCCAACACACGGTCGCAGAGGATAGGGAGGACGGCGCACCGTAATACCGGCACTCCTCTTCCCCTGCGACCCCACCGCGTCCGCCATCGAACGGTGGCGACCCCGTCGAGGCCGCGGAAGACAGGGAAAGCGGCAACGAAACACCGACAGTCCTCTTCCGCCGCGGCCCCTAACCCTCAGCTGCAGTGCGACCCCCACACTGCAGCCCGCCTCAGTTGCGATGCTGCCCATACAGCACCCCAACCTACCGGCCGCTTCGACAGGGCCTGGGAGGCACAGCCCGGAAGAAGCGGCCCCACCTCGGGTTCCGCTTAGCTTCGCCGTGGGTGACCAGGCCACGGCTACTAAGCCCCCCCGCCACGACAAGGCGGGAACCCACGGGGGGGAACCTAACCTAACCTAACCTAACCTAACCTAACCTAACCTAACCTAACCTAACCTAACCTAACCTAACCTAACCTAACCTAACCTAACCTTTTTTTTTTTTTTTTTTTTTTTTTTTTTTTTTTTACTTTGGGAAATGCATTTACGCATCCCCGCCGTGTGGGGACACGAGCGGGGTATGTCGGACTCGAGCGCCACGACCGCAGTAGTGGCGCTAATACCGACTAAAACCCAAAGGTGTTCCACCTCTGCAGCACGTCGGACGGGGGCCGCGGGACCATGCAGAGTATGCACCGCAACCCCCTCCCGCCGCCTGCCCGCCCCTGGGCGGACCCGCCTCGGGAAGCACCCCCTTCCCTCCCCTGGTACGACGCGCCGGAACACCGGGCGCGTCGTCCACCCCTGAGGGTCTGTCACAATGTGACTAAGAGGACGGATGTCCACCACATCCGCCCCCCAGACCCTCCGACTCGCGTCGCCGCTACCCAGCATAAGGCCGGGACGCCGACCGAGCCCCGCAGCCACTCAAGGCTGCCAAAGACTCGCACCGCCGCTACCCGGACTGTCCAGGGCGCCGGGCGAGCCTACCCCCTCCGTCCGGACCTCGTCCGGACCGCCTTCTACGCGCGCTCCAGATAAAAGCTCTGGGGCGTGCGGAGAAGGCCCCGGGCCCTGCAGCACTACTCTCCAAGGAGAGATGGGTGCGAGGGCCCCGACTTGCGCCGCCGCTACCCAGCATAAGGCTGGGACGCCGGCCAAGCCCCGCAGCCACTCAAGGCCGCCAAGGCTCGCTCCGCCGCTACCCGGACTGTCCGGGGCGCCGGGCGAGCCTACCCCCTCCGGGGAGGCGTAAAGCCTCCCCAACTCACGGTCGCAGAGGATAGGGAGAGCGGCGCACCGTAATACCGACACTCCTCTTCCCCTGCGACCCCACCGCACCGCCATTCAACGGTGGCGGCCCCGTATCCCTCAGCTGCAGTGCGACCCCCACACTGCAGCCCACCTCAGTTGCGGCGCGGACCCCACCGCAACCTACCGGCCGCTTCGACTGGGCCCGGGAGGGACAGCGCCCGGAAGAAGCGGCCCCACCTCGGGTTCCTCTTTGCTTCACCGTGGGTGGGGAAAACCACGGCTACTGAGCCCCCCCGCCGCGACAAGGCGGGAACCCACTGGGGGGGAACCTAACCTAACCTAACCTTTTTTTTTTTTTTTTTTTTTTTTACTTGGGGAAATGCTTTTACGCATCCCCGCTCGAGTGGGGACAAGAGCGGGGTATGTTGGACTCGAGCGCCACGGCCGCAGCGGTGGCGCTAATACCAACTAAAACCCCAAGGTGTTCCTACGGCGACGGCAAGTCGGACGGGGCCACGGGACCATGCAGAGTATGCACCGCGGCCCCATCCCGCCGTTTGTCCGCCCCTGGGCGGACTCGCCTCGGGAAGGGGTCGTTAAACTGACCCCTTCCCACCTCGTGACGACGCGCCGGAACACCGGGCGCGTCGACCACCTGGAGGGTCTGTCACATTAAGTGACTAAGAAGGGGTGGCGGATGTCCCCACATCCGCCACCCCAGACCCTCCCAGCGGAGACGGCGTGCGAGCTCTGCTTGCACGCCTCCGTCTCCGCCCTCTTCGGAGCGGGGGAGCGAGGGGATCCGCCTCCCTCTCCCGCTCCTCGGCCTCTCTCTGCGACATCACTTCCTCGCAGAAAGAGGCCATCGCCTCCCAGGACCTCTCGTCGGCGACCATCCTTGCCAGGATGTTCGGCAACGAGAGGTCCCCACCCATGTCCGCGGCCAGGAAATGCCGCGGATCCGCCGCCCCCGGGCACACCTCCAGCACGTGCTGCGCCGTTTCCTCGGCGCAGCCGCACTGGTGGCAGTCCGGAGTCTCTTCCCTCCGGGCAACGCGACACAGGTATCTCCCGAAGCAACCGTGCCCCGAGAGTACCTGTGTCATCCGGAAGGAGAGACTCCCGTGGCCGCGGTGTACCCAATCCCTCAGCACGGGACGGATCGCCTCGAGGAGCCGGACAGCCCCGGCTCCCCTCGTCCGGTCTTCGGCGATCCGCCGGCTCCATGATTCGAGGGCGGCTGCTCTTGCCCTCTTCCGCCACTGCTCGACCTCCCGTGGGGCAGGCCGCAGGTCCTCCGCGCGTGCCCGCGCCCTCCGCCAGTACACGGAGGAGAGGACCTCGGCCTCAAGGTCCCACGGGAGGGAGCCGGCCAGGGCACAGGCCACCTCGTGGGAGAGTGTGCGGTACCCCCGACACACTCTCACCGCCATCACTCTTTGGCCCCTATGGAGCCGGGCGGTCTCCCCTGCACCTAGCGATCCCGCCCATATTGGGGCCCCATAGAGGGCCATTGACCTGACCACCGCCATATACAGGCGGCGGCAGGTCCCCCCTCCCCCTCCGAGGTTCGGTAGGAGGCGGCTCAGCGCAGCCGCCGTCCCCACGACCCTCGGGGTTAGCCCCTCGAAGTGGGCCCCGAACCTCCATCTGCTGTCGAGCACGACACCGAGGTATTTCAGCGTCGCGCCGACAGCAATGGAGGTTCCGCCCACCACTATCTTTGAGCCTGCAGGTGGCGCTCTCCGAGGCCCGTGGAAGCAGATGGCCTCGGACTTATGGAGCGCCACCTCCAGGCCCAACCGCCGGATCCTGGCCACCACCGCAGCGACCGCGGCTGTGGCCAGGACAGACGCCTCTCGGAACGTCTGCCCCCTCGCGGTAACCAACGTGTCGTCGGCGTAACAAACGACGCCGACGCCACGAAGGTTAGCGCCCCTCAGGACCCAATCGTACCCGACGTTCCACAGGGTGGGGCCCAGTACGGACCCCTGTGGAACGCCGCGGGTCATGGGGCTCCGGCCCTCTCCCTCCTTTGTGGGGTAGACTACCTCCCGATCCGAGAGGTAGTCCCCCACGAGGCGTCGGAGGTACTGGGGTACCTTGTGCCACCCCAGCGCCCCCAATATTACGCTCCAGGGCAGGGTGTTGAACGCGTTGGCGATGTCAAGGGACACCGCCAACAACACCCCGCCACTGGAGCACGCCTCGTCGGAGAGGTCGCGGACGTGCGCTATGGCGTCGATCGTCGAGCGACCCCTCCGAAACCCGAACTGGGTGTCGGCCAAGTTCGGGCCGATATTCTCGAGGTGGTTGACGAGGCGGGCATTCACCACTCGCTCCAGGAGCTTGCCCGCCTCGTCAAGCAGCACTATTGGCCGGTACCCCGCCGGCTCGTCGGCCGGGCGCCCCTCCTTCCTCAGCAGGACGAGCCGGCCAGACTTCCACCGCCTGGGGAACCGCCCTTCCCGCAGGCAGCGGTCAAGCAGGGTCTTCAGCCGCTCCCCTAACTCCTCTTGGACGAGGGCCCACGCGCGACCGGGAATCCCATCGGGCCCCGGCGCCGTGTTCTTGGCCCTCATCCTGAGGACGGCCGCTCCCAGCTCGCCCTGCGAGACCTCTGGCGTCTCCTCTTCCTCCTCCGCGGCAGGCGCCGGTAGGGCGGGAGGGACGAACTCGGTCCCCGGACTTCCGGGGAACAGTCCCTCGACCACCCTTTGGAGAACCGCCGGCTCGAGGGTGCTGGTCACTGGAGGGGCCCAGGGTCGCAGCTTCTGGCGGGCCCATTTGTAGGGCCGCCCCCATGGGTCCCTCTCCAGCGACTCCAGCAGCTCAGTCCAGGCCCGCGCCTTGGCCTGGCTGATCTCGACGCGGAGGGCCTTGCACGCCTCTCTATAGGTGATATAGAGGCGGTCCAGCTCCTCCGCGTCCTGCACCCTCCTCCGGCGGTGCCGCTGGTAGCTGCGGCGTCCTGCCAGGCACTGGCGGCGGAGCTCTGCGACCCCCTCGCCCCACCAATAGACCTGACGCTTGAGCTGTGGAGGCCTCGCGCGCGGCATGGCGGCGTCGCACACGCGTACCATGGCCTCACACAGCCCGTCCGCTGCGGCGTCCAGGTCTACTTCCTCGGAGGGGGGGGCACTCCACGTCTGGACAATTGCGGCTTCTCGCAGCAAGTCCGTGTCCAGACGGGTAAGTGCCCAGCGCCGGCCAGCCGCCGGTGGCAACCGAGGGGCCCGTCCTACTAACGACGAGGAGACGCTGAATCCGATATACCTATGGTCGGAGAGCGTCTCCTCGTCCACCAGCACCTCCCAGTCCCGGACACGTGCTGCGAGCTCGGGGGTGGCGAGGGTCACGTCGATGACCGACCCACCCGAGCGTCGCACGCACGTGTCCTCCGACCCCCGGTTGACGATGCACAGCCCCGTCTCCGCCAGCCACTCTTCGACGGCCTCGCCCCTGGCATCTGTCCTCGAAGACCCCCACGCGGTGGATTTCGCGTTGAGGTCTCCGAGGACGATGACGGATCGGGGACGGTTCTGGCCGACCAGGGTCCCCACCTCGCCGAGAAAACTCTCAAACTCGGCGAGGACCCTGTTGGGGGAGAAGTACACCCCCACGACCACCGTCCCCCCGATCCGGGCCGCGACATATCCCCTTCCCCTCACCACGTCCTCGAGAGGAGGGGATTGAGCAGGCGACTGTGTGGTGATCGCCGCCAAACCATCCAGATCTCCGACCCAGTCAGTCCTGGGCGGGATCCGGTATGGCTCGGCGATCACGGCCACCTTGATCAACCGCTCTGCCAGGCTCTGGAGGAGGAGGTCCTGAGCCCTGGCAGAGTGGTTGAGATTCGCCTGGAGGAAAGTTAGGGCCGACATCTTAACTTTCCTCCATGGCAGCCGCCTGCTCCTGAGTGGGGCGAGTCGGCTGCGACCTATTCTTGGTCGCAGCCTTCTTCTTTCTATTCTCTGTCTTGGACGGGGGCTTGGCGCAGGCCTTGCCCCCGGAGAGGTGGTCCGCCGGCTTCCCCGCGGCTGCGCACAAGGTGCAGTGGGGGGCGGCGGAGCAGCCGCTGGCCTTGTGGCCAGGTTGACCGCAGCGGTAGCATTCCCCGCTGCGGTCCACCTCGGCCTTGCATTGGGCCCTCACATGGCCCAATGCGAGGCACCGGAAGCAGCGGCGGGGTCGGGCCTCTAGGACCTCAACCCGCGCCGCCACCCAACCTACCAACAATCGGTTGCCGGCCGCCACTATCTTTTTGGCGGCCACTGCAGGGCACCGCACGAAGGCAGTGCCCATGCCCGCTGCCCCCTTCCTTACCTCCCCGACCTTAAGGTCCAGGGCGGTGCAGCCTCCGGCCTTGGCGAGGCACTCGGTCAGCTCCTGGGCGCCGACCGAGTCGTCCAGGCCGCTGACCCGCAGATCTGCTGTGGTGACCGGCCTGGACACCCGGATTTCCCCTTCGGCGCCCTGGAAGACCTCCCGGAGCTTCGAGGCCAAGGAGTCAGCTTTCTCAGCCCGCTCCGTGCCCGCCACCTCTATAATGCGGCCCCCGGTCGCCGCCGCCCTCATCTTCAGCGGCGGGAAGCCGCTGAGGTCCAGCTTGGACCTGGCCTCACCCAGAACCCTGGTGAAGTCCAGGCCCTTTTCTGCCGCCCCCGGCAGCAGCGTGATGACCACCGCTGCCGTTCGCTGGGGGCGGATCCTTACCTTCTTGGGCTTTTTCTGGGGGGCCTGTTTTCCCGTCTTGGGCCTAGCCGTCTCCGTCGTTGCAGTCTTTGCGGGCCGCGGCTGCTGGACCTTAGGTCTGGCGGTCGACCTCCTTGCGACCTCCGACCAGGCCTCGGTGAGAGGCGGTGGCGGAGGGGCAGGAATGGCAGCCGCTTCGGGGCGTTCAATTACCGGGGCTGAAGCCTTCCCCTTGCCCTTGCCCTTGCCTTTACTGAGCTTGGGCGGCGGGACCTGCGCAGGGATCGGCGCAGGGGGAGGAGCCGCGTCTCTTCGTCGGTCCGCGGCCAGAGGAGGGCGGACGCGCTTCTCCGGCAGGAGGCGTTCCTCCAGTGCCTCAAATCGGGCACTGAGCATCCCGCCTACCTGCCGCAGGATGGCCTGTTCGAGCTCCTCCACCGAACGAGGCTCGTTCCGGGTCACCGACCCCGAGGCCTGCGGAGGAGTGGAGGTTCGCGCCTCACGCATCTCCTTCCGGAGCTCCGTCATCTCCTTCCGGAGCTCCGCTACTTCCTCTCGGAGGCGCGCGTTGGCAGCCTGCAGTTTCCGGGTCTCCTCTGTTGAGGACCTCTTCTGCAGGACTGCCATCGCTTGCTCCACCGTCTGGGCCGCCTCCTTGAGGTGACGCTGAAACGTCCCTTTCAGGTTGCCCGATTTGGTGGCCACCGTATTAATCACGGCCACGGAGGCCATCACCTTCTTGGAAAGGTCGGAGGCAAGCTCCTCCGACCCCTCCGATATCGGCTCGGGCAGTTGCTCCGCCGACTTGCTGGAGCGCAGCGTCAGGGCCAGCTCCCCGACTTCCTGCTCCGCCTGCAGCTCCAGCTCCTGCCGTTTGGCGGCTACAAGGGCCGCCTTGGCCTGGGCGAGGCCGACGTACTCGCCTGTCGTAGGCGGTCGGCCTCTGCCTCGACGCGCTGTAGGCGCTGTCGGCGTTTTCTTGTTCGCCGGAGCGTCTGCATCCTCATCCGCAGAGCCAGGACCACTAGCCCCGCTCTTCGATTCGCAGGATCTGGCTCGCTTGAGCCAGAACCTTGCGCTTGATCTATCGGGTGACATGCTCGTCACCGACACCATACTCCTACAAGAGGAGTCGGAGTCTTCCGCGTTTTCGGGGCTGAGCCCCCGCCCTTCGTCATACGTCAGTTTTGATTTACTTTTATCCATAAAGTTCCCACGAGAAGGGTCGATATAAAAGTCCACTCCCGGGTGACGCCCATTCCGGGAGCAAGGGTACATACTATGGAGGGCCCCAGGTATCCATAGGTTTTTACGGGTTTTCTCCCGGGTTTTTTTATGTCGAGCTTGCCTGCTCTGGGACCGGCCAATAAAGGCAAGTCCCCTTCGGCCCTAACACATGCCACCACGTACCACCCTTAGCGCGAACGGGGGTCTTTGCGATGGCAGTGCGGAACCGGATGGAGGAAGAGCGCACCTCCCCCCAAGGACGCTGGCCAGAAGATTACTCCCCCGGCCCACTCGACGGCAGTGTAAGTGCACGCCGAGCACGTCCCCGACTTGCGCCGCCGCTACTCAGCATAAGGCTGAGACGCCGGCCAAGCCCCGCAGCCACTCAAGGCCGCCAAGACTCACCCGCCGCTACCCGGACTGTCCAGGGCGCCGGGTGAGCCTACCCCCTCCGGAAGGCCTAATGCCTCCCCAAACGCCGTCCGCAGACGACCCCACACGTCCAGACCCCGTCCGGACTGCCTTCTACGCCAGCCCCAGATAAAATCTCTGGGGCGTGCGGAGAAGGCCCCCCCGACTTGCGCCGCCGCTACCCAGCATAAGGCTGGGACGCCGGCCAAGCCCCGCAGCCACTCAAGGCTGCCACAGACTCGCACCGCCGCTTCCCGGACTCTCCAGGGCGCCGGTCGAGCCTCCTCCTCGGGTCCTCTTAGTTTCCCCGCAGCTATCTGGCCGCAGGTACTTAGCCCCCCCGCCACGACAAGGCGGGACCCACTGGGGGGGAACCTAACCTAACCTTTTTTTTTTTTTTTTTTTTTTTTTACTTTGGGAAATGCATTTACGCATCCCCGCCGTGTGGGGACACGAGCGGGGTATGTCGGACTCGAGCGCCACGGCCTCAGCAATGGCGCTAATACCGACTAAAACCCAAAGGTGTTCCACCGCTGCAGCACGTCGGACGGGGGCTGCGGGACCATGCAGAGTATGCACCGCAACCCCTTCCCGCCGCCTGCCCGCCCCTGGGCGGACCCGCCTCGGGAAGCACCCCCTTCCCTCCCCTTGGTACGACGCGCCGGAACACCGGGCGCGTCGTCCACCCCTGGGGGTCTGTCACGACTGTGACTAGAAGGACGGATGTCCACCACATCCGCCCCCCAGACCCCCCGACTCGCGTCGCCGCTACCCAGTATAAGACTAGGACGCCGACCGAGCCCCGCGGCCACTCAAGGCCGCCAAAGGCTCGCACCGCCGCTACCCGGAATGTCCAGGGCGCCGGGCGAGCCTACCCCCTCCGTCCGGACCACGTCCGGACCGCCTTCTACACGCACTCCAGATAAAAGCTCTGGGGCGCGTGGAGAAGGCCACCGGGCCCTACAGCACCTGCTCTCAAAGGAGAGGTGGGTGAGAGGGCCCCGACTTGCGCCGCCGCTACCCAGCATAAGGCTGGGACGCCGGCCAAGCCCCGCAGCCACTCAAGGCCGCCAAGGCTCGCACCGCCGCTACCCGGACTGTCCGGGGCGCCGGGCGAGCCTACCCCCTCCGGGAGGCGTAAAGCCTCCCCAACTCACGGTCGCAGAGGATAGGGAGGACGGCGCACCGTAATACCGGCACTCCTCTTCCCCTGCGACCCCACCGCGTCCGCCATCTAACGGTGGCGACCCCGTCGAGGCCGCGGAAGACAGGGAAAGCGGCAACGACACACCGACAGTCCTCTTCCGCCGCGGCCCCTAACCCTCAGCTGCAGTGCGACCCCCACACTGCAGCCCGCCTCAGTTGCGGTGCTGCCCATACAGCACCCCAACCTACCGGCCGCTTCGACAGAGCCTGGGAGGCACAGCCCGGAAGAAGCGGCCCCTCCTCGGGTTCCGCTTAGCTTCACCGTGGGGGACCAGTCCACGGCTACTAAGCCCCCCCGCCACGACAAGGCGGGAACCCACTGGGGGGGAACCTAACCTAACCTAACCTAACCTAACCTAACCTAACCTAACCTAACCTAACCTAACCTAACCTAACCTAACCTAACCTAACCTAACCTAACCTAACCTTTTTTTTTTTTTTTTTTTTTTTTTACTTTGGGAAATGCATTTACGCATCCCCGCCGTGTGGGGACACGAGCGGGGTATGTCGGACTCAAGCGCCACGGCCTCGGCAGTGACGCTAATACCGACTAAAACCCAAAGGTGTTCCACCGCTGCGGCAAGTCGGACGGGGGCCGCGGGACCATGCAGAGTATGCACCGCAACCCCCTCCCGCCGCCTGTCCGCCCCTGGGCGGACCCGCCTCGGGAAGAACCCCCTTCCCCCCTTTGGTACGACGCGCCGGAACACCGGGCGCGTCGTCCACCCCTGGGGGTCTGTCACGGCTGTGACTAGAAGGACGGATGTCACCCACATCCGCCCCCCAGACCCCCCGACTCGCGTCGCCGCTACCCAGCATAAGGCTGGGACGCCGACCGAGTCCCGCGGCCACTCAAGGCCGCCAAGGCTCGCACCGCCGCTACCCGGAATGTCCAGGGCGCCGGACGAGCCTACCCCCTCCGTCCGGACATCGTCCGGACCGCCTTCTACGCGCGCTCCAGATAAAAGCTCTGGGGCGTGCGGAGAAGGCCCCCGGGCCCTACAGCACTACTCTCCAGGGAGAGTTGGGTGCGAGGGCCCCGACTTGCGCCGCCGCTACCCAGCATAAGGCTGGGACGCCGGCCAAGCCCCGCAGCCACTCAAGGCCGCCAAGGCTCGCACCGCCGCTACCCGGACTGTCCGGGGCGCCGGGCGAGCCTACCCCCTCCGGGGAGGCGTAAAGCCTCCCCAACTCACGGTCGCAGAGGATAGGGAGAGCGGCGCACCGTAATACCGGCACTCCTCTTCCCCTGCGACCCCACCGCACCGCCATTCAACGGTGGCGGCCCCGTATCCCTCAGCTGCAGTGCGAACCCCCACACTGCAGCCCACCTCAGTTGCGGCCCAGATCCCACCGCAACCTACCGGCCGCTTCGACAGGGCCCGTGGCAAAGCCCTAGAAGAAGCGGCCCCACCTCGGGTTCCACTTGGCTTCACCGTGGGTGGGGAAGACCACGGCTACTGAGCCCCCCCGCCGCGACAAGGCGGGAACCCATTGGGGGGGAACCTTTTTTTTTTTTTTTTTTTTTTTTTTACTTGGGGAAATGCTTTTACGCATCCCCGCTCGAGTGGGGACAAGAGCGGGGTATGTTGGACTCCAGCGCCACGACCGCGGTAGTGGCGCTAATACCAACTAAAACCCCAAGGTGTTCCGTCGGCGACGGCAAGTCGGACGGGGCCACGGGACCATGCAGAGTATGCACCGCAGCCCCGTCCCGCCGTTTGTCCGCCCCTGGGCGGACTCGCCTCGGGAAGGGGTCGTTAAACTGACCCCTTCCCACCTCGTGACGACGCGCCGGAACACCAGGCGCGTCGACCACCTGGAGGGTCTGTCACGCTAAGTGACTAAGAAGGGGTGGCGGATGTCCCCACATCCACCACCCCAGACCCTCCGAGCGGAGACGGTGTGCGAGCACGGCTTGCACGCCGTCGTCTCCGCCCTCTTCGGAGCGGGTGAGCGAGGGGATCTGCCTCCCTCTCCCGCTCCTCGGCCTCCCTCTGCGACATCACCTCCTCGCAGAAAGAGGCCATCGCCTCCCAGGACCTCTCGTCGGCGACCATCCTTGCCAGGATGTTCGGCAACGAGAGGTCCCCACCCATTTCCGCGGCCAAGAACAGCCGCGGATCCACCGCCCCCGGGCACACCTCCAGCACGTGCTGCGCCGTTTCCTCGGCGCAGCCGCACTGGTGGCAGTCCGGAGTCTCTTCCCTCCGGGCAACGCGACACAGGTATCTCCCGAAGCAACCGTGCCCCGAGAGTACCTGTGTCAACCGGAAGGAGAGACTCCCGTGGCCACGGTGTACCCATGCCCTAAGTACCGGGCGGATCGCCTCGAGGAGCCGGACAGCTCCGGCTCCCCTTGTCCTATCTTCGGCGATCCGCCGGCTCCATGACTCGAGGGCGGCCTGTCTCGCCCTCTTCCGCCACTGCTCGACCTCCCGTGGGGCAGGCCGTAGGTCCTCCGCGCGTGCCCGCGCCCTCCGCCAGTACACGGAGGAGAGGACCTCGGCCTCCAAGTCCCACGGGAGGGAGCCGGCCAGGGCGCAGGCCACCTCATGGGAGAGTGTGCGGTACCCCCGACACACTCTCACGGCCATGACCCTCTGGGCCTTGTGGAGCCGGGTGACCTCCCTCGGGCCCACCGATCCAGCCCATATCGGGGCCCCGTAGAGGGCCATTGACCTGACCACCGCCATATACAGGCGGCGGCAGGTCCCCCCTCCCCCTCCGAGGTTCGGTAGGAGGCGGCTCAGCGCAGCCGCCGTCCCAACGACCCTCGGGGTCAACCCCTCGAAGTGGGCCCCGAACCTCCATCTGCTGTCGAGCACGACGCCGAGATACTTCAGCGTCGCGCCGACAGCAATGGAGGTTCCGCCCACCACTATCTTTGAGCCTGCAGGTGGCGCCCTCCGAGGCCCGTGGAAACAGATGGCCTCGGATTTATGGAGCGCCACCTCCAGGCCCAACCGCCGGATCCGGGCCACCACCGCAGCGACCGCGGCGGTGGCCAGGACAGACGCATCTCTATACGTCTGCCCCCTCGCGGTAACCAACGTGTCGTCAGCGTAACAAACGACGCTGACGCCACGAAGGTTAGCGCCCCTCAAGACCCAGTCATACCCGACGTTCCACAGGGTGGGGCCCAATACGGACCCCTGTGGAACGCCGCGGGTCATGGGGCTCCGGCCCTCTCCCTCCTTTGTGGGGTAGACTACCTCCCGATCCGAGAGGTAGTCCCCCACGAGGCGTCGGAGGTACTGGGGTATTCTGTGCCACCCCAGTGCCCCCAATATTACGGTCCAGGGCAGGGTGTTGAACGCGTTGGCGATGTCAAGAGACACCGCCAGCAACACCCCGCCGCTGGAGCACGCCTCGTCGGAGAGGTCGCGGACGTGCGCTATCGCGTCGATCGTCGAGCGACCCCTCCGAAACCCGAATTGTGTGTCGGCCAGATTCGGGCCGACACCCTCTAGGTGGTTGACGAGGCGGGCATTCACCACACGCTCCAGGAGCTTGCCCGCCTCGTCAAGCAGCACAATCGGGCGATACCCCGCCGGCTGGTCCGCCGGGCGCCCCTCCTTCCTCAGCAGGACCAACCGGCCCGACTTCCACCGCCTGGGGAACCTACCTTCCCGCAGGCAGCGGTCGAGCAGCGCCCTCAGGCGCTCCCCCAACTCCTCCTGGACGAGGGCCCACGCGCGACCGGGAATCCCATCGGGCCCCGGCGCCGTGTTCTTGGCCCTCATCCTAAGGACGGCCGCCCCCAGCTCGCCCTGCGAGACCTCGGGGACGTCCTCCTCTTCCTCCTCCGTGGCAGGCGCCGGTAGGGCGGGAGGGACGAATTCGGTCCCCGGGCTACCGGGGAACAGTCCCTCGACCACCCTACGGAGGACCGCCGGCTCCAGGGTGCTGGTCACTGGAGGGGCCCAGGGTCGCAGTTTCTGGCGGGCCCATTTGTAGGGCCGCCCCCACGGGTCCCTCTCCAGCGACTCCAGCAGATCCTGCCAGGCCTGTGCTTTGGCCTGGCTGATCGCGACGCGGAGAGCTTTGCACGCCTCTCTATAGGTGATGTAGAGGCGGTCCAGCTCCTCCGCGTCCTGCACCCTCCTCCGGCGGTGCCGCTGGTAGCTGCGGCGTCCTACCAGGCACTGGCGGCGGAGCTCTGCGACCCCCTCGCCCCACCAATAGACCTGACGCTTGGGCTGTGGAGGCCTCGCGCGCGGCATAGCAGCGTCGCACACGCGTGCCATGGCCTCACACAGCCCATCCGCTGCGGCGTCCAGGTCTATTTCCCCCGAGGGAGGGGCACACCACGTCTGGACAATTGCGGCTTCCCGCAGCAAGTCCGTGTCCAGACGGGTTAGTGCCCAGCGCCGGCCAGTCGCAGGCGGCAACCGCGGGCCCTGTCCTATCGTCGACGAGGAGACGCTGAATCGGATATACCGATGATCGGAGAGCGTCTCCTCGTCCACCAGGACTTCCCAGTCCCGGACACGTGCGGCGAGCTCGGGGGTGGTAAGGGTCACGTCGATGACCGACCCACCCGAGCGTCGCACGCACGTGTCCTCCGACCCACGGTTGACCACGCAGAGCCCCGTCTCCGCCAGCCACTCACCAACGGCCTCGCCCCTGGCATCAGTCCTCGAAGACCCCCACGCGGTGGATTTCGCGTTGAGGTCTCCGAGGACGATGACGGATCGGGGACGGTTCTGGCCGACCAGGGTCCCCACTTCGCCGAGAAAACTCTCGAACTCGGCGAGGACCCTGTTGGGGGAGAAATACACCCCCACAACCACCGTCCCCCCGATCCGGGCCGCGACGTATCCCCTACCCCTCACCACATCCTCGAGGGGAGGGGATTGAGCAGGCGACTGGGTGGTGATCGCCACCAAACCATCTAGATCTCCGGCCCAGTCAGTCCTGGGCGGGATCCGATATGGCTCGGCGATCACGGCCACCTTAATCAACCGCTCTGCCAGGTTCTGGAGGAGGAGGTCCTGAGCCCTGGCAGAGTGGTTGAGATTCCCCTGGAGGAAAGTTAGGGCCGACATCCTAACTTTCCTCCATGGCAGCCGCCGGCTCCGGAGTGGGGCGAGGCGGCTGCGACCTGACCTTGGTCGCAGCCTTCTTCTTCCGGCCCTCTATCTTGGACGGGGGCTTGGCACAGGCCTTGCCCCCGGAGAGGTGGTCCGCCGGCTTCCCCACGGCTGCGCACAAGGTGCAGTGGGGGGCGGCGGAGCAGCCGCTGGCCTTGTGGCCAGTTTGACCGCAGCGGTAACATTCCCCGCTGCGGTCTACCTCGGCCTTGCACTGGGCCCTGACATGGCCCAGTGCGAGGCACCGGAAGCAACGGCGGGGTCGGGCCTCCAAGACCTCGACCCGCGCTGCCACCCATCCCACCAGCAGCCGGTTGCCGGCCGCCACAATCTTCCTGGCGGCCACTGCGGGGCACCGCACGAAGGCAGTGCCCATGCCCGCTGCACCTTTCCTTACTTCCCCGACTTTAAGGTCCAGGGCGGTGCAGCCTCCGGCCTTGGCGATGGAGTCGGTCAGCTCCTGGACGCTGACCGAGTCGTCCAGGCCGCTGATTCGCAGATCTGCGGTGGTGACCGGCCTGGACACCCGGATTTCCCCTTCGGCACCCTGGAATACTTCCCGCAGCTTTGAGGCCAGAGAGTCGGCTTTCTCCGACCTCTCAGTGCCCGACACCTCGATGATACGGCCCCCGGTCGCCGCCGCTCTCATCTTCAGCGGCGGAAAGCCGCTGAGGTCCAGCTTCGACCGGGCCTCACCCAGAACCCTGGTGAAGTCCAGGCCCTTTTCTACCGCCCCTGGCAGCAGCGTTATAACCACCGCTGCCGTGCGCTGGGGGCGGATCCTAACCTTCTGCGGCTTCTTCTTAGCTTGGGCCTGGGCCTTGTTTCCTGTCTTGGGCCTCTCTGTGGGTGCGGCCTTAACGGGCCGCGGCTGCTGGACCTTAGGTCTAGCGGTCTTCCTCCTTGCAACCTCCGACCAGGCCTCGTTAAGAGGCGGTGGCGGAGGGGCAGGAATTGCAGCCGCTTTCGGGTGTTCTGCTTCCGGGGCTGCGGGCTTTGAAGCTTTCCCCTTGCCTTTGCCCTTACTGGGCTTGGGCGTCGGGGGCTGCTCCAAGGTGGGCGCAGGGGCAGGTGCCGCTTCTCGCCGACGGTCCGCGGCCAGAGGAGGGCGGATGCGCCTCTCCGGCAGTAGGCGTTCTTCCAGTGCCTCAAAGCGGGCACTGATCATCCCGCCTACTTGCCGCAGGATTGCCTGCTCCAACTCCTCCGCCGGGCGAGGGGCAGATCCCGAGGCCCGCGGAGGAGTGGAGGTTCGCGCCTCTCGCATCTCCTTCCGGAGCTCCGTCATCTCCTTCCGGAGCTCCGCAACTTCCTCCCGGAGGCGCGCGTTGGCAGCCTGCAGTTTCCGGGTCTCCTCCGTTGAGGACCTCTTCTGCAGGACTGCCATTGCCTCTTGCACCGTCTGGGCCGCCTCCTTAAGGTGACGCTGGAAGGTCCCCTTAAGGTTGCCAGACTTAGTGGCCACTGTATTTATCACGGCCACGGAGGCCATCACCTTTTTAGAGAGATCGGAGGCAAGCTCCTCCGATCCCTCCAATGTCGGCTCGGGCGATTGCTCGGCCGATTTGCTGGAGCGCAGGGTCAGGGCCAGCTCCCCGACCTCCTGCTCCGCCTGCAGCTCCAGCTCCTGCCTCTGGGCGGCGACCAAAGCCGCCTTGGCCTGGGCGAGGCCGACGTACTCGCCTGTGGTAGGCGGTCGGCCTCTGCCTCGTCGCGCTGTAGGCGCTGTCGGCGTCTTCTTTGTTGCCGGAGCGTCGGCTTCTTCGTCGGAGCCAGGGCCACTGGCCCCGCTCAATGTTTCCTGAGATCTGGCTCGTTTTAGCCAGAATCTCGGGCTTCTTCTCTCGGGTGACATACTGGTCACCGAAACCATACTCCTGCAAGAGGAGTCTGATTCGTCGCCGTTTTCGGGCCTAAGCCCCCGTCCTTCGTCATATTTAGTTTTTGAAATATCCATATAATTCCCACGAGTTGGGTCGATATAGATGTCCACTCCCGGGTGACGCCCATTCCGGGAGCAAGGGTACATACTATGGAGGGCCCCAGGTATCCATAGGTTTTTACGGGTTTTCTCCCGGGTTTTTTATGTCGAGCTTGCCTGCTCTGGGACCGGCCAATAAAGGCAAGTCCCCTTCGGCCCTTACACATGCCACCACGTACCACCCTTAGCGCGAACGGGGGTCTTTGCGATGGCAGTGCGGAACCGGATGGAGGAAGAGCGCACCTCCCCCCAAGGACGCTGGCCAGAAGATTGCTCCCCCGGCCCACTCGACGGCAGTGTAAGTGCACGCCGAGCACGTCCCCGACTTGCGCCGCCGCTACTCAGCATAAGGCTGAGACGCCGGCCAAGCCCCGCAGCCACTCAAGGCCACTCAATGTCCAGGGCGCCGGACGAGCCTACCCCCTCCGTCCGGACATCGTCCGGACCGCCTTCTACGCGCGCTCCAGATAAAAGCTCTGGGGCGTGCGGAGAAGGCCCCCGGGCCCTACAACACTACTCTCCAAGGAGAGTTGGGTGCGAGGGCCCCGACTTGCGCCGCCGCTACCCAGCATAAGGCTGGGACGCCGGCCAAGCCCCGCAGCCACTCAAGGCCGCCAAGGCTCGCACCACCGCTACCCGGACTGTCCGGGGCGCCGGGCGAGCCTACCCCCTCCGGGGAGGCGTAAAGCCTCCCCAACTCACGGTCGCAGAGGATAGGGAGAGCGGCGCACCGTAATACCGGCACTCCTCTTCCCCTGCGACCCCACCGCACCGCCATTCAACGGTGGCGGCCCCGTATCCCTCAGCTGCAGTGCGAACCCCCACACTGCAGCCCACCTCAGTTGCGGCGCCAACCCCACCGCAACCTACCGGCCGCTTCGACTGGGCCCGGGAAGCACAGCCCGGAAGAAGCGGCCCCACCTCGGGTTCCTCTTGGCTTCACCGTGGGTGCCGAATCCACGGCTACTGAGCCCCCCCGCCGCGACAAGGCGGGAACCCACTGGGGGGGAACCTAACCTAACCTTTTTTTTTTTTTTTTTTTTTTTTTTTTTTTTTTTTTTTTTTTTTACTTTGGGAAATGCATTTACGCATCCCCGCCGTGTGGGGACACGAGCGGGGTATGTCGGACTCGAGCGCCACGGCCTCAGCAGTGGCGCTAATACCGACTAAAACCCAAAGGTGTTCCACCGTTGCGGCAAGTCGGACGGGGGCCGCGGGACCATGCAGAGTATGCACCGCAACCCCCTCCCGCCACCTGCCCGCCCCATGGGCGGACCCGCCTCGGGAAGACCCCCTTCCCCCCTTGGTACGACGCGCCGGAACACCGGGCGCGTCGTCCACCCCTGAGGGTCTGTCACACTGTGACTAAGGAGACGGATGTCACCCACATCCGCCCCCCAGACCCCCCGACTCGCGTCGCCGCTACCCAGCATAAGGCTGGGACGCCGACCGAGCCCCACGGCCACTCAAGGCCGCCAAAGGCTCGCACCGCCGCTACCCGGACTGTCCAGGGCGCCGGGCGAGCCTACCCCCTCCGTCCGGACCTCGTCCGGACCGCCTTCTACACGCGCTCCAGATAAAAGCTCTGGGGCGCGCGGAGAAGGCCACCGGGCCCTACAGCACCTGCTCTCAAAGGAGAGGTGGGTGAGAGGGCCCCGACTTGCGCCGCCGCTACCCAGCATAAGGCCGGGACGCCGGCCAAGCCCCGCAGCCACTCAAGGCCGCCAAGGCTCGCACCGCCGCTACCCGGACTGTCCGGGGCGCCGGGCGAGCCTACCCCCTCCGGGGAGGCGTAAAGCCTCCCCAACTCACGGTCGCAGAGGATAGGGAGAGCGGCGCACCGTAATACCGGCACTCCTCTTCCCCTGCGACCCCACCGCACCGCCATTCAACGGTGGCGGCCCCGTATCCCTCAGCTGCAGTGCGAACCCCCACACTGCAGCCCACCTCAGTTGCGGCGCCAACCCCACCGCAACCTACCGGCCGCTTCGACTGGGCCCGGGAAGCACAGCCCGGAAGAAGCGGCCCCACCTCGGGTTCCTCTTGGCTTCACCGTGGGTGCCGAATCCACGGTTACTGAGCCCCCCCGCCGCGACAAGGCGGGAACCCATTGGGGGGGGAAATAATACTACCCAATTTTAGGGGTTCGAACCCAGAACCTCACGAGCGCGACCTAATCAAACTGATGACTTCGGCCACCGAGACGATATGAAAAATAATACTACCTAATTTTAGGGGTTCGAACCCAGAACCTCACGAGCGCGACCTAATCAAACTGATGACTTCGGCCACCGAGACGATATAACCTAACCTAACCTTTTTTTTTTTTTTTTTTTTTTTTTTACTTGGGGAAATGCTTTTACGCATCCCCGCTCGAGTGGGGACAAGAGCGGGGTATGTCGGACTCGAGCGCCACGGCCGCAGCGGTGGCGCTAATACCGACTAAAACCCCAAGGTGTTCCTTCGGCGACGGCAAGTCGGACGGGGCCACGGGACCATGCAGAGTATGCACCGCAGCCCCGTCCCGCCGTTTGTCCGCCCCTGGGCGGACTCGCCTCGGGAAGGGGTCTTACTGACCCCTTCCCACCTCGTGACGACGCGCCGGAACACCGGGCGCGTCGACCACCTGGAGGGTCTGTCACGCTAAGTGACTAAGAAGGGGTGGCGGATGTCCCCACATCCGCCACCCCAGACCCTCCCAGCGGAGACGGCGTGCGAGCACGACTTGCACGCCGTCGTCTCCGCCCTCTTCGGAGCGGGTGAGCGAGGGGATCTGCCTCCCTCTCCCGCTCCTCGGCCTCCCTCTGCGACATCACCTCCTCGCAGAAAGAGGCCATCGCCTCCCAGGACCTCTCGTCGGCGACCATCCTTGCCAGGATGTTCGGCAACGAGAGGTCCCCACCCATTTCCGCGGCCAAGAACAGCCGCGGATCCGCCGCCCCCGGGCACACCTCCAGCACGTGCTGCGCCGTTTCCTCGGCGCAGCCGCACTGGTGGCAGTCCGGAGTCTCTTCCCTCCGGGCAACGCGACACAGGTACCTCCCGAAGCAACCATGCCCCGTGAGGACCTGTGTCAGCCGGAAGGAGAGACTCCCGTGGCCGCGGTGCACCCAATCCCTGAGCACGGGACGGATCGCCTCGAGGAGCCGGACAGCCCCGGCTCCCCTTGTCCTATCTTCGGCGATCCGCCGGCTCCACGACTCGAGGGCGGCCCGTCTCGCCCTCTTCCGCCACTGCTCGACCTCCCGTGGGGCAGGCCGTAGGTCCTCCGCACGTGCCCGCGCCCTCCGCCAGTACACGGAGGAGAGGACCTCGGCCTCAAGGTCCCACGGGAGGGAGCCGGCCAGGGCACAGGCCACCTCGTGGGAGAGTGTGCGGTACCCCCGACACACTCTCACCGCCATCACTCTTTGGCCCCTATGGAGCCGGGCGGTCTCCCCTGCACCTAGCGATCCCGCCCATATCGGGGCCCCATAGAGGGCCATGGACCTTACCACCGCCATATACAGGCGGCGGCAGGTCCCCCCTCCACCTCCGAGGTTCGGCAGGAGGCGGCTCAGCGCAGCCGCCGTCCCTACGACCCTCGGGGTCAACCCCTCGAAGTGGGCCCCGAACCTCCATCTGCTGTCGAGCACGACGCCGAGATATTTCAGCGTCGCGCCGACAGCAATGGAGGTTCCGCCCACCACTATCTTTGAGCCTGCAGGTGGCGCCCTCCGAGGCCCGTGGAAGCAGATGGCCTCGGACTTATGGAGCGCCACCTCCAGGCCCAACCGCCGGATCCGGGCCACCACCGCAGCGACCGCGGCAGTGGCCAGGACAGACGCTTCCCTGTACGTCTGCCCCCTCGCGGTAACCAACGTGTCGTCGGCGTAACAAACGACGCCGACGCCACGAAGGTTAGCGCCCCGCAACACCCAGTCATACCCGACGTTCCACAGGGTGGGGCCCAAAACGGACCCCTGTGGAACGCCGCGGGTCATGGGGCTCCGGCCCTCGCCCTCCTTTGTGGGGTAGACTACCTCCCGATCCGAGAGGTAGTCCCCCACGAGGCGTCGGAGGTACTGGGGTACGTTGTGCCACCCCAGTGCCCCCAATATTACGCTCCAGGGCAGGGTGTTGAACGCGTTGGCGATGTCAAGAGACACCGCCAACAACACCCCGCCGCTGGAGCACGCCTCGTCGGAGAGGTCGCGGACGTGCGCTATGGCGTCGATCGTCGAGCGACCCCTCCGAAACCCGAATTGTGTGTCGGCCAAATTCGGGCCGACATCTTCTAGGTGGTTGACGAGGCGGGCATTCACCACACGCTCCAGGAGCTTGCCCGCCTCGTCAAGCAGCACAATCGGGCGATACCCCGCCGGCTGGTCCGCCGGGCGCCCCTCCTTCCTCAGCAGGACCAATCGGCCCGACTTCCACCGCCTGGGGAACCTACCTTCCCGCAGGCAGCGGTCGAGCAGCGCCCTCAGGCGCTCCCCTATCTCCTCCTGGACGAGGGCCCACGCACGACCGGGAATCCCATCGGGCCCCGGCGCCGTATTCTTGGCCCTCATCCTGAGGACGGCCGCCCCCAGCTCGCCCTGCGAGACCTCGGGGACGACCTCCTCTTCCTCCTCCGCCGTGGCAGGCGCCGGTAGGGCGGGAGGGACGAACTCGGTCCCCGGACTACCGGGGAACAGTCCCTCGACCACCCTTTGTAGGACCGCCGGCTCAAGGGCGCTGGTCACTGGAGGGGCCCAGGGTCGCAGCTTCTGGCGGGCCCATTTGTAGGGCCGCCCCCAAGGGTCCCTCTCCAGCGACTCCAGCAGCTCAGTCCAGGCCCGCGCCTTGGCCTGGCTGATCTCGACGCGGAGGGCTTTACACACCTCTCTGTAGGTGGTATAGAGGCGGTCCAGCTCCTCCGCGTCTTGCACCCTCCTCCGGCGGTGCCGCTGGTAACAGCGGCGCGCTGCCAGGCACTGGCGCCGGATCTCTGCGACCCCCTCGCCCCACCAATAGACTTGGCGCTTGGACTGTGGAGGCCTTGCGCGCGGCATAGCGGCGTCGCACACGCATGCCATGGCCTCACACAGTCCATCTGCTACGGCGTCCAAGTCTATTTCCCCCGAGGGGGGGGCACACCACGTCTGGACAATTGCTGCTTCCCGCAGCAAGTCAGTGTCCAGACGGGTTAGTGCCCAGCGCCGGCCAGCCGCCGGTGGCAACCGAGGGGCCCGTCCTACCGACGACGAGGAGACGCTAAACCGGATATACCGGTGATCGGAGAGCGTCTCCTCGTCCACCAGCACCTCCCAGTCCCGGACACGTGCTGCGAGCTCGGGGGTGGCGAGGGTCACGTCGATGACCGACCCACCCGAGCGTCGCACGCACGTGTCCTCTGACCCCCGGTTAACCACGCACAGCCCCGCCTCCACCAGCCACTCGTCGACGGCCTCGCCCCTGGCATCAGTCCTCGAAGACCCCCACGCGGTGGATTTCGCGTTGAGGTCTCCGAGGACGATGACGGATCGGGGACGGTTCTGGCCGACCAGGGTCCCCACTTCGCCGAGAAAACTCTCGAACTCGGCGAGGACCCTGTTGGGGGAAAAGTACACCCCCACGACCACCGTCCCCCCGATCCGGGCCGCGACGAATCCCCTACCCCTCACCACATCCTCGAGAGGAGGGGATTGGGCAGGCGACTGGGTGGTGATCGCCACCAAGCCATCAAGATCCCCAACCCAGTCAGTCCTGGGCGGGATCCGGTATGGCTCGGCGATCACGGCCACCTTGGTCAACCGCTCTGCCAGGCTCTGGAGGAGGAGGTCCTGAGCCCTGGCAGAGTGGTTGAGATTCGCCTGGAGGAAAGTTAGGGCCATACTAACTTTCCTCCATGGTAGTCACCTGCTCCAGAGTGGGGGGGCGAGCCGGCTGCGACCTTGCTTTGGTCGCAGCCTTCTTATTCTTTCCCTCTTTCTTGGACGGGGGCTTGGCGCAAGCCTTGCCCCCGGAGAGGTGTTCCGCCGGCTTCCCCGCGGCTGCGCACAAGGTGCAGTGGGGGGCGGCGGAGCAGCCGCTGGCCTTATGGCCTGGTTGACCGCAGCGGTAGCATTCCCCGCTGCGGTCCACCTCGGCCTTGCACTGGGCCCTTACATGGCCCAGTGCGAGGCACCGGAAGCAGCGGCGGGGTCGGGCCTCCAGGACCTCGACCCGCGCCGCTACCCATCCCACCAATAGCCGGTTGCCGGCCGCCACAATCTTTCTGGCGGCCACTGCAGGGCACCGCACGAAGGCAGTGCCCATGCCCGCCGCCCCCTTCCGAACTTCTCCAACCTTCAGGTCCGGAGCAGCACAGCCTCCGGCCTTGGCGAGGCACTCGGCGAGTTCTTGGGCGCCGACCGAGTCGTCCAGGCCGCTTACCCGCAGGTCTGCGGTGGTGACAGGCCTGGACACCCGGATTTCCCCTTCGGCGCCCTGGAATACTTCCCGGAGCTTTGTGGCCAGGGTGTCGGCTTTCTCAGCCCGCTCCGTGCCCGCCACCTCTATGATGCGGCCCCCAGCCAGCACTCTGGTGTAGTCCAGGCCCTTTTCTGCCGCCCCCGGCAGCAGTGTGATAACCACTGCTGCTGTGCGCTGGGGGCGGATCCTCACCTTCTGCGGCTTTTTCTTTGCCGGTGGGGCCTGTTTACCCGCCTTGGGCCTTTCCGTCCTCTCCGTCGGTGCGCCCCGCGGCTGCTGGACCTTCGGCCTGGCGGTGTTTCTCCTGGCGACCTCCGTCCAGGCCTCGGTGAGAGGCGGTGGCGGAGGGGCAGGAACGTAGGTCGCATTCGGGCGTTCTGCTTCCGGGGCTGCGGGCTTTGAAGCCTTTCCCTTGCCCTTGCCCTTAGTGGGCTTGGGCGTCGGGACCTGCGCAGGGATCGGCGCAGGGGAAGGAGCCGCGTCACGTCGACGGTCCGCGGCCAGGGGAGGGCGGATGCGTTTCTCGGGCAAGAGGCGTTCCTCCAGTGCCTCAAACCGTGTGACTAAAGGGACGGATGTCCACCACATCCGCCCCCCAGACCCCCCGACTCGCGTCGCCGCTACCCAGCATAAGGCTGGGACGCCGACCGAGTCCCGCGGCCATTCAAGGCCGCCAAGGCTCGCACCGCCGCTACCCGGAATGTCCAGGGCGCCGGACGAGCCTACCCCCTCCGTCCGGACCTCGTCCGGACCGCCTTCTACACGCGCTCCAGATAAAAGCTCTGGGGCGCGCGGAGAAGGCCACCGGGCCCTACAGCACCTGCTCTCAAAGGAGAGGTGGGTGAGAGGGCCCCGACTTGCGCCGCCGCTACCCAGCATAAGGCTGGGACGCCGGCCAAGCCCCGCAGCCACTCAAGGCCGCCAAGGCTCGCACCGCCGCTACCCGGACTGTCCGGGGCGCCGGGCGAGCCTACCCCCTCCGGGGAGGCGTAAAGCCTCCCCAACTCACGGTCGCAGAGGATAGGGAGAGCGGCGCACCGTAATACCGACACTCCTCTTCCCCTGCGACCCCACCGCACCGCCATTCAACGGTGGCGGCCCCGTATCCCTCAGCTGCAGTGCGAACCCCCGCACTGCAGCCCACCTCAGTTGCGGCGCCAACCCCACCGCAACCTACCGGCCGCTTCGACTGGGCCCGGGAAGCACAGCCCGGAAGAAGCGGCCCCACCTCGGGTTCCTCTTGGCTTCACCGTGGGTGCCGAATCCACGGTTACTGAGCCCCCCCGCCGCGACAAGGCGGGAACCCATTGGGGGGGACTGGGGGGGAACCTAACCTAACCTTTTTTTTTTTTTTTTTTTTTTTTTTTTTTTTTTTACTTTGGGAAATGCATTTACGCATCCCCGCCGTGTGGGGACACGGGCGGGGTATGTCGGACTCAAGCGCCACGGCCTCGGCAGTGACGCTAATACCGACTAAAACCCAAAGGTGTTCCACCGCTGCGGCAAGTCGGACGGGGGCCGCGGGACCATGCAGAGTATGCACCGCAACCCCCTCCCGCCACCTGTCCGCCCCTGGGCGGACCCGCCTCGGGAAGACCCCCTTCCCTCCCCTGGTACGACGCGCCGGAACACCGGGCGCGTCGTCCACCCCTGGGGGTCTGTCACGGCTGTGACTAGAAGGACGGATGTCACCCACATCCGCCCCCCAGACCCCCCGACTCGCGCCGCCGCTACCCAGCATAAGGCTGGGACGCCGGCCAAGCCCCGCAGCCACTCAAGGCCGCCAAGGCTCGCACCGCCGCTACCCGGACTGTCCGGGGCGCCGGACGAGCCTACCCCCTCCGTCCGGACATCGTCCGGACCGCCTTCTACGCGCGCTCCAGATAAAAGCTCTGGGGCGTGCGGAGAAGGCCCCCGGGCCCTACAGCACTACTCTCCAAGGAGAGTTGGGTGAGAGGGCCCCGACTTGCGCCGCCGCTACCCAGCATAAGGCTGGGACGCCGGCCAAGCCCCGCAGCCACTCAAGGCCGCCAAGGCTCGCACCGCCGCTACCCGGACTGTCCGGGGCGCCGGGCGAGCCTACCCCCTCCGGGGAGGCGTAAAGCCTCCCCAACTCACGGTCGCAGAGGATAGGGAGAGCGGCGCACCGTAATACCGACACTCCTCTTCCCCTGCGACCCCACCGCGCCGCCATTCAACGGTGGCGGCCCCGTCTCCCTCAGCTGCAGTGCGAACCCCCACACTGCAGCCCGCCTCAGTTGCGATGTAGTACCCCACCGCAACCTACCGGCCGCTTCGACAGGGCCCGTGGCAAAGCCCTAGAAGAAGCGGCCCCACCTCGGGTTCCACTTGGCTTCACCGTGGGTGGGGAAAACCACGGCTACTGAGCCCCCCCGCCGCGACAAGGCGGGAACCCACTGGGGGGGAACCTAACCTAACCTTTTTTTTTTTTTTTTACTTTGGGAAATGCATTTACGCATCCCCGCCGTGTGGGGACACGAGCGGGGTATGTCGGACTCAAGCGCCACGGCCTCGGCAGTGACGCTAATACCGACTAAAACCCAAAGGTGTTCCACCGCTGCAGCACGTCGGACGGGGGCCGCGGGACCATGCAGAGTATGCACCGCAACCCCCTCCCGCCGCCTGCCCGCCCCTGGGCGGACCCGCCTCGGGGAAGTACCCCCTTCCCCCCCTTGGTACGACGCGCCGGAACACCGGGCGCGTCGTCCACCCCTGGGGGTCTGTCACGACTGTGACTAAAGGGACGGATGTCCACCACATCCGCCCCCCAGACCCCCCGACTCGCGTCGCCGCTACCCAGCATAAGGCTGGGACGCCGACCGAGTCCCGCGGCCACTCAAGGCCGCCAAGGCTCGCACCGCCGCTACCCGGAATGTCCAGGGCGCCGGACGAGCCTACCCCCTCCGTCCGGACATCGTCCGGACCGCCTTCTACGCGCGCTCCAGATAAAAGCTCTGGGGCGTGCGGAGAAGGCCCCCGGGCCCTACAGCACTACTCTCCAAGGAGAGTTGGGTGAGAGGGCCCCGACTTGCGCCGCCGCTACCCAGCATAAGGCTGGGACGCCGGCCAAGCCCCGCAGCCACTCAAGGCCGCCAAGGCTCGCACCGCCGCTACCCGGACTGTCCGGGGCGCCGGGCGAGCCTACCCCCTCCGGGGAGGCGTAAAGCCTCCCCAACTCACGGTCGCAGAGGATAGGGAGAGCGGCGCACCGTAATACCGGCACTCCTCTTCCCCTGCGACCCCACCGCACCGCCATTCAACGGTGGCGGCCCCGTATCCCTCAGCTGCAGTGCGAACCCCCACACTGCAGCCCACCTCAGTTGCGGCGCCAACCCCACCGCAACCTACCGGCCGCTTCGACTGGGCCCGGGAAGCACAGCCCGGAAGAAGCGGCCCCACCTCGGGTTCCTCTTTGCTTCACCGTGGGTGCCGAATCCACGGCTACTGAGCCCCCCCGCCGCGACAAGGCGGGAACCCATTGGGGGGGAACCTAACCTAACCTTTTTTTTTTTTTTTTTTTTTTTTTTTTTTTTTTTTTTTTTTACTTTGGGAAATGCATTTA
Organism: Apocheima hispidaria; assembly: GCA_947579745.1. NCBI lineage: Eukaryota > Metazoa > Arthropoda > Insecta > Lepidoptera > Geometridae > Apocheima > Apocheima hispidaria. The sequence goes on along the minus strand of OX388150.1, from coordinate 16,760,539 downwards.
CGCATCCCCGCCGTGTGGGGACACGAGCGGGGTATGTCGGACTCAAGCGCCACGGCCTCGGCAGTGACGCTAATACCGACTAAAACCCAAAGGTGTTCCACCTCTGCAGCACGTCGGACGGGGGCCGCGGGACCATGCAGAGTATGCACCGCAACCCCCTCCCGCCGCCTGCCCGCCCCTGGGCGGACCCGCCTCGGGAAGCACCCCCTTCCCCTCCCCTTGGTACGACGCGCCGGAACACCGGGCGCGTCGTCCACCCCTGAGGGTCTGTCACACTGTGACTAAGGAGACGGATGTCACCCACATCCGCCCCCCAGACCCCCCGACTCGCGTCGCCGCTACCCAGCATAAGGCTGGGACGCCGACCGAGCCCCGCAGCCACTCAAGGCTGCCAAAGACTCGCACCGCCGCTACCCGGACTGTCCAGGGCGCCGGGCGAGCCTACCCCCTCCGTCCGGACCTCGTCCGGACCGCCTTCTACGCGCGCTCCAGATAAAAGCTCTGGGGCGTGCGGAGAAGGCCCCGGGCCCTGCAGCACTACTCTCCAAGGAGAGATGGGTGCGAGGGCCCCGACTTGCGCCGCCGCTACCCAGCATAAGGCTGGGACGCCGGCCAAGCCCCGCAGCCACTCAAGGCCGCCAAGGCTCGCTCCGCCGCTACCCGGACTGTCCGGGGCGCCGGGCGAGCCTACCCCCTCCGGGGAGGCGTAAAGCCTCCCCAACTCACGGTCGCAGAGGATAGGGAGAGCGGCGCACCGTAATACCGACACTCCTCTTCCCCTGCGACCCCACCGCACCGCCATTCAACGGTGGCGGCCCCGTATCCCTCAGCTGCAGTGCGAACCCCCGCACTGCAGCCCACCTCAGTTGCGGCGCCGATCCCACCGCAACCTACCGGCCGCTTCGACAGGGCCCGTGGCAAAGCCCTGGAAGAAGCGGCCCCACCTCGGGTTCCACTTGGCTTCACCGTGGGTGGGGAAGACCACGGCTACTGAGCCCCCCCGCCGCGACAAGGCGGGAACCCACTGGGGGGGAACCTAACCTAACCTTTTTTTTTTTTTTTTTTTTTTTTTTTTTTTTTTTTTTTTTTTTTTTTTTTTTTTTTTTTTTTTTACTTTGGGAAATGCATTTACGCATCCCCGCCGTGTGGGGACACGAGCGGGGTATGTCGGACTCAAGCGCCACGGCCTCGGCAGTGACGCTAATACCGACTAAAACCCAAAGGTGTTCCACCGCTGCGGCAAGTCGGACGGGGGCCGCGGGACCATGCAGAGTATGCACCGCAACCCCCTCCCGCCACCTGTCCGCCCCTGGGCGGACCCGCCTCGGGAAGACCCCCTTCCCTCCCCTGGTACGACGCGCCGGAACACCGGGCGCGTCGTCCACCCCTGGGGGTCTGTCACGGCTGTGACTAGAAGGACGGATGTCACCCACATCCGCCCCCCAGACCCCCCGACTCGCGTCGCCGCTACCCAGCATAAGGCTGGGACGCCGACCGAGTCCCGCGGCCACTCAAGGCCGCCAAGGCTCGCACCGCCGCTACCCGGAATGTCCAGGGCGCCGGACGAGCCTACCCCCTCCGTCCGGACCTCGTCCGGACCGCCTTCTACGCGCGCTCCAGATAAAAGCTCTGGGGCGTGCGGAGAAGGCCCCGGGCCCTGCAGCACTACTCTCCAAGGAGAGATGGGTGCGAGGGCCCCGACTTGCGCCGCCGCTACCCAGCATAAGGCTGGGACGCCGGCCAAGCCCCGCAGCCACTCAAGGCCGCCAAGGCTCGCTCCGCCGCTACCCGGACTGTCCGGGGCGCCGGGCGAGCCTACCCCCTCCGGGGAGGCGTAAAGCCTCCCCAACTCACGGTCGCAGAGGATAGGGAGAGCGGCGCACCGTAATACCGACACTCCTCTTCCCCTGCGACCCCACCGCACCGCCATTCAACGGTGGCGGCCCCGTATCCCTCAGCTGCAGTGCGAACCCCCACACTGCAGCCCACCTCAGTTGCGGCGCCAACCCCACCGCAACCTACCGGCCGCTTCGACTGGGCCCGGGATCCACAGCCCGGAAGAAGCGGCCCCACCTCGGGTTCCTCTTTGCTTCACCGTGGGTGCCGAATCCACGGTTACTGAGCCCCCCCGCCGCGACAAGGCGGGAACCCACTGGGGGGGAACCTAACCTAACCTTTTTTTTTTTTTTTTTTTTTTTTTTTTTTTTACTTTGGGAAATGCATTTACGCATCCCCGCCGTGTGGGGACACGAGCGGGGTATGTCGGACTCGAGCGCCACGGCCTCAGCAATGGCGCTAATACCGACTAAAACCCAAAGGTGTTCCACCGCTGCGGCAAGTCGGACGGGGGCCGCGGGACCATGCAGAGTATGCACCGCAACCCCCTCCCGCCGCCTGTCCGCCCCTGGGCGGACCCGCCTCGGGAAGATCCCCCTTCCCCTTTTGGTACGACGCGCCGGAACACCGGGCGCGTCGTCCACCCCTGGGGGTCTGTCACGACTGTGACGAGAAGGACGGATGTCCCCACATCCGCCCCCCAGACCCCCCGACTCGCGTCGCCGCTACCCAGCATAAGGCTGGGACGCCGACCGAGCCCCGCGGCCACTCAAGGCCGCCAAAGGCTCGCACCGCCGCTACCCGGAATGTCCAGGGCGCCGGACGAGCCTACCCCCTCCGTCCGGACCAAGTCCGGACCGCCTTCTACACGCACTCCAGATAAAAGCTCTGGGGCGCGCGGAGAAGGCCACCGGGCCCTACAGCACCTGCTCTCAAAGGAGAGGTGGGTGAGAGGGCCCCGACTTGCGCCGCCGCTACCCAGCATAAGGCTGGGACGCCGGCCAAGCCCCGCAGCCACTCAAGGCCGCCAAGGCTCGCACCGCCGCTACCCGGACTGTCCGGGGCGCCGGGCGAGCCTACCCCCTCCGGGAGGCGTAAAGCCTCCCCAACACACGGTCGCAGAGGATAGGGAGGACGGCGCACCGTAATACCGGCACTCCTCTTCCCCTGCGACCCCACCGCGTCCGCCATCGAACGGTGGCGACCCCGTCGAGGCCGCGGAAGACAGGGAAAGCGGCAACGAAACACCGACAGTCCTCTTCCGCCGCGGCCCCTAACCCTCAGCTGCAGTGCGACCCCCACACTGCAGCCCGCCTCAGTTGCGATGCTGCCCATACAGCACCCCAACCTACCGGCCGCTTCGACAGGGCCTGGGAGGCACAGCCCGGAAGAAGCGGCCCCACCTCGGGTTCCGCTTAGCTTCGCCGTGGGTGACCAGGCCACGGCTACTAAGCCCCCCCGCCACGACAAGGCGGGAACCCACGGGGGGGGAACCTAACCTAACCTTTTTTTTTTTTTTTTTTTTTTTACTTTGGGAAATGCATTTACGCATCCCCGCCGTGTGGGGACACGAGCGGGGTATGTCGGACTCCAGCGCCACGACCGCAGTAGTGGCGCTAATACCGACTAAAACCCAAAGGTGTTCCACCTCTGCAGCACGTCGGACGGGGGCCGCGGGACCATGCAGAGTATGCACCGCAACCCCCTCCCGCCGCCTGCCCGCCCCTGGGCGGACCCGCCTCGGGAAGCACCCCCTTCCCCTCCCCTTGGTACGACGCGCCGGAACACCGGGCGCGTCGTCCACCCCTGAGGGTCTGTCACAATGTGACTAAGAGGACGGATGTCCACCACATCCGCCCCCCAGACCCTCCGACTCGCGTCGCCGCTACCCAGTATAAGACTGGGACGCCGACCGAGCCCCGCAGCCACTCAAGGCTGCCAAAGACTCGCACCGCCGCTACCCGGACTGTCCAGGGCGCCGGGCGAGCCTACCCCCTCCGTCCGGACCTCGTCCGGACCGCCTTCTACGCGCGCTCCAGATAAAAGCTCTGGGGCGTGCGGAGAAGGCCCCGGGCCCTGCAGCACTACTCTCCAAGGAGAGATGGGTGCGAGGGCCCCGACTTGCGCCGCCGCTACCCAGCATAAGGCTGGGACGCCGGCCAAGCCCCGCAGCCACTCAAGGCCGCCAAGGCTCGCTCCGCCGCTACCCGGACTGTCCGGGGCGCCGGGCGAGCCTACCCCCTCCGGGGAGGCGTAAAGCCTCCCCAACTCACGGTCGCAGAGGATAGGGAGAGCGGCGCACCGTAATACCGACACTCCTCTTCCCCTGCGACCCCACCGCACCGCCATTCAACGGTGGCGGCCCCGTATCCCTCAGCTGCAGTGCGACCCCCACACTGCAGCCCACCTCAGTTGCGGCGCGGACCCCACCGCAACCTACCGGCCGCTTCGACTGGGCCTGGGAGGGACAGCGCCCGGAAGAAGCGGCCCCACCTCGGGTTCCTCTTTGCTTCACCGTGGGTGGGGAAAACCACGGCTACTGAGCCCCCCCGCCGCGACAAGGCGGGAACCCACTGGGGGGGAACCTAACCTAACCTTTTTTTTTTTTTTTTTTTTTTTTTTTTTACTTTGGGAAATGCATTTACGCATCCCCGCCGTGTGGGGACACGAGCGGGATATGTCGGACTCAAGCGCCACGGCCTCGGCAGTGACGCTAATACCGACTAAAACCCAAAGGTGTTCCACCGCTGCGGCAAGTCGGACGGGGGCCGCGGGACCATGCAGAGTATGCACCGCAACCCCCTCCCGCCGCCTGTCCGCCCCTGGGCGGACCCGCCTCGGGAAGAACCCCCTTCCCCCCCTTGGTACGACGCGCCGGAACACCGGGCGCGTCGTCCACCCCTGAGGGTCTGTCACACTGTGACTAAGGAAACGGATGTCACCCACATCCGCCCCCCAGACCCCCCGACTCGCGTCGCCGCTACCCAGCATAAGGCTGGGACGCCGACCGAGCCCCGCGGCCACTCAAGGCCGCCAAAGGCTCGCACCGCCGCTACCCGGACTGTCCAGGGCGCCGGGCGAGCCTACCCCCTCCGTCCGGACCTCGTCCGGACCGCCTTCTACACGCGCTCCAGATAAAAGCTCTGGGGCGCGCGGAGAAGGCCACCGGGCCCTACAGCACCTGCTCTCAAAGGAGAGGTGGGTGAGAGGGCCCCGACTTGCGCCGCCGCTACCCAGCATAAGGCCGGGACGCCGGCCAAGCCCCGCAGCCACTCAAGGCCGCCGAGGCTCGCACCGCCGCTACCCGGACTGTCCGGGGCGCCGGGCGAGCCTACCCCCTCCGGGGAGGCGTAAAGCCTCCCCAACTCACGGTCGCAGAGGATAGGGAGAGCGGCGCACCGTAATACCGGCACTCCTCTTCCCCTGCGACCCCACCGCACCGCCATTCAACGGTGGCGGCCCCGTATCCCTCAGCTGCAGTGCGAACCCCCACACTGCAGCCCGCCTCAGTTGCGGTCCGGATCCCACCGCAACCTACCGGCCGCTTCGACAGGGCCCGTGGCAAAGCCCTGGAAGAAGCGGCCCCACCTCGGGTTCCACTTGGCTTCACCGTGGGTGGGGAAAACCACGGCTACTGAGCCCCCCCGCCGCGACAAGGCGGGAACCCACTGGGGGGGAACCTAACCTAACCTTTTTTTTTTTTTTTTTTTACTTTGGGAAATGCATTTACGCATCCCCGCCGTGTGGGGACACGAGCGGGGTATGTCGGACTCAAGCGCCACGGCCTCGGCAGTGACGCTAATACCGACTAAAACCCAAAGGTGTTCCACCGCTGCGGCAAGTCGGACGGGGGCCGCGGGACCATGCAGAGTATGCACCGCAACCCCCTCCCGCCACCTGTCCGCCCCTGGGCGGACCCGCCTCGGGAAGACCCCCTTCCCTCCCCTGGTACGACGCGCCGGAACACCGGGCGCGTCGTCCACCCCTGGGGGTCTGTCACGACTGTGACTAAAGGGACGGATGTCCACCACATCCGCCCCCCAGACCCCCCGACTCGCGTCGCCGCTACCCAGCATAAGGCTGGGACGCCGACCGAGTCCCGCGGCCACTCAAGGCCGCCAAGGCTCGCACCGCCGCTACCCGGAATGTCCAGGGCGCCGGACGAGCCTACCCCCTCCGTCCGGACCTCGTCCGGACCGCCTTCTACGCGCGCTCCAGATAAAAGCTCTGGGGCGTGCGGAGAAGGCCCCGGGCCCTGCAGCACTACTCTCCAAGGAGAGATGGGTGCGAGGGCCCCGACTTGCGCCGCCGCTACCCAGCATAAGGCTGGGACGCCGGCCAAGCCCCGCAGCCACTCAAGGCCGCCAAGGCTCGCTCCGCCGCTACCCGGACTGTCCGGGGCGCCGGGCGAGCCTACCCCCTCCGGGGAGGCGTAAAGCCTCCCCAACTCACGGTCGCAGAGGATAGGGAGAGCGGCGCACCGTAATACCGACACTCCTCTTCCCCTGCGACCCCACCGCACCGCCATTCAACGGTGGCGGCCCCGTATCCCTCAGCTGCAGTGCGAACCCCCACACTGCAGCCCACCTCAGTTGCGGCGCCAACCCCACCGCAACCTACCGGCCGCTTCGACTGGGCCCGGGATCCACAGCCCGGAAGAAGCGGCCCCACCTCGGGTTCCTCTTTGCTTCACCGTGGGTGCCGAATCCACGGTTACTGAGCCCCCCCGCCGCGACAAGGCGGGAACCCACTGGGGGGGAACCTAACCTAACCTTTTTTTTTTTTTTTTTTTTTTTTTTTTACTTTGGGAAATGCATTTACGCATCCCCGCCGTGTGGGGACACGAGCGGGGTATGTCGGACTCGAGCGCCACGGCCTCAGCAATGGCGCTAATACCGACTAAAACCCAAAGGTGTTCCACCTCTGCAGCACGTCGGACGGGGGCCGCGGGACCATGCAGAGTATGCACCGCAACCCCCTCCCGCCGCCTGCCCGCCCCTGGGCGGACCCGCCTCGGGAAGCACCCCCTTCCCTCCCCTGGTACGACGCGCCGGAACACCGGGCGCGTCGTCCACCCCTGGGGGTCTGTCACGGCTGTGACTAGAAGGACGGATGTCACCCACATCCGCCCCCCAGACCCCCCGACTCGCGTCGCCGCTACCCAGCATAAGGCTGGGACGCCGACCGAGCCCCGCGGCCACTCAAGGCCGCCAAAGGCTCGCACCGCCGCTACCCGGACTGTCCAGGGCGCCGGGCGAGCCTACCCCCTCCGTCCGGACCTCGTCTGGACCGCCTTCTACACGCGCTCCAGATAAAAGCTCTGGGGCGCGCGGAGAAGGCCACCGGGCCCTACACACCTGCTCTCAAAGGAGAGGTGGGTGAGAGGGCCCCGACTTGCGCCGCCGCTACCCAGCATAAGGCCGGGACGCCGGCCAAGCCCCGCAGCCACTCAAGGCCGCCAAGGCTCGCACCGCCGCTACCCGGACTGTCCGGGGCGCCGGGCGAGCCTACCCCCTCCGGGGAGGCGTAAAGCCTCCCCAACTCACGGTCGCAGAGGATAGGGAGAGCGGCGCACCGTAATACCGGCACTCCTCTTCCCCTGCGACCCCACCGCACCGCCATTCAACGGTGGCGGCCCCGTATCCCTCAGCTGCAGTGCGAACCCCCACACTGCAGCCCACCTCAGTTGCGGCGCGGACCCCACCGCAACCTACCGGCCGCTTCGACTGGGCCTGGGAGGGACAGCGCCCGGAAGAAGCGGCCCCACCTCGGGTTCCTCTTGGCTTCACCGTGGGTGCCGAATCCACGGTTACTGAGCCCCCCCGCCGCGACAACCTTTTTTTTTTTTTTTTTTTTTTTTTTTACTTTGGGAAATGCATTTACGCATCCCCGCCGTGTGGGGACACGAGCGGGGTATGTCGGACTCAAGCGCCACGGCCTCGGCAGTGACGCTAATACCGACTAAAACCCAAAGGTGTTCCACCGCTGCGGCAAGTCGGACGGGGGCCGCGGGACCATGCAGAGTATGCACCGCAACCCCCTCCCGCCACCTGCCCGCCCCATGGGCGGACCCGCCTCGGGAAGACCCCCTTCCCCCCTTGGTACGACGCGCCGGAACACCGGGCGCGTCGTCCACCCCTGAGGGTCTGTCACACTGTGACTAAGAGGGCGGATGTCCACCACATCCGCCCCCCAGACCCTCCGGCTTGCGCCGCCGCTACTCAGCATAAGGCTGAGACGCCGGCCAAGCCCCGCGGCCACTCAAGGCCGCCGAGACTCGCACCGCCGCTACCCGGACTATCCAGGGCGCCGGGCGAGCCTACCCCCTCCGTCCGGACATCGTCCGGACCGCCTTCTACGCGCGCTCCAGATAAAAGCTCTGGCGCGTGCGGAGAAGGCCCCCGGGCCCTACAACACTACTCTCCAAGGAGAGATGGGTGCGAGGGCCCCGACTTGCGCCGCCGCTACCCAGCATAAGGCTGGGACGCCGGCCAAGCCCCGCAGCCACTCAAGGCCGCCAAGGCTCGCACCGCCGCTACCCGGACTGTCCGGGGCGCCGGGCGAGCCTACCCCCTCCGGGGAGGCGTAATGCCTCCCCAACTCACGGTCGCAGAGGATAGGGAGAGCGGCGCACCGTAATACCGACACTCCTCTTCCCCTGCGACCCCACCGCGCCGCCATCTAACGGTGGCGGCCCCGTATCCCTCAGCTGCAGTGCGACCCCCACACTGCAGCCCACCTCAGTTGCGGCGCCGACCCCACCGCAACCTACCGGCCGCTTCGACAGGGCTCGTGGCAAAGCCCTGGAAGAAGCGGCCCCACCTCGGGTTCCTCTTTGCTTCACCGTGGGTGGGGAAGACCACGGCTACTGAGCCCCCCCGCCGCGACAAGGCGGGAACCCACTGGGGGGGTCCGCCGCGACAACCTAACCTAACCTTTTTTTTTTTTTTTTTTTTTTTTTTTTTTTTTTTTTTTTTTACTTTGGGAAATGCATTTACGCATCCCCGCCGTGTGGGGACACGAGCGGGGTATGTCGGACTCAAGCGCCACGGCCTCGGCAGTGACGCTAATACCGACTAAAACCCAAAGGTGTTCCACCGCTGCGGCAAGTCGGACGGGGGCCGCGGGACCATGCAGAGTATGCACCGCAACCCCCTCCCGCCACCTGCCCGCCCAATGGGCGGACCCGCCTCGGGAAGACCCCCTTCCCCCCTTGGTACGACGCGCCGGAACACCGGGCGCGTCGTCCACCCCTGAGGGTCTGTCACACTGTGACTAAGGAGACAGATGTCACCCACATCCGCCCCCCAGACCCCCCGACTCGCGTCGCCGCTACCCAGCATAAGGCTGGGACGCCGACCGAGCCCCGCGGCCACTCAAGGCCGCCAAAGGCTCGCACCGCCGCTACCCGGACTGTCCAGGGCGCCGGGCGAGCCTACCCCCTCCGTCCGGACCTCGTCTGGACCGCCTTCTACACGCGCTCCAGATAAAAGCTCTGGGGCGCGCGGAGAAGGCCACCGGGCCCTACAGCACCTGCTCTCAAAGGAGAGGTGGGTGAGAGGGCCCCGACTTGCGCCGCCGCTACCCAGCATAAGGCTGGGACGCCGGCCAAGCCCCGCAGCCACTCAAGGCCGCCAAGGCTCGCACCGCCGCTACCCGGACTGTCCGGGGCGCCGGGCGAGCCTACCCCCTCCGGGGAGGCGTAAAGCCTCCCCAACTCACGGTCGCAGAGGATAGGGAGAGCGGCGCACCGTAATACCGGCACTCCTCTTCCCCTGCGACCCCACCGCACCGCCATTCAACGGTGGCGGCCCCGTATCCCTCAGCTGCAGTGCGAACCCCCACACTGCAGCCCACCTCAGTTGCGGCGCCAACCCCACCGCAACCTACCGGCCGCTTCGACTGGGCCCGGGATCCACAGCCCGGAAGAAGCGGCCCCACCTCGGGTTCCTCTTGGCTTCACCGTGGGTGCCGAATCCACGGTTACTGAGCCCCCCCGCCGCGACAAGGCGGGAACCCATTGGGGGGGAACCTAACCTAACCTAACCTAACCTAACCTAACCTAACCTAACCAGTCACAGTCCGCCTCACCTTTTTTTTTTTTTTTTTTTTTTTTTTTTTTTTTACTTTGGGAAATGCATTTACGCATCCCCGCCGTGTGGGGACACGAGCGGGGTATGTCGGACTCGAGCGCCACGGCCTCAGCAATGGCGCTAATACCGACTAAAACCCAAAGGTGTTCCACCGCTGCAGCACGTCGGACGGGGGCCGCGGGACCATGCAGAGTATGCACCGCAACCCCCTCCCGCCGCCTGCCCGCCCCTGGGCGGACCCTCCTCGGGAAGCACCCCCTTCCCTCCCCTTGGTACGACGCGCCGGAACACCGGGCGCGTCGTCCACCCCTGGGGGTCTGTCACGACTGTGACTAAAGGGACGGATGTCCACCACATCCGCCCCCCAGACCCCCCGACTCGCGTCGCCGCTACCCAGCATAAGGCTGGGACGCCGACCGAGTCCCGCGGCCACTCAAGGCCGCCAAGGCTCGCACCGCCGCTACCCGGAATGTCCAGGGCGCCGGACGAGCCTACCCCCTCCGTCCGGACATCGTCCGGACCGCCTTCTACGCGCGCTCCAGATAAAAGCTCTGGGGCGTGCGGAGAAGGCCCCCGGGCCCTACAGCACTACTCTCCAAGGAGAGTTGGGTGAGAGGGCCCCGACTTGCGCCGCCGCTACCCAGCATAAGGCTGGGACGCCGGCCAAGCCCCGCAGCCACTCAAGGCCGCCAAGGCTCGCACCGCCGCTACCCGGACTGTCCGGGGCGCCGGGCGAGCCTACCCCCTCCGGGGAGGCGTAAAGCCTCCCCAACTCACGGTCGCAGAGGATAGGGAGAGCGGCGCACCGTAATACCGGCACTCCTCTTCCCCTGCGACCCCACCGCACCGCCATTCAACGGTGGCGGCCCCGTATCCCTCAGCTGCAGTGCGAACCCCCGCACTGCAGCCCACCTCAGTTGCGGCGCCAACCCCACCGCAACCTACCGGCCGCTTCGACTGGGCCCGGGATCCACAGCCCGGAAGAAGCGGCCCCACCTCGGGTTCCTCTTTGCTTCACCGTGGGTGCCGAATCCACGGTTACTGAGCCCCCCCGCCGCGACAAGGCGGGAACCCACTGGGGGGGACAGTCCGCCTCACCTTTTTTTTTTTTTTTTTTTTTTTTTTTTTTTTTTTTTTTTTTTTACTTTGGGAAATGCATTTACGCATCCCCGCCGTGTGGGGACACGAGCGGGGTATGTCGGACTCAAGCGCCACGGCCTCGGCAGTGACGCTAATACCGACTAAAACCCAAAGGTGTTCCACCGCTGCGGCAAGTCGGACGGGGGCCGCGGGACCATGCAGAGTATGCACCGCAACCCCCTCCCGCCACCTGTCCGCCCCTGGGCGGACCCGCCTCGGGAAGAACCCCCTTCCCCCCTTTGGTACGACGCGCCGGAACACCGGGCGCGTCGTCCACCCCTGGGGGTCTGTCACGACTGTGACAAGAAGGACGGATGTCCCCACATCCGCCCCCCAGACCCCCCGACTCGCGTCGCCGCTACCCAGTATAAGACTGGGACGCCGACCGAGCCCCGCGGCCACTCAAGGCCGCCAAGACTCGCACCGCCGCTACCCGGACTGTCCAGGGCGCCGGGCGAGCCTACCCCCTCCGTCCGGACCTCGTCCGGACCGCCTTCTACACGCGCTCCAGATAAAAGCTCTGGGGCGCGCGGAGAAGGCCACCGGGCCCTACAGCACCTGCTCTCAAAGGAGAGGTGGGTGAGAGGGCCCCGACTTGCGCCGCCGCTACCCAGCATAAGGCTGGGACGCCGGCCAAGCCCCGCAGCCACTCAAGGCCGCCAAGGCTCGCACCGCCGCTACCCGGACTGTCCGGGGCGCCGGGCGAGCCTACCCCCTCCGGGGAGGCGTAAAGCCTCCCCATCTCACGGTCGCAGAGGATAGGGAGAGCGGCGCACCGTAATACCGGCACTCCTCTTCCCCTGCGACCCCACCGCACCGCCATTCAACGGTGGCGGCCCCGTATCCCTCAGCTGCAGTGCGAACCCCCACACTGCAGCCCACCTCAGTTGCGGCGCCAACCCCACCGCAACCTACCGGCCGCTTCGACTGGGCCCGGGAAGCACAGCCCAGAAGAAGCGGCCCCACCTCGGGTTCCACTTTGCTTCACCGTGGGTGCCGAATCCACGGTTACTGAGCCCCCCCGCCGCGACAAGGCGGGAACCCACTGGGGGGGAGTCCGCCTCACCTTTTTTTTTTTTTTTTTTTTTTTTTTTACTTTGGGAAATGCATTTACGCATCCCCGCCGTGTGGGGACACGAGCGGGGTATGTCGGACTCAAGCGCCACGGCCTCGGCAGTGACGCTAATACCGACTAAAACCCAAAGGTGTTCCACCGCTGCAGCACGTCGGACGGGGGCCGCGGGACCATGCAGAGTATGCACCGCAACCCCCTCCCGCCGCCTGCCCGCCCCTGGGCGGACCCGCCTCGGGGAAGTACCCCCTTCCCCCCCTTGGTACGACGCGCCGGAACACCGGGCGCGTCGTCCACCCCTGGGGGTCTGTCACGACTGTGACTAAAGGGACGGATGTCCACCACATCCGCCCCCCAGACCCCCCGACTCGCGTCGCCGCTACCCAGCATAAGGCTGGGACGCCGACCGAGTCCCGCGGCCACTCAAGGCCGCCAAGGCTCGCACCGCCGCTACCCGGAATGTCCAGGGCGCCGGACGAGCCTACCCCCTCCGTCCGGACATCGTCCGGACCGCCTTCTACGCGCGCTCCAGATAAAAGCTCTGGGGCGTGCGGAGAAGGCCCCCGGGCCCTACAGCACTACTCTCCAAGGAGAGTTGGGTGAGAGGGCCCCGACTTGCGCCGCCGCTACCCAGCATAAGGCTGGGACGCCGGCCAAGCCCCGCAGCCACTCAAGGCCGCCAAGGCTCGCACCGCCGCTACCCGGACTGTCCGGGGCGCCGGGCGAGCCTACCCCCTCCGGGGAGGCGTAAAGCCTCCCCAACTCACGGTCGCAGAGGATAGGGAGAGCGGCGCACCGTAATACCGACACTCCTCTTCCCCTGCGACCCCACCGCGCCGCCATTCAACGGTGGCGGCCCCGTATCCCTCAGCTGCAGTGCGAACCCCCACACTGCAGCCCACCTCAGTTGCGGCGCCAACCCCACCGCAACCTACCGGCCGCTTCGACTGGGCCCGGGATCCACAGCCCGGAAGAAGCGGCCCCACCTCGGGTTCCTCTTGGCTTCACCGTGGGTGCCGAATCCACGGTTACTGAGCCCCCCCGCCGCGACAAGGCGGGAACCCATTGGGGGGGGAGTCCGCCTCACCTTTTTTTTTTTTTTTTTTTTTTTACTTTGGGAAATGCATTTACGCATCCCCGCCGTGTGGGGACACGAGCGGGGTATGTCGGACTCGAGCGCCACGGCCTCAGCAATGGCGCTAATACCGACTAAAACCCAAAGGTGTTCCACCGCTGCAGCACGTCGGACGGGGGCCGCGGGACCATGCAGAGTATGCACCGCAACCCCCTCCCGCCGCCTGCCCGCCCCTGGGCGGACCCGCCTCGGGAAGCACCCCCTTCCCCTCCCCTTGGTACGACGCGCCGGAACACCGGGCGCGTCGTCCACCCCTGAGGGTCTGTCACAATGTGACTAAGAGGACGGATGTCCACCACATCCGCCCCCCAGACCCTCCGACTCGCGTCGCCGCTACCCAGCATAAGGCCGGGACGCCGACCGAGCCCCGCAGCCACTCAAGGCCGCCAAAGGCTCGCACCGCCGCTACCCGGAATGTCCAGGGCGCCGGGCGAGCCTACCCCCTCCGTCCGGACCTCGTCCGGACCGCCTTCTACGCGCGCTCCAGATAAAAGCTCTGGGGCGTGCGGAGAAGGCCCCCGGGCCCTACAGCACTACTCTCCAAGGAGAGTTGGGTGAGAGGGCCCCGACTTGCGCCGCCGCTACCCAGCATAAGGCTGGGACGCCGGCCAAGCCCCGCAGCCACTCAAGGCCGCCAAGGCTCGCACCGCCGCTACCCGGACTGTCCGGGGCGCCGGGCGAGCCTACCCCCTCCGGGGAGGCGTAAAGCCTCCCCAACTCACGGTCGCAGAGGATAGGGAGAGCGGCGCACCGTAATACCGGCACTCCTCTTCCCCTGCGACCCCACCGCACCGCCATTCAACGGTGGCGGCCCCGTATCCCTCAGCTGCAGTGCGAACCCCCACACTGCAGCCCACCTCAGTTGCGGCGCCAACCCCACCGCAACCTACCGGCCGCTTCGACTGGGCCCGGGAAGCACAGCCCGGAAGAAGCGGCCCCACCTCGGGTTCCTCTTTGCTTCACCGTGGGTGGGGAAAACCACGGCTACTGAGCCCCCCCGCCGCGACAAGGCGGGAACCCACTGGGGGGGGAGTCCGCCTCACCTTTTTTTTTTTTTTTTTTTTTTTTTTTTTTACTTTGGGAAATGCATTTACGCATCCCCGCCGTGTGGGGACACGAGCGGGGTATGTCGGACTCAAGCGCCACGGCCTCGGCAGTGACGCTAATACCGACTAAAACCCAAAGGTGTTCCACCGCTGCAGCACGTCGGACGGGGGCCGCGGGACCATGCAGAGTATGCACCGCAACCCCCTCCCGCCGCCTGCCCGCCCCTGGGCGGACCCGCCTCGGGGAAGCACCCCCTTCCCCCCCTTGGTACGACGCGCCGGAACACCGGGCGCGTCGTCCACCCCTGGGGGTCTGTCACGACTGTGACTAAAGGGACGGATGTCCACCACATCCGCCCCCCAGACCCCCCGACTCGCGTCGCCGCTACCCAGCATAAGGCTGGGACGCCGACCGAGTCCCGCGGCCACTCAAGGCCGCCAAGGCTCGCACCGCCGCTACCCGGAATGTCCAGGGCGCCGGACGAGCCTACCCCCTCCGTCCGGACATCGTCCGGACCGCCTTCTACGCGCGCTCCAGATAAAAGCTCTGGGGCGTGCGGAGAAGGCCCCCGGGCCCTACAGCACTACTCTCCAAGGAGAGTTGGGTGAGAGGGCCCCGACTTGCGCCGCCGCTACCCAGCATAAGGCTGGGACGCCGGCCAAGCCCCGCAGCCACTCAAGGCCGCCAAGGCTCGCACCGCCGCTACCCGGACTGTCCGGGGCGCCGGGCGAGCCTACCCCCTCCGGGGAGGCGTAAAGCCTCCCCAACTCACGGTCGCAGAGGATAGGGAGAGCGGCGCACCGTAATACCGGCACTCCTCTTCCCCTGCGACCCCACCGCACCGCCATTCAACGGTGGCGGCCCCGTATCCCTCAGCTGCAGTGCGAACCCCCACACTGCAGCCCACCTCAGTTGCGGCGCCAACCCCACCGCAACCTACCGGCCGCTTCGACTGGGCCCGGGAAGCACAGCCCGGAAGAAGCGGCCCCACCTCGGGTTCCTCTTTGCTTCACCGTGGGTGCCGAATCCACGGCTACTGAGCCCCCCCGCCGCGACAAGGCGGGAACCCATTGCTAACCTAACCTAACCTAACCTAACCTAACCAGTCACAGTCCGCCTCTCAACTCGAGAGCACTTGGCTTTTGACCGGAATTTCGCTCCGTGAATTTTACATTTAATTTTAATACGGAAAAATTTAAAGTGACCGGTTTTTGTGCACCAATTGTGACAAGTGATACGTCAAAATTTGCGTCTTGACAAGACGAGTGTGTGTGCCCAAAAATTTTCCAAATCGGAAAAGTTTTGACCGATTTGTAGTGCAAAAGGTGGAAAACAACCTCAAATTACTCCGACTTCTGACGTTTGAGCTGAAACGCTGAACGATTTTAACCGACGACACACTTTTCTGGAAGTGTGGTTAGAAGCGCGCTGAAGAGGACTAAATCCTGGTTGAGTCCCGGATTTTTCCCGGTTGAACTCGCCGGGATAGGACTATAAAACCCGGAAACCACGTGCCACGAGGACCCCGATCCCGGGTCATCCCACAGGATCTGACTGGACACCAGGGAGCAGAACGTCGAGAGGAGCCAGGAGCTGCTTTCTGCTTCCAGATTGGACCCCCGGGACCGGAGTTATAGACATTCGAAAGTTAAGTGTTTTTTGTGACGTCATATCTTCTAAACCAGATCTTCTACCTAAAGAATTTATTTCATTGAAAAATAATATATATTTATCCCTAGTTTTATACAAAATTGCAGATTTTTAACTTCTTAAATTAGGCTATAATAAATAAAAATATAAATAAGTAGGGGTGAAAACAACCCCTACCACGTCCAAAATTTGGCTCGAGAGAGATAAGTTTGTTTAAAATCTTAGAAAATTTTTTTGTAAATTTTTTGAAGCTCTGGTTTAGGAGATACAACTAGTGCTAACTTTTAGCTTAAATTATAGTCTAAGTTAGGTCTCAGGAGTCTGACGACCTGATACACCTATTTCTGCAAGCTTTTTGAACCAGGTAAATTCAGGCAAGGATAGCTAGCTTCACTGGCTATCCAACGATAGTTCATTTAGAAATTTAAGACTAATAGATATATAGGAACTAGACTTACTAGAAAGCTAGGTGGAGGCTAAAAAACCGAGTTTTTGAAGGTCTATAATTCTGGACATAAAGGTCAAATCAAAAATCCGACTTCGTGGGCCTCATTTTTTCTGGCACACGAGAAAGTCAAACCCAAAAACTCGGCAATAAAACCTACCCCTAAAGACCCCAAATTGGGTTTGAAATTACGTAACCGGAAATTGAGGTTAAAAATAACAAAAAATTTAAACACACAAAATTTAGTGGTGTTATAAATAGACTAGGAAAAAACAATTTGGATTTTTAATTCTAAAATTTTAGGAAATAAATAATAATTTTGAAAAATTTAGTTCTTTTAAATTTGTAAAGTAAGCAGACATAAATTAAAATAAATAACAACACCAGTGTGTAGGCTATAGGAAGACGCGTCTGATAAGCCCAAACTCGGCTATTTTTGTACAAAGGACGCCCTTAAAAATAATAAAGCGCAAAATACCGGAAAATTCTCGGAAAATCCTAGTAAACCATCGAGTATCTCGGAAACGGTGCGTCTGAGGTCAATTTTGACAAAAAATTTGTAAATTGGACGTAGTCCAATTTACAAAGTTCGACCCGGACACTAGTGTATATCCCTTTCAAAAAACATCCCCCCCAACCCCAAATTTTTAAAATTTGTAAAGTTTAAGAATTAAATCGAAAATAACTCAGGAACGAAGCGTCGCAAACGAATTCTGATCAGATATTCTGTAAGCACAAGACCTGGCCTACTGTCTGAACCCCCCCCCCTCACTAACCCTCCCCCCCAAAAAATTTCAAAAGTTGTAGAAAGTGTTCCAGAGTGTCCCCCCTGCCAAAGCAACAACCCCCCCTTACCAAACCCCCCCCCCTCCCCAAAAAATTTTTTTGAATAAATTTATTGAAAATTCTATAGATATACACTAATATATATATATATATATATAACCCCCTCACCTACTCCCCTCCCCGATATATACTTACCCGCTTCGCTGAAGATCTCCGACAGACGTACTGACTGGAATACTGCTGGAACTCAGGAACATACTCGCCGGCTGACCGGAGCTGGAACAAAAAGAAAAATATAATTAGTACCTAGTACCGGCCAATTGGTAAATTGCTGTAGTATTTGTGTGATCTGTGTTTTTTGACCAGTACACTTAGGACTAGTAAATATAGACCAACACTGTCTATTAGACAAACATTTTATTATATATATATATTAAACGTGCGTGTACACAGTTTTATTGACCGGTACACTTAGTATAGGACTGACAAGATCGATATTGTTTATTGACACATTGGTATCTTGACTGACTGACGTAGCTCGCCCCAACCATGTTTCTCGCACACACACCGATTAAGAAGAAGACCGACACGAGTGCCGCAGTCTCCCCAACTGATAAAGAGAAGGCAGGACCCTCTCCTAATAGTCTGTCACAGGTTCCCAGCGTACGGCGGAGCATCGGAGAATGGGAGAGTAACACGGGAGACCCCAAACCATGCGCCGCAACATCACATGCGCACTCCCCGAAGATGATGGTGCCGGGGCCGGCGATAGCTACTATGCTGGCGCCAGGGCCGGCGGCCCCTACGAGGCCGAAGCCGAAGGTGGCCGCCCTCGGAGGGAAGCCCGTAGTCCGTAGAGCCTCTACAGAGACCGCAGGCAAGTCACCAAAGCCAGTGGCAGATGTATCAGAACCTGTCGACAGAGTGAAAGAGTGCCGGGTCTGGCTTCAGAGGGCGAAAACACACCTCGGTGAGTCTCGCAATCTGAAGTCGGACCTCAAGGCGGGCATCACGCTGGCGATAGAGCGGATGTACCAGCTGCTGAAGGATGAAGTAGCTGAAGCTGCATCTGAAAAAAGAAAAATAAATATTAGTATAGAAGATAAAGTGGTCGAAAAAAGAAACATGGAAACAGGACAGGGAATAATCGGAAAGGAAGGGAAGGAAATGATTAGAATGATGAGGGAACAAGGAGAAAAGATAGACAAAACGAATATGGAAATGGAAAAACTGAAAGAGACCATCGCGTTACACCACGCAGCCTCGCAACAACAACCAACGTATGCAAGCGTGACGTCAGCACAGCCCGGAAAGTTCGAGCGGACCGCGCTTCACTCTATAGTCATAGCATCGAAGGATGAGAACCATAGCGGGGACGACGTTATGAGCGAAATAAGGAAGGTGGTGAACGCGAAGGACGGATGGGTGACCGTTGAGAGGGTCCGGAAGGTCAAGGATAAGAGGGTTATCATAGGATGTAAAACAGAAGAGGACAGGGAAAAGATAAAGGAGCGGCTTAAGAGCGCAGATGATCGCCTTGTTGTCGAGGAGATGAAAAACCTGGACCCTATGCTGGTCCTCAAGGACGTGCTTAAGTTCAACAGCGATGAAGACGTCCTCGTTGCGTTGAGAAACCAGAATAGGGAGGTCTTTCATGGCCTCGACAAGAAGGACGATCGAGTGGAAGTCAAATTCAAGAGACGTGCTAGAAACCCGCTCACGAACCACATAGCGTTGAAGGTGTCCCCACAGATATACAACCGCATGATGGCCAAAGAGGCGGTCCACATAGATATGCAGAGAGTAAGGGTCGCAGACCAGTCTCCGTTAGTGCAGTGTTCTATGTGTTTGGCCTACGGACATGGGCGACGATTCTGCAGGGACACAATACCTAAATGCAGCCACTGCGGCGGCCCACACACGAGAAATCAATGCGCGGACTATCTGGCGGAAGCAGCTCCGAGCTGCTGCAATTGTGTGGCTGCCAAAATGGAGAATACAGAGCACAACGCTTTTAGCTCCGAGTGCCCGGTGCGTAGAAGATGGGAGGCACTGGCGAGAGCTAAAGTAGCTTATTGCTAAGGTGGTTCCAAGCAGCTCCAGGGTAGGCGACTCCACCAGAAGATACGCAGTTGTCCAAGCGAACCTCCAGAGGAAAGAGTTGGCGACCACGGAACTTATGATAGAGGCCAACAAGAGAAAACTCGCATTCGCGCTGATCCAGGAGCCGTATGTGGGCGCGGTGAGGAGGATGAAGGACTACCGTGGGGCGAGAATCTTCCAGTGCGTAGCAGTAGGAGATGGGACTGTGAAGGCGGCAATTGCCGTCTTTGATCACGAACTTGATGTCGTCCAGTACCCGAAACTCACGACCAACAATATCGTTGTAGTGAGGATCCGAACCAGCGCCTGGGAAATCGCGGCGGTGTCCTTCTACTTCGAGCCGGAGCAGCCCATAGAGCCATACCTGGAACAGTTGAAGAAGATCAGAGAGGAGCTGGGCTCAAGAGCACTGCTTATAGGAGGCGATGGTAACGCCAAGAGCACCTGGTGGGGCAGCACTTTTGAAGACCACAGGGGTAAAGAGATGTCCGGGACCCTGGAAGAGTCTGGATTTCAGGTACTTAACAGAGGTGATACGCCCACGTTCGACACAGTGAGAGGTAAGAAGTCGTACACCAGCCTAATAGACATAACAGCCTGCACGGAAAACCTACTGGAGTGGGTAGATAACTGGAGGGTAGACCAGGAGATGACGAGCTCTGACCACAACGCCATTCTTTTCGACATGAGTCTCCGCAAAAGTAGAGGCCTAAACGTACAGAGGACAACGAGGCTCTACAACACGAAGAAGGCGAACTGGGACCATTTCAATTCAAAACTTTCGGAACTTAAATTAGAAAATAACATAAGCGTAGAATCCACAAAAAATATTAACTCAAAAATAGAACTAGAAATGCTTATAACCAAATTCACCGATATTATTACCAATGCCTGCAGAAGCAGCATGCCTTTAAAAAAGAGTACAGAGGTACTCAAGGTCCCATGGTGGAATGATGAGCTCGAAAGGCTGAAAAAAGCTACCACTACCTTCAGGCGCAAGATCAGGAACGCGGCACCGTACCGCAGAGAAATAGTGGTAGCTGAGTACCTGAAGAAAAAAGAAGAATACGAGTGCCAAGCCAAGAAAGCCCAAATAGAAAGTTGGAAGGAGTTCTGTAGAAGACAGGATAAGGAAGGAGTATGGGAAGGTATCTACCGCATCATCAGAAGGACCACCAGGAGACAAGAAGACTTGACCCTAACCAAAGAAGGTGCATATCTAAACCCAAGAGAGTCGGCGAGCTTACTAGCGGAGACATTCTACCCACAAGACCTGGAGGATACTGACAATGAGGATCATCGCCACGCCAGAGAAGCGGCAAAGCGAGTAAACGCATGGAAGCATGATGAGATACATGATCCACCATTTACACTGCTGGAGCTGAAGACCGCGGCGGGAAATTTTAATCCAAAGAAGGCCCCGGGAGCGGATGGCTTCACAGCGGATATCTGCAGTAGAGCTATCTACCAGGATCTGGACGCATCACTTGCCCTATTCAACAAGTGTCTAGAGATAGGACACTTCCCGGATATCTGGAAGCAGGCAACCGTGGTATTCCTGAGAAAACCGGGCAAGGATGATTACACGAACCCCAAGGCTTACAGGCCTATTGGCCTGCTGCCGGTTTTGGGGAAGGTCCTGGAAAAGATGATAGTAGCAAGGATTAAATGGCATATGGTACCGAGGATGAGTACTCGCCAGTTTGGATTCATGCCCCAGAGGAGCACCGAGGACGCCCTCTATACACTAATACACCGCATTAAGAGTAAGATTGAGCTGAAGAAGCTGGTAACTCTAGTGTCATTGGATATAGAGGGGGCCTTCGACAGCGCGTGGTGGCCTGCAATCAGAATTCGTCTGGCTGAGGAAAAGTGTCCGGTCAATATTAGGAGGCTACTTGATAGCTACCTCGACTGCAGAAAAGTCAGTGTAAGATTCGCCGGGGAAGAATGCACAAGGAGCACCAACAAAGGTTGTGTGCAAGGGTCAATAGGTGGTCCCATCCTATGGAACCTTCTTTTGGACCCTCTGCTTCGGGAATTGGAGGAGAAAGGGGTGTATGTGCAGGCCTTCGCTGACGACGTCGTGTTGATGTTTGACGGTGACTCGGGTCTTGACGTGTCGAGACATGCCAACGCAGCGCTCGCTCATGTGCAGCACTGGGGTGTTCGGAACAAGCTGAAGTTTGCGCCGCAAAAAACCTGCGCAATGGTATTAACCAGAAAACTTAAGTACGACACCCCACTGCTGACCATGGGAGGGGTGGGCGTTGGCATGTCACGGGAGGTCAAGATATTAGGACTGATTATTGACGACAAACTGACTTTTAATAAGCACGTTGCGCTACAATGTCGAAAAGCGCTTGACATATATAAACAGTTGTCAAAGGCCGCCAAAGTGGACTGGGGCTTGCACCCCGAAGTAATTCGCGCGATATATATTGCTACGATAGAGCCGATAATCATGTACGCGTCACCAGTGTGGGCTCCTGCTGCCAAGAAAATCGGTGTGCGTAAAATGCTCGACATGGTTCAACGAGGATTCGCCCAGAAACTCTGCAAATCCTACCGAACAGTCTCCTTACACTCGGCTCTGGTGTTGGCGGGGATACTGCCTCTCGACCTCAGGATACAGGAAGCAGCCGCTCTGTATGAGGCAAAGAGAGGGTCACCCCCGCCAGACCTAGGAGATAGAGAGACTGAGCGGCCGGTAGCATTTGCAGAAAGTTCGCATCCAGCCGATCATATGGACATAGAGTTTGTACGTTTGGTAGACCAAAGCCTTGTGGACAGGTACAATGTGCAAGAGGTGCGAATTTTCACCGACGGCAGCAAGATTGAGGGGAAGGTCGGAGCTTCACTATCCTTGTGGAATGGTGAAGCCGAGATTCAGAACCTCAAACTTAGTCTGTCCGCGTACTGCACAGTCTACCAGGCGGAGCTTTTGGCCATATGTAAGGCCACGGGCGTTATCCTCAAAAGGAGGGAGGTGAGCTATGGTCTGTACAGCGATTCGAGGGCCGCATTGGAGACGATCGCTAACCATGGTTCCCTCCACCCTCTAGCCGTCGAGACCAGGAGGAACCTGCGGAAGGCATTGGCGCAGGGCAAAGATGTATCTTTGTTCTGGGTCAAGGCCCATGCAGGACTTCCTGGTAACGAACGTGCCGATGAGCTGGCGAAGGAGGCTGCACTGACGTCAAAGAGGAAACCGGAGTACGACCAGTGTCCCATATCATATGTTAAGCGGTTGATACGAAATAGATGCACGACAGAATGGAACAAAAGATACACCGCAGGGGACACAGCGTCCACTACTAAGCTCTTCCTCCCAGATGTGAGGTGCGCGTACAGATTCGTGCAAAAATTTAAGCCGGCAGGTATGCTTACTCAGATCCTTACGGGGCATGGTGGATTCTCCGAGTACTTAAACCGGTTTAAGTGCAAGGATAATCCATCATGTCTCTGCGAACCCGACATTGTGGAAAATGTGCCGCACATCCTTACCCAATGCCCAATCCACGCTTTGTTAAGACTCGATCTAGAGCAAAGAGTAGGGGTCAAAATTAATAGGGACAATTTACACGACATGCTTACCGGTAAAACGACCAGTGCAAAATTTGTGGAGTACTGTATTCAAATATGTACAATAGTTAATAACAGAAATAAAACATTAGATAGATAAGTAATTGTTAAGTTATATATTGAATTATATAATCATTAGCAAAATTAAGACACTAGAATAGAAAATAAAAGTAGAGTATGAATAGTAGTATAACATGATATATATGTATAAGAATATATAAAAATAATAAGGTCAAGATGAGGAATGGGTTGGAAATGTTTCGAATAAGATAGATTGTAAGTACTTTAGTTACTTGATATTGTTTTTTATATTTTTAATTTCTTTTTACATGTGTAGCATTAATGATACATTTATCCCGAAGATATATACCCGTAGATTTAATAGAAAGACGAGAGAAAGAAGAAGTTATAAAATAAGTTAATAAAGAGATTAGATATAAGGCACCTAACTATAGAGTCAAAGAAATAGAAAAAATAATGCCCTTTGAAGTAGTTCAATCCTGAAAGAACATTCGGGGGACAGAGCCGAATAAAAAAAAAAAAAAAAAAAAAAAAAAAAAAAAAAAAAAAAAAAAAAAAAAAAAAAAAAAAACCTAACCTAACCTAACCTAACCTAACCTAACCTAACCTATCAGAACTTAATAATAGGAGGGGACAGTAACGCCAAAAGCCCCTGGTGGGGAAGCCCAATACTGAATGAAAGAGGGGAGGATATGGCAGGAGCACTCGAAGACATGGACTTGCAGATACTCAATAACGGCACTATCCCCACATTCTTCAACATTAGAGGCGGAAAAGTGTATAGCAGCTTTGTAGACGTAACGGCCTGCACGACGGACTTGCTGAATCTGGTAGAAGACTGGAACATAGATGAGGGAATGACGAGTTCAGATCACAACACCATTATTTTTAAAATCAGACAAATAAGATCAATAGGTATCATAATCAGTAGAACAACAAGAGTCTTTAATAGTAAAAAGGCAAACTGGCAACAATTTCATGCGAAAATGACCCAGTTGCTCGAAAACAGTAAATTTAACAGTATGGAGTTAGATAAAATAGACAATAAAACAGATTTAGAAAATAATATCAAAACATACACAAACGTAATAATAGAGGCATGCAACTTAAGCATACCAAAAATCAAAATTAAAAACAAAATAAACTTACCATGGTGGTCTGAAGAACTCGCCAACCTGAAGAAAGAAGTGGCTACCAGGAAACGCAGGATCCGCTGTGCAGCGCCGGCCCGCAGGGAGAAGGTCGTCTTAGAGTATCTGAAAGCAAAGAAAAATTATGAGGAAGAGGTGCAAAAAGCTCAGATAAGCAGCTGGAAAAGTTTCTGTGAAAAACAGGACAAGGAAGGTGTCTGGGAGGGGATTTACAGGGTGATCGGTAAAACAACAAAGAGGACAGAGGATCTGCCTCTGGTTGAGGAAGGCACTGTACTGGGCCAAAAGGAATCCGCTGCTCTGCTGGCGAACACCTTTTACCCGGAGGATAGCACGGAAACCGAAAATATCGAACACAGGCGTGTCAGGGAATTAGCTGAAATTGTAAACAGATTGGATCATGATGAACCCCATGACCCACTGTTCACCATCGATGAGCTTATGACCGCCGTGAATACTTTCAACCCGAAAAAAGCTCCGGGAGGGGATGGTCTGACAGCTGACATCTGCAAAAACGCAATAGAACAGAATCCGATGATTTTCCTAACACTGGCAAATAAGTGTTTAATACTGGGTTGTTTCCCAGAAGCTTGGAAAATAGCCACAGTAGTGATACTAAGAAAGCCTGGGAAAGCGGACTACACGACTCCAAAATCGTACAGACCTATAGGTCTCTTGCCAGTGTTGGGAAAGATTTTCGAGAAACTTGTTATAGGCAGAATCAAATGGCATGTCATCCCAAGGTTAAGCTCACGCCAATATGGCTTCATGCCACAGCGCAGCACCGAGGACTCCCTCTATGACCTGCTTCGATACATACGATCCAAGCTGGACCAGAAAAAACTGGTCACTATGATATCGCTCGACATAGAGGGAGCCTTCGACAGCGCGTGGTGGCCTGCCATAAGAGTAAGGTTGGCTCAGGAGGAGTGCCCAATTAACCTGAGGAGAGTAATCGATGATTACCTGCAAAATAGGTCGGTCAAAGTTAGGTATGCAGGCGAGGAGGTAGCAAAAGCCACAAAGAAAGGATGCGTTCAGGGCTCCATTGGAGGCCCTATTTTGTGGAACCTCTTACTTGATCCCCTGCTCAAAGACTTGGAGACACGAGGTGATTACTGCCAGGCTTTTGCAGATGACGTGGTATTAGTGTTTGACGGGGACACCGCATTGGAGGTCCAAAAACGTGCAAACGATGCCCTCGCCTATGTTGAGGGTTGGGGAGTCAAAAATAAGCTCAAATTTGCACCGCATAAAACAAATGCGATGGTCATAACGCGGAAGCTCAAATTTGACACCCCGATTCTCAGAATGGGCGGAGTTAGCATCGACATGTCAGCTGAAATCAAGATCCTAGGGCTGATCATTGACAACAAGCTTACATTTAACAGCCACGCTTCATATGTCTGTAAGAAGGCAACAAATGTATACAAGCTGTTGTCAAGCGCAGCCCGGGTCAGCTGGGGCCTCCACCCGGAGGTCATACGCATCATATATACCGCGGTTGTAGAGCCTATAGTGATGTACGCCGCCAGTGTCTGGGCACCTGCGACCAAAAAACTGGGCATGCAAAAGCAGCTGAACACAGTCCAAAGAGGCTTTGCACAAAAATTGTGCAAAGCCTATCGCACCGTCTCGCTAAACTCCGCACTTGTACTGAGCGGTCTCCTCCCCCTCGACCTCAGAATACAAGAGGCAGCGGCCCTGTACGAGGCGAGGAGGGGCAGACCGCCAGCGACGCTTGCGGATAGAGCAATAGAGCGCAAGACTGCTTTCGACAGGATTCCCCATCCAGCCGAACAAATAAGAATGCAATTCATATGCCTGGCAGACCAAAGCCAAGTGGATACTTATGGGAACCAGGATGTTCGTATATTCACGGACGGCAGTAAGATCGACGGAAAGGTAGGGGCGGCACTGTCTTTATGGACAGGTGCCGCTGAAACCCGAAGTCGTAAGTTGAAACTGCCGTCCTATGGCACGGTCTACCAGGCCGAATTGCTGGCAATTTGCAAGGCAACAAGGGAGATCCTGGAATGTTCCGAGGGAAGTTACGGGATTTACAGCGATTCAAGGTCATCCTTGGAATCCGTTGTAAATCCCCACTCCCTACACCAGTTGGCCGCTGAAGCACGACTTAATCTAAAACAATGCAAAAACCAGAACAAACAGGTAGCATTGTTTTGGATTAAGGCCCATGCGGGACTGGAAGGAAACGAAAGGGCGGATGAGCTAGCCAAAATCGCAGCCCAAAAGTCTAAAACAAAGCCTGACTATGATTTCGTTCCGATTTCATTCGTCAAGCGTCAAATCCGCCTGGGCACGCTTGACGAATGGAACCGTAGATATAGAATTAGTGAGACAGCACATACCACCAGCCTTTTCTTCCCGGATGCAACACAGTCCTACAAAATTGTTAGGCAAATTGAACCAACAGGGATAGTCACACAGCTGATGACGGGGCATGGTGGGTTCTCCCAATACCTGAATCGCTTCAAGTTAAAGGATAACCCATCATGCACCTGCGATCCGGAGAAAGAGGAAACTCCCATACACGTCGTCACAGAGTGTCCAGTCTTTGGTAGAGATAGGTGCGAAATTGAGCAGGAGATTGGGAACAGAGTGACAATTGACAATCTAAGTGAAATTATGAAAGATAGAAAGATGAATAAAAAGTTTTTAGAATATTGTGTAAAAATTTGTATAAAAGTAATAAATAGAAATAAGACGTTAAATAAGTAAAGGCTGAATGCATATGTTTGCAATATATGCATATCAACCTTGTAGATTTAAGTTGTGTCGTTTAAGTTATAAATTAAGAAAATAAAGAAAACTCACGGTCTCAAACCCCTGATTACGTTAGGGAAATAGCTCGCGGGCCGGGTCGATAAGCGCCCGGACAGGAAAAAAAAAAAAAAAAAACCTAACCTAACCTAACCTAACCTAACCTAACCTAACCTAACCTAACCTAACCTGAGGCCGATAACTACGCGCATATATAACACCAGGAAGGCGAAGTGGTCAGATTTCATGTCACACCTAAAAACCTCCCTCGCGGAGAGCAACATAACATCAACCGCTGTGAGTGAATTAGTAAGCCCTAGCGACCTTGAAAATATGATCACAAGCTATACAGAAAGTATCCACGCAGCCTGCAAATACTCCATCCCAAAGCCAGGTCTGCGAAAGGGGAACCCAGTTCCTCCGTGGTACACGAAAACGCTTGTTGATCTCAAAAGAGAGGTCCTCAGAAAAAAGAGAAGGATAAGAAACGCCGCTACCGATCGAATTCAAACGGTAATAGAAGAGTACCAAATTGCGAGAAAAGAGTACAAAGAGAAAGCCGAAAAAGCCCAAACTGAAGGCTGGAAAGAGTTCTGCACTAATCAGGAGAAAGAAAGCATGTGGGATAAGATCTACAGAGTGATCAGGAAAACCTCGGTAAGGCAGGAGGACATACTCCTGAGAGACACCGATGGGATCACTCTATCCCCGCAGCTATCTGCAGAACTTTTAGCCAGAACCTTCTATCCCGACGACTCTGTGAGCACAGATCAGCCGTGCCATACAGAATTGCGAGAACAGACACGAGAAAAACCAACGGACCTACCGGAAGATGACCCACCTTTCACGTCAGTAGAATTGGAGGCAGTATTACAAACGCTGAATCCGAAAAAAGCCCCAGGACCAGACGGGCTTACTGCTGACATCTGCGCCGCAGCCATTCGAGCCGAAAGAGAAGTTTTCATGGCAATGGCTAACAAATGCCTATCGCTACGATACTTCCCGCAGCAATGGAAGGCGGCGCACGTGGTCATTATACGGAAACCCGGAAAGACCGACTATACACATCCAAAGTCGTATCGTCCAATAGGACTTTTGTCTGTTCTCGGAAAAGTCGTCGAGAAGCTTTTGGTAGGTCGATTCCAATGGCATCTCCTCCCAACACTCAGTAAGAGACAATACGGTTTCATGCCCCAACGAGGAACTGAAGACGCCCTCTATGACTTGGTAGAGCACATTAAAGAAGGAATACACGGAAAGAACATTGTACTCCTCATCTCCCTAGACATAGAAGGCGCTTTCGATAATGCATGGTGGCCCGCCCTGAAACACCAGCTAGCGAAGAAGAGGTGTCCATCCAACCTCTACGAGATGGTATGCTCGTATCTCAGCGACCGAACCATCAAGGTAAACTACGCCAGAGCAGCACACGAGAAGGAAACTACCAAGGGATGCGTCCAAGGATCAATCGCAGGACCAACCTTTTGGAACGTTATCCTAGACTCGTTACTGCAACAGCTAGAAGCTGAGGGAGTATACTGTCAAGCATTCGCGGACGACGTCGTTCTCGTATTCACAGGCCAGTCAAACACCTTAGAGCAGAAAGCCAACGAAACACTGGATAGGATTGTGGAATGGGGTAATAAAAACAAACTGAACTTTGCAGCGCACAAAACCAATGCAATGCTGCTAACAAAACAGTTGAAGTTTACTGCCCCGAACCTGACCATGTCCGGTGTCCGGCTAACCCTCGTCGAGGAAGTCAAACTGCTCGGTCTAGTGATCGACCGCAGGCTCACTTTCAAAGCTCACGTAACCGCACAGTGTAAAAAGGTAGCGGATATTTATAAGCAGCTAGCGTGTGCAGCGAAGGTGACCTGGGGACTCAACAGCGAGATCACGAGAACGATTTACGTCGCTGTGGTGGAACCTATAGTCATGTACGCCTCAAGCGTATGGGCGCATGCAACAGACCTCGAAGTGAATAAGTCCCATCTGAATTCACTTCAAAGAGGTTTTGCCCAGAAAATATGCAGAGCATACCGTACTGTTTCTCTCACGTCAGCACTGGCACTCTCTGGTCTACTCCCGATAGACCTGAGAGTGCAAGAAGCTGCAAGCCTGTACAGAGTGAAGAAAAGCTTCTCCCCACATTACCTCCTACCGGATATGGAACTCGAACGGAATGTCAGTTTTCTGGACCAGCCACACCCATCCACACAAACATCTGTGGACTTCGAGTTCCTCGACAACATTCCGAACCAGGTAGACGGACCCCAAATCTACACAGACGGCAGCAAAATTGAGGGTCAAGTAGGTGCTGCCCTTACCTGGTGGGAGGAAGGAAGAGAAGTTAAATACTCCACTTTTAAGCTCCACTCCGAATGCACGGTCTTCCAATCGGAACTCTATGCCCTTTACCAAGCGACTCAAATGATAAAATCGAGCAAAGTCCCTCTGGTCAGTGTTCTGAGTGACTCAAGATCCTCACTCGAACTGCTACGAAATCACAAAACGAGCCACCCCTTGGTGAAGTGCATAAAGGAAAACATTGGAAAGATCAGTGCGGAGGGAAGATCCGTTCGCCTGTTCTGGTTAAGAGCGCACGTGGGAACTGCTGGTAACGAGAGAGCTGATGAGCTCGCGAAATCAGCGGCACTCACCGTAGCCTCCCGGGACTACGAAAGGATCCCCTTGTCCTACGTCAAAAAAAAGATACGCGAGGAATCAGTCCGGATGTGGCAAGACCGGTACGAAACCTCCGACAAAGGTACAGTCACGCAGAAGTTCCTCCCGGACATTGCTAAGGCATACCGGTTGACGAGAACCACGAAGTTGACTCCCTACCAAGTTCAGGCCTTGACAGGACACGGAGGAATTGCTGAGTATTTGTACAGGTTTAAGCTTATAGAACACCCTGGATGCGAGTGCGACTCTGACATCCCCGAGACGGTATGGCACGTGATCCTCGAATGCCCTCGCTTCCTCTCCGCACGGCAGGACCTTGAATTTCAGATTGACAGAAAGCTCGTGGCGAAGGATCTACACGACATCCTCACAGATCCAGATAGCAGACCACACTTTCTGTCTTTCATTGAAAGGTCCTTTCGAATAGCGGCCGCGAGAAACTCCACCCTAAAAACATCCCCTCCCACAATGGCAAACACACAGTTTACACCAAGTCATACTACAGGAGCCACTCCTAAGGCGACTCCCATGCAAGAAACCTTTCTGAAAAGCATAGCTATCGAACAACTTTTAGCCTGCGCTGACAGAGGGGTGCCGGGTATCCGAATTCGCGGTGTGGCTCTCTTCATGGACAATAATAAAGAGAGATTTGGGATAAGCTTTTGCCTCGCCTGGAACCAGAAACGCGTCCGCTTATCGCCTGGATTAGCATGTCTGCTAAACGGGAGCACCGCTAAGGTTACCATGAAGCGGAAAACATACGATGCTTTGCCAGTGTCTGAGGCTGCAGGTCACCGATGCCGACTAGTGCGATCGAAAAACAAAACGATCGCACTGTTCGAGTGGGCGGACCGGTCTCCTTTTACGCAGGCGAGCTCGTTCCTCTCGAAACTGGCAGAGAACCCAGACTGCTCTCCCAGAGTGATAAGTGTCGACGCGATGATGATTGAGTATTCGAAAGGAGAAGTCGAAGACCGGCTAGGTTGCACTAAGGCCTCAGAGCATCACGAGGTCGTCGTGTACGAGGATAGAGGAGAAAATTTGAGTTTTCTCAAGACCCCGATACACGGCAGTCCATCTGCAACGGATAGCTGGGGACATCCCGTTCCGAATCCAAGCAGCATCAGCGGTTCCGAAAGGGCACAGCAAAAAGCAGCTGCTGACAAAGCCACATCACATCAAAGTGGTAGCCGTGGGGAAAGCAAAGGCAAGGTCTCTGCTTTCCTGACGGCATTCAGCGCTGCCGCGCAGAGCTTGTTCCGGATAGCTCCAAAAGATAATCAGCTGACTTCAACGGTGACTCCGAGGGCGCCTCCACAGCTTCAGCAAGCCGCCCGAACAAAAGCCGACAAGGGACAGGTCTCTCCGCCCCGCTTCATCCCTGCTTCGGGGCCATCAGACCACGCCAGAAACGCCCTCCTGGAGTTTCTAGCCATTACGAGGGCGACTAGAACAGTCAACCTCAGGAACTGCGATAACATCCTGCAGTCCTTTAGGCTAGAAAACGAAAGCCTCTTAACGGTGAGGCTTGAGGAGGCAGAGGCAGCCATATACAACAATGAAACTTCCCAGGTCATCAAGGGAACCATTAAAGGTCAGTATATGGCAGCCTACAGCGCGAGAAGTGGTTTTGTGGCACTGAGTCGGGATGAGACGGAACGGACGGGAACCCCGAAGTACGCGACACCACCAAACGACCCCATCGTAGTCGTCTCCCGGTGTACCAAGATTATGCTAGATGACAGGATCCTTGAAATGGCAAAATCCATCGAAGGGAGCCCTGATGTCGATGCATTGTGGAAAAACTGGGAGATACCGAAAATCCGATGGGTCAATGGTGTTCCAGGATGTGGGAAAACTACCTGGGTGGTTAGACACTTCGATGTGGACAAGGACGTTATCATCACTACAACATCTGAAGCAGCCAAAGATCTGAGAGAGAAGCTTGCGCACCGCATAGGTGACTTGGTGAAAACCAGAGTGCGCACCATGGCTTCTGCTCTCGTAAATGGTTTCAACAAACGTGAGAAATTTATCCGCCTAATCGTGGATGAGGCTCTCATGAACCATTTTGGGGCCATCGTAATGGCCTCACGGCTGTCTGGTGTTAGCGAACTTGAACTCATTGGAGATGTCAATCAGCTGCCTTATATCGACAGGGAAAATCTCTTCGAGTTAAGGTACTGCCGCCCAGACCTGGTATCTAACATCAGCCAGGAGTGGTTGTGCACACATCGGAACCCGATGGATGTCGCGTACGCACTGAGGGAAATATACTCCGGTATATATTCGTCAGTTCCCAGTATTAAGTCCTTGGAGCAGAGAAGGTATACTGGTGCGAACATACCCAATACCCTCCCCAACACCCTTTTCTTGGTCTACACACAAGAAGAAAAGGAGACCCTGATCAACCAGGGTTACGGGGGAGGCATGGGGTCGCACACGCTTACTATCCACGAAGCCCAGGGACTGAAGTACGAGTCGGTCATCGCGATTAAGATTCAGGGCAAAATGAAGCTGCATGATAGTGTCCCACACGCGGTCGTCGCAGTCTCGCGGCACTCCAGGAGCTTCATCTATTACGCCGATGACGATAGAGACGCCATCAGCCGTTTCGTGCGGCGGGCGATGGCAGCGTCACCAAAGACCATCAGACAGTATAACTTACAAATGGCTATCAAAGACCGAAACGCGGCGGTGATGGAGGCTCTGAGCCGGGTAGTGGAGTTGGACGACATTTAATAAATAATAATAAATTGTGTGATTGTTGTGTACATGTTCTATGACAAAAGAAAAATCTTTGTATAAATTATGCGTGTATGCCCGGAGCACTCACGCTCACCTAGAAGCTTCTTCTTGCGGCGGCGTCGTGTGGCGGGTCGCCCTCTTCCCTCCAATATGGTTGAGGAGAGCGATGGCTGGCACATGCGTCAGACTCGTGAACGGGTGCTGCTTGCGGGGGCTGGACTGCTCGCGGTATACACGTAACTTAGAGTATATAAATAAATAGATATTATATAGAATTAAATAACAGAAAAATGTATTAACACTAATCTTAAGTACCTTAAGTTCCTTCTGTACGTCAATTAGATATTAAGACAATTGTAAGTTAATAAAAATTAGAATCATGTTAACAAATGACACGGACCCTGGTGT
The DNA here is from genome assembly GCA_947579745.1 of Apocheima hispidaria. Classification (NCBI taxonomy): domain Eukaryota; kingdom Metazoa; phylum Arthropoda; class Insecta; order Lepidoptera; family Geometridae; genus Apocheima; species Apocheima hispidaria. The sequence continues at coordinate 16,727,847 of OX388150.1, read as the reverse complement.
CTGTGGTGCTGAAATAATCAATAAAAAAAAAAAAAAAAACTTAACCTAACCTTTTTTTTTTTTTTTTTTTTTTTTTTTTTTTTTTTTTTACTTTGGGAAATGCATTTACGCATCCCCGCCGTGTGGGGACACGAGCGGGGTATGTCGGACTCAAGCGCCACGGCCTCGGCAGTGACGCTAATACCGACTAAAACCCAAAGGTGTTCCACCGCTGCGGCAAGTCGGACGGGGGCCGCGGGACCATGCAGAGTATGCACCGCAACCCCCTCCCGCCACCTGTCCGCCCCTGGGCGGACCCGCCTCGGGAAGACCCCCTTCCCTCCCCTGGTACGACGCGCCGGAACACCGGGCGCGTCGTCCACCCCTGGGGGTCTGTCACGGCTGTGACTAGAAGGACGGATGTCACCCACATCCGCCCCCCAGACCCCCCGACTCGCGTCGCCGCTACCCAGCATAAGGCTGGGACGCCGACCGAGCCCCGCGGCCACTCAAGGCCGCCAAAGGCTCGCAACTTAACCTAACCTAACCTAACCTAACCTAACCTAACCTAACCTAAACTTAATTTGCTTATATGCTACAATTGTAGTAATATTTTATTCAAAATTTAGATATTAAATTAAAATACCTAAACAAGGTCTCTGATCTATGTCAGAGGTAAACAGGTGGAGGAGGACGGATAAAAAAAAAAAAAAAAAAAAAAAAAAAAAAAAACCTAACCTAACCTAACCTAACCTAACCTAACCTAACCTAACCGACTTTTTCGCGTGTCTAAGTTTATATCAGATTGTGGTGTGTGATACGTCGTCGGCTCCGTCTCGGCGTCCCCTCCGCGGATCTGCAACAAAAAGCATAAAATTATTAGGAACATAGGAAATATTCAAAATTTTCAGTAAATTTTAGGTAAAACATTATTTTTTCGGTCAACTTACTCTTCCAAATTATTTGTATATTTTTCTAGGTATCGGACGGTGAGCGCGCATCGCGCCCCATACTCGAAAACGCGAAATTCGCGAAATTTTTTGCAAACTTAGGTCAGAGTCTACCTAAGCCCTGACAATTTTCCATACTTTGACTTTTTCGCGTGTCTAAGTTTATATCAGATTGTGGTGTGTGATACGTCGTCGGCTCCGTCTCGGCGTCCCCTCCGCGGATCTGCAACAAAAAGCATAAAATTATTAGGAACATAGGAAATATTCAAAATTTTCAGTAAATATTAGGTAAAACATTATTTTTTCGGTCAACTTACTCTTCCAAATTATTTGTATATTTTTCTAGGTATCGGACAGTGAGCGCGCATCGCGCCCCATACTCGAAAACGCGAAATTCGCGAAATTTTTGCAAACTTAGGTCGGAGTCTACCTAAGCTCTGACAATTTTCCATACTTTGACTTTTTCGCGTGTCTAAGTTTTTATCCGATTGTGGTGTGTGATACGTCGTCGGCTCCGTCTCGGCGTCCCCTCCGCGGATCTGCAACAAAAAGCAAAAAATTATTAGGAACATAGGAAATATTCAAAATTTTCAGTAAATTTCAAGTAAAACTTTATTATTTCGGTCAACTAACTCTTCCAAATTTTTATCATATTTTTCTAGGTATCGGACAGTGAGCGCGCATCGCGCCCCATACTCGAAAACGCGAAATTCGCGAAATTTTTGCAAACTTAGGTCGGAGTCTACCTAAGCTCTGACAATTTTCCATACTTTGACTTTTTCGCGTGTCTAAGTTTTTATTCGATTGTGGTGTGTGATACGTCGTCGGCTCCGTCTCGGCGTCCCCTCCGCGGATCTGCAACAAAAAGCAAAAAATTATTAGGAACATAGGAAATATTCAAAATTTTCAGTAAATTTCAAGTAAAACATTATTATTTCGGTCAACTAACTCTTCCAAATTTATATCATATTTTTCTAGGTATCGGACAGTGAGTGCGCATCGCGCCCCATACTCGAAAACGCGAAATTCGCGAAATTTTTGCCATCCCTCCCAGTGGCGTTAACATTGGCGAGGTAAACTTTATGTGCAGGCCAAAAAATTCTTAATTTCTAAATTTACATTGTTTTTGATACAGTTGACTAGGGATACTTTCCGCAGGACAGTTACGATGTATAGAACGCCAGCAAAGTCAGCCCAAGGCTCTGAAAAGGATACGTCGACGGCTGGCTCCGTTGTCGAGATCGAAGAGCCTTCTTGCTCGAATGTTAGAAGGAGCATTGGGGAGTGGGAGTCTGGCCGAGCAGAATCTCGAAACAGCTTTTCACCCGCAAACAGGACGTTTACGGCGTGCTCCCCGAAGCCAAAACCGACTATATCTCGTAGACTGTTGTCGGAGGGAGCTGGAAGCCCTCCGAAAGAACCTAGGAAGATACCTCTACCAGGGTGGCGGAGGCGAAAGCCTGTTTAACAAAAGCAAAATTTAATCTAGCCAACTCGAGGAACTTAAAAGCCGAGATTAAAGTGGCAGTCACAGAAGCCATTGATCGCTTATTTCAGCTCGTCAAAGAAGCAGACTCAGTGTCAGGTCCGAGCACTGGCAAGCAACACAAAGAAATTAAGGAAAAGCAAAAAGTAGGAGAATTTAGAAAGGGAGAAGATGCAGAACTAGAAAAAGTAATTCGGAGTCACATGGAGTTAATAAAAGAGAACTCTGAGCAAATGAGAACCCTGCATGAAGCTCTTGAGGGAAATAAATTTGTCCGAGGACACGATGATGTGAAACTCGAGACGCTTGTTGGCGAGGTGCGGGAGCTGCGCCAGACAACCGAAGCGACAGGGAGGGCGGTCACCTCATTGCAGGAGGCCGTCCCTTCGTACGCTGAAGTACTAGCGAGACCTACTGGCGCAGTCGCAACGACATGTCCTAGCCCTAAGCATTCCATCATAGTGTCCTCGGATAACGAGCTAGACACGAGCGAAGAAGTTCTCGGGAAAGTCAGAGTCGCTTTGGATGCCAAATCTTCTGGATTCCGGGTCACACGGGCCCAGAAGGTTAAAAATCAAAAAGTGGTCCTAAGTTGTGGCACCAAAGAGGAAATAAAACAGGTCACTGAAAAAATTTTGGACAAAAACAAAAACCTTAAAATTGAAGAGGCAAAGAATAAAGATATATATACCCGCTGATAATTATTAAGAACATTCTTAGCTTTCATACAGACAATGAGATTGTGTCTGCTCTTTGCAATCAGAACATCAGCCTTTTCAGTGACCTGTTAGATAGTGATATCAGAGGTGTAGTTAGGTACCGACGAAGGGCGCGGAACCCACATGAGAACCACGTTGTACTACAGGTGTCACCGAAACTATGGCAGAAATTGACAGAAGCGAAACGGGTGCACATCGACCTGCAGTATGCAGTAGTACAGGACCAGTCTCCGCTCGTCCAGTGTACGCGATGCCTGGGGTATGGGCACCGGCGCAGGCTTTGCACAGAGTCAGTTGATCTGTGCAGCTACTGTGCCGGCCCACACCTCAAGGTTGACTGTCCGGCTCATGTGACGGGCGAGACTGCAACATGCCGCAACTGCAGGTCGGCGAAGTACCAAGACGTTGCCCACAATTCCTTTGACGCAGAGTGCCCAGTACGTAAGCGATGGGACGCCATAGCTAGGTCTAGCGTGGCGTACTGCTAAGGTACCGGGCACTCCAATCATTATAGACGTAAAGGAGACACCTGTACACACTGGTGGACTCATGCGGGGTATGAAATTGAAGCAGATGGTGACTTTGTGCGCTGGATTGGAAGTTGCTCTTAAAATTAGAGTGCACTACATGCACTCTAATTTTAAGAGCAATATTCTCGCGCGCATATATGAAGCCAGGAACAAGCAAAACACCAAAAAGGGACTGCTATGGAAATGTCGCAAAGAAGACTCTAATAGATACGACCTGGAATATGAGACGAGCATGGAGCTGACGGTGCACCCATTTTGTACAATGATGGCCGGTATATTTTCCAGGCCGTGGCAGCATATTATAACGCAAAATATTGGTATAGCATAAGATATGGTGACACTGAGTGTCATCATTTCTTATTTAACTATGTTAAAAATATGAAAAGTGCGTGCAACACTTACTTCTTACGAAGTAAGGGTATGCATACACGTTGAAAATTAGGTATAAAAATATAAAAAATAGGCTGTATCATTTCATTAATACCCAAGACAACATCCGGAGTTCTCAATAAAAAGTTTATAAAAGGTCAATTAGAAAGGCAATAAAACCCTGAATTATGTAAGCATTGTAACAAATCACATAAATATAAGTATAGGACCAAACATACACTATGTATGATACATTTTTCTATTTTATTATTTTAGAACTTATAATTGACGCCTGACAATAAATAGGACAAAAAAAAAAAAAAAAAAAAAAAAAAACAAACATTATATCGTAAGTGCTATTGTAGCAACTACTTTTTTTCAAACTTTGTATAACATATATGAAATAAAAAAGGTCTCCGATAATGTCGGAGGAAAACCGTAAAATAAAAAATAAAAAATAAAAAAACCTAACCTAACCCAGTCGGTCTCGAGACGCGGTCGCGAGCGGACGCGTCCATCCTCTCCTCTCTCTTTTTTGGCAAGTCCCCCTATTCAGTATTGCAACCTTGTCGTTTCTGCAATCACTTGCATTTTTGGTAGCTTTTACTTCAGTGATTCAGGTTTGTTGCTTTTTGCCGAGCAAGTTGTTCACAGTGCAACCAGTTTCTCTAGTTTCCTCGTGTTTACGCAATCTCGGATTTCAGTGTTTCTACTAATCTGCATTGGAATTTGCTACGATTGTTTTTTTTTTTTTTTTTTCATCACTGCACGAGTTAACAAGTAAGTCGTTCCTTCCCAAAATTCTTCACTATAGTCACCATGATTAGAACACCTCCTCACAGTAGAACCTCGTCTGCTGAAAGGGGCACACTAGCTAATACACAGTGCCCTAGTACTTTTAACAGAACAGCCAGCTCTCCTGCCCCCAGTACTCAGTCCTCTATCAATCTTCAACTTTCACTCTCTTGCGAGCCAGATGGACATGACCCTCAAGGACCCCTTAATCTTCCCTTAAATTGCCATAGCGAATCTAACCTTTCCCCGCCGTACGCTTCAACAAATACTCGCCATGACAGATATTTCCAAACCATTGAACAATTAACTAAATTTATTATCACAAAAATCAATGAAGGCAGAAGTGTTACTAAGGAACAAAAAAAGGATATTATCAGAACGGCTGCGGATATCAGCCGGGAATCTCAAGCATTCCGCAGCGAAATTTTTGAAAATTGTACACCCAGACAGGTTAATTACCCAGAAATTACCAAGATTGTTGAAAATGCCCTCAACAAAGAAGTGGCCAAGCTTCAGGATACCATCGAGATCCTCAACAATAAACTCAACATAGACCATTACACTCAATCCACCCATCTGGAAGGCAATCTTCAAAAGGACAACATAAATTCTAACACTTCACCTGTCCAATCACCCTCCGAGATCCCTCCAACGAAATTCAAGCCCTCAATCATTGTTACAACCACAAGGGAAGTTAACAACGCCGCTGACACCCTCCAAGCATGGCAGCGCCTCACCGACTTTACAGATACAACTTTCGCACCAGACAACATCATACTCCTCAACAACAATAAGCTCAAGGTGGCTTTCGAAAACACCAACCAAAGAGATATCGCTATCCAGAAAACCAACAACACCGGTGGAGAATTATTAGCCCTACCCTGCACACAGCTGAAACCCATGGTCATCCTTAAGGGGATTTCTAGGAATACGAAGCCTGAGGATCTCTGCAACATCATCACCGCACAAAACGAGTCACTTAAGGAGAGCTCTAGCTCTCAGGAACTTCAACTGAAATTCACTCGCAATAATAGAAGCCCCGCATTGTATAACGCAGTCTTTATTACCACCCCCAGCCTCTTCAATACTATAATTAACACCTCTAAAATCAACATCAACCATCAAAAAGTTCACGTGGAGACCTTCGTCCCCCTACTCCAGTGCTTTAAGTGCATGAGCTACGGCCACACTAAGAACAGATGCACCAAGGACGCCACCATCTGCTCGTACTGTGCCTCACAGGGTCATCTATTCTCAGACTGCCCCTACAAAAGCGACCCGAACAGACTTAAATGCCATAACTGCTCTCATAGCCGCGCCACATACCATAATAATTCCCTGCAAAACTCCAGAACCCACCATGCTCACAGTTCTACCTCCCAACTTTGCCCCATAAGACAGAAGCAGCTATCTGCTGTAAAAGCCAAGACTGACTATGGCCTGTAGTCCACCCCCCTCTAACATTATAAATAAACACCGCTCCCACTTTGGCTGCGTTCATATCAACCTGAGACGCAGCCTCAAAGCGCATCAAGAACTCAAAGTCTACCTACACAAAAACCTCTCAGACGTAATCTTCATAAACGAACCATACACCAGCAACACTGGTATTTATAAGGGTTCCCCAATTACGACACATATCAATCTCCTTCCTCAGACCCTCCTTCAGACCCCCTCTCCACACCTGTCAAAGCCCTAATACTTATTAGAAAAAATTCGTTCAGCACCATCGGAATTTCGGAACACTCAGACACTAACCTTTCTATTGTCCAAGCTCGTTGTAATAATGGTAAAACGGTATATTTCATCTCAATCTACATAGAACCCCGCACCGACCCAAGACTCACACTCCATAAGCTCGAACTATTTATGCAACATTCTTACGGAGCCACACATATTTTTAGTGGCGATTTTAATGGATGGCACACATCTTGGGGATCTTCTACTAACAATAAGCGAGGTAATGATATTTACAACTTCATCACTCAACATAACCTGACAATTTGTAATCACGGGAATACTCCCACCTACTCCACTGTTACTAACGGCACCGTCAGACACTCCATAGTAGATCTCACTCTCTCAAGCTGTAACAACCCACTCGACATATCCGACTGGACTACTGACTCCTCCATTTGTCCATCCTCTGACCACTTGGCCATCACCTTTAACATCAAACCCCGCAACACACAACTCACACGAAACAATAAACTATCCACCTTTCGCTACAACACCTCCTCTGTCAAATGGGAACAAATAAAAGATGATCTCTCCAACGAAATCAACAATCATCTACCCTCTCGCACCATTGAACAAATAGACACTGCAACACCCACTCTACTCAACCAGCTTATCATCACTATCAGCATTGCGATCCGTACCGCCTGCGACAAACACCTTCCCAGGGTCACACATCCACCTAATAAGGTCCCCTGGTGGACCGATGACCTCGAACAGCTCAAAAAGCAGGTCATAAAAAACCATCACCAACTCAGCAGATTAGTCAGACAAAAGCTCCCCCTCACAGAAGCACTTGCTGAAAGAGATAAAATCAAACACAAATATTCACAAGCTATATCCACTGCCTCCACTGAACATTTTAAGGAATTTTGCAACCGACAAACCAAAGAAGACGTCTGGTCAGTTACTAACAGATTAATGCAAACCAAACCACTTTCCAAACCTCCCTCCACCCTCAAGCGACCTGACGGCACATACACCAATAACGCCATCGAAACCGCGCAAGAACTTTTAGATAATTTCTTCCCTGACGACTCTCCTGACTCAACAAATACTCAGGAAATCATCAGACAAAACATGATACGCCCTACCTCTAACCAATCTGATCCAATGTTTACCACCACTGAAATTATTTCTTGCCTCAAAACTTTTAACCCTAAGAAAGCTCCCGGTCCAGACCATCTTACCTCAGACATCTGCTTATTCTTTGCTTCCAATTTTCCTGAAATCACCAATCATATTTTGAACCGGTGCCTCGAATTACAATACTTTCCAGAGTGCTGGAAAACGGCACAAGTGAAGATCATCCCCAAACCTGGTAAAGACGACTACACCAAAACCTCCTCATTCCGCCCCATCGGCCTCATCAACGTTCTTGGCAAGCTGCTAGAAAAACTTATCATCAACCGGCTCAATCATCATATTTACACCACCAATAACAACTGCCAACAACAATTTGGCTTCAAAGTACAAACTTCCACTAACGACGCTATAAATTCAGCACTTCAGATTATCAACTCCGCCAGAAGCAATGGCCAACAAGTTTTAGCAGTATCTCTCGATATAAGGGCTGCGTTTGACAATGCATGGTGGCCAGCCGTCTTTCAGAGACTCAGGGATGTCAACTGTCCAAACAACATTTACAAAATTCTTATCAGTTACACCGAAAACAGAAGGATTCAAATGGAATTTGCTGACACCAGTGTCGGAAAAATTATGACCAAAGGCTGCATACAGGGATCAGTTTGCGGTCCAACCATGTGGAACCTGCTACTTGATCAACTTCTCCTCATCACACTCCCACAAGGCTGCCACATCCAAGCGTATGCTGATGACATTCTTCTCATCACCAACTCGGAAAACATTACAGACCTGGCAAATATCACCAGCTCAGCAATCAGCATCATATGTGACTGGGGAAATCAAGTAAAACTCGAATTTGGAGCACAAAAAACCCAGGCTATCGCATTCACACACGGAGCCAACCAATGCAAAATTTTTATGAACGGGCGCATACTACAAATCACAAAACAAATCAAATATCTAGGACTCATCATAGACAACAAGCAGAGATACACAAAACATGTTGAATACATCATCAATAAAGCAAAGAAAATCTACAATAGACTCTCAATATTCGTGAGGGCAACTTGGGGAATAACTCCTGACAACGTTAAAACATTATACCTACAAGTAATCCAACCTATAATATGCTATGGAGCTGGAATATGGGGACCGCAGGCTATCAAATACAAATACGTCAACGAACGGCTACTCTCCTTACAAAGGCTCTTCGCTATCAAAATCATACAAGGATTCAAGACAATACGAACCTCTACCGCTATATCTATCGCACAACTTACACCACTTCCTACCAAAATCCTCGAAATCGCTAACACAGAAATAACTAAAATAACCCTTACAACCCAATACGCCCCTGGCGACCTTACCATCGAACGACCCACCAAACCTTCTAACTTATTACATCCTGCGCTCAGAGAAGGTATCAAATTCGGGGAAGTATCAGATACAATAGAATATAATGAACTGTGCAATCAGCTCACAAATACCTGGCAAATCTTTACCGATGGAAGTAAGCATGACGGAAAGGTTGGAGCTGCCTTTGTAGCTATTAACCCTACTGGCACCTGCATTATCCCCAAAAAATTCAAACTGCACGACCTATGTTCCGTATTCCAAGCAGAATTACTTGCCATTAACAAAGCACTAAAATTTGCAATCACACATAATACAACACAACACATACAAATCCTCTCAGACAGCAAATCCAGCCTTTTGGAACTTGCAAATCCCAACAGCACTTATGGCATGGCCGTCAGCATACAAAAATATCTTATACTAGCAAAACAAAGCGGCAAAGACATCTCGTTCACTTGGGTCAAGGCTCACGCTAATATTGAGGGCAATGAACTTGCGGACACAGCTGCCAAGGCAGCAGCCCAACTACATAAAATACCGGATTACCAACATATTCCCATAAGCTACGTAAAGCAACAGAATAAGATCATGTCAATGGAAAAGTCGAATGAATATTACCAATTAGCCAGCCCCCACACACTTAAACTTCTACCCACATACCAGGAACTCAACAAATACTTAAAAAACGTCAAAGCCACCTTCCCCGTCACACAGCTGCTCACAGGACATGGATATCACAAGGAATACTTGAATAGGTTCAAAATAACTGATTGTGACAAATGCCCTTGCGACCTTACATCCACACAAAGCCTAAATCATCTTATTAAATCTTGCCCTAGATTCGCTGGTACTAGACAGGACCACTTAATAACATCCACACATCTTGAAAATCCATACAACCTTATAGATATCCTAAATAAACAAACCACTCTTGAAACTTTTCATACCCATATCAACCACATCGTCCAGCAACTAAAAAGATTCAACAAATGAGCTATATATTCATCTATTTAAAAGTCAAGTTCATTGTCTTGTTGCTTTTTGCATCACACTATTACAATAATTATATAGCATCATTACACTACATTTTCTTAAGTCATCCGCACTAAAACTTATTCTCATAGATTATCAAATTCCCTGTGCCCTGTGCCCCCTGTTGGCGGTTTTGGCGGTTTTGGCGGTTTTACAAGCTCACACAAAACATTGATCAGCTCAGTCATAGACTTAGCTAGCAATCATCGAGTTTGAGTTGCGGTATCAACGACTCGTCTCGACTTTCCTATGTTTCTATATTGCCATCTGGCATAATAGGCAAGCTCTCGTCCCAATCCCCAATTCCTTACTATTCAACCGCAACTAGCAGACTAGCAATAGAGAAATCACTTTGTCACTCCTTCAAAAACTGTACTTGGCCTGCCAACTTGGCGTATTACCTGGGTTGCAATTCTCGCTCTTGGCTTTTCTGCAACGGTTACGATTGCAGTTGCCATTCCTGTGACGACTGCTACTCCTGCGGAAATTCTGGCAAATTCTGGCAAATTTGGTATACAATTCTGTCGTCAAATTTCGTTGCCATTCCTAATGCGATTGCCATTCCATTCCAAATTTACCATCAACTTGGTTATTTTGCAGCTGTAAAACCCACGCGTTTGCAAATTATATAACAACAGAGGTCCAACTCACCACCAGCGAATTATACACCAGCTTGCATTTGGTTTACATACATACAACCACCAAATTCTCCAAATCACCTTTGCAACTTGGTAATATTGACAAGCTCTCTATTTTGCGACACAACTGTTGATCGCACAATTGCCTTACTGCCCGCATTGTAGGCCCTCAGGTAAACTCAGCAAAACACACACCAACTCTATAGCAGATTTAGCATACACTAATCCTGCAATATGGAACATCGGCGGGTTCTGTAATTGCAACTCACCAATGATGACTATCTGCACAACTCCATCTCATTTCATCACTACTTACTAACTACCAACGCGCTAAATGGCTCCAAGTACTGCATAGGGACTGGCACACTTGCGTAACTGCCTTTTATAAATTTTGCCTCTTGGTAATATTGGCAAGTCCCAGGATCGACGAATCGACATAGCAGCAGTAAGCAAGCCGCCACTTTCCCGGTGCACCCCGGAAACTAAAACACAAAGTTTTGCTGCACTTTCTCAGCCCTGAGCCTGCCCTATTGGCGGTTTCGCAAGCTCTCACTAAAACATTGATCAGCACACCTACAGAATTAGCAAGCAATCATCGATATGTTCCGATCTTCCTGTGTTCCTATTTGGCCATCTAGCAGAATTGCAAGCTCTTGGCTCAATCATTGGCGATACAACCGCAACTGGCAGACATTCACTAGTAAATTTATATTCCACTCCTTTCGTCACGTTTCTATTATACCATTTCTGTCGTCACGTTAATTATATTCAGCAATAATACACACGCTTGCAAACTGCATATCTATCAAAAAGGGCCTTTCACCTCTTACTAGCCGACTATGGGTTTTAGCTAACCTCCAGCGAAATTTGCAACTTCGGAATTTAGGCAAGCTCTTGGTTCAGATACTCAGCTAGCAAACACAAAACTGCCAAATTGCCTATCGGCTATAGGACCCCAAGATTGCCATTTGCATGCAGCATACTACTTTTAATAAGACAAACCCTGCCATTGTGGAACAGTGGCAATTGCTGAGACTTGCGATCATTCAATCGTAGCAGCAAAAAGGATGCTGGGCTTGCCACATCACTTAGATTACGGGCCTTCAGTTGAAATCGAATTAACTCGCACCAGCTCTCTCTAATACACCAGTTTTACTACCCTCACAACACTCACAACACCTTCACCTTCTCTTCCTCAAATAAAAACCTAAGTCCTAATTTATATTAATACCATTATTACGTTATTATCTTTGCTTTTCCAAACTAAAAACTTCACATTACCTCACTATTATTTCATCCACACAGCCATCTTCAACAACTATCACCGATCCAACCCACACACCAGCTCACATATAGCAGGCAATCCCTGGCTATTCTGGAACATTGGCAAGACCTTGGATCAGAGAACCGGTTACTTAGCTTTTAAATTATTTACTTGCAAAATTGCATTATAGCCTATTTGGCAAAAAAAAAAACCTCTCTGTCTTCACCTCTCACCGAACTCACAAGTGATCATCAACTTGCTACTTTTTATTTACGGCCTCACTCTTTAGTATAAATTCATCACAGATTATTACAGTTATTATACGTACAGTGTTATAATAATATTATAAGTAAAAAAAAAAAAAAAAAAAACTTTCTGTGTTGGAAAACTTAATACTACCTACACTCCCCAGCGTTCTTCAACCTCAAATTACTTATAACAGCAGATACACAGGTCTGCTTAATTCAACTTGGGATCACATCCGTCACATCAAATCACCTTATCAAGTAAGTTTCTAAATCACAATATATATACTTCTTACATCCCTCAACGTATTCTACTTGAATTAACTACCTAAGCTCTACAATCTCCCATACATTTTACTTTTCGCGTGTCTAAGTTTTTATTCGTTCTCGGTTTTTATTCGTTCTTATTCGTGATATGTCGTCGGCTCCGTCTCGGCGTCCCCTCCACGTATCTGCAACAGAAATAAATAAAAAAAAAAAAAAAAAAAAAAAAAAAAATTAGGAACACAGGAAATTTTCAAAATTTTCAGTAAATTTCACGTAAACCTCATTAATTCGGCCAAATAAATCTTCCAAATTTCCGCTATTATTTTCCTAGGTATCGGCGAGTGAACATGCACCGTGCCCCATACTCTAGAACGCGAAATTTCGATAAATTATTGCAAAGCTAGTACCGAGTCTACCTAAGCTCTCGCAATTTCCCATACATCTTACTTTTCGCGTGTCTAAGTTTTATCCGATCGAGGTATATTACACGTCATCGGCTCCGTCTCGGCATCCCCTCCGCGGATCTGCAACAGAAATCAGAATTATTATTAACATACTCAAAATCTTCATTAAATTTCCCTTAAAACTTCATTAATTCGGCCAAACAAATTTTCCAAATTTTTGCCATATTTTTCTAGACATCGGCGAGTTAGTGTGCACCGCGCCCCATACTCAAGCACGCGTAATTTCGACAAAATTTCTGCAAACCTATTACCGAGTCTACCTAAGCTCTTACAACTTCCCATACATTAGATTTTTCGCGCGTCTCAGTTTTTATCCGATAGTGGTGTGTGATACGTCGTCGGCTCCGTCTCGGCGTCCCCTCCGCGGATCTGCAACAAAAAGCAAAAAATTATTAGGAATATAGTATATATTCAAAATTTTCAGTAAATTTCACGTAAAACCTCATTAATTCGGCCAAATTAATTTTCCAAATTCTACTATACTTTTCTACGTATAGGCGAGGGAGCGCGCATCGCGCCCCATACTCGAGAACGCAAAATTTCGACAAATTTTTGCAAACCTAGCACCGAGTCTACCTAAGCTCTGACAATTTCCCATACATTTTACTTTTCGTTTGTCTAAGTTTTTATCCTACCGTGGTTTGTTATACGTCGTTAGCTCCGTTCATTTCAGTCATTAATTCTTTCACCAATCTAACCAACAAACCCCTTCCGTTTCTACCATCAACTTAATCTAACCTGTCTCCAACAGATTATAACTACTCCCTCATCCTCACCAGCACCCCCCTCCCAACCCTTTTCTTTTGCACCTAATTACACCATGGACAACGCTCACGACCGGCACGACAGGGCGTACTTATTACGTAAGCAATTTAAGGTTTCCCACAAGATACCCGGCAAGGAAGACAAAGAAAATTTACCCTCCGCCTTCACCCCCTTTCGCCCACACCAACTCTCCCCTCTCCCGGTCTCCTCTTCTGCTGCCACAAATAGAAGAAAGGAATCACCACCACAACCACAACATCAGCTGCACCAACAGGACAACCAGCAACCAGAAAACCTACTAATCCAACCCGAAGACCTCAATATTTCTCCAAACCAGCTCCAAGAACACAACTTCATCTCCGACAACCACAACTTTACCTCCCCCTTTGACATGTCCAATTATTTAACAAAAAACCCATCCAACACCATCAGGAACAGAAACCCACCCGCAGTCGCAGAGGAAGAGGAGGGCGCGGCCACCACGAGGACGCAACAACACACCCCGCAGTCCTACAATTCAACACCGTTTTCACCCCGAACCTTATCCGAGGTCATTAGACTCTCGGAACAACTTTCCCCTAATCCGCCTGAAACAATCCAAGCCCCCACCACCACCAACGTCAACCATCAACCTTACAATCACAACCCCAGCACCACACCAATGGACCACACCACCCAACAAGTACCAACATACACCCAGAACCCCTGCAGAGACTGCGCCTGGTGGAAATACTCCTCCGAACAGCAAGGCCTCCTCATTTTAGATCTAAAGAAAAACTACGAGGAGGCCAAAGCCGAATCGGAGCGAAGAAATGGAGGTCGAAGATTGCAGGCGGGAAATGGGGAACACCATAAACCGCCTCGTCAATATAATTGAAAAGATCATCCCCCTCAACCCTCGCGCCGCTACCTCCACTTCATCTGCGCCAACACAGGCGGCCTGCCAGGAGCAGATGGACACTGACACCCCAACGGCAGCTCCCAATCCAGCAGTCGGCCAGGGACAGACCCCCACGGATTCCGCCAGCGACAAAGTAACAGAGTCTTCCACCAACAATAGCTCCAACCTCAAATTGGTGTTTCCCCCGCCTCCCTCTACCCCTCACAAGGCACCACAAATGGAACCCAAACCATCCAAACAGCAGCATAACCCAGATACAAACTACAAAATGACGAAGGACTAGGACAGCACGTTAAAAAATTTGATCAGTGTGTCCTATGCGGCAAGGTATACGCGGGGCCCAATATAAACCGGCACTTCAAGATCGCGCACCCCAACTATGGTAAAGGCTTGGTTAGAAACCACCCCATGTATCCCCACAAATTCAAAATTAAAACGAGCAAGCCACACTCTAAATGTCCCGAGGCGAACAAGCCCCCTCTACACATGATACGTGGGGTGAAAGGGGTTTGTGGCACATTTCTCGGCCTTGATAAGGATTGGGGGATGAAGGAAGGCAAAAGGGCCCGCGCTTCCTTCAGCTCCAGCGAGGAGTGAAAATGTATTTTAAAGTAGTTAGCTGTTATTAAAAAAAAAAAAAAAAAAAAAACTTTTGTATACATTCATTGTGTTTATTATAAGATAACTAGAATAGTAAGTTGTACTTAATCTAAGTTTCAAGTTGTTTGTATAATGTACGTCAATTACTTTAAATGTACATATTATTAGATACTTAGATATTAATTAGGTGTATAATAAGATAACTGGAATTGTAAGTTGTACTTAATCTAAATTTTTAAGTTGTTTGTATAATGTACGTCAATTACTTTAAATGTACATATTATCAGGTAAGTAGATGATAAGACCAAAAAAAAAAAAAAAACTTTTGTATACATTCATTGTGTTTATAATAAGATAACTAGAATAGTAACTTGTACTTAATCTAAGTTTGAAGTTGTTTGTATAATGTACGTCAATTACTTTAAATGTACATATTATTAGGTACTTACATAATAAGAAAAAAAAAAAAACATATTATATTGTGTACTTGTTTATAATAAGATAACTAGAATGGTAAGGTGTACTTAATCTAAATCTAATTATAAGTTGTTTCTATAATGTATTAACGTCAATTACTTTAAATGTACATATTATTAGGTACTTACATAATAAGAAAAAAAAAAAAAATAATACATATTATATTGTGTACTTGTTTATAATAAGATAACTAGAATGGTAAGGTGTACTTAATCTAAATCTAATTATAAGTTGTTTCTATAATGTATTAACGTCAATTACTTTAAATGTACATATTATTATGTTATGAAATTATAAGAGTTGCGGAATTGCATAATATTTTATTTTGTTAATAATAGGATAACAAAAATTGTAAGTATACTTCATTCATATTATAAGTTGTTTGTATCAATTTAAGAACGCCAATAATTTAAATGCATATATATTAATAAATAAATAAATAATAAGCCTAAGCACCAACTCATATATTCCAGGCAACCTTTGGCTATTCTGGAATATTTGCAGGCCCTTGATCGGTGAACTGGTGATATAGCCACTGATTGTTGGCTTGCGAAATTGCATAATAGCCTATCTGACAAAAAAGGTCGTAGACTTGCCATTTTGCAATTTTGCCAGTTTTGTTGACCTCTGGTGGAAGATTTCGCCGTCAATCTGTATATGTTAATGAATTGTAAGAATGCCAATAATTTAAATGCATATATTAATAAGTAATGCAAAATAAAATAAAATAAAATAAAATAAATAAATAATAAGCCTACGCACCAGCACATATTCTGCAGGCAACCTTTGGCTGTTCTGGAATATTTGCGGGCCCTTGATCGGACAACTTGTTACATAGCTTCTAGTTGGCTTGCGGAATTGCATAATAGCCTATCTGGCAAAAAAGGTAGTAGACTTGCCATTTTGCAATTTTGCCAGTTTTGTTGACCTCTGGTGGAAGATTTCACCGTCAATCTGTATATATTAGTGAGGGAAATTAATCAATAGTTTTAAATAAGCCTTTTTAACGTTTTATTTTTAATAATATAACAGATATTGCAAGTATACTTTATTTAAATTATAAGTTGTTTGTATCAACGTAAAAACGTCAATAATTGTAAATGCATATAATTATAAGTCAATAGATAATAAGCCTACGCACCAGCACATATATTGCAGGCAACCTTTGGCTATTCTGGAATATTTGCAAGCCCTTGATCAGACAACTTGTTACATGGCTTCTGGTTGGCTTGCGGAATTGCATAATGGTCTATCTGACAAAAAAGGTCGTAGACTTGCCATTTTGCAATTTTGCCAGTTTTGTTGACCTCTGGTGGAAGATTTCGCCGTCAATCTGTATATATTAATGACAGAAATTAATCAATAGTTTTAAATAAGCCTAATAAGATAACAAACATTGTAAGTATACTTCATTTAAATTATAAGTTGTTTGTATCATTGTAAGAACGCCAATAATTTAAATGCATATATTAATAAGTATAAAGGCACACGGCCAATATCAGGATTATTATCGGGAAGTTCCATACTAATATTCTATGGGTAGGCGTGGATAATCGGGCGAGAAGAATAAAAACGGCACCTTCAATATTCCGACACTATAATTATCAATTCTTCCTTAATCCATCAAAATATGATTCTTAATACACGTGGGAATAGTTCAATTAGCAATCACGGGAAGACACTCCGCCGAACACGTAATGCACATACGCGATGCAGATGGGTTGAATGCCACCAACGTAATCATAGATGAATTGAACGTAATGGCGCCCGCCGTCCATCTGTCGCCTCAGCACACTAGCGCTCGGAGTTGCGTCAGAGTAGAGAAACCTCATTTGTCAGTTATGTTTCTTGCCACTCTAAAATAATCGAAGCGCCTGCCGCGCGCCGTCACGGCCAGACTGACATTCGCACGTCCTCGTGCGTCTGCTTATGTCCTTCCTCCAGTTTCCATCTGCAAAGACAAAACACAGCTGGTAGACTCAACTTACGACGCTCGCCCATCACTGACACGTTTTCTGTCTGTTACCCGGTAAATATCTTCTCAAAATCCAGTCAAGTCACCACCACGTCATCACGTCACCAAATCAAGTCACGTCAACAAACACTGGACCGGACAACCCATCAGCGTCCCTCTGACCAGTCCTCTAAACTTCGCCAAATACCAGCATAGTGGCGTGATCCGGAACATCGACCCACATAAGCCAGTCCCTTAGATCTTCCACTAGCTGCACACATCAACACTGTACACGAATATCCCTCAACACCAGCATAGTGGCCTGATCCGGAACATCGACCCGCATAGGCCAGTCCCTTAGACCTTCCACTAGCTGCACAAATCAGCATCGTACACGGGGACGTCGACCCTCACGAGCCAGTCCCATCGAAAACGACACACAGTCAGTCACAGTCATTTAGTAGTCAGCGTGGAGGAAACACGAGAATTTACGTGGACAGTACACGGGTTTTACACATTCAACAGGAGTTACGATTGTTACTATCATCACGTGCAGACACGGAAAGTGGCTCAGAAATTGCGGTCAACGTGCATGAACTAGACACAGACTATACTACTATCATCGTCAGATGATCTCTTCAAAGCTATGACCGTGAACCGCCGTCTCAGCCTCCTAAGTGTGGTTAATTAAAGAAGGAGCTGCCCTCTTAGCCTTCGGAAATTTCTGGACAAAGCTATAAGCTACGAACAGGCAGATTCACTATCAAAAAAAGAAAGGAAACGGGCTCACCAGATCATCTAGTCAAGGTGTTGCGCTCACAGACGTGAACGACTTTGATCGCAGCAGCTTCGATGCCTCCTATTCGGTCTGGACACGCTTATGTAAGATGTCTCGTCTATCTCTTACACATAGCAGATCTTTTCAGGATTGGTCTTGCTTTGTTCAGACTTCTCGGCGTCAACGTTTGTTTCGATGTATTGTGTTGCCTACAGCAGCAGCCTCTTCTCTTAGCTCGCAGCCGTAATTTTCTCTATGTCCTGGTGTACCATAATATTCCTATCAACCTTTTTGGTTTCATTGTCTTCGAGTTTTCATTCCTATCAACCTTTTTGGTTTCATTGTTTTCGTGTTTTCGCTTCAGTCAGATTCCTTTGGGAATTTGGATCTTCTACAACTGCATTAGCATCATCGGGACCAAGGTGGATCATTCGTGATGTGCTGCTCATAGATCGAGGTCAAGGGCTTGCCAGTAATCCGGCTAGCAACACCTCCATGTGATAAAATCAAATAATTTCGGAACGAAAATGGCCCGGGCGCGTTCCAATGCTAAGAGTATTCTTCTCTGATCTTTGCCCTTCCAATCCCACTTCTGATAAAGGCACACGGCCAATATCAGGATTATTATCGGGAAGTTCCATACTAATATTCTATGGGTAGGCGTGGATAATCGGGCGAGAAGAATAAAAACGGCACCTTCAATATTCCGACACTATAATTATCAATTCTTCCTTAATCCATCAAAATATGATTCTTAATACACGTGGGAATAGTTCAATTAGCAATCACGGGAAGACACTCCGCCGAACACGTAATGCACATACGCGATGCAAATGGGTTGAATGCCACCAACGTAATCATAGATGAATTGAACGTAATGGCGCCCGCCGTCCATCTGTCGCCTCAGCACACTAGCGCTCGGAGTTGCGTCAGAGTAGAGAAACCTCATTTGTCAGTTATGTTTCTTGCCACTCTAAAATAATCGAAGCGCCTGCCGCGCGCCGTCAAGTAAATAAATAATAAGCCTACGCACCAGCACATATATTGCAGGCAACCTTTGGCTATTCTGGAATATTTGCAAGCCCTTAATCAAACAACTTGTTACATAGCTTCTAGTTGGCTTGCAAAATTGCATAATGGCCTATCTGGCAAAAAAAAAAAAAAAAAAAACATGCTTTTTTAATATGTCAATTGTATCAATAATAAGATAAGGGCAAGTAGACACTTCCAATTCAATTTCCCACCCTATATTTACCCATCCTGATTTCAAACCTTCCAGTAAACTTCCCATCCACAATCCCACTCCGTCAAACCAGCACATGTGTAGAGGGGAGAAGGAGTATTCCATTAGCACCAACTCCCCTCTAAACACTTCCCAAAAAAAAAAAACCTAACCTAACCTAACCTAACCTAACCACGGCAAAATGTTCGGTTATAGAACCCCCAGCAAAGACATGGCCTCAAAAGAGACCAAAAGGTCACAGTTAGAAAAAAAAAAAAAAAAAAAAAAGAACGGACCGTTTCCGTTAGGACGGAAAGGGCAGGCCCCTTGGTCGAAGCGGAGGATAGAACGACTGCAGTCCGACGCAGCATTGGAGAAATTGAAGCCCGTACATCGATGACACCGCCTACCCAGCTGAAAGCTTTGACACAACCAGAAGAGAGGTCAAGACCCAAAGCAGTCGCGACAGCCTCCCAAAGTAAAATCGGCCTGCAAAAGGGGAAGACGACGTCACCAGCGATGGAGCATGAGATCTCCCCAACACAGCCTTCCAAATACAAAAACAAATCAAGCGAAGCGAAAGCTTGCGTTATAAAAGTAAAGCTACAATTAGGAAATAGTAGAAATCTAAAAGCAGAAATAAAGACTGAAGTTCTTGGAACTGTTGAAAGACTATATTACCTAGTGAAGGAGTTAGAGGAAGGGAAAAAAGTGAAAGGTAAAGAAAATTTTGAAATACAAGAAAATAACACAGAGGAACAGATACAAGTTAATAAACTGGAAATGCTAAAACAGATGGAAGACCATAGTAAGATGATACAAGAGAATAAAGCAGAAATGGAAAAGCTAACAGATATACTACGAAAACAGCAGGAACTGTATGAAAGAAAAGGCACATATGCAAGCGTAGCTTCCAATTCACCAAATAGAAAAGCCACAGAGAATGTTGCTATGCACTCCATCGTTATAACATCGAAAAATGATAAAGAGACTGGGGACCAAGTTTTTGAAAAAAATAAGAAAAGTGGTCAATGCAAAAGAAGAAGGAGTAAGAATTGATAAGATAAGAAAAGCAAAGGATAGGAAAATTATAGTCGGGTGCAGAAATCAAGATGAAATTAGAAAAATAAGGGATAGGATCAGGGAAACAGATGGACAACTTAATGCAGAAGAAATAAAAAATAAAGACCCATTAATAATACTATACAGTGTCCTCCAAAGTAATTCTGATGAGGACATAACGAAAGCCATTCGCAATCAAAATAAGCACTTATTGGGCGAGATGGGTGAAGATGATAATATTGAGATTCGCTTCCGCAGGAAAGCAAGTAACCATCTCACTTCCCACGTCGTAGCTCGAGTATCGCCTCGTATCTGGCAGTGCCTTACCAACGCAGGGGCTGTTCACATCGATATGCAAAGGATCAGGGTCGCGGACCAGTCCCCCCTCATACAGTGCTCTCGCTGTTTGGGGTACGGACATGGTAAGCGATTCTGCCTAGAGACTGTCGATGTGTGCAGCAACTGCGGAGGACGGCACCTAAAAACAGAATGCGCTGAATGGCTCGCTGAAGTCCAACCTAGCTGCGCAAACTGCAAAAAAGCAAAACTGGTAAGAACCGAGCACAATGCCTTTAGCATTGAATGCCCGGTGAGGCGCAAGTGGGATGCATTGGCGAGGTCCACCACAGCGTATTGCTAAGGGCGTCTCGTACAAGATTGTGCATGCCAACCTCATGAAGAAGCAACTGGCAACCGAAGAAATCTTCATTGAATCTTCAAAGCGAGGGTTTGCAGCTGCTCTTATTCAAGAGCCATATGTGGGAAACACCAAAAAGTTGAGGAGTTACCAGGGTGTAAGGATCTTCCAGGGCACTGAGCAAGGAGAAGGGATCATTAAGTCAGCCATAGCAGTATTTGACCATACACTCGACGTAATACAATATCCGCAACTAACCACCAAAAACATCGTGGTGGTGGGAATCCAAACGACTGCCTGGAAGATCACGCTGGTATCCTTATATTTTGAAAAGGATGAGCCCATAAACCCATATTTATACCAACTGGCAAAAATAGGAGAACAAATAGGAGTTACGAGGTTGGTGGTTGGAGGAGATGTTAACGCCTGGAGTACCTGGTGGGGCAGCCCATCCACAAACCATAGAGGCGAAGAATTGAGAAGCACCCTTGACGAACTGGAACTCCAGATACTAAACACTGGATCAATTCCTACTTTTGACACCATTAGAGGGGAGAGGCGGTACACCAGCTTTGTCGATGTCACGGCCTGCTCAGCGGGTATTCTCGACCAGGTGGATGGCTGGAAAGTAGAAGAAAACCTCACGAGCTCGGACCACAACAGTATTACGTTCAACATACAATTACACAAATCACACGGCATGCACATTACTAGAACAACACGACTGTATAACACAAAGAAAGTTAATTGGGTTCAGTTTCATGCAAAACTCAACCAATTAAAAGCGGGTAGCCAACTCACATACACAAAAGTCCAAAACATTAATAACACAGAACAAATAGAAGCAATAATCGATAAATACACAAAAGTAATAACTCCAACATGCACATAAATAATACCCAAAAAGAAACATAAACAAGTACTCACCATGCCGTGGTGGTCCGAGGAACTCGAAGAATTGAAGAGAATAGTCGCCACCAGGAAAAGAAGAATCCGCTGCGCCGCGCCGGATCGCCGACAGCTCGTAGTAGAAGAATACCTGAAACAGTAAGAAAATTATGAATTAGAAGTTAAAAAGGCTAAAGTCAGGAGCTGGAAGGAGTTCTGTGGGAAGCAGGATCGGGAAGGAATCTGGGATGGTATATATAGAGTCATAGGT
This sequence comes from Apocheima hispidaria, assembly GCA_947579745.1. NCBI lineage: Eukaryota > Metazoa > Arthropoda > Insecta > Lepidoptera > Geometridae > Apocheima > Apocheima hispidaria. Next base: position 16,705,375 of record OX388150.1, on the reverse strand, counting down.
AGGACAAAAAATAGGGAAGAGGATCTACCACTGGAGGATAATGGTACTGAGTTAGATGCCAAAGGTTCCGCAAAACTATTGGCAGACACTTTTTACCCAAAAGACCTGATAGATGCCGATAACACCGAACACCGCAGAGTGAGAGCAGAGGCGGATTCAGTGAATGTAGCGCAGCAAGATGGACCTTGTGAACCACCATTCACACTGGCTGAGCTAAACGCTGCGATGAATACGTTTAATCCTAAAAAAGCACCCGGTGCAGATGGACTTACAGCTGATATATGCCAGCAAGCGATAAACAATGACCCTGAACTTTTTGTGGGAATTCTGAACAAATGCCTGGAATTGGGTCACTTTCCTGACCCGTGGAAAGAAGCCACCGTCGTGATTCTACGTAAGCCTGGTAAAGACACATACAAAGTCCCCAAGTCATATAGACCAATAGGGCTATTACCAGTGCTAGGGAAAATCTTCGAAAAGATGCTGATTACCCGACTTAAGTTCTATTTATTATCAAGGATGAGTACTCGCCAGTTCGGATTCATGCCCAAGAGGAGCACCGAAGACTCCCTCTATGCTCTGATGCAACATATCCATAAAATGATCGACCAGAAAAGAATAGTCACACTGGTCTAATTGGACATAGAGGGAGCCTTCGATAGCGCTTGGTGGCCAAAAATAAGAGTCCGACTGGCTGAGGAAAATTGTCCATTAGACTTGAGGAGGGTATGGGACAGTTACCTGCGAAGCCGAAAGGTACGACTAAGATACGCAGGAGAAGAAGTGGTAAAAGAGACGGAAAAGGGATGTGTTCAGGGTTCCATCGGAGGCCCGACTCTATGGAACCTGCTATTGGACCCGTTACTGAAAGAGCTAGATAAAAGAGGAGATTACGTGCAGGCGTTTGCCGATGGCGTTGTCCTTGTCTTCGATGGGGAGACAGCGCAGCAGATTCAGGAGCGTGCCAATGCAACGCTAGAACATGTTTGGGCGTGGGGTGTCAAGAATAAATTAAAATTTGCTCCACATAAAACAATGGCAATGCTTATCACTCGCAAACTTAAGCATGACACACAACGCCTAAACATGGGAGGCGTTGGCATTGGCATGTCCAAAGAAATCACGCTGTGTCTCACCATCGACGAAAAGTTGACATTTAACACTCATACGGCAAACGTCTGCCGCAAAGCATTAAACTTTTACAAGCAGCTGTCGAGAACTGCTAAAGTTAGCTGGGGTCTACAGCCGGACATTATTAGAACAATTTATACTGCCGTGGTCGAACCAACAATCCTGTATGCAGCTAGCGCCTGGGCATCTGCCACTAAAAAAATAGGAATCCTAAACCAGTTAGAAGCGGTTCAGCGTGGGTTTGCGCAAAAAATTACAAAATCATATCGAACGGTCTCCCTTAACTCGGCCCTATTACTCGCTGGGCTGCTTCCTCTGGACATTAGAGTCCGGGAAGCAGCCTCGCTTTATGAGGTTAAGAAAGGTTACTCCCGGCGGGTAATAGGAGACCGAGAAATGGAGAGGCCGTTACCCTATGATTCAAAACCGCATCCAGCGCAACAACTTGAATTAAAGTTCACGTGCTTGGAAGACGGAGCAACTCTCGAACAGCATTATAATAATGAGCTCAACATCTTTACAGATGGAAGTAAGTTACAGGGGAAAGTTGGCGCGGCACTATCCATATGGAATGGTGCCGTGGAGACAAGTACCCGAAAGCTAAAGCTACTAGACTGCTGCTCCGTCTACCAAGCGGAGCTACTGGCCCTAGCTGAAGCCACTGAGAAGGTCAAGAAAACCCAAGCCACGAGTTGCAACATTTATTGTGACTCAAGATCCGCCCTCGAAACAGTGACGAACATCTCTTCCCTCCATCCCTTAGCAGTAAAAACAAGAACAAACATCATATTGCTAAAGGAACAACACAAAACAGTTAATTTATTTTGGATAAAGGCGCATGCGGGAATGGAGAGCAATGAGAGGGCGGATCAGTTAGCAAAGAACGCAGCTCTACAGTTAAAAGGGAAGCCGAACTATGACAGCTGCCCAGTCTCATTCGTCAAGCGACAAATTCGTATTGAGTCACGGCGAAACGGCTTCCGTGACAAAGGTTTTCTTCCCTGAGGCTGTAGAAAGCTACAACATCGTTAGGGTCTTAAAACCTGTAGGAATCATTACACAAGTAATGACAGGGCATGGTGGGTTCTCCCAATACTTACATAGATTCAAATTAAGGGAGAACCCATCATGCATCTGTGAATTGACAAAAGAGGAAACTCCACTGCATATAGTGGTAGAATGCCCAGTTTATGGTAAGGAAAGATATAATGTGGAACAAGAATTAGGTATAGAAATAAGCAAAGAAAATCTGTATGACATAATAAAAAATAAGCATAGTAGGGATAAGTTCTTAAAATATTGTATAAAAATATGTAAAGTAGTGATAGATAGAAATAAAGAAGTAAACAATGTAGGCTAAGATATTATATAATAAATATAATATTGAGTAGCCTAGTTTTAAGAAAAATTGTATAACATAAACAAGCACAAATAAAGTAGAGACAATACCCCTGATCATGTTAGGGAAAAGCATGACACTAAAAAAATAAACCTAATCTAACCTAACCACCGCGCCGCCATCAAACGGTGGCGGCCCCGTAACCCCACCGCAACCTACCGGCCGCTTCGACAGGGCCCGAGGCAAAGCCCTGGAAGAAGCGGCCCCTCCTCGAGTTCCGCTTAGCTTCGCCGTGGGTGATCAGGCCACGGCTACTAAGCCCCTCCGCCACGACAAGGCGGGAACCCACGGGGGGGAACCTAACCTAACTAATTTGGGAAATGCATTTACGCATCCCCGCCGTGTGGGGACACGAGCGGGGTATGCCGGACTCGAGCGCCACGGCCGCAGCAATGGCGCTAATACCGACTAAAACCCAAAGGTGTTCCACCGCTGCGGCAAGTCGGACGGGGGCCGCGGGACCATGCAGAGTATGCACCGCAACCCCCTCCCGCAGCCTGTCCGCCCAGGGGCGGACTCGCCTCGGGAAGGGGTCGTTAAACTGACCCCTTCCCACCTCGTGACGACGCGCCGGAACACCGGGCGCGTCGACCACCTGGAGGGTCTGTCACGCTAAGTGACTAAGAAGGGGTGGCGGATGTCCCCACATCCGCTACCCCAGACCCTCTGAGCGGAGACGGTGTGCGAGCACGACTTGCACGCCTCCGTCTCCGCCCTCTTCGGAGCGGGTGAGCGAGGAGATCGACCTCCCTCTCCCGCTCCTCGGCCTCCCTCTGCGACATCACCTCCTCGCAGAAAGAGGCCATCGCCTCCGAGGACCTCTCGTCGGCTACCATCCTTGCCAGGATGTTCGGCAACGAGAGGTCCCCCACCCATGTCCGCGGCCAGGAAATGCCGCGGATCCGCCGCCCCCGGGCACACCTCCAGCACGTGCTGCGCCGTTTCCTCGGCGCAACCGCACTGGTGGCAGTCCGGAGTCTCTTCCCTCCGGGCAACGCGACACAGGTATCTCCCGAAGCAACCGTGCCCCGAGAGTACCTGTGTCATCCGGAAGGAGAGACTCCCGTGGCCGCGGTGTACCCATGCCTTCAGTACGGGACGGATCGCCTCGAGAAACCGGACGGCTCCCCTCGTCCTATCTTCGGCGATCCGTCGGCTCCACGGTTCGAGGGCGCTCTCTCTCGCCCTCTTTCGCCAAAGCTTGACCTCCCGCGGGGCAGACCGTTGGTCCTCAGCGCGTGCTCGCGCCCTCCGCCAATAGACGGCGGAGAGGACCTCGGCCCCCAGGTCCCAGGGGAGGGAGCCGGCCAGGGTGCAGGCCACCTCGTGGGAGAGTGTGCGGTACCCCCGACACACTCTCACCGCCAACACCCTCTGGCCCTTGTGAAGCCGGGCGACTTCCCTCGGACCCACCGATCCGGCCCATATCGGGGCCCCATAGAGGGCCATGGACCTTACCACCGCCATATACAGGCGGCGGCATGTCCCCCCTCCCCCTCCGAGGTTCGGCAGGAGGCGGCTCAACGCAGCCGCCGTCCCCACGACCCTCGGGGTCAACCCCTCAAAGTGGGCCCCGAACCTCCAGGCGCCGTGTTCCGGGCCCTCATCCTGAGGACGGCCGCCCCCAGCTCTAACCTAAGGTGCGTAACTGTACCGTCACCTGTTGACCATTAGCGCTCAATAGCGGCAACAGCGAGGTGGCTGTACCCGTAAAGGGTACAGGTGTGGCCGACTACCGCTCGGGGACATACTCGGTGACGTTTGAGTCTTTCAGGGTGACAGGGACAACAGGGACACGGGACACGATACACAGGATGGCGCGGAGCCCTGCCTGCACTGAATGTGCAAAGCTGAGGGGGGAACTGGACGCCGTGAGGAGGGAGTTGGAGCGAGTGAGCGGGCGGCTGGAGCTTGAGCGGTTCCAGCATGCGGAGGCGAGGAGGAAGAACTCACAGGCAGAGGAGGCCCACAGGGGAGCCGTAGCTGCCCTTGAAAAGTTCGCCAAGTGCCTCATTCGGCGAGAGACCCCAAGCCTCCGCTCGCAGCCGCAGAACGCCTCGCTGGACGGGCGGCAGTGCGTTTTGTGCGGCGGCTATTTTAGAAGCCGCAATATTCGGCGCCATTTCCAGAGGCGCCACACTAACTATCTCCGGGGTGCCTTCGTGGGGCACAAGGACTACCCACGTTTCTTCTTTTTCAAAGCGGTGGCACCCCGAGATAGATGTCCCTCCCACTACCGCCCTCCCGCCTCCACTGTGCGAGCAGTCGACGGAGTGAAGTACTCCTTTCTCGATTACTCGTACAGTGGGAGTGAGACTGAGAGTGGGACTGAGTCTGATAGTGGGCCCAGCAGTTGTTGATTTGTAGAAGATGGTTATATTGAATGTTTTTGTTTTTATTTTTTGTTGTTTTTGATGATTTGTTTTTGTTATTATTGTATTATTTTTGGTTTTTTTTCTTTTCTCGAAGTTGAGGTTTTTATTTGTTTTTGCTTTTGTTTTGCTTTTGTTTTTGTTATTGTTTGGTTTTTGTTTTTGATTTTGATTTTGTTTTTGTATATTTAGTAATGTTATTTGGCATATGTATTGATATAATTGTTTTATTAAAGTTTGTTTATTTCCTCTTTTCATGTGTTTACTTTATTGTGTAGGTTTAATATTTTTAGTTAATCTTGTTGTCGAGAAGGGGTGCTAGTTTTCCCCGGGGACGCCTTTGTCGCCGTTGCGCGGTGGTCGGGCGTTCCCGGGGGCCCGCGGCTGGTCCCGGGTGTGAGCTTGTTCCCGGGTGCGCTTGTCCCCGGGGACGGGTGTGCCCGGGTACGCTTGTCCCCGGGGACGGGTGTGCCCGGGTACGCTTGTCCCCGGGGACGGGGTGCCCGGGTGCGCTTGTCCCCGGATTGGACGGGGGTGCCCGGGTGCGCTCGTCCCCGGGGGCGGGAGCGACGAGCGACGCGCGTTGGCAGCCTGCAGCTTTCGGGTCTCCTCTGTTGAGGACCTCTCCTGCAGTACTGCCAGCGCCTCTTGAACTGTCTGGGCCGCCTCCTTGAGGTGTCGCTGGAACGTGCCCTTTAAGTTCCCCGATTTGGTGGCCACCGTGTTTATGACGGCCACGGAGGCCATCACCTTTTTGCAGATGTCAGAGGCAAGCTCCTCCGACCCCTCTAATGTCGGCTCGGGCAGTCGCTCTGCCGACTTGCTGGAGCGCAGGGTCAGGGCCAGCTCCCCAACCTCCTGCTCTGCCTGCAGTTCCAGCTCTTGCCTTTTGGCGGCGACAAGAGCCGCCTTGGCCTGGGCGAGGCCGACGTATTCGCCTGTAGTTGGCGGTCGGCCTCTGCCTCGTCGCGCTACTGGCGCTGTAGGCGTTTTCTTGGACGCCGGAGCATCTCCTTCTTCGTCCTCCGAGCCAGGGCTACTAGCCCCGCTCTTTGAATCGCAGGATCTGGCTCGCTTGAGCCAGAACCTCGCACTTGCTCTGTCGGGTGACATACTGGTCACCGAAACCATGCTCCTACATGAGGAGTCAGAATCCTCCGCCCCCGCCCCCGCCCTTCGTCATAAATTAGTTTTGATTTAGAATTTTCCATAATTATTCCCACGAGTAGGGTCAATCTAAACGTCCACTCCCGGGTGACGCCCATTCCGGGAGCAAGGGTACATACTATGGAGGGCCCCAGGTATCCATAGGTTTTTACGGGTGTTCTCCCGGGTTTTTTATTTCGAGCTTGCCTGCTCTGGGACCGGCCAATAAAGGCAAGTCCCCTTCGGCCCTAACACATACCACCACGTACCACCCTTAGCGCGAACGGGGGTCTTTGCGATGGCAGTGCGGAACCGGATGGAGGAAGAGCGCACCTCCCCCCATGGACGCTGGCCAGGAGATTTCTCCCCGGGCCCACTCGGCGGCAGTGTGAATGCACGCCGAGCACGTCCCCGACTTGCGCCGCCGCTACTCAGCATAAGGCTGAGACGCCGGCCAAGCCCCGCAGCCACTCAAGGCCGCCAAGACTCACCCACCGCTACCCGGACTGTCCAGGGCGCCGGGTGAGCGTACCCCCTCCGGAAGGCCTAAAGCCCCCCAAACACCGTCCACGGACGGCCCCACACGTCCGGACCCCCGTCCGGACTGCCTTCTACGCCAGCTCCAGATACAAGCTCTGGGGCGTGCGGAGAAGGCTCCCCCGACTCGCGTCGCCGCGACCCAGTATATGACTGGGACGCCGACCGAGCCCCGCGGCCACTCAAGGCCGCCCCCGGCTCGCACCGCACCGCAGTTTGCGTGCTTGGCGGACGGAGTAGCATTGGAACAGCACTACAACGATGGCATAAACATCTTTACAGACGGTAGTAAAATCAATGGGAAAGTCGGCGCAGCGCTATGTGTTTGGGATGGCGCTGCGGAGATCAGTACTCGAAAGCTGAAGCTGAAAGACTGCTGCTCCGTTTACCAAGCAGAGCTACTGGCTCTAGCCGAGGCGACGGAAAGGGCTCTCAAAATGAATAGACCTAGCTACCTATTTACTGCGACTCTCGATCCGCCCTTGAAACAGTGACCAAACAACTTCCCTCCATCCCCTCGCAGCGAGAACCAGACAAAATATTGGAAAGCTTATGTTACAGCGTAAAGAAATAAAATTATTTTGGATAAAGGCACACGCAGGGTTGGAGGGAAACGAGAGGGCGGACGAGTTAGCGAAAAGTGCAGCGAAAGTTAAAGTAAAGCCGAACTATGATAGTTGCCCGGTTTCATTCGCCAAGCGACAAATCCGAATGGAGTCGCTTGACGAATGGAACCGGCGGTATAAAACTGGTGGAACAGCTTCCACAACGAAGATATTTTTCCCTGACGCGATTAAGGCTTACCATCTACTTAAGAAAATAAACCTAGACCCTCAAACAGTACAGTTCTTGACAGGGCACGGCGGATTCTCCTCATACTTGTACAGATTCAAGTGCAAGGAGAGTCCGGCGTGCAACTGTGATCCCCAAGTAGAAGAAAGCGCCCTGCACGTGATCGCGGATTGCCCAGTATTCGGTCGACGTCGGTTCGAAGCAGAAATTAAGATTGACATGAAAATTAGTATACAAAATCTGTGTAGGAAAATGGAAAGCAAACATATTAGAATTTACTTTATTGATTATTGTAAGGATATTGTAAAAATAGTAGCAAAAATAAGAACAAATAGTAATAATAGGATACACTACGGTATATTTTTTCAAATATACAGTAAGTGCCCTTAGAAATAAGTAATTGTAGTAATATAATGTAATTAAAACGCACCCTAAAGTCCTCCTGATATAATATTATAATAAGCATAGTATAATTCCATTAGACAGCCCACTAATGGCAAGTGTGTATGATAAGATGGATGAAATAAAGAACCAGTATGAAGCATGAATCTAAGAGAAAATGGGAGAATTTAATGAAAGAGTTGAGCAGAACAGGTCTCCGATACTGTCGGGGGTAGGATAGCTCGCGGGCCCGGTCTATGAACCGGGACAGGGAGAAAAAAAAAAAAAAAAAAAAAAACCTAACCTAACCTAAGGTGCGTAACTGTACCGTCACCTGTTGACCATTAGCGCTCAATAGCGGCAACAGCGAGGTGGCTGTACCCGTAAAGGGTACAGGTGTGGCCGACTACCGCTCGGGGACATACTCGGTGACGTTTGAGTCTTTGAGGGTGACAGGGACAACAGGGACACGGGACACGATACACAGGATGGCGCGGAGCCCTGCCTGCACTGAATGTGCAAAGCTGAGGGGGGAACTGGACGCCGTGAGGAGGGAGTTGGAGCGAGTGAGCGGGCGGCTGGAGCTTGAGCGGTTCCAGCATGCGGAGGCGAGGAGGAAGAACTCACAGGCGGAGGAGGCCCACAGGGGAGCCGTAGCTGCCCTTGAAAAGTTCGCCAAGTGCCTCATTCGGCGAGAGACCCCAAGCCTCCGCTCGCAGCCGCAGAACGCCTCGCTGGACGGGCGGCAGTGCGTTTTGTGCGGCGGCTATTTTAGAAGCCGCAATATTCGGCGCCATTTCCAGAGGCGCCACACTAACTATCTCCGGGGTGCCTTCGTGGGGCACAAGGACTACCCACGTTTCTTCTTTTTCAAAGCGGTGGCACCCCGAGATAGATGTCCCTCCCACAACCGCCCTCCCGCCTCCACTGTGCGAGCAGTCGACGGAGTGAAGTACTCCTTTCTCGATTACTCGCACAGTGGGAGTGAGACTGAGAGTGGGACTGAGTCTGATAGTGGGCCCAGCAGTTGTTGATTTGTAGAAGATGGTTATATTGAATGTTATTGTTTTTATTTTTTGTTGTTTTTGATGATTTGTTTTTGTTATTATTGTATTATTTTTGTTTTTTTTTCTTTTCTCGAAGTTGAGGTTTTTATTTGTTTTTGCTTTTGTTTTGCTTTTGTTATTGTTTGGTTTTTGTTTTTGATTTTGTTTTTGATTTTTTGTTTTTGATTTTGATTTTGTTTTTGTATATTTAGTAATGTTATTTGGCATATGTATTGATATAATTGTTTTATTAAAGTTTGTTTATTTCCTCTTTTCATGTGTTTACTTTATTGTGTAGGTTTAATATTTTTAGTTAATCTTGTTGTCGAGAAGGGGTGCTAGTTTTCCCCGGGGACGCCTTTGTCGCCGTTGCGCGGTGGTCGGGCGTTCCCGGGGGCCCGCGGCTGGTTCCGGGTGTGAGCTTGTTCCCGGGTGCGCTTGTCCCCGGGGACGGGTGTGCCCGGGTACGCTTGTCCCCGGGGACGGGTGTGCCCGGGTGCGCTTGTCCCCGGATTGGACGGGGGTGCCCGGGTGCGCTCGTCCCCGGGGGCGGGAGCGACGGCTGCGGGCACGCACCTTGGAGTGGCTGCGAGTCCCTGGGGGCGCCCGGCTGTGCGGCGGCGATGGGAGCGTCACCGGGGGCACGGAAGTGAAAGTGCAATAGGCTAAGGTAATATAAGTAATTATGAATTAATTGTATTAATGTGTATATTAGGTAAGTTGCTGGGTACTGTCGCCGCTGAAACGGGGCGGTCAGTATTGTGGAGTGGCGGGGACAGCGTATTGAGGGAGGCAATTAACTTGTCCCTTGATACGCTTGTCCCCGGGTGCACTGGCCCCCAGGAGCGCTCGTCTCCGGGCGCCCATGATCCCGGGAACACTTGCCCCCGGGTACACGTGTTCCCGGGTGCACTTGATCTCCGTGTGCCGGAGACGATCGTGCCTGGGACCACTCCCACCAAGTGTTGTGCACCCAGACCAATAGCACTCCTACCTACCTCCTCAAAAATTTTTGAAAAGGTTATGCAAACACGTCTCAATTCTTTTTGCGAAAATATGACATTTTTGACGACTGTCAAAACGGTTTTCGGCGAAACCGCTCAACAGTTTTAGCTGTATACAAAATAATACACGACATTTTGCAATCAATAAATAACAAAGAATATGCAATCGGAATACTACTCGTTTAGTGCCCGACTGGCTCGATTTGGGTTCGTTATAGTGGAAAAACTATTCGTGACGTGAAACAAGTTTAATTTCGTAAAAACTATATACAATTAGTCCGCTTAAAACATTTAAAACACACAAAATTGTTCGTCGGCTAATCGCGGTAACGCGCGGGGAGGCGGGTCTTACGCGGGTGGCGCGAGTATTCTGTTGCGCGTCCTCGCCTGATGGCGCTTCTCGTAGTGAGACGCGTCGATACCGCCCGTTCCCGTTTGGCGCGGGAGAATTGAAACCCTCAGGAGAGTGTTCGGGCGAGCTATTATTATCATCGCGCGCTACATACTCCCCCTCTAAGTTGGTAACGCGTCCCGAGTCCAACTTAGGACTTTGACGATAGCGCGTTCTTCCTCTACGCTTTCTGGGCATTATTGGGACGGTGTCGGATGGAGAGGTAAACGTGGTCAAATCCGTGGAATGATATTTCCCCAGTACGTTGTCCGACAGGTCTGATATAATGAAAGTCGTGGGGCTGGCTACCTGCTGAACACAATATGGGCCATCACGTCGTGGCATGAATTTACGTGTTATGCCTTTAGGTGCATTACTCAGATCGTGTGTTTTGACGAGTACCAAGTCCCCTACTTTATACTTCGGCTCTAAGTTATATCTCTTTTTATCCGGAGTGAGCCTATAAGGTGGCACCGAAATAGGCGGATGATCGCCCTTGTCAATGCGGTGCTCGGCGAAAGGCGTTGAAGCTCCCCCTGCTGCGAAGATATCCTCATTTTCTTGCAACAAACCTGCCAACTGCTGTCTCTCCCCAGGACCTAACATAACTCCCTCATCGTCCCATAAAATGTCGGCAGCTGATATCCCCGTACAGTAGCTGGGGCTTTCATACTCCATTGGATAGGCAGTTCGGCTTCCGGAAAAATGCCAAGTAGAAGATGCAAAATCAATGACAATACCTGCTGCTACCAGAAAGTCCATTCCCAGTAGGGTCTCATTGTTATGAGCATCAGGAAATATAGAAAACTCTAAAGTTACTGACCTTTCCGGAGTTAGCTTTACCTCGAGGACGGTGAGCAGCACTTGACGAGTGCGCGTAAAGCCATCTGCTAGCCTCACTCGCCGAGTAGTTTCCTCGCACGGATGGTTGTGCTTCTGCAGCAGTTCGTAAAGCAAAGCACCCGCAACACTACTTTTAGCGCCGGTATCCACTAGAGCATTACCCCGTAGCCCTAGAACTTGTATGTTTAAAATGGGCCTCAGTTTGGCCTGGTACTCGTTTGAGTACCCAGAAGTACAGTTCGGCTCGCTATTCATAGTGGCAAAATGTTTGTCCTCGGTTTTTATAGTCACCCTAGTCATTGTGTCTGTATTAGTCACCGACTCACCATTATTCACAGTCTAGATACATTGTTTAATTTTTGTGTCCTATCCTGATTTTCCATGGTCACCCTACTTTGCGTCACCGGTAATGACGCGCGATCTCGCGAATCCACACGATCCAAGTAATGCGTTTCAGATGTTTCGGCGTCGTAGGACCTACCTGTAGTACCTAGATTAGACCTGCATTCTGAGATTGACCTAGTTCGGGTCTCAGAGTTATCGCCAAAAAATCGTAGAGGAAGAGTCACTGAAAATTCCGTCAGAGTGTATTCCGTTGTTGGTTTTTCACTATGAAACAACATTGGGATCGCGGCTTTAAACTGAGACGGTAGATAGGTATTATCACTGTTATCATGCAAATCACTGGGTTTTCTACTTTTAAACACAGGGGGCGTCACCACGCTCAGAGGGGTAGGTATAGGCGGAAAACTTGTCTGTTTACTCTCGCCGGGAAATGGAACACTCACCTGGGTGTCTACCTTACCAGTAGAAAGATAGGGCTGGCGCATGGATGGACGGAACGGCACCTGCAGAGGAACCTGAGCGGTATCGACGCATTCCACCGCGAAGTACGCCGAGTTGCACTTTTTACACTGTGATCGCGTAACACCTCTTTCGCCGCATCCGTAACAAGATGGCACTATTTGTGAAGCATTATTGTTATTATTATTGTCCGGTTTTGGCGCAGACACTTTATGACAATTTTCGCGGACATGTCCATAAATTTTACAATAAACACAATATCGGTTTCTTGTCGTAGTCGATGCGTTGCCGTCGGCACCCGATGATTTCGAGGTCGCAATTGTGTTACGCGCGTCGCTCTTATTGTTGATAGAGGAGAAACCGCCGCCGCCGGCGCCGGCGCTCGACGATAAAGAACCGCGGTCTTCGCGCGGCGTCGTCGAAGCGTTGATGCGGTACGGCTGCGATGGCGTAGCCGACGTTGGTGACTTAGCAGGCGCTTTACCCGCCAAAGAGTTCGTCGACCGTAAGGGCGCTCGCTGATGATTAAATTCATCGACGGAATCCTCAATATCTCGCGCTTTGCGCAACAATTTTTCAAAACTGTCGAACTCGTCTCGGCGGAGTCTTTCACGAACGCGGTGACTGAGAAGGCCGTACACCATGTCCAGTTGTACTTTCACGCTGAGGTCGCCGGGAGGAAGGCGCGGGAGGAAGGCGCGCGAGCAGGGCGCGCGCTCCGGCAACAAATCGCTCCGTCCGCTCTCCCTGTTCCTGACGCGTCTGGAACAGCTCCAAATAAACCCGATGAGGTGGCCGCCGGTCGCCGAAGGCGCTTCGCAGCGCCGTCACGGCGTCGCCCCACGAGTCCACGGTGGCCTTGACCCCGAGCCACCAAATTGCGGCTTGTCCAGTAAGCAACATTGAGAGTCCTCTTACGGCATTCGCTTCAGATATACAGGTGCACTCCTTGTAGGCCTCGACAGCGTCTAGGAAAGCGTCGAGGTTTTCATCCGGTGCTCCACTGAAAAGCGCAGTGCAGCACGCGAAGTTCCCCTGGTGGGCAGGCGCGGGCACCGGAGATCCTGACGGTGGCGGTGACGACGGCGACGCGCGACGCGACTCGTGCTCGAGTACGCGGTCCAGCAAACGCTCCATATAAGCAGTTTGTGTTTGTTGCAACGCCGCCATGATTGCCGCCATGTCGGTAAAACTCGGTGATGGCGTCGGCGTTGGACCCGCCGACGCTGTTGTTTCCTCCTCCGCGTCCTCAAAGCACGTTTGTCGACGCGATTGCCGGCGTGTGCGCGGCATTTTGCTTTTTCTCGTCACTTCGCGGGTTTTCACTCACTGCGCACAACAGTCCAATTCGTTTGCGCAGGCCCCACGTACAGGGCAGCCAGTTTTAGTGCCCGACTGGCTCGATTTGGGTTCGTTATAGTGGTATATATTAATGACCTTCCTAAAACAATTAACGAATCCTGTGTAATTTTCGCGGATGATATCTCTATTTTGACCTCTTGTAAAAATAATATAAATCTTAATGAAAAACTCACTGACATTTTTAATAATATAATGAATTGGATGACCGACCACAATCTTGACTTAAATCTGACAAAGACTGCAATAATGCAATTTAGACCCCACCAAAAAGCCCCTCTTGACATACAATTCTCATATAATAATAATAAACTAGAATGTGTTGACTGAGCCACTTTACTGGGCATAGAAATTGACACGCATGTAAACTGGAAAAGGCACATTCAAAAAATAAAGGCAAAACTGTCAAGTTTCACATACGCACTTAGGGAACTTAGACGAGCAACAGACCTTGATACAGCTTTAACAGCCTATTACGCTTATGCATTCTTGTGGCTCAGCTACGGCGTCATACTCTGGGGAAACAGCGTGGATGCCAAAGATCTTTTTGTTGTCCAGAAAAAATGCATCCGAATACTGGCAAACATAAAACTTCCCGAGATCAAAATACCAAATTTTCACAGATCTTATTTCATAAAATTTAAAATCTTAACGACTACATCCATATATATTTTAGAAAACTGCAAATTTGTGAAAAAACATCCTCAATTCTTTACAAAATTATCAGACAAGCGAGATTACCGAATAAGGTCTAATTATAAAAACAAATTAATAGTACCACCGTCTAAACTAGAAATGCATAGCTCCGGACCAAACCCAAACTTAATTATTTCCATTATCTTTTTAATAAGAGTTATAATGAATTAAAACTAGAAATAATATCAACCACGGACGCGAATGCAAAAATGAGGATTTTTCAAGAGGCTCTGAACTATTATTACAACATTGCTTTCCCGAAAACAAAAAGCAAATTAGAAATAATCAGAAAAAATGGACTACAATAGGCATAGAAACGTCTAAGAAAAATTTAATAAAGTTAGAAGTATTGCAAGACCACGATCCTAGTGAACAAAGAAAACTTACCATAAAAAAATATAAGAAAATACTGAAAAAGACAATGATTGCAGCAAAAAAAAATCAATATCGACATAGAATAAATAAGTCTAATAACAAAATTAGAGAATCGTGGAGCATAATTAATGAACAAGTGGGTCAAAATAAAAAACAGAATGAAACGTCTAATATTCATTCAATAAAAAATGATAGTGAGGAGGTTGTCACGGAAGCCAAAGAGATTGCAAATCTATTTAATGATTTTTTTCGTAATATTGCGCATAAATTAACTGGTAATTTAGATGTAGCCGCGGAAAATTGCTTGAAATATCTAGATAATTTAAACAAACCACAAAAAACTTTTAAGTTCAATCTATTAGATAATAAAGAATTACGAAATATTATTACTAACTTAAAGCAAAAATCGACGTTAGATTAGATAATAAAGAATTACGAAATATTATTACTAACTTAAAGCAAAAATCGACGTTAGACATTTATGATATGAGTACAAGAACGTTGAGAAATATTATTTTGAACAATAACAATGTGTTTCGAGTTATTGTTTATTATTACAAATTCATGCTTAGCCGATGGTATATTTCCCGACGTACTTAAGCCGGGTAGGGTAATACCACTTTTCAAAAAAGGAAGCTCATTAGATCCTAATAACTACAGACCAATTTGTATATTGCCTGCTTTATCTAAAATATTAGAAACTGCTATTAAATCCCGAATAGTAGATTTTTTTGAAGAAAACAATCTGTTTAATGTTGCTCAATTTGGATTCAGAAGAGGTCGTTCGACTGAAATGGCGATAAGAAATGTAATAATTTATTATATTCTTGAATCTTTGGATGGCTCTAATAGATGTGCAAGCATATTTTGTGACTTATCAAAGGCTTTTGATTGTTTGAGACATGACGTGTTAATATTAAAATTAGAATTCTATGGCTTTCAGGGACCTGAACTGAATATGATGAAAACTTATCTTAGGAATCGTCGCCAAACAGTATGCGTAAATGAATCTTCCTCTGTACCGAGTCAAGTTTCAATAGGGGTACCACAAGGCTCCATATTAGGCCCACTGCTGTTTTTAATTTATATCAATGATCTTGTAAGTGCCATGCCAGAATGGATGCATATAAGTCTATTTGCAGATGATACTCATGTTGGAATTAGAGATAAAAATATACAAAACTTACAAGTAAAAATAAATAATGCTATGGACTTGCTTAAAGAATGGTTTGATTGTAATGGTATACTTCTCAATTCTAGTAAAAGTATTGTGATGCAATATCAATCGAGGCTAGGTATTTTTGGGAACTCAGTCAGTAAAGAAAATGTCTTCTTAGGGTACACAATAGACAACACAATTACTCATACTGCTCACATTGATAAAATATGTAAAAAAATGGCGAGCGGGAATTACGCTTTGCTAAAACTTAAGCCGTTATTAGATAAAAAAACTTTTATATCCGTTTATTATGCTTACATACATTCTGTTATAAGATATGCAGTTACAGTCTGGGGTAATGCTGTAAATATTACAAAAGTGTTACGATGTCAAAAAAGAGCGATTAGAATTATCAACGGTTTAAAAAAACGTAGTTCCGCGAAAAACCACTTCAAAAGTAATAATATAATGACAGTGGTATCTCTATACATTTATAATAGTTTGCTAGAAATACATGAGGCTAATTTACCAAAAAATAAAGACATGCATCAATCAATGCAACCTACGAAACAAAGAAAAGCTGTACAAGCCACGGACTAGGTTAGTTAAAGTTGAGAAACAGGGCCGTCACGCCAAAATATTAATGTACAATAAATTACCTGATTTTATAACCGAACTAAATCAAATCAGATTTAAAAAGGCTCTTAAGCATTTTTTTGAAAGCAATCCGTTCTACAATGTTAGTGAATACATGTCAATGGACTTGTCAGAATCCTCATTTTTGTACGGACAACAAACGGAGTAAAGCATAATAAGTACCCACCTGTCATGATATATTATTAAATTATTCAAATAATTAATAACTTAGTTTGCCTAGTTAAATTTAATTCTAAACTTAAGTTTTTTTTTTTTATAATAGTGACTTGCCTGTAATATTTAATGTTATTTATGGCCAATAAATATTTCTGATTTCAGATTTCTGATAATATATCTATTAAAAGCAAAGATAAACTGTCAGTTTAGACAAGTATACGTTAACAATTTACATACACACACAATATACTATACATTAAACACATAAGCATTTAGGCATAAAATAAATAACTAATACATATATGAATAGTGCAAAACGGTAAAGACTACAAAAGTAGCAACATTTGACTATAAAATTATAGAACTTTTTTCTTAAAAACAAAACCTTACAAAGGTCCTGTAGGTGACCCTACTACATATTTATATGACGGCGCGCGGCGGGCGCTTCGATTATTTTAGAGTGGCAAGAAACATAACAAACAAATGAGGTTTCTCTACTCTGACGCAACTCCGGGCGCTAGTGTGCTGAGGCGACAGATGGACGGCGGACGCCATTACGTTGGTGGCATTCAACCCATTTGCATCGCGTATGTGCATTACGTGTTCGGCGGAGTGTCTTCCCGTGATTGCTAATTGAACTATCCCCACGTGTATTAAGAATCATATTTTGATGAACTAAGGAAGAATTGATGATTATAGTGTCGGAACATTGAAGGTGCCGTTTTTATTCTTCTCGCCCGATTATCCACGCCTACCCACAGAATATTAGTATGGAACTTCCCGATAATAATCCTGATATTGGCCGTGTGCCTTTATCAGAAGTGGGATTGGAAGGGCAAAGATCAGAGAAGAATACTCTTAGCATTGGAACGCGCCCGGGCCATTTTCGTTCCGAAATTATTTGATTTTATCACATGGAGGTGTTGCTAGCCGGATTACTGGCAAGCCCTTGACCTCGATCTATGAGCAGCACATCACGAATGATCCACCTTGGTCCCGATGATGCTAATGCAGTTGTAGAAGATCTCAACTTCCCAAAGGAATCTGACTGAAGCGAAAACACGAAAACAATGAAACCAAAAAGGTTGATAGGAATGAAAACTCGAAGACAATGAAACCAAAAAGGTTGATAGGAATGAAAACTCGAAGACAATGAAACCAAAAAGGTTGATAGGAATATTATGGTACACCAGGACATAGAGAAAATTACGGCTGCGAGCTAAGAGAAGAGGCTGCTGCTGTAGACAACACAATACATCGAAACAAACGTCGACGCCGAGAAGTCTGAACAAAGCAAGACCAATCCTGAAAAGATCTGCTATGTGTAAGAGATAGACGAGACATCTTACATAAGCGTGTCCAGACCGAATAGGAGGCATCGAAGCTGCTGCGATTAAAGATGTTCACGTCTGTGAGCGCAACACCTTGACTAGATGATCTGGTGAGCCCGTTTCCTTTCTTTTTGATAGTGAATCTGCCTGTTCGTAGCTTACAGCTTTGTCCAGAAATTTCCGAAGGCTAAGAGGGCAGCTCCTTCTTTAATTAACCACACTTAGGAGGCTGAGACGGCGGTTCACGGTCAAAGCTCTGAAGAGAGTATAGTCTGTGTCTAGTTCATGCACGTTGACCGCAATTTCTGAACCCCTATCCGTCTGCACGTGATGATAGTAACAATCTTAACTGCTGTTGAATGTGTAAATCCCGTGTACTGTCCATGTAAATTCTCGTGTTTCCTCCATGCTGACTACTAAATGACTGTGACTGACTGTGTGTCGTTTTCGATGGGACTGGCTCGTGAGGGTCGACGTCCCCGTGTACGATGCTGATTTGTGCAGCTAGTGGAAGGTCTAAGGGACTGGCCTATGCGGGTCGATGTTCCGGATCAGGCCACTATGCTGGTGTTGAGTGACATTCGTGTACAGTGTTGATGTGTGTAGCTAGTGGTAGATCTAAGGGACTGGCTTATGTGGGTCGATGTTCCGGATCACGCCACTATGCTGGTATTTGGCGACGCTTAGAAGACTGGTCAGAGGGACGCTGATGGGTTGTCCGGTCCAGTGTTTGTTGACGTGACTTGATTTGGTGACGTGATGATTTGATGGTGACTTGACTGGATTTTGAGAAGATATTTACCGGGTAACAGACAGAAAACGTGTCAGTGATGGGCGAGCGTCGTAAGTTGAGTCTACCAGCTGTGTTTTGTCTTTGCAGATTAACTGAAGGAAGGACATAAGCAGACGCACGAGGACGTGCGAATGTCAGTCTGGCCGTGACGGCGCGCGGCGGGCGCTTCGATTATTTTAGAGTGGCAAGAAACATAACAAACAAATGAGGTTTCTCTACTCTGACGCAACTCCGGGCGCTAGTGTGCTGAGGCGACAGATGGACGGCGGACGCCATTACGTTGGTGGCATTCAACCCATTTGCATCGCGTATGTGCATTACGTGTTCGGCGGAGTGTCTTCCCGTGATTGCTAATTGAACTATCCCCACGTGTATTAAGAATCATATTTTGATGAACTAAGGAAGAATTGATGATTATAGTGTCGGAACATTGAAGGTGCCGTTTTTATTCTTCTCGCCCGATTATCCACGCCTACCCACAGAATATTAGTATGGAACTTCCCGATAATAATCCTGATATTGGCCGTGTGCCTTTATATATTAATTAGTTTATTTTACTTATTTATTTACACAAAACAAACATTTATTATATTTAATGTCATTATTTATTTACTTATTGAATTACATTCTCACACACATGACTCACACATACTACATACATTAAGTACACTAAATATCAATATTATTTATATTCACGCAGGCATCGCCGCGCGCGCGCTCCTACTATGCCTATTTACCGTTAGGGCGCAGCGGCCGCTCGCCGCCCGGTGCCGCCGCCGCCTGCGCCACCAGTCGTTACTTGGCTACGGCGCGCGAAGCCCGCGCCTCTTTGTGCACCTACTATACTGCACCGCGCGCTTACGCAATCTCGTGTACATCTTTCATTATTGTTATTCTACTGTTCTGTGCTTCCTACTGTTCTATATATTTCGTGTGTTGGGATTAAACTACTCTTTTCTATCCCACACTCTGGACTTTTTCTTCGCTGCCTAACTTCCGCTTCACCTTCTCATTATCTACATCAACGCTTCCAAAGGTCCCTGCTCATGGTAGGGGTAAACAGTAAAAATTAAAAAAAAGCTCTTCGACGCCATAAATAAGTGCACCTCATGCACTGAACCAGCGTCCCGAGGATATCACTCCCCTTCCCCTCTCCTTTTTTCCCGGCGCCTCTCCAGCTGTGCGCAGGAAGTCGGTCGGGTCTGCTGGGGAGGGCCACTCCCCAAGCATATTGGCTGGCCGCACTACCTCTACCCCATCCCTCCGCCCTGTTACTGTGCGTCCCCCAACCAGTCCTCTCCCTTGTCTCCTGCCTCTTCCTGTCCATACCCCCGAGCTGGGCAGGTGTGTGGGAGATACCGGCTCCCTTGGAGCCGGTGCCTCCCCTGCTCCTGTTCGGCGTTATCCTCTTCCCTGGTCCCCGGAGACCGGAGGTGCCCCAGGGAGTGACATCCGCTCCCTTGAAGGCATCCGCTACCGTCACCCCTTACCCACTTCCCTTTTCCCCTATTCTGGGTCCGGCCGGAGTCGCGAGCGACTCCGCTTGGAAGGGGGCCTCTTACGGCCCTAGCTGGAGCTATTTCCTCCCATTGGCTGTGGGGGCGGGGGCGGTGCCGAGCTGTTCCCCTCGAGGCGGGCTTCGTCTCGCCTTTACTTCCAACCGCTTCCTCGACCCCCCTCCCTGTCCCCGAGCGCTTCTCACCCCTTCCTCCTCTGCTGACGCCAATGCCCGCGTCGGCCGGGTCCGCGGCGGATTCCGACTCCTCGGGGGCCGCAGTCCTCCCCGTGCCCGGCCGGCGACTGGCCCCCACTGTCGCGGGGAGGGGTTTTCCTCATGGGGGGGGAGAAGGGGGGCTGGCAGTGCGTACTGTGCGGCGGATACTTCAAAAGCCGAAATATTCGCCGCCATTTTCAGAGCCGCCATACAAATTATCTCCGGGGTGCCTTCGTGGGCCACAAAAATTACCCACGATTTTTCTTTTTTAAAGTGGTGGCACCCCGGGATAGGTGTCCCACCGACAACCGCCCTCCCGCCTTCACTGTGCGAGCAGTCGACGGAGTAAAATACTCCTTCCTTAACTACGCGCACAGTGGGAGCGAGAGTGAGAGTGGGAGCGTGAGCGAGAGCAGTGGTTAACTAGTAAATAGCTTTATTAATTCTGTTGCTCTTTGTTTTTCCGAAGTTGAGGTTTTTGTTTTAGTTTCTGTTTTTTTTTTTTTTTTTTTTTTCGCGATTTCCTTAGTTATTATTAGTATAGTATAGTTTATGTATTCATTTAGTTATTAGGTATATTAAAGTTTGTTTTTCTTTTTTCTTTGTTGTTTATTTTATTGTTTAGGCTTAATGTGTGTAGTTAATTTTGGTTGATGTTTTGGGGTGCCGTTTTTTTCCCCCGGGGACGTTTTTGTCGCCGTTGCGCGGTGGTCGGGCGTTCCCGGGGGCCCGCGGCTGTACCCGGGTGTGTGCTTGTCCCCGGGTGCACTTGTCCCCGGGGACGGGTGTGCCCGGGTACGGTTGTCCCCGGGGACGGGCACGCGTCCGGGGACGAGTGTGACGGGGACGGGCACGCGCCCGGGGACGGTTGTGACGGGGACGGGCACGCGCCCGTGTGCGGCTGCGGGTCCCCGGGGCGCCCGGCCGCCTTGCGGCGGCGACAGGAGCGTCTCCATGTCACCGGGGACACTTGGTCCCCGTGTGCCGGAACGATTGTGCCTGGGACCACTTCCACCGAACGAAGTGTTGTGTGTAATAGGGTAAGATAGAATAAGTAGTTATAAATAAATGAGGCGTTTTAAAAAAAAAAAAGAAATCCTGATTATAAAAGTACCCAATAGATGGCGATAGATGTAACTCGAGTTTTTTCTGTCACTGTCAAGACATGAAAGACAAAAAAATGTACATGTGCCTTTTTTTTCTCATGTTTTTTGGCTCCACATGTGTATTTAGACAATTTCAAGTAATATAATTATGTATTTGACGTCATTTGAAATATTACAATAGTTGACACTGGCTAAATACACAACGTGTGGAGCCAAAATTTACGATTTAAAAAATAAACATAAAATATTTCGACAGAAATGACAATGACAGGTAAAACGATAGGTCTGTTACGCCATCTAGTAAGTATTTTAGAACTACTTTTTTTTTTTTTTGTCATTATTGTGATAAAATACTCTAGGTTTAAAATATTATAT
This sequence comes from Apocheima hispidaria, assembly GCA_947579745.1. Classification (NCBI taxonomy): domain Eukaryota; kingdom Metazoa; phylum Arthropoda; class Insecta; order Lepidoptera; family Geometridae; genus Apocheima; species Apocheima hispidaria. The sequence continues at coordinate 16,683,808 of OX388150.1, read as the reverse complement.
TTGTCGGCATGGCCGTCATCAATGGGTGCTTCAGAACACAAGCGACACCTTCGTGACGCTTCGGCAGTCTCGGCGCCGGCGCAGCATTGTGTGTTGAGAGAAAGCGCATGGTGGACTCGTGCGTGCCGAGGAAATGATACGTTTTTAAAGTAGCCATTTGATTTAATTTTAATTAGTCGAGGTTTAATGTAGTGACTAAGGAAATAAAGGACAGTTGGTTAGTGAGTGTCAGGACACAAATTAATAATAAGAAAACTTTTGTATAGAGCATTAAACATTGTTAAGTGATTTGTGGTATTACATCAATTGACGTCCCAATATAAAAATAAGATGTCGGATCAGGATAACAATCGGCCTACGACATATTTATAACTAAAATTCGGCAAAGTACTCTATTTTTATGTGTAAAATAAAAGGGATATCAATGTAAATAAAACCTAAAAAAGGTCCCCGACTATATTGGGGTGTACAGAAAAAAAAAAAAAACCTAACCTAATTTACCTAACCAAATTTTTTGGTCCCTTTGAATATCAGCCTAGCGGGTGGCGCCTCGACAGCCCCTACACTCGCCTACGAAATAAAATTAGAATTAGCAATAACTTCCCACTGTTGTCTGAGGGAGAGCACGCAACGCCCAACCCTCAATATACTGGAACCACATAAAAACTTATTATCAATCCAAACCAAGCCTACCTGGTAAATCGCTTAAAACCAAACACTTGGCGGCACACACGTATTGCGCCCTGCCCTCAGAGACCAGTAAGCCACCATCCACCCACTATCTTCATCATGGAATACAGCAACAGCGACAGCGCCAACTGCAACTCATTAAGAATCAAACTCCACCGTGCCCACGCCTGGATACGTGCCATCAGAAACAATCTCATTGCGGCACTCAACATTGCGGAGGATTTTGCCATCCCTGAACTTTTCTCCGCACCGCCTCCCCCGCCCACATCTCCATCTCATCTCCCATCACCGCCGCCGCCGCCCCCTCCCTGCATCTGGACCTGGACGCCTGGACCTCCCGTTCATACTCAGGCTCCAGCCCGCCCCCTTCCTATGGTCCCCTCCTTCCCAACCTCTTCCTCCCTCCCCTTCCAAACCCGGCCCCTGCCTGAATGCCAACAATTATTGACAATAGACAATAGACAATAGTTTATTTGTAGCAAAAAACATGGAAAAATTAATTATAAAGTGAAATTGATGGACCACATCATCAGCTCACTGGAGCAGGATCTTAACACGGAATATATATACCCCAACATCACCAACGGCGCTCCGGAACACCCCCCATCAACCGCGCCCTTTACCACACCTCCGGCATCATCACCCATGCAGTCGCCCATTGCCTGCTTCATGAAGAGCTTTGACGCCTCTGCGCCACCCTCCGCAACACCTCTCACTCCCACGCCTCCAACTCTGCGGACAGGGGTGCGGACCCCTGTCCGTACCCCCCGCCCCCCTTTCCCCTTCCCATCCTGTCCCTCACCTCCCTGGGTGAGCACCCCCCCCTCCAATTGCCAACAACTACTACTACACCAAATTATCAACTCATTGGAACTTGAGCCAGAACCAGAAGCAGAACGGCCACTACTGGCTGCCGATATGATAGAAACAGCCAACATCTCCACCAACACCCAGGGCATCACCAAAGTTGCCCCTACACTTCCAAACGATTCATGGATATAGCAACTAACCGCCCCTTCAACACTGGATGAGCGGACGGGCCCTGCTCCCACTCTAAGCGCCCCGCACCCTGCTTCCTCGATTCAAGCAGGTGCCTGCCCTTCGGAACAATTTTGGCAATGGAAGGGAGCCCTACCGACCCCCCCGAAGCGCCAAGCACGAATGCGAGTAATGAGCGATCGACTAAACACAGCAGACTTCGTGGGGCAAGGAAGGAGATGCCGGCAACCCCCTACGATTGCGGAGTGGATCGACGCACCCGAAGAACTAAATGTCGGCAGTGCGTGCTGTGCGGCCTGTTCGTGAAAGGCAACATCACTAGACACATCACAATAAGGCATGCGGGCTACCCCCTGAAGGGAGATAATATGTACCCCACACACCACTACATAAATGCGACAGAAGCATTGACCTTCTGCCCTCCAGATAACCGACACCCTTATTGGAAAATCGCAAAGATACCGGGCATCAACCTCCAATTCCTTAACTATCCCCAATCCCTCCTCCAATCCCCACCCCTGTTCTCCCCAATTTCGCCACCATCATCATCATACAGGGCACCATAAAATGGCACAATGAAACTCTTCTCACACCTTGTACATATTATAAATACTCATGGAAAAATAATAATAATAATTCGTTTCGGCGAACGGCCTTATAGCGAAGAGCCTCGACCAACATCTCAAGAGGCTCTCGCTAGACGGTTGGGTGAAGGGCCAGATACAGAAGGCAGCCATCCTTGACACGGCGCGCATTGTCAGGAGGTTCCTCACTCTGCAGCCCTAACCGCCGATAGCTTGGGCCCTGCCTCGCTGTCGGCGGGACTCTAGATTTAGGTTTTTTATAGCATTTGTTATTTTGTTATATTAATTTTATAAAATACCTAAATTTAAGACATACAATAAATAAATATAATATTAACATATTGTAAATACTCATGAAAAAAAAATTTAGTAATAATTGTGTTTATTCGCTTCATTTTTCAGGTATAATTTAAGCAGGTAGTCCTTTAATTTACAAGGTAACAATCAGGCATTTAAGAGATTTTTTGAGACTCGATTATTATAATAGAAACACTAAATCGATTTGTCAACGACTACTACACCACTGTTTCCGCTATCATTATTTTTTCGTGCGCGGTAGCAACAAGACGCTCTGTGACTTAAAATAGACTTAAAATATAAAATACTTTGATTAAAATGCCACGATTTCGTGAAACATCAAAAAACACAATTAACAGAGATATAAACGTAAAATAAAAGAATTCGAGGAGCAAAACAGACGCAAACGCCGTCGTATTTTGACCGACTCTTCATCAGACTCAGACTCCGGTAAGTATTTTTTAAAGTACCCTCAGTGAATTGTGATTTTAAAAATGTTCCATATTCTCTTGTAAACATGGTTTGTCTTTACTGTAAAAACCTGGCGGTTAAGCGAGAGTTTTCACGGAGGTCATTTATCAGTATTATAAAACACACATACATATGGGAATTTTATAGGGACTTCGATAGTTTTCTCGCCTGGCGGTTGACCGTGCGTTAACACGATGGCAGTTACGAATCTATCGAATTATTAGGATTATTTACATAATATTAACGTAACCCACCTGACGGTTAACCGAGAGTTAACACGAAGGTCAAAATGGGTTCGCTAAAGTAGCTTTGTCGCACGTTTCAGACGAAACGCTATCGAAACAACAACCGTCTCCCGGTGCCATCGCCGCACCTGAAACTGACGTCATTGTAGCGGCATGAGATACTTCTGACGTGGCCAGTGTCATACCTGATGCAGAAATCTCTGCTGTGACTTCACAACAGAGCCTGGAACTCGATCCAGAGCTTCTATTGGCGCTCGGAGAAGAAACGGGAAATACCGCCAAATTTGGCGAAAAATTCACCAAAGTCTCTCTCATAATAATGATGATAATAATAATAGCTGGCCCGAACACTCTCCTGAGGGTTTCAATTCTCCCGCGCCAAACGGGAACGGGCGGTATCGACGCATCTCACGAGAAGCGCCATCTAGCGAGGACGCGCAACAGAATACCCGCGTCTCGCGCCACCCGCGTCAGACCCGCCTCCCCGCGCGTTACCGCGACTCACCATCTGTGCCGCGACTAGTCGATTAGCAATTTTGCGTGTTTTTAATGTTTCAAGCGGACTAATTGTATATTGTTTTGTATAATTAAACTTGTTTTACGTCACGAAGAGTTTTTACACTTGAACGAACCCAAATCGAGCCAGTCGGGCACTAAAGTCTATTGACGGAAGCAAAAGATAAGTTTGTAACGGGCCAGATTGTCCTCTTTCACATTCACAAATATTATGATAAAAAGTTTAGTTCACTATTAAAACATAGGACTGTAAAATCAGATTATAACTAGAAATTTGTAGAGGAAATCTTCATGATTAATACTACCTATGGTTGAATATTGTCTCATAGTTTATTCTAATAGATAAAGAATAAGATTTCTTCCTACGATAAACTTAGCTTTGTTCAATGACTAATGCTACAAGAACATTGTTAGCAATAGTTATATTCAGACTAACTTTAGGTACTGCAACGGGCCAGATTGTCCTCGTTCACATTCCCAAATATTATGATAAAAAGTTTAGTTCACTACTAAAACTTAGGACTTTATAGTCAGTTTATAACTAGCAAAATGTTAAGGAAAACTTCATGTTTGATTCTAGCTATGGTTGAGTATTGTCTCATAGTTTATCCTAAAAGATTAATAAAGAAAAGATATCTTCCTATGATATACTTAACTTGGTTCAATGAATAGTGCTACAGGAATATTGTAGAAATTGTTATATTCGGAATAACATTACCTTGTACAGATTACTGTATTAATTTAACTTATCATTAAGTAGCTGTTCCTGGTATTTGGTCCGTTGTTATTTGTAACCAACCTGGAAAGTAGACATCAATTCGGGTTTACTTAGAGAAGTGGAAGCTCCCAAGCAGTACTTGTTTCTGGTATTTGGACTGTCCGGAAAGCCGTGGTACGACATTTTATTTTAATGTTGTTATTTGTAACCAACTTGGAGAGGAGACTTCATTTTGGATTTCCTTAGAGAAGTGGAGACGCCCAAGCAGTCCTGAAATTAAGGAAAGAGCTAGGACTACGTGTCCCCCTTGCTCCGTGAATCCAACCCACTTCGCGGACCTAACTCCGTGGGCCTTCTCCGCTGCGTTGACTCCGCGCGCTGCTACCCAAGGCCAAGGCCATTACACTCGAGTCCGAGTGGGAGAGACCACGTACCCGCCCCGCATACGCCGGTTGTGAAGACTCAGCGCTCACCACATGTAGAGGGTGCCCTGATGCGGTCAGGTCTTACACAGGCCGGCTGTAGAACATGGCTCCCCCTGCGCCCCGCCCCTGCAAGGAGGATATTCTCGACACCGGTCCCCTATCTCCGCCGCATGACGAGGAGGAAGAGCCGGAAATTATTATACAGGTGGGGACAGACACCTCCGGGGGCAGACGTCTCCGCAGACGGGGAAAGGGGAGAGCTGCACGCAGGTGCAGCCGGTAGACACGCCCGTCCGCGACGACGGATGGACGGTGTTGACAGGGTTTATGTTACACCCTTGCGGATCTAACAAGGCTTACGTTACACGTAACCCAATTACGTACAATTATAAAAAGACAATGGGCAATAAAGTTTTTATTTAAATACTTAATGGAAATGCAATTTGGTTCATCGTCTCTTCGTACAACAATAGGTAGCTAGGTACCTAGGATTTTTACGTATTTAAGTACTGCTTGCCAAAAAAATTTAGACCCGGAACAAAATTTTTTTAACGTGTCAGCGATTCAATGATTTGCGATAGTGACGTCCCCATTCATTTCTATACTTTTCTGTCAAGCAGTATTCGTACTTATTTTAAGGTAAGTAATAACCAAAGTTATTATTATCAGTACAGTAAAATACTCGTACGTCCGTTCTATATACAATAATAATCATCATATTTATATAAAATCACAATAAATCATATTATTATTGCTTAAAAATAATTACTATAGTCTGCGACGGGTGCCACTTGTTCAGTGCCTCGAGCTATCAGTGGCACAGACTACCAGTGGCACGGGCTGCCATTGCCTCAAGCGGCCAGTGGCACAGGCTACCAATGGCACAGGCTACCAGTGGCACGGGCTGCCGGTGCCTCGAGCGGCCAGTGGCACAAACTACCAGTGGCACGGGCTGCCGGTGCCTCGAGCGGCCAGTGACACAGGCTACCAGTGGCACGGGCTGCCGGTGCCTCGAGCGGCCAGTGGCACAGGATACTAGTGGCATGGGCTGCCGGTGTCTCGAGCGGCCAGTGGCACAGGCTGCCAGTGCCTCGTGCGATCATTGGCACCAATAAATCCAGTCACAAGGCGCGGGACGCTCAGGTACAACATAATTATAAAAATACCATAAATATGATTTATTATTAATAGCATATGGCTTCTCTCTCGTGCGGGTCCACTTCATCTATAAATACAGGTGCGGGATAACAGAGCGATGCAGAGCTTCCAGATCGCTAAACTATAATAACAGTGTTTCCAGATAAAAAATACAGTAATGTCTAATTTTGTATATAGTGATATTACAATAGAAAGGCTTTGGTTTGGTTTGGATATTGAAAGAACAATAGTTGTTTTTATTGACCGAGTGAGCGAAGGAACGAAAGGTCTCAGTTTTAACTGGCAAAATTTGCTTTGTGTACAGGTCGTATTTTTCAACCAATCTTGACGTAACTTTATACAGGTCCTACAATTTTGTAGACGTGGGCGATTTTTGATTGGACCCCTCCAACCTAATTTGGTAAAAGGGGGGAACTTTACTGCGGCGCCATACAACGGTCGATTTAGATAATGTCCTTAAGTTGGTACTCGAGTACAGTCGTATTTTTCAACTAATATTGACAAAAAAATAAAAAATACAGAAAGCTACTTCTGGAAGCACTGGACCGATGAACCTGGCCTTCATTATGTGTTCTGCGGTACACATGCCGAAAGATACTTTTTAAACAATGTTTTTATTATAATTGTGTGAAATAATTTTTGTCAGTTTAATTAAATACATTTAACGTCGCATCGCCAGCAACAGCATAACGTATGAAGTATGTATTTAAATATTATTTGTGAGACATGTCATGGTCGGTCGCGTCCGTTATTACATTTGTGAGACATGTCATGGTCGGTCGCGTCCGTTATTACATTTGTGAGACATGTCATGGTCGGTCGCGTCCGTTATTACATTTGGAGAACAAACTTGGAAACGTTACTACTAAGGCCGTCGGAGACTGCCGGCTCGTTTTTATATCCTCTAACACTTTGTACGTATTTAAATAAATAAATAGTTATTTATTAAGCTAGGCAAAGAAAGTATCGTTAGAAATTGTTAACAAAAAAAAATTATAGTACTTAACTAATTCATTATATTTTCTCCCACCACCTGGTTTACTGGTGCCCCACATAACAATATGACATGTGGGTTTCAGGCAACATTTTCTAATATCATAATGAAATGTGAAAATATTTAATGATTGAAATTTTTACGCGAATTACAACGTTTGAGAAAAGTACTATAAAATATTGGTTTGGTGTCAGCTGGGCATTTGTGTAGTCACGCGTGCTGGCCTCGCTCGCCCTCGCTCGACCCGCGTCCTTCCATGAATGTCTCCGTACTGGAGCGGCGAGCTCACTGTACTGTACTGTATCCATAGATGACGCAGAGCGCTTACCATCGGGGGTTTGCTTGTTCCGCACCGAAACTATTACAAATAATAGCTTTATGGTATCTTCTATCACATCTGTACATCTAAAATTAAACGAAGCGAAATGACGAGTCGAGCGCCACGAGTGCGGTCGGTGCGGTCGGTGCGGTCGGTGCGGTCGGTGGGGCGCGTCTATAATATGTACACGAGCGACCGATGACGCGGCGGGCGGCGGGCGGCGCGGGGACGCGGGGTCGCGGGGTCGCGGGGACGCGGGGACGCGCTCACACGAAGTGGTCGCGCAGCATGGGCTCGAGGTCGGGGTCGGGGTCGGGCCGCGGCGCCGCCGGCAGCAGGCCGCACAGGCGGCAGCGGAAGAAGTCGGCCGCGTTGCGCAGCGGACCGCGCGAGAAGGGCGAGCGGCCGCCGCGAGCCTGGAAGTGCCGGTAGCGGCCGCGGTTCAGCTGCTCGTTGGTGGTCATGCCGAGACACACCACCAGGTACAGCTGGCAGCACGTCAGCACCAGCACCCAGAACAGGTGGAACAGCGCGTTGAGCGCCACCCACGAGACCCAGGCGCTGCAGCGCGGCCACGCCAGCGCGGCCTCCAGCGCGCCGGCGCCCTCCGCGGCGTCCCCGCAGCTGGCCGCCAGGTACTGCGCGCAGCCCCACGCCATGAAGGCGCACATCACCAGCAAGCTGGCGAGGAAGCCGATGAAGTAGCGGTGGTTCTTCTCGCCGATGCAGTTCCCGACCCACGGGCAGTGGTGGTCGAACCGCGCCACGCAGCGGTTGCACACGGAGCAGTGCTTGGAGCGCAGCGGCCGCCGCACCAGGCACGCCGAGCAGAAGCGCGCCGGCTCGAACCCGCCGCCGGCGCCGGACCCCGACCCCGGCCCCGACCCCGACCCCGACCCGCTCTCCGACAGCTCGATGATCGTCTGCGCAGAGAAGGAGCGAGCGCGACGGTGAGCGAGCGAGCGAGCGCCGAGCGCCGCTCGCTCGCTCGCTCGCCGCCGCACGCACACTCACCTGGAACTTGTCCTGGCGGCTGGCGGAGATGACGCCGGGGTCGGAGCGCCACGAGCGCAGGAACGCGAACCAGAGCGCGCCGGAGCTCAGCAGGAAGGCGGCGGTGGCGGCTCCGCTCACCGCGCCCGCCACGAACACCACCCACGTGATGTAGAACCACACCTGCAACACGCGCACGCGTCACCGACCCGCAGCCCCGGCCGCGGGGCGGGGCTCCCCGGTCGGGGCTCGCGAGCTCACCTTCGTGGCGAGGTAAACGCTAAGCGGGAATATGTTCTTGAGGTCGTCGTCGAAGAGCACGTTGGAGAGAAAGTGCAGCAGCGAGTAGAAGCAGACGAGCAGGAACGCCTTCACGGCGTAGAGCGCGTTCATCTCCAGCACCAGCCCCGTGAGGTAGAACGCCAGGAACGGCACCGCCACCACGCACCACCACCGGAACTTCTGTAACGGCGACGAGGCGCTAGGTGAGCGGCGCGGGCGCGGGCGCGGGCGGCGCGGGAGCGGGGCTGGCCGCGCGGCCTACCTTGTCGTAGGCGAGGCGGCGCAGCACGAGGCCGGGCCCGCGCGGCAGGCTGCGCTCGCGCACGCGCTCCGCCACCTTGGCGCCGAGCCAGGGCGCGGCGCCGGCCGCCTGCAGCATGCCGAGCGGCGTCGCGCCGCGCAGGTTCGGCACGTCCAGGCTCGCATCGCCCTGCAGACGACGCAAACTGCATCACATCACACGCGGAGCTGACACTTTACCAAAATAATATCACACGGATACTATATAATATCTTCTGACATACTGTATGTATGACGCAGCTACAGAATGTTTTTCGGCCAATCTTTGCAGCTCCACACACGTACTACTGCATCATGTATCAAAACTAAATGTCGGTAAACAAACAGATCCCAAAACACACTCTGGCTACATCCACAGGCAACACAGCAACAGTGACCACTTACAATCTGGAGGCCGTTGGCATCTTTGCACAAATAAAAAAAAAATGTTCAGTTCTACATCTAGCAATAGTATTTGTGATAGTTTCTGAAGTTCAATTTGTATGAACTTAGGAGCTGTCAAAGCTTAGTGCAGACGGGCATTATTTACGTTCGCAAAGCGATTATCATTTGTTTTTCAAATTGAACATCAGAAACTATCACACATACTATTGCTAGATGTAACGGTTGCCAGAGATACTATCAAACCACTATTTATCATCAGACTCAAATGTGTTACAGGAAGGGATTCCTGCTTATAAAAATTATAATTTGCCCTATTATATGACTATTGTATATTGTTTCGTAATCGAGAGGGACTTTTTAGGTAAAATAAAACCTAAACCTGCTGATATCTGAGTCGGTTATGTCACACCAGAACTGTCATCATAAAACAAAATAATAGCTTAATCTACAGTCATCTGACTTGGATTACTTTTTCAGAGATTCGCTCGTCCACCTCGGGCAACAGTTCCAGTTGCCGGCTCCAGCCACCGAGGCACTTCCTTAAAACAAAGCTATGGGACTGGCTATTGCTAGTATATAAAATTAATAATGAGAAACCCATCGAGATAGCAGTGGTGTGCGTACTAACGTAGAGCACGAGCGTAGAGACAGCAGTGGAGTTGCGAGCCAGTACGGCCCAGTGCAGGGAAGTGTTGCCATGTGCTAGGTCGGCGGGGTGCGGGCTGGCACCGAGCGTCAGCAGCAGGCGTGCCGGGTCCACGGCCGACACCTTCCAGCACGCCCACATGAGCGGCGTCATGCCCGCCGCGTCGGGCGCGTCTGGCGGCACGCCACGTGCCACCAGGTACGCCACCACAGCCGTGTGCCCGAACTGCGCCGCTAAGTGAAGGCTGGCGCAGCCTTCGGCATCACGAAGGGACGGGTCGGCGCCTGCGCGCACTAGCGCCACCACGGCCTCCAGGTGGCCCTGGCGCGCCGCCCACTGCAGCGGTGTCGACTGCAGCTCGCCGCCCACCGCATCCACGCGCGCTCCGCGTTCCAACAGGTAGTCGACAATGTCGCGACGGTTGTTGATGGCGGCCCAATGGAGTAGCGTGACGGTCTCGTGGTCGGGCTGGTTCACGTCCCAGCCGGCTTCCACGAGCTCCTTGACGCGCGTGATAGCGCCGTATTGCGTCGCTTTCACGATGTCGAACCCGCTGTAGTCGCGCTCGGGCGGCGGCGGCGGAGGCTCGCGCGGCGGCGGGCCTTCGCCCTCGCGCTGTGCCGTGCCGCACTGCCCGCTCGCCGCCGCACCGCATGTGCTATCGTACATTGTCTCACGCCCCGCCTGGGGATGCGTGCATTATCCTCCACCTGTGCGCTGCAGCCCTGATGTTACTAGAATTGCCAGAGTTGGTCGTTTAATTTAGACTCGTCTTTACTACGAATTAAGATCTCATTTGCAACTCACTAAATTGTATCAGTTACTAAATCAGAAATCGTAGCTATCGTAGTTCTTATCGTTTTCTTTCGTTATAGACCGAACACAAAAAAAAAAAACCACAATCGGAAAGAAATTATCTAAACTGAAATTGATTAATCGGAATTTCGCAACAGTAATAATCTGAGCGAATTGAACCAATGTCTGTCAATGTCAGCCTTCTGACACTGACAGTTGAGTAAACTTTTTTTAAATCTTATGTTTTGGCTCTACATGTTGTGTATTTAGCCCGTTATTATAAGAACAAACATATGTGCTGAAATTGCTGACTAAGACTATGACTGCATAGTCTTAGTCAGCAATTTCAGTCACTGTCCAATCGAAATCATGCTTCAGTGATGGATGCTTTACTGAAAGCTTTTATTGTGGTTTTGGCTATGACACATTCCTTCAAGATTCACCACTTTATATGTTTTGTCCTCACACGTGTACGCTTCTATGAACCGATTTGGAAATTTTTTTTTAAATTAAAAATAGATAAGTGCTTCCTAAGTAGATTGGTCCTATTTTTAATAAAATTAAGTTCTGATAATGGGATCCATGAGGAATTGAGGGAACTCCTCAAATATTATAGCCTTCACAGAATTCTCCTTATTAGTTGACGCCAAAGACATTTATAAGGAGAATTCTGTGGTTGACGCATACATATTTTATAGCGATTTTGGTAATGTCATCGACAAGTCATACATTTGCAATCAGAAATTATTATTATTTTGGTGAAATATGAAGAAGACCACAGTTGGCCACCATAACTCCTCAATGATACGTATTTCACGGGTGGCGCCAAGATAGTCTCGATTATGATAATTAATTAATTAAGCGTCTATGACGAAGCAAATTTAAATAAATGTTCCTGATGAAGTAGGTTTTTTTATTTAAAATTATGAATGATTAATTTTATACTAGCTGATACCAGCGACTTCGTTCGCGTGGACCTACTGACGAACCTACCTACATTCGAATTAATAATATTAGTTAGGATTTGGGTGTATTTTAAATTCTTGGCACAAGCTTTCATACTAAGGGAGCATATAGGTGACCCTACAGCTACTATTCTTCTTATTCTTTATTCTACTGTTATAAGCCTGTGCTTGTGTTGGGGTTAAACCACTATCTAAACCACACTCTGGACTTTTCCTTCGCTGCCTACTTCAGCTTCACCTTCTGCATCATCAACGCTTCTAAAAACGTTTCCTGACACCACACTTCCACCATCTTGATTTGAAAAGTTTCTTGATTTTTTGGTTTTTATTTCTTGGCATGTGACACCGATCTGGAAGACTTCAAACCTGCATCCGCCGTTATCGGCAAACATAGCGCGGCAGCAGGTTACGACGGTGGAGCTGGCCCGAGCGGCGTGCTTGGATCTGAGGCTGCGGGGAAGGTAATTAACAGAGTTTCCATACGTACCCTGAAGCGTTTAGGCATTCAAGCGATGCGACGATTTACGTTACCTTATTTGGTCAAAATCTAAAATTGCTTTGTAATTTTCCACTGCAATTTCTGTCGAGCGGTGACGTGTCGCCCCGCGTCACAAGTTTTATTGCCTTGTTGACAATTTAACTGATACCTACCTAATATTTTTTATATACCTACTTACAAAAATTATATATTTTTCTTGATTTTTATTTTAGAAATCACGGCGCTCAAAGCGCATCGGACAACCCCTCCATTTTACCAAGAACGCCCGGCGCTGTGATTCATGAGTTTCGAGGCTCAATTTCCCATTAATAATATTAGCCGATAGGTGACAAAATTCAATTATGCAGTGGCGCACCTTCATATCAGTTGCACTCAAAGGCTCAAAGGCGCTTAAATGCGTGCCACGGGGTAAATGGTCTGGCCCTTCGCCTAACATAAAGGGAAACCTGAACGGCAACTGTTAGAGGCGACAGCCAGTTGCCCGCCAGTTAGTAGCCGCCTTTTCGTAACCGACCGGCGTTCCTATGACTATGGCTTAGTTGCCGCAAATAGTAGTAAGATGGTTTGGTGCAATTAAATTTAAATTTAGGGCTGCGGCGCGATTTCACCTGGAACTTTGTTGTAGCTGATTTTGATAGTGGCGTAATTGGCGTAGATTTCTTATCGCATTATTAGCTATTGCACGATTGCTCGCAAGGAAAGCTACGCGACATTAAGACAGGCCTCATATCATCTGCTGACCTTCGTACCGCAGAACAGCAAAGTGTAAAGGTATATCTCATCCTGACCCGACATTCACGGCGATCCTAAAGAAATACCCAAGTATCACACGTCTACCTGGTACCTAGGGTCATTTAACACACCACGGTACATTATATTAATACCACTGATGGCCCTCCAGCTACATGTAGACCGCGGCGTTTAGCGCCGGTGATACTGTGAATTGCACGAAAAGAGTTTGAAGTCATGTATCGCGCTGGTACCTGTCGGTCACCTAGTAGCTCTTGGTTATCCCTGTTACATCTGGCACCTAAAAAACCCGGTGATAATCCTGCCCAAAACCCTCGAACAATCCCGGTCGCTACCCCATCCGCCACATAGGCCATTTTGCTCATAACTTGGCTGGTTCAAACGTATTTAACACGACAGACTTGGTTAAGGCATACCAACAGATCCCTATATATCCTGAGGGCGTATGTACATCTAAAAAGCCCGGTGATAACCCTGCCCAAAACCCCCGAACAATCCCGGTCGCTACCCTGCCAACTGAGTGCTGCTAGTACACAATGTCCTGTGTTCATAGGATAGCGAGTAAGCCAGTCAACTGAGTGCTGCTAATCAGGGTTCGCCGATATATATTAAGATATATTATATCAATTGATTTTTATCTTGATATATATCAATTGATTTTTTCCTGTCTTCTGAACTAAAAATTTCGGAGATTAATGTTTACCCTGGCAACACGTAGCGAAAAACTACAATTCAGAATAATTTAGATTGTTTCCCAAAATGGCAACCTCATTTAAAGTTGGGGAAAGTTGGCTATTACACAATGTCCTATGTTCATAGGATGGCGAGTAAACCAGCCAACTGAGTGTTGCTAGTACACAATGTCATATGTTCATAGGATGGCGAGTAAACCAGCCAACTGAGTGTTGCTAGTACACAATGTCATATGTTCATAGGATGGCGAGTAAACCAGCCAACTGAGTGTTGCTAGCACACAAGGTCCTAGGTTCATAGGATAGCGAGCCAAGAGTGCACTAGCCAGCAGAGTGCTGTTAGTACACAGTGAAACTAGGAGTCTCATAAAGCTTTCAGTTTATTAGTTAAACAAATATCACTTTTATTTACAACCAAAGCAATCACAAATTATAAGTAAAACTAATCGTAATCACCTAAAACTACTTAACAGATCGAAATATTTACAATATAATTAACAACTCATCAACTCGCGAAACGTTTCACATTACTCGCGTCAGCTAATGGATCGAGTCGCGAAAGGCATGGGAGCAGTCGGTCGGCGCGTCGCGTGGCGTCGGGTGGCGTCGCGTGCCGTCGCGTGGCGTCGGGTGGCGTCGCGGCGCGCGGTGCGGCAGGGGCGCCGGCGATTTAAGTACGAGGGGCTACGAGCGCGCGCGGCTCCCGTCACGCCGTGGCCAGCGGCTGCGTGACGACGGGCGAGCGGCGCCGCGGCGACGAGTCCTCTGGCGCAGCCTCGCCGCCCGCACCGGCGCCGCCGGGCGCCGCCTCCGTCAGCCGCAGCGCCACCTCCAGGTCTCTCAACACCTGGAACGACACAAGAGTACACATTATTATAGTAAAATTAAAACACTATCGATAAACGTTAAGGTAAGTCGGGACTTAAATGGCGACCGACTGTATTTGTTAAGCCGTTAACCGGCTTTCATGATTCTCGTTATCTTGTTCGCATTTTATCAACATTTTTTTAATAAAAAAAATCATTCATCTAGTTCTTCGGCGAATATCCTCGTTCCGGATTTCATAGCGCAATGAACGTGATTACGTAATGGATTAATTAATTAATGGATTAATTAGTAATTTAAGTAGTTTTTTCGGTTGTTTTTATTTCAATGTGCGTCTGATTATTACGTGAAGAAAGTAAAATATAAAAGTAGATTTGGGCGAGTAAAGCGATCGCGAAATTTTGTACCTGTTTTTGTTAAGAGGACACTACAGAAGCAAAACTTTTGAAGAATAAGTATTTGCCAGATGTAATGCTGTCGCGAGCTCCCGTTGTGTGAGTACACTGAGAATGTGTGCGTGCTCGCCCGCCACAGAATAGATAATAGTGTCTCGGCTTCTCCTCGCATTGGCAAGTTGATATTAGTATTTGCAGGAGTTTCGTTGATTTTTTCGTATAGCGTTTCATGCTTCTAATGTTTTTTTGACCCTGGATTTCGTTTACTGGGCTTGTTTCTTTGCGTAAGTTTTTTACGCAAAGATATTTTTATCTATCTATGTATTCATGTATGATCCTTATAGAATTGAAGTCGGCTGGACCAATTTTGATGAAATTTTCACGCAATGTTCAGATTAGCCCAGCGGGTGATCTTGTGAAGTTTGGTACCCGTGCAAAACCGTGAGTGAGAAAATAGCGAGAAAGTGCAATGGCGAAATTCTCACAAAAACTCTGTGTTCACATACAGGGTGTAAGGAAAATGCCCCCGAAGCTGAAACGCTATTATTATACTACCTAAATACAATTATACTTCTTATTTGTGTTTATACTATCTAAACACAACTTACTTCTTTTTTGTGTGTTTTGTGGTGTTTTTTTGTGTTTAACATCTCTGCGTGATAACTACAATGCATTACTGCGAAAATAATAAATAATAGATAAATAAATATCTGGGACATTTTTGCACACATCGTCACCTGACCCTAAACTAAGCAAAGCTTGTAATATGGCTGGTAGCTAGAGCTGTGGGACCGATAAATGAGCTTCTCACAGCCGCCGCAGAGCGGGACGGCACAGAAATTCTCATCATCACCATCGACAGTGCTGCAACTATCTATGCACTTCGGAGACCTGTAACAAGGTCAAGAGTCATTGCTGAGTGTCACACAGCACTACAAACACTCTCTATCAAGTTCAGAACCATTGTGAGATGGACGAAGAGTCACGGATCATGTCCGGGCAACAACGTGGCAGACACCCTTGCCAAGGAGGGTGTAAGGAAACAAAAAACAGACGGCGACGTAGTGGGTCTCTGCAAACCATCAGCGATGGAAGTACGTGAGCTACTGCGCCGCCACACCGACAAAGAACAACAAAATCTGTGGGATAAGAAGGCCGACTGTCAACACTCCAAGGCCGCATTTCCAACCCTCGACAGAAAAATCACTAACAATCTATTGAAATTGCAACGACAGGACCTTCGCCTACTGGTAGGCCTCATAACCGGTCATTGCAATTTGAATAGTCACTTGTACAAAATAGGAGCTACGGACAGTCCGCTGTGTCGTGGTTGCATGCAGCAGAACGAAACAGTGGAACATGTGCTGTGGCACTGTACAGCCACAGAACAGGCTAGAAACGCCACTAGGTTGCTTGAGGCAACATCACCCATGTCATCCCGACATCTTGACTTGGTCTCATCATCATCGATAACACTATCTAAAAAACTGGAGCAGCTATGCCAGCGGCCCAGAGCCTCGCTCCGTTATTTCAAGGAGCTGGGTTGGCTCAGGTAGACGCTGGCAGGGGGGAATGCACAATACACCCCATGCGGGACGTCAGTGCAGGACTCATCGCCCCCATCTCGAATAAGAATAAGAATAAGAATGGCTGCCAGAGACTGATATACGTACATAGATATTTTTTAAATACATACTTATATAGATATTACCACCCCGACATAGAACAAACACAAATATTCATCACATGAATGTTTGTCCTAGATGGGAATCGAACTCACGCCCCCAAGCACAGTAGGTAGGTTCACTACCAACTGAGCCACCGGGGCAGTCAAAAGTTTTTAAAATTCGTTATGGAAAGCGTAACGCTTATCATCTGGCGAACGACTTACTCGTGTCATTCGAATTCAATAATAAAAAAAAAATGCACATACATTTTGACTTATTTTACTTATAGTTTCAAAATTTCAAATAGGGTGTGGTTTGTACATTTCATAAAAATAATTGTTACAGTTTTGTTTCAGATAAATCTAAACTCTTTATACAATAGCTAAAAGTAAAGAAACAAAAAGTCTTATATTTTTAATGCTAAACGCAAAATATATTGTGATTATTCAGTCCGGTAACGGGAATACCTTTGTATGGAGTAGACGGAGCGCTATCCTTTTAAACTAGTGTAGTATTATAATAGTGCATTGTACTTTAAGTGGTTGTTTCTTGTTTTACACAACATTTTTGAAATAATTTATCTTTGTATAATAATATTTCTCAGTTCGTATAAAATCAGTTTCGCAATTATTCAAGAAACCTAATTTTTAAATTTATTTAATATTATTATTATTTGGAAAAAAAACTATTCATTACAAATTAACATTTTGATTTGAAGTAATTTTTATATTGAAAAATTGATGGTAAAACTGGGGCAATTTTTCTCGTCTTTGAGGATTTTTAGTTGCATTAGTAATAACTTTATTGAAAAAAAAATAAGAGGGGCGGCATGGCCGGGGTAGATTTAAATTTTATGGCAAAAAATCTTTTCTGTAGCGTTCTAATAACAATTAATCTTCATCGACGTGTTTTCGACGCAAAAAAATTGACACTTTGAGTGCCTATAACAACGAAGACATTGCGAAATTTAAAAAAACAAACATACAAGCCCAGTTTTTCACGAAGTAGATCGCTATAAAAAAAAAACATCGAAATCGGATATCGGGGTGGGAATCAGACTAAGCTTTTTGTATGGACAAGACGTCGCTATACTCTATTCTTAAGTAATCGTAACAACATTCAGTTGAATTCACGCGCTACTTTAAAGTAATATAATTAATTGCCGAATCATTGTAATATTTTTCATAACTAGTGTTTTTTCGTGTTATAATCATGTTTAAATACTTAGTAAAACAACAATACACAATCAAGTATACAATGATCAGTATGGCCAGACTGCCTTTGGACTTTATGGATATTTTCTTCTGTGTGGCTACTGCGTGCCCAAGGATTCCAATTTAGCTTTATAGCTAACGACGACTTCGTGCTGTTTTCAGTTTTCATTAACATAACAATAACAAAAGTTAGAGTAGTTGATAACAGTAACATAACCTATAAGACTTCGAAGCCTAATACGAATTCTTCCTGGCCTGCTCGATAAAAATATCTTAGACTATTCTCATATCATTCTCAGGAAATGCAGCAGAACGTGACGAAGTGTATTTTACTGACATAAAACTAGTAGTTCTGAGACTGAACGAACTGTTTTGCGCCGAACTGAGACCTCGCGAGTCTCGCGACCCCTATAACTGCTCAACCCCTGGCCCGATTCAGCTCATATTAGAACTTATAAACTGTATTGAAATGTACTACTTGCCTACAAAATTTCATGACAATCATATCAACGGTCGCAAGTTATCGCCGGACAAATATACATATAAACAAACATACAAATGCCGATTTGTCCCATTTAAACTCTGAGACCTTCGCTTCGCTCGGTCAATAACATTGTAGTTCCATAAATGAAAATTTCATGCAATGTACTTTTAAATAGTTTAGTTTGACGGGAAGGCCTAATCTGCAAGATCCCAGTTTTGGGAATAGCGCTAGTACATTATTGATCTGTACTTTGATGTTCGGTTTACAAAGGCTTTTCAACAGCTGGACGTTCCACGCGTGCTGTAAAACTAGTTTCTTTTGATTGTTATTTGGAAATAAGCGTGTGGACTACAAATGGTTGAACGTGAATACGTGCTTTGGGTATTTCAGCTTCCGGGACATTCGGGACCAACCTGCCGACAGGCCCCGGGATCAGTCCTCGTCCCCCTCATCTATAATATACTTACATTATTATTATAATATATATAAATAAAGTTAAACTACCACTGATCTTAATATAAAAGCGTAACACCAGTGACCGAGTGTGAAGTGTCGTGGTTTGTGGTGTGAAGTGAAGTGGTGTGTACGTACCTCGGTCTCCTTGTGGTCGAGGAGGTGGAAGCGCGCGTCGAGCGCGGTGAGATGGGCGAAGGTGAGATGCAGGTGCGCGTGCAAGCGCAGCAGCGCCAGCTCGCGGAAGTGCGCGGCGTACATGTGCGCCACCACGTGGAAGAGAAGGCGCGCCACGCGGCGCACCGTCGCCTCGAACGCCGCGGGGAATTCGTTCGCGTATTTCGTCGGGAACACCGTCTCGTCGTTGACAGTCTTCTGCGTGTACGTCATCACGTAGTCGACGTACTGCGGCGCGGCGATGCGCGACTTCTTGCCGCGCTCGTCGAGCCACGCGTACGCGCGCCCTCCGGGTCCCGTCATCTCGGGGCAGGTGGCCGCAGTGCAGAACTCGGACACGGTGCCGTACAGCAGGTTCACGTGGTCGAAAAGCGCCAGCGTGTGCGACGCGAGCCACTCGTTGTAGTCGAGGCCGCGCGGCAGCTCCACCAGCGCGCGCATGTCTAGCTCGGGCAGCTTGCGCTCGAGCAACGCCTCCTGCAGGTACAGCTTGGGGTCGGCGGCCGGCTCGCCCTCGCGCTCCTTGCGCCGCGCCTTCCTGCACACACACAAAACAACACACACGTTAATAAAACCCTGCCATTAAATATATTTAAAGGAACAATACATATCTTTAGCTAGTCCCACCTCTAATTCCTACCTATTACCTTGTTTCAACTACTCAAACAATTCATGGGGCAGGAGAATTCTGTGGGTGCGAGTTGCTTCAACATTGTAAAGGACAAGTCTGGATAATTGTGCACGATTTCATTAAAATGTAACTATCGCGGAGCATCTTATTGCCTCAAAACGGTACATGCACGTTTTAAAAAAAAAACTATTATTTACTTTATTACAAAACCCAAAGCCATAAAGGGGTAGACACCTAATCAGCAAATCTGACTATCTTGAAAGTACACCAGATTGACGTACCTGTCAAATCAAATTAAGAGCTCCATACAGTTGTCATTCTCATCTCATACTGATAAAATCTCATAATAATGAGACAAAAAATGGTAAACTATACAAAATTATCATGCCAAAATTACAAGGATTCACAGGAATCAAAGAACACCACTGCCACATCCATCTTTAAGTCCTGAAATATACTTTAATAGGATATAAAATTATTGAATAATGTAAACAGAATAGTCGCTATGACAACGTTTAGGGATGTCAATCGAATTTCGGTTAGTCCAAAAATCGATTATTAAATGAAAAATATTTTTTTGATCTATCATGATTGAGGATTGTTTCTTGTACTGTAAAGAAGACCGGCGACGGTCATTGACGCAGCCCTTTGATAATTTTATTCGTCGATTAGCAATTGACAATCACTTCAATCGGATTAAAACACGATTAATTGGCTGCATCATCATTATCAGCCAAATAAGACATCCACTGCTGGACAAAGGCATCCCCTTAGAAAGGTACGATCAAACACGTAAATATTGAGAATGCTCCATCGCCTCTAGTTTTTTTTTTAAGAGTCTGTACGATAAGGAATTCACGTGGAATTTATTTGACTATATACTTTATCCAAAAATAATCAACGGTTTAATCGAAGTTCGTTTTTTTTTTGTCCGATT
Source organism: Apocheima hispidaria (assembly GCA_947579745.1). NCBI lineage: Eukaryota > Metazoa > Arthropoda > Insecta > Lepidoptera > Geometridae > Apocheima > Apocheima hispidaria. The sequence continues at coordinate 16,663,303 of OX388150.1, read as the reverse complement.
GAAGAATCTAATACGAGATCGGTTCGAATCGGTTCGTATACGATTTTTTTCCGCAAGAATTGACATCCCTAAGACAAAATGAACTGTAGTATTGCCAGATATTTTTGTAAATTCCCAACTTTGTTTAGGTTCAGATATATGTAGCTGATCTTTTGATCAAAATAGTTCGGCAAAGTAGAGATGAATATTGGCGGGAACCTATTAAGGTTTCCACCAATATTAATTTGCTTATAATACACAATTTTCATAATTTTGCCTAAAAAACGTGTCGGCGCATAATTATCAACAACAAATAGAAATGTTTCACCAATCCCTATCCAACAACTTAACTTAAAACCCTACGGAAGCCTACAATGAGCGTGTCACGATATGACACAATTGTATTGCAATTTTATTAGAAATAAAATTTTGTACCTTCCTAAGAATGTAAGAATGTAAATTTGTCTAGTGTGGTTGTGGGTTTTTGGGTCTGCAAGTAATATGCACATTCTCTAAGGTTTTCACCGTCACATGCGTGTTACTTGAGGTTGCAGAATAGTCAGGCAGTTTCAAAAAAGATAAATCCGCTAATAAGCGAAAGTTGCGTATGCGTTTATTTGCAAATTTAGAGGATTCCATTTCCATCGTAATAAATTGAAAATAAAAACTTAACATTATTTAACTTAACAATAATGTGGATGATAAAAAAAAAAGTATAAGAGCCTATTTAAGAACCACTGTGATACAACCTAAATCACTCCAATCAAAATTTATTTACCCGACCAAATAGGGTAATCACTTTTTAATGGAAAGCCTCAAATGTCATGACAAAAAAGACTGCCTAAAATTATGAGCCATTTCAAAATCGTGTTTGCATGGAGACTATCCTTCTGGACCTTATTTATAAGGAGAATTCTGTGGTTTGGAGGTACGGAAGATGGAAGTTGTGTTTGCGTTTATGTGTTCATGTTCTTTAATATTATTGAACGGCTGGTTTGAATCCTTAAATTATAACGTGATTATAATTGGATACTGATAAGCAATAACATGTCAACCGACAAAAAAAATAACTTTTTTTTTAGTGATACAGAACGCTTCTATTGCTGACAAAGAAGCGTTCTGTATTATAACATTTTTTTATTTTTTTTTGTGGGTTGACATGTTATTGCTTATCAGTATCCAATTATAGTTGAAGCTCGTTTAAATAACCACCTAAAGAAATAGCTAACATCAGATGTGAAATATTTTCTAAAAGAAAAGAAAGGCAAAAAGACGCAAATGTACGCGTAAGATCGCTTTTTCCTTCAAGGGGGAGTTCTACCCCTCCCCGCCCCTTAATACGTGTGGCCCGTTTCTAATGCATAATCGTAATTAGTGTTCTGGCATGACTTCTCGTACTGTTGTGAAACTTGTGAAGTAGACAGGTATATTGCACGTTGTGCGAGTGCGCCGCGCCACTTAGCTTCGGGCTGAACCGAGTTTAGCGTTAGCGCACCCAGTGGGTGTACGGTTCAATGTCACGCGAGACGCGACTAATCATCGATTCGTACGCGGCGCGGCGCGGCGCAGCCGACGTGAATCATTCCTTTACTATTAAAGCGATAGCGTCAGGAAAGGTCATAGGCAAGGCGATAGGTCATTTTAAGCAAAGTACTGAGAAAAACCAGGAGAATCATATCTAACGTATGAGTAAGCGTTTCTGAAGCGGGTCGTAACTCACCAACTGGAGTCACCGCCCGAGTCCTGACCTGACATAGAATATCTATCGTCGCTCCATCTAATTAAATAGACGCAAGTCACAAGAAAGTCTTAAGGGCTCCCTCTCTTTAGTCGATCGTACTTTTTAAAATTTATTAATCACAGACAAGGAAAACAGTGAATTCTTCGTCCAAAATCGAAAATGGTTACATAAAAAATTGCTTTAAAACTTTGGCAATGGTATTTTTAAATTAAATTAAGGTTTATATTTATTAATTTCCATTCAGTAATTTTTATACAAAAAAAAGTGCGAACGGGATAGCAGGAGGCGGACCCTTAAACTTCCTGCCTCGGTATCGGTACCGACCTATAAATGTTTCATTGCCATCATAAACTATGGTGTACTTACATGCCGGTGTAGGTGTTGGTGAGCTACTATCAAAATCGTCACCAGTTTTCGACAACAATGACGGACAATTACAAATCGATGTTTTTGCAATGTTCCCAAAAACGTTATTCGATATCATATCTACCGAGAGGAGCGAGGCTAGGTATATAAGATAAACAAATCATGCGACCGCGACAATACTTATATGATTTGGAGCGATGGAGTTTTTTAATAGCGAAGGAGTATATGGAATACGCACGACAATCACGAGATGGTCCTTCAATTACTGAGAAAGGACAGAGGTGAAGCTGGTAGAGTAGAGTACATTATTGCAATATGGAAAGGAGCGCGAGCGCTCACCTGAAGGGCACGGCGGAGTAGAGGTACGAGGGCAGAGAGAACAACACTCCGAGCACTACCGCGTGGCACATGGCGGCGGCGGCGCGGCGTCCGGCTCTGGCGGCCACTCACTCTGTCACTGAACACCCCACCCCACCTACACCCACGCTACACCGCGCCGCGGCCGGCGCCTGCGCACAATGCCACCGTCTCTTTCTCTCCCTGGCGCGCGCTTCCTCTACCTATTGCGTATCTACCAGCTTGCTAATCAGGTGACCGAGTAATAAAACATGTAGAACGCATTCGATGTCGTCAAAAATATTAATTATTAGCAACGCCCCGCAGTTTCACCCGTAGTAGGCACCTAACCGTATATTTTTCCGGGATAAAACTAGCCTTTTTGTTAATCCAGGGTTTAAGCTACCGATAGCTATATGAGTACCTACTACTATTCATTGAGAATAAATAGAATTATTTATTGGCCTTATAACTTAATTTGTCACAATAGGCGAGTCTTTTTACAACATTCCAGCATAAAAGAAAACATCGAGAGAGTGAGTAGTGAGGAAAACCAGTCCATAGATTTATAAAAACATTCCAAATCAATACACATACACAATGATCGTACAATTTTTACAACACAAGTTCGATTAGTGCTTGAATAAGTTTGATATCCAGGCATATTATTAATGTTTGTACAATTTATAAATAACAAAATATTTGTTAATTTCACGTGTAATAATAATCAATCTAGTTCCACCACCATAAAATAACTATTGTCATTTTTTAAATCCTAATAATAATTAATGTCAGACAAAAGAAAAACAAAATAATAGCTACAATTATTGTATCAATATCAACTATATTATTCTAATCAAATAAGAATGAAGATTCATTCGGACGCAATTTCATAAATTCATTTGGTGTGTAAAAAGGATTCATCTCAAAGAAGTGTTTTATATTTCTTTTGAAATCATTGGCAGTTTGGTTATAATTATCTTGCGGCAATTTGTTAAACATACAGATTTTATTACAGGTATATCCCTTGCTTTTGTGCTAACGTTGTTAAGGCGCGGCCTGATCGTGATTTGAAATGAGTATTGTACCCGCTCAAAGTTCTAAGGTTTAAAGTTGAAAATCGCATATCATACTTGATGAGAAAAACGGGAAATTGTAGTTTTTTATTGTTTTTTTGCCGATTATCGGAAATATTTATGAGCAACAATATGGATTTCGACCAAAAAGTAATACGTTGGGAGCTACTGTCGACTTAGTCACTACAATAAAATCTAATATATATAGGAAAAACATAGTCCTAGGAATATTTATTGACCTGAAAATGGCCTTTGACACAGTTAGTCACAAATTGCTATTTAAAAAACTAGAATGTATTGGCGTCAAAGAAACTGCACTAAAAATGTTTAAATCCTACCTTTCAAACAGGTCCCAAATAGTCAAAATTAATAATTTTCAAAGTGAATTGGCGCCAGTATCCTGCGGGGTCCCAAAAGGATCAATTCTGGGGCCTTTATTATTTTTAGTCTACATTAATAATATGCATCAGTTAGGTCTACATGGACAAATCACGTTATACGCGGACGATACATGTCTCTTTTACTTTGGAGCTTCCATCAACGACATAATACCACGTGCTCAAGAAGACTTGAACACACTTTTTGCCTGGTTCCAACATAATCTTTTAACCATTAACGTCTCAAAAACATGTTTCACCATTTTCAAAGCGAAGAACAAGCACGTCCCGCTCTATGACCCACTTAAAATAAATAATGTAGCTCTACAAGAGAAAAACAGTGAAAAATACCTAGGGTTACATTTGGATAGCAACTTGACATGGAACACACACATAGAACATATTAAAACTAAACTCTCATCACGAATTGGCTCTCTACGTAACATTGTCCGGTGTGTTCCATGTCGATTACGCTACACCATTTACAATTCACTCGTAAAACCGCATCTGCTATACTTAATAGAAATTTGGGGCAACGCCACAAAAACTAAATTAACCGAACTACAAATCCTTCAAAACAAAATTATCAAATTATAATTTAACTATCCATATTTAACATCAACTAAATTAATTTACAAAGAAACCAAAATTATGAACTTAAAACAGTTATTCATTTATAACACATGCATTCTCGTGCGAAAAATCCTTACGAAATCGATCCATACTAATCTAACGTTCACTAAAACAAAGCGAAACACGCGTCGCGCTAGCTTTCTTATCTTACCCAAGTGTCGTACAAACTACGGAATAAAAACAATAAGTTACGAAGGCGCACAGCTTTATAATAAACTACCCTCCGATTTAAAAAACATAAACTCTCTTCACGTATTTAAAACGAAACTTGCTCATCATATAATAAATGTTTATTAATGAACTAACTATTCTATATATCTATTTATCTAACAATGCGTTAATTGTGTACCTACTTTAACTAGAACGACTTACAATATAATTTTTCTATGTAATTGATTCTCATGTAAGTGATAATTTTATCTTTATGAGAATAAATGTTTATTAAACCTAAACCTATACTGTACAGTTATGAGCCAGCGTGAAGCTTAGCATCAGGTGAGCGACGTGCACGTCTCGTCGACAAATTAAAAAAAAAAAAAAAAAAAAAACTGGTTCGCCGTATTTATAAACCACTAGCCTGGATATTTAATTTTTAAAAGAAAATTTGTAGTTACCGCTGAAAATTAAGGGCTTTTGATATCAGAAGGGTTTTTCACGGGGACATTTAGCGATTTTTTTATTTTGTAACTACAGATTTTCGGAATTTTATTCGTTAAACTTATTTTTAGTTTTATTTAACACGTGCAGTATTTTTCGTAGCTGATTATTTAATCTCGTCACTTCAAACTAGGCGCTCAAAATACTAGTTTTTGTAATTTTTGCGCCTCGCCTTAAAAGGTTTATACAGGTTTATTTATATTTTTTAGGTTTGCTTAATTTTTCTTTTTCGTAAGAAAAATAATACAATTATCATAAATAATATTATAAATTGGAATGTAACTGTCTCTCTGTCTGGTGTTGGTGCGTCACCGCGGCTGAGCGGCTAAAGGGATCAAGCTAAATTTTGCATAGATATAGCTTAAGGGTCGGAGACGGACATAGGCTCCTTTTTTTTCGTAGGTCCACGCGAACAAAGCCGCGTATAACAGCTACTAGATATATAAAGAGATGGCAGCCATTATTTTGTTGTCTTTAAAATGCTGGCTGACCGATGTGCGCTTCCTTATGCCTAACATATTTTTAACGCATGAGAAACAGAGCGACAGCTATACAACTTCAAATATCGAATGCCCCAAAACCTCTCAGAAGGACTATCCTCTTCAGGGTCGGTGCCGGACATAGGCTAATTTTTAAGGTTCCGTAGTACTACAAGGAACCCTTATAATTTCATCATGTCCGTCTGTCTGTCTGAATCTTTACAGCCTTATAACTTCCAAAGTATTAAACGTTTAAGCATGCAATTTGGCATAATTCTAGTCTAAGTAAAGACCTCCAGACCCAAAAAATAAAAATACTGTTTTTGTATAATACGGGTAGCTCCCATACATTTAAAGAGGGGATGAAAAAAACGCTGGTAGCGCGTCCGCCTTATGAGCGGTCGCGGTCTCAGGTTCGATTCCTGGTCTGGCCTGGCTTGTTTGAACGATGAGTTGACATATCTTCTCTGGTGATCGGTATTATCTCCGTGCCTCCGTGTGTTTGTTCCACTTCCTTGGCCTCCGGGGGATGGAACACCTAATTGGAGGTCAGTCCAGCCTGAGGGGTTTTAGCAATAATTTCATTTGTTCAGATTAACGGAGATTAAGTTGTGGCGTAGCCTCGGTCCCCGACACAGACGAGCGAGTGAACAAGACGGGAGAATTAAAAAACAGTATGGTGAGCGCAGAATATCGTTACGGACAGCGAGTCTTGTGTTACGAGGCGGCCTGCCCAGCGCAGCCACGCTCACTCAGTCATCATCATCAGTTCAGCCGAAACGTCAACTGGTGAACCAACCTGCGGTGGGTCGACGTAACCCTCAAGCTCGGCAAGTGGGGATCGCAGAACGCTTCTAGTTTACTAAGAGGACGCTGCTGACGTCCTGGTCGCAGTTTTAGGACGTACCCGGGTACGTCCGAGTATCGCTTCAAATTACAAATACAATATTTATTTTTTCTTGTTTCTTACTCTCTTCGTCTTATTTTCGACGCAAAAAAAAATGTCACTTTAATTGCCTGTAACAACGAAGATATTGCGAACTTTAAAAATAAAAGAAGCTATAAATAAGCATAGTTTTTCACGGTGTTAATAAACTAAAAATAAAATCATCGAAATTGGATAACATCAGTCCACAGAATTCTCCTTATAAATAAGGCATCAGTCCTACGCTTTTTGCACGGACAAGACGGCGGAATAGATAAGGTACTCTATTCTTCATTTCCTGTTCATTGTCACCTTAATAATATTTGCCTGAAAGCAATAGATAAAATAGACATTTATAGAATAATTTTGTAGTTTTTGATTTATATACAAGTTACCGCCAGTTCGTTTTGACCTCACCGGATAATATTTTAAATTTAAAACAGTACATAGTTTGGTTTTAGGTTATTTTGTAACGTAACGATCACTTAGGATTATCCAATGCCGCCTGTGTATACCTACCTACTTGCAGGAAACTGTTGTCAATCATTTCGAGTGAATAGTGAATACCTAAGTACCTATAATACTCGATTGTAACACAACAGCGGGTCTAAAACGGCCACTTTATCCGAATCATAATATGATCCTATTGTGATTCATTTCGTAATTCGTAAAATGGCCACATACCGTTAATTCATAATATGAACTGCGTATGATTCATATTCCGCAATTCATCCGTTTGACAGTTTCCTATGGATTTTCGTAAAACGGCCGACTAAAGACGAATTGCTCAGGCGTACATTAGCAGAATTGTTAGAAGTTACTCGAGACCAACTTCTTACAATTCATTTCACGTATTTAAATGAAAAATAAACTTAATATCGTCCACAAAATCATTTTTAAATACATAGGTACCTAAATTGTTTAGAAAGACATTATTTTGCGTTTGAAATTTTGACTTTGTTACGTTAGTGCAGGGGAGGAATGAATATCTATATATTATAGTCTTTATAGTAAGTAAAATAATTATGTTTTACATTTAGCAAGATTACAAGTTATCCGAATTCAAGTTACCAAAAAAAACATGTTATTAATGTGATTGCAACTGATAACAAATATGCAACTAAGTTCATCATCACTATTTCCTAGAACTTTTCTTATATTCCCTAAGGCAGTTTGCACACAGAAACAACACAACACAACTTTACTTTACTTTCAACACAGAAGCAGAAAATTAAACAGGTTTTGAAGTAAAATTATGTGATTTATTTTTTCATAATTCTAAAACTAGTTTACAGTATTATACTTTAAACTAAAAACGCCTAAAAAAGATTACTGAAATTATTTTATTATTAATTAGTTTTATTTTCAAGTATTCAGTCTTAAATACAACTGTGAGATGAGAGCCAATGATGATAGAGCCAGCCATGATTCATCTGTGTGTATCCAGCATTTGCTCAACTTCTATGAGCATCTCCACCGGCTGAAAGTGAAACAGTTATATTAGATTGGGATTTTAGCATATATTGGATTAAAAATAAGTTATTTATTTGTTTTGAGTATCAATACAACAATACATTGATACAAGCCTTAACAGCTAATATTTCTCAGCTTATTATAAATAAAATTTAAAACATAATAATCATGTAATTACCTCTATTATTGTTATTTATATTATCCAACACAATAAGTGAAACATCTCCGCATTGCATTGGCAAGTTGACCAAAAGTGCGTTCAACTAGGAGACGAAGTCGAGCGCATGCAGCATAAAGCACATTGCTTCTCCACCCGTGTGACTAAATTTTCCAGCCTTTGTCTATTGGTGCTAGTACATCCAAGCGTCCAAAAGAATTCATCAGACAATCTGAAACAATATATTATTACTTTAATAAATTACACACTAACGTGCAGTGTTTCCAAACGATATGTTTGATTCATTGAAGCAATAGGTATTTAACTCCTGTCAGAAGTACATAATATGTAGGAAATAAACAAAAAACAAAATATGTTCATTCTATAGTCACAAACATTAGTTGTCGGAGCCAGTAAAAGGGGTCCTATTGTTCTCGCTCGGTACATAAAGGTAGATAACATTAGTTCAGCAAATCGACTCCAAATGTATTTAATTTATAGCAGTAGAACAACACGAATGAGATTCAAAAGTTATAAAATACTTACTTGTAATTCCAAGAGTCGTACGATGTATGTATGTACACAAACTAGCGATTGTTACAATATAAATGCACCATCACTCTCAAAAACGAATAATGCACCACTATTTTTGTAATATAATTTCGTAAAAACTTTATCAATAATGTTGTGTTGAAAATATGAATTGCAATGGTTTTTTTTTTTCATATGCCGATTTTTGTTGCCAGTCGACACAACCAATCTGTAATAATTTTTCAAATATGTTATTTAGATAGTTATATTGTTACAGTTTTTAAAATCGCAACCTTATAATGAAGAAAACATTTTCAGTAAACAAATTTTTAATATTTTGCCCTCAAAATACTAAAAATAATGAAAGAAAACTTTACCGGAAAATTGCGGTTTTATATTTTTCGTCTGGCAATGGTAACACGTAAGATGAATCTGCTAATGAAATGAATTGAGTATGATTCATTAGATTAATTGATCATTTTACGTAAAATAGCAGAATTGCTAATGATCTGCAAGGAATTCATAGCATGAATCGCTTTTTGATGAATTGGTCAAAGTGGCCGTTTTAGACCCCCAGGACCGCTTGCCTCGCTCGGGGCCTGCCTGGTGGCCATGCGAATAAGCCAAATGTGGCACTAATCCCCGAATACTGAAACGTTTGTTAACTTTGACAACAGATTAATTCTAATGCTGCCTTTCTCTGGCACTAAGCAAATCACAAAGACAGCAATAGACTTAATCTGTCGTCAAAGTTAATAAACGTTTCAGTATTCGGGGGTTAGAGGGTAAACAGGAAAATATTTTATATTTATTTTTAGATAGGTACGAAATGAAATTTTCATATTATAATCGAATCTAACACGGACTACAATTGTTGCACGATCACGAAGTAGAGAAAGGGTACCTATTTGAGTGCTTAGTCATTGTGCAAGCGTGTTGTTTGCGAGGCGGTAGTAGAGCGGCGCGGCGCGCATCGAGGCCGCGCGGCGCGCCTTCCCGTTACAAGCAACTGTACAGCGCCGCGGCCCGCGACCCAAATCTAATCGAATCTCGAAACCAGTGCTTCAAGGGTTCCAGAGTTTTAAAGGTAGGGTAGTGGTGAAGTTTACATGGCGTTTCTACAAAGACATTTATTTGTAGTTTGGGACGATTGATTCTCGACTATTTTTTGGAACCAAAAACAAATTTAGAAACGTAAGCGTTGTGCAGGTAGGTATGCGATGAGGATTCTGACTTTAAATGTTCAAGCCAGAATCCCCACAAGCTGCCATTCCTCATCATCATCAGCCAGAAAAGGCCTCCCTTTGGAGCGCCACGCTGCACATCAATCTGCCATTTGCATCTACCAGGTGCCCGCGATTTTCATATTGTCGTCGAACCAACTAGTGATAATTATGCTGCGTAATCTTACTTCTGGCCGCCACTCGAGAACTTTTCTTCCTCTTCGGTCACCTATCGGTTCTTCGAGCTATATGACCTGCCCATAGCCACTTCAACTTGTAAACCCTGAAAGCTATGTCGGTCGTTTTGGAGCGTGGGCGCGACCAAAGAAAGCGCAAGAAAATCTAAACTATTTTGGTGAATTTTGAGCAAAATGTGCATACAACGTTAAACGCAATGATGAGTGGTTTAAGTAAGTGTAAAACGCTACGATATAAAGGCTACTTTTAGCAAAAGTTCTGGTGGAATACTTCTGGTTCAGTCTCGTCTTACATTGTTTAGTAAGTATGTTGGTTATTTTCTTCATAGTCAAAACAGAGTCCAGGGAGCTGTATAACATTTAAGAGAAATAAACACCAAATGAGTAAAAAAAATATATTCCGAGAGAGAAATTTCCAAGAAGGGGATTATCTTTCGCCCAATGATTTCCCTAAAGTTTCTCTAAGTTCTAAGCTTTTCCTCAGAATCGTGAGAAAGAACCTCCGATCGTCCTCCAATCTGGCAGCCCTGGTTCGACGACAAATGACGCGCGTGGTTGATAGGATCGTATCGTAACAATGCAGTCGGCTCTCGCGGGGTATAGTACGCGAGACTCGGCACTCAACTCACGCAACAAGTCCCCCGAGGAAGGCGACGGGTCCGCCGCCGATGAGTCTGATCTTACGGTGGCACGAATCGAAGAGCGAGAGGCGCGTGTGGTGGTGCGGCGCCGGCGCGGGCGGGCGCAGCATCGCTCACATTTCAACACTGGCACTGCACTGACGCAATGCGAGCTATTGCCCGAGCTCCGGCTCCGTGAAGTACTAGCATAGCGGCGAGGCGACGGCCGACAAGCATGTGGTTCGGTGCGCGGCGCTGGTAGGACTGCCTTGCCTGCTGCCATTCCATCGGCCGCGACGCACCTTGCCCCGCTCCACCCACCACCCCGATTGTTTCACTTCATCGCAGAATAGATAATAGTAAGTACTAACTTCACTTTGAATCTTTATCATTTGCCTAACCGAACATTTGACAGTTATGTATTTGTTTCTTACGACAAAATACAGGCCAGATTGAGCCTCTCCCGATCCCTTACAGACTTCTGTGATAAGGCTGCGGATCAACAGTAGGTAGGTACTCTAGTGATCGTCGGACAATTTAATATACGACACATACGACCAAGGCTCCGGTCCATAAAGTAAAGACCTTAGCTACGCTCGGCCAATTAGAGCTAATGACTCCAGTACCAATACTCTACTTTGCCTCAGCATTTTCTTGATAATTCATCACTTGAAGTTCGGATCAAAGGTTCTCTAGTAATCGAACAAATATACAAATAAACATACAAATGGCGACTTGTTCCCGTTCTCAAATCTTCGATCGGTAACCAGTTTGCACCTAGGTGCTTAAGGCCGTCTCGGGCCTAAGGTTTCCATTCGAATATTCGAATAAAGTTTCGTCATCATCAAAATCATCATCAGCCATAAGACGTCTACTGCTGAACATAGGCCTCCTCCTTAGAGCGCCACACCGAACGACGACGGGCCACTTGCATCCACCGATTGCCCGCGACTTTCACAATGTTGTCGGTCCACCTAGTGGAAGGCCTACCTACGCTGCGTCTTCCGGTTCGTGGTCGCCACTCAGCAACCTTTCTTCCCCACCGGTTATCGGTTCCTCGAGTGGTGTGGCTTACCCATTGCCTTATTTGCTTATTGCCTTGGCTTACGCATTTTGTACGACATTGTATTATATTATTATTATGATCTGTGTGTATGGTTGACTAATGTAATTGGCGTATTGTGCCGTTTAAGTTAATAAATAAATAATAATAATAATTGCCAATTCAGCTTGCACACTCTAAAAGCTATATCAGCAACTTTGGTTCTTCGACGAATATCTTCGTTCCGGATTTTATCGCGCAAAGAAACACCGAGCATAGCTCTCTCCATTGCCCGCTGTGCGACTGAGTTTGAGTTTCTCCAAAAGGCCAGTGGTCAAGGGCCACGTTTCAGTTCCATATGTCATCACTGGCAGCACAGATTGATTGAAGGCCTTTGTCTTCAGGCACTGCAGGATTTTGGACGAGAAGATATCACGCAATTTCCCGAACGCTGCCCATGCGAGTTGGATTCTTCGGGCCACCACTTTGTCGAAAATGGACTTACTGGACAGTCTATCCAAGGTAGTTATAATGGTCAACTACTTCGAGCGCATCGTTCCCAACGACTACCGCTATGGGTACAACATGGGTATTCGACATGATTTTCGTCTTGTCCATGTTCATTTTAAGACCCACCTGTTGGGAAACGCTACTGAGGTCGTTGAGCATATTATTGAGGTCTTCTAGCGACTCTGCCATGATTACTATATCATCGGCAAGAAGAAGGTGAGTGATGTATTTGCCATTAATGTTGATGCCGAATCTGTTCCAGTCCAAGAGCTTGAAAACGTCCTCCAATGCGGTCGTGACCAGTTTCGGAGAAATAACATCTCCCTGTCTCACATCTTTCTGCAATTGGATTGGTTTCGTGCTCTCATCCTGCAATTGGATTGACATGCTTTGTGCCAATCTCGTCCAGGTGTAGCAGCAACATTTTTAAAATTTGTCACGCCATCGTTGTATTGGCATTCCGGAGCTACGCTTACCATCACGTGGCCACCATTCCGTCAGAGACCTATTCCACATAATATCACCACCACAACAAAAACCAGCCAAGTGTCCTGCACACCGCCACTTGAGTTTCGAAATTAAATATCTTCCACATTGGTCCTTTTCATATCTCGGTATTAAAAACTCGATCGAATAACGTGATGTGACGTGGTGCGAGACATGACACGCTCCAGGGCCCGTTGACGAAGCCTGCTGTGCGACTCGCATTTTGTGCACGGTCTCCTTGCCTCTAATATTAACAGTATCGTTAGTAAATCGTAATCTAAGGCAAAAGTACTCCAATAAAAAAATCATCGCAAGTTACTGTTTCCAACAGCGCTTGCGAGTGTGCTTGTCTGCGACAGTCGGAAGGTTTGTACGATAGCGCACACTCTCGATAAAAAAATAATATATACAGACTTTTTAAAAACTATTCTACAGTTTATATCGTGTCATACCTATATATCATCATCATTTATATCATAATCATAATGTTGAAACCGAAGTAAAAATTTATAAATATATAATTTTTTCCATTGAAAAAAAAAAGTACATAAAACATGTACTCATAATTGAATGAGTGAGCGAAGCAAACTAAAAGTCTAAGTTTTAACTGGTATAATTTGCTTTCATCTGTCCGTATGTTGGTACTCGCATACAGGTCGTATTTCTCAAAGAATCTTGACGAAACCTTCTATAAAGGTTCTACAATTTTTGATAATATTTGGCATAAACATTCGGTACTCAATCCTAAGCAATAATTTCGAATATGAGCAAAATCTGTCAAGGCGTTGTCAAGATATAAGGTCGTAAGGTCTCAGTTCGGGACATCGACCTGAGAACTCACGCAACAAGCAACATGGATGCAACCATGGATGTGACACAGTTTTGACAAGGCAAACTAATACTGTTGGATAGGAAATAAAATAACCTTTCATGTCATTAAAAAAACAATTCAATCCATTGATGATTAATTACGTCTGTTTGTACTTGGCAACTTCATACTTGTGCCTAAACGGAAAGAAGCAAACCTATATTTTGCCAATTCTTCGTGTACTATTCTCTCGACTACTTAATGCTAGATTTATATCAATAACAAATCGGGGAAGGCCCGTGATTTAGCGAAGCAGCCCATATCTAACAAAATAACTATAATATTTGTCAACATCACATCATAAAAATAACAGATGTATACCTATGACAGTATTCCGTATTCAGTATGACAGGATTCCAGGCTTACTTATAATCAGCTCATTGACAATAGTATAACTCAAAGAAAGCTACACAAGCCCTCGGCTTCTTTATGCGCGTATCCACTCTTTTTAATCAGAAATCAGAAATATTTATCGTAACTAATATTATAATTCAGAGGAATATAGCCGCAGACGTATCGGGAGATTCAGGACCAATAAAGCTTCGAGGTTTGAAGATGAATACGTTCGTCTCGAGCACAGATGATCTGTGGTCTCGAGGAAAATCTTCACTTCCGTCATTCAGAACTCCCTAGATTACAACTGTCACTCCATACAAAACGATTTTTTTTTACGCCATCTAGCGAACTATAGGAAGTAACTTTGTCTCTCTATCTGGATGTTTGTCGCGTTATAATGGCTAACCCACTGAACGGATCATGATAAATTTGATAATGAGTTATTGTACATTACAAAGACGGACATAAGATACTTCTTATATGTCGCTTGTATGTTATACGAAGTCGCGGATAACAACTAGTTGGCCATAAATAACATTGAATATACAAGTTTACAAATTAAACTATGTTTAAAGTTAAATTAGGCAAACTAATCAATAATTTTTGATAATATTGTGACAGGTAGGTATGTTGTTTACTCCGATTGTTCATTACACATATCTGGGGATATCTTGCATTTAATTTTTTCACACTTAATTTGTAGAACGGATTATTTTCAAAGAAATTCCTAAGAATCTGTTTACATTTGCTATGATTTAGTTCGGTAGTATAATTTATTGTATATTAATATTTGGGCGCGACGTGACGGCCCTGTTTCTCAACTTTAACTAACATAGTCCGTGGCTTGTACAGATTTTCCTTGTTTCGTAGATTGCACTGATGCATATCCCTATTTTTTGGTAAATTAGCCTCATGTATTTCAAGCAAACTATTATATAATTATATATAGAGATATCACTGTCATTATTTTGTTATTTTGAGAGTGTTTTTTGCGGAACTACTATTCTTTACCCCGTTGATAATTCTAATCGCTCTCTTTTGACATCTTAACTCTTTTGTTATATTTACAGCATTACCCCAGATTGTAACAGCATATCTTATAACAGAATATGTGTACGCATATTATATTGGATATAAGAGTATTTTTATCTAGTAAAGGCTTAAGTTTTAGTAAAGCATAATTTCCGCTCGCCATTTTCTTACATATTTTATTGACGTTAGCAGTGTGATTAATTGTGCTGTCAATAGTATAGCCTAAAAATACATTTTTTTTACTGATCGAGTTACCAAAAACCCCCAGCCGTGACCGATACTGCATCACAATACTTTTATGAGAGTTAAGAATTATACCATTGCAATCAAACCACTCTTTAAGCTGTGCCATTGTATCTGTAAATTGTGAAAATATCATAAACTTAGAAGTAAATTGTAGACCAAAAAACTTGTATTAAATTTAATTAAAAAAAATAAAAAAAATACGTAGTGTCTCAAACAATCAAAAGCTTTTGACAGGTCACTAAATATACTTGCACACTTGTTATAACCATCCAAAGATTAAAAATAAAGTAAATTACATTTTGTTATCGCCATTTCAGTCGAACGACCTTTTCTGAATCCGAATTGAGCAGGATTAAACAAATTGTTTTCTTCAAAAAGACTAAGTATTCTGGATTTAAAAGCCGTTCCTAATATTTTAGACAGAGAAGGAAGTATGCAAATAGGTCTATAGTTAATAAAATCTAACGAACTCCCTTTTTTGAAAAGGGAAATCAATAATATTACAATGGAAAGTGAATGACAATGACCTTACCCAATCCAACTCTGGTATATACGGACCGATGAAAACGATACCCCACCAATCAAAAATTGCCGAAGAAAAAATAAAAAAAACTATGAAAATGTAGAATTGAGGTTGTGCGAAAAAAGTTTGTGCTCGCAAGGTCTACCGTTCGCAGAACTACTAGCCTTATCCTGTTTCTTCTAATATTAAACTAACTCTTTCTCTCTGGCTGGGTGTTTGTCTCGTTATCACGTCTAAACGGCTGAACGGATCGAGCTGAATTTTTGCATATTTATATATATATATATATATATAGCTTAAGGATCGGACACTGACATAGGCAACTTTTTTATTCACGCGAACGTAGTCGCGGTTAACAACTAGCGAGTTATAATTAGGTAACTCCTTATTTATGTAGCCACCGCAATGCATAAATATTATGTACAGCTTGATATAAAATATTTATATAACTTAAGTGTTGGCAAATATATCAAATCCATCTAAAAAGTAGATTTATTACTGCATTTGTTTTGATGCTATGGTTATTTATATATATATACGTATAAGAAAACATTAGATATAAGTATTTTACATATTTTTTTTAAATCATCCCCTAACATTTTTGAGCAAATTTTTATCATCAAGCTGCGCAAATACAAAGAAAATAAGATATACCTGTATTGTTTTTTGATAATCTGGATACGGCCCGCTGCGCCGCAGCATTTTACTCGCTCCGGGGAATACTTAGCGGTCTTACTAAGTTGTATTGAAGGACTACTACACTTTAAACTGATCGTGTAGAGCCAGCATAATTAAATAAACCGTTTTCTACGATAAAAACGACAACCAATTTTCGAAGATATTCAACGTCATCAATTATTTTAAACAAACCCTGGTTTTCTCAGTACACAAACACATCTCATCTCCGTGAGCCCGGGACTTCATAAACGTTCGAACGTTTGTCCCGCGACTTTCGAAAGGTTTCCCGCACCTTGTATAGAGACATAATTAAAGAAAATCGTTGCCCACGGTAGGAACTGTACAATCTATTCAAAGGATGAAATATTCATTTTTTTTCTTCGATCTGAGTGAAAAGATCGCTCCGTTTCAAGCCAAAATTTGGTGGGTGTGGTGGTACCGGTAGTCTCGTGTACAAGGGGACCGGAGACGATCAATAGTCAATCGTCACTCAATCTTTTTGTCGATCGCCGTCAGTACCGTATTAGCAATTGATAATTAGAAAAAGGTTCAATGGACTGCGTCGTTTATTAAATCTCGTAAATATGAATAATGGCCATAGATCGCGTCCCCAAGAATTAGGTAGTAGGACAGGTGCGGAGCGAGCAGAGCGCTGTGCGGTGCTATGACGAGGTGGTGACTAGTGAAGTGCGTGGGCGGTGAGCGGTGACTCCGGTGACCCGAGTCGTGGCTGTCGATTGTTGCCAAACCGACATAGGCCATGAGAAAACTGCATCCGATCTGTCTCTGCGCTACAAAAAATGCTATAATGAACTGGACAAACACTGCATTCAATACAATGTGATTTTTTATCATTGAATCATTTCCACAAACCAGTACCGTTTCACAAACGTAACAAAACAAGTCAGAGTGAAATTTGGCAAAAAAAGATATAGGCACCTACCTATAGAGAACTAGTTTAAATTCCATTGTTCGGCAGGCACCACACTATACAGGCTACGAACCTAGCCTAGTAAGTAGGTACATGGGGAGTTTTGGCGGGAACGTGAAGAAATCATGTCGCGTCATTATATTATTTTCCATTACTTGTGTTATTTCGAGTGTTAATGTGTAAAAACTGTGAATTTTTACCCGTTAAGTGTTCGTGAACATGCACGAGTGTTGGTGAATGGTATAATGTCGTGAAACGTGAATTTTCGTGTTGTTTCCAAAACTCCATAGAAGGCTCTAGTAAAGTTTTCACCACTTTACTGGGGCATGACTAGGACTTGACCATGACTTGCTTTGCTCTACTTTGACAGTGACTATGACTTGTTTGATTATATCTAACTAAACTTGAGAATAAATATGTATACTTGACACTGGCAAATGCATAAGACGTGCGACGCCAAAACCCTCTTAGGAGGAAAAAAAAAAAAAAAAAAAGTAGGTACATAACATAGTAATTCACTGCTAGTGTCAAATTGAGCTTGACAAACAGCAGCATGTTGCAGAGAGTTGCGTTGCGCTGGAGTGGGAGGGCATACGATCCCCCCCAATGGGTTCCCGCCTTGTCGCGGCGGGGGGGCTCAGTAGCCGTGGTTTTCCCCACCCACGGTGAAGCAAAGTGGAACCCGAGGAGGGGCCGCTTCTTCTAGGGCTTCGCCACGGGCCCTGTCGAAGCGGCCGGTAGGTTGCGGTGGGATCTGGGCCGCAACTGAGGTGGGCTGCAGTGTGGGGGTCGCACTGCAGCTGAGGGAGACGGGGCCGTCACCGTTTGATGGCGGCGCGGTGGGGTCGCAGGGGAAGAGGAGTGTCGGTATTACGGTGCGCCGCTCTCCCTATCCTCTGCGACCGTGTGTTGGGGAGGCTTCACGCCTCCCGGAGGGGGTAGGCTCGCCCGGCGCCCCGGACAGTCCGGGTAGCGGCGGTGCGAGCCTTGGCGGCCTTGAGTGGCTGCGGGGCTTGACCAGCGTCCCAGCCTTATGCTGGGTAGCGGCGGCGCAAGTCGGGGCCCTCTCACCCACCTCTCCTTTGAGAGCAGGTGCTGTAGGGCCCGGTGGCCTTCTCCGCGCGCCCCAGAGCTTTTATCTGGAGCGCGTGTAGAAGGCGGTCCGGACGAGGTCCGGACGGAGGGGGTAGGCTCGCCCGGCGCCCTGGACATTCCGGGTAGCGGCGGTGCGAGCCTTTGGCGGCCTTGAGTGGCTGCGGGGCTCGGTCGGCGTCCCGGCCTTATGCTGGGTAGCGGCGACGCGAGTCGGAGGGTCTGGGGGGCGGATGTGGTGGACATCCGTCCTCTTAGTCACATTGTGACAGACCCTCAGGGGTGGACGACGCGCCCGGTGTTCCGGCGCGTCGTACCAAGGGGAGGGGAAGGGGGTGCTTCCCGAGGCGGGTCCGCCCAGGGGCGGGCAGGCGGCGGGAGGGGGTTGCGGTGCATACTCTGCATGGTCCCGCGGCCCCCGTCCGACGTGCTGCAGAGGTGGAACACCTTTGGGTTTTAGTCGGTATTAGCGCCACTGCTGAGGCCGTGGCGCTCGAGTCCGACATACCCCGCTCGTGTCCCCACACGGCGGGGATGCGTAAATGCATTTCCCAAAGTAAAAAAAAAAAAAAAAAAAAAAAAAAAAAAAAAAAAAAAAAAAAAAAAAAAAAGGGAGGGCATACGATGCGCCACGAGTGTCGAGCAGTCGCCCTTGACATTTGATCCGCTTACATCACTCGGGCACCCGCGACGGCCCGCGCGTCACGCGCCACGCGCCACGCTACCGACGAGGCGCGCCCACATTCGTCGCACGCTTTGTATTGATCTGAGAGTGGCAACACCAATACATTATAATAACAACGTGGACGCATCATAGTCCGGAGAGCTGGACCTGTCATATTTACAGGAGCTCGATTTTTTTCATTTCTGCTTCATACCGATATGAATAAATTATAATCACACTATCTCACTAATATTATGAATGCGAAAGTTTGTGTGTAAGTATGTAAGTGTGTTTGTACTCTTTATCTTGAAAAATGTAACCGTTCCTGTAGAATAGCGGGTTGAACCGCGGGCCACCAAAAAATATTTTGATAATAAGCTCTCTTAACAACATAAAAAAAAATATTAACAATGCTGTGTACAATGTTTGGATTAGCAAATTTAAAATGTACTTTATTGCTTATTTTTTAAGTGCCATAGTTTGCTAATTATTTTTGTAGCTACCTTATAAAAAAAAACTTAATTGCTATAAAATGTAGGCATATAACCATAGAAGCGCTAAAAAGTAACTGCAGCATAATACATACAATAGCCCCGAAGTAGCCCCGTTTAGTTATGTTTGAACTGCCACAAACAACGCGCGAGCCGAGCGTTCGTTTCGTTGGCAACATTTTGGTGGTCATTTACTATTTTTGGGCCAACAATGATTTGGAGTCATTTGTTAAGTTACGTTTGAGCTGCCACAAACAACGCGCGAGCCGAGCGTTCGTTTCTTTGGCAACATTTTGGTGGTCATTTACTATTTTTTCCAACAATGATTTGGAGTCATTTGTTAAGTTATGTTTGAACTGCCACAAACAACGCGCGAGCCGAGCGATTTGGAGTCATTTGCTTTAATCTCACATTTTTGGTATATATATATAATTAAATAGTACTGATTGTAGGACGATATATATATATATTGGCGTTATAATTTACAATTCTGTCTGTTTGTTCGATTAATTTAATAATTTTTGGTTATAATTTCACATTAAAATGGGGTTTTAATTTTGGTGATCATTTACTATTTTAGGCAGTTTAAAGTATTTTTTTGAAATTAAATTAACTGTTTCTGGTGATCCGTTAAACATAAGCCTTAGTTTATCACGTTTATCATAATGTAGATAGGCACATAGGATTTTGTTTTATCAGTTTTATTTCTCTTTCTCCTTTATGCACTCTTTATCTTGCTTCCAACTGGCTATGTGTAGGTTCTCCTGTTAGCGTGCATGAGCGATTTGCTTTAGAAGTTACTGTGGAATAAATAAACTCACCCACATAAAACATACATATTTTTTAATATACATGAAGGGGACGAACCGAAAACGGATACATGTTAACTTTATCATGTTGTAGTGGCTGGAAGTTTGAAACGTCTCTTGTCGGAGGACGTACAGAAAACGGATTCGTGTTAACTTTATCACGTTGTAGTGGCTGGAAGTTTGAAACGTCTCTTGTCGGAGGACGTACAGAAAACGGATTCGTGTTAATTTTATCACGTTGTAGTGGCTGGAAGTTTGAAACGTCTCTTGTCGGAGGACGTACAGAAAACGGATTCGTGTTAACTTTATCACGTTGTAGTGGCTGGAAGTTTGAAACGTCTCTTGTCGGAGGACGTACAGAAAACGGATTCGTGTTAACTTTATCACGTTGTAGTGGCTGGAAGTTTGAAACGTTTCTTGTCGGAGGACGTACAGAAAACGGATTCGTGTTAACTTTATCACGTTGTAGTGGCTAGAAGTTTGAAACGTCTCTTGTCGGCGGACGCACCGAAGACGGATACATGTTAACTTTATCATGTTGTAATGGCTAGAAGTTTGAAATGTCTCTTGTCAGGGGCCGTACAGAAAACAGGTTCGTGTTAACTTAATTACGTTGTGGGGGCTAGAAGTTTGAAACGTCTCTTGTCGGGGGACGTACAGAAATATAAGTTTTAAACGTGTAACCATATTCGCTGTACGTCGAGGCTAAATCGGCCCAGACAAAATAGCAATAGCCTGGCCCACAGCTAGGTTCATAAAAAAAAGGTAATTCTGTCAATCGGATATTGCCGAAAACTAAACATCACGGTTTTTTTTTTTCAATCTAACCGTAGAGGATCTGTCCAATACGTGACTCTCCGCTCTCTTACGCCGCCGCCACAGCCAAACCCACAGTCACAGTTTGTATTCAAGCTGTCTCCATCTATTTCCTTCATTTAAGGAAGTTAAGTTTGATCCCTAATGGCTGTACCAATTCTGTCTGTTTGTTCGATTAATTTCACGGCATTAAGAGATCCAGGATCCAGCATTAGTCGACGGGAGTGTTTATGTCATCTACTCTAGTAGGTAGACTCAATATAATGATATCGCAGCGTGCGTGCTAGTGGAGCGAAGCACGCACGCTGCGAGACTCACTCACCACAAGCAGTCCAGCATCGCGGACCAAGCACGAACACGACACGACCCACTCACCTGAAACAAAACAACTATATTACTTAAGTAATTAAGTTTGTTACTTAAGTTATTTTTTGTTTTGTTTTTGGCAATAAATATATTCTTATCTTATTCTTAAGTACGTTATAGTAGAAAGGTACTTTAGCGGAGTAGGTATACGACTATATACATTTTTTGTTAAGTAAGTATTGTGAAAGATAAAAATTCGAATATTTATTTACTAGCCTAGTGCTAAGTAGGTATTTCAAACAGACTAAAATTTATATATATATATATAATATAAAAGAACAAGCCCTTTTCTAGGAATCAACGCACAGACTGACGCGCAAACTGCTCACAATAGACGTGGAATTTGAACCCAATATTCCTCAAATCCCGCACTGGGCTAGCGTGGTGATTATGGTCTAATCACCGTTCGAGAGTAGGCTGATATCCCAGCAGTGGGATGTTTAAAAGGCTGTTACAGTACTCCTCAAATCTAGGCAATAAGAGATCTAGCATTAGCCAACGGGAGTGTTTATGTCATGTATTCTAGTAGGTAGATAAGTATAAAGATATCCCAGTGGGCTGGGCAGCACGCGCGCACAAGGCCAACAGTCAGCAGTGGACGTCTTCCGGCTGATGATGATAATGACTCCTCAAATGATCTACTAGGACTATGAACAATAAGAACGGATTTTGCGAAATTACACTTCTAAATGCGTAAAATGGACCCTCAAAGTGTGTATGGAAAAAAAAAAATTTCCTGATAAGCCAATGAGACTCGGCTTGTGTAATAAGCATAAATACACTTATGTGGAAAAAAAAATATTTTTCCTGACAAGCTTTTATAAAATCCGTTATTATACCGTGATTATACTGTACGCTGATCAAAATGAGTCGAAATTCCATCAAACTGCTGTTAGTTACTGAGGAGTTTCGTTTTCCACCTTCCGTATCCATCATAATCATTATAATAATAATAAGCTGAGCTTATAATAAGACTGAAATTTGATTAAAAATTGCTTGAATTTTTAAGCTTTTTCTAAATAATCCAAGTTGGCAGGCTCAGTAACCAAATCAATGCCAAATGCATTGTGGGAACTCAAATAATAAATATGAATAAATTACGCACGAATAATGTTTAATTTTTTGTTAGCTATTAAATTGAAAAGTAAAAAAAAATATTGACCCTTTATTTATCCAGACAACAACCAAAATCCAAACATTTTGTAATTTTGTCCAGATACTTCGGATTTCCGATCTGGCAACCCTAGTCCAATACAGAAAAAAGCCGAAAAATTATTTTAACAAAAAGAAAACCGGCTTCAACATAATACTCTGAAAAACTGCACTATGGTTCTTGGCGCCACCCGTGAAATACTTATCGGTAGTAGTTCTGCGAACAGTACACCTCGCAAGCACTAACTTTTTTTAAATATAAAATAGAATTATATTATATAAATTTACATATAAAATTATATATTTGAGTTTACTGGGACAAATCGGCTTTTGTATGTATGTTTGTGTGTATATTTGTTAGACGATAACTTGCGAACCGTTGATCCGATCTTCATGAAATTTTGTAGGCAAGTAGTTCATTTCAGTACAATGTTAAGTTTGTACAGTAATATGAGCTGAATCGGTCCAGGGATTGTGAAGATATACGGACCGCGAGGTCTCAGTTCGCCGCGAACTACTAGTTATATATAATAAATAAATAAAATATGTATAAATAAAATGTATATTATTATAATTATATAGGTTAGACAAACTGAATATGTTCCTGTGTTCCGGAGTCCTAGTCCGAGCTAAAAAAATATTAGGGTGTCTGGGTTTTTTTTTTGGCCCAATTGTATTTTCCAAATGGGGCCTTGTATATACTCATATTTATACATATATGATATTATTGATTTATAGTTTTTTGTTTGGCATCAGCGATTTTTGATTTGAGGAGACTTCCCCCAAAAAGGGGGATTCCCCCCCTCTTTGTTTAAGGAACGCCCGAAAAGCATTCCTTAATAAAATTACAATCTAGCCTCAGGCAGGCTAAGAAGTAATTTAAATCTATATATTTTTTGACATTTATAATTGAATTGATATATAAAATATTGAATTAAAAAAACTAGCTTAAACTTCTAAGTACTTAATGAACAAGAATGTGTCCAATAACTCTTTTCTTATTGTCTCTATTAAGGGGAAGACACTATGTTCAGGTGTTCTTTAAAAGCAGCACTTGCACTACATTCACTAGGATTACATTACACTACACTAACTCGAACGGTTTCATTCTTTTTAGTCTTCTTAATATATCCGTGTGGTCGAGAAGCTGGACGGCCTCGACGTTCACGTGCTGATGAAGCCTGTTATCGTGAGCTACTGCGTACTTTTGTATTATTGTAAGTACGAACTAGACTTGAAGGTCCCGATGGAGATCGACGTTTCTTACGTACCCAGGTGCATTTGTAATGTCCCTCAGTACTTTATTTTGGAACCTTTATATAATAAGTACGTTGCTCTGAGCGGTACAGCCCCACAGGTGTATATTTGGATCCATTGTTGACCCGCTATTTTTTTGATGTCATCAATTCATCATCCCATCGAGTGTAAGGTCTTCCTCTGTAGCGCTTGCCTGGTGGGCCTCGCCATTCGTTACTGTTTTGGTCTACCTGTGATCTGTGAGGCGCGCTACATGACCCGCCCACTTCAGTCTTTGTGCGTGGCTTAGTGCATCAATTGCTTTCGTCTTTGATCTTAATTTTGTGTCTTATCCTGTGTAGCTTTTTCATGTTCAACATGATCCGTTGCATTCCTCTTTGACATGTGATTATTTTATTACTTATCCGATTTGTAAATTTCCATGTTTCACATGCGTATGTCAGGTATGGGATAAGGCACGAATTCATAACTTTCGTCTTAAGCACTATAGGCATGTCACTTTTAAATATTTCTTTACAGCTCCAATATTTATTCCACGTACTCTTTACTCTTCGTTTTTGTTAAATTCATTTGTAAGCCTACCTGCATGCTAGCCTTGTGCAGAGTTTCAATCATATATTATAGTTGGTTGCTCGTTTCTGATAGAAATATCTGATAGGTCGTCTGTAAATCTTAAGTGGTTCAAATATTTGCCTTGAATATACATGAATATACAATATTATATAAGCCTTGTTTTTTCCAGTCTAATTTGCTTATGATAGATTCTACTACAGCAATAAAAAACAGGACTTGATTATACAATAATAATTTGTTCTGTAATGACAGCGAGGAATTTCTTCCAAGTAGCCAATACATTTGCTTATACCGAAGTTTCAGCGCTTCTCTTTTTTTCTTGCCGTGTGCTTTCCAGCGAAGTTTTGCGTCAAGATTCATGCCTAGATATTTAGCTGTATTCTCATAAGGTATGATTTGATTGTTGATCAAAATAGGAGACTACCTATGTTGTTTATTACTGAATTCTATGTGGATAGATTTTGATATGTTTAGTCTAATCTTCCATCTTATTGTCCAGTCATAGACTTGGTTCACAGGCATTTGAACCTTTTCAACTGCTTCTTCATGGGTACTTCCTATAGCGATTATAGCAGTGTCATCAGCAAAGGTGGCAATGGTGTTATTTTCTAGTTCTGGGATGTCACAGGTATACAATAGGTACAGGACCGGACATAAAACACTTCTTTGTGGTACTCCAGCTTTTATTTCTTTAAGTTCTGAGTAGGCATCTTCTTGTCTGATCCTAAATAGTCTATTGGTAATGTAAGATTCTATTATATCTACATATTGTTTAGGAAGCATACTTCTTAGTTTGATTATTAAGGTGCAACGTTTCGCGCAGCACGGCAAATTCAAATTTTCTTGCGTTTTTTGTTAATTACAGCTTAATTACTCATCGTGGGTACATGAAAACGAATTTTGTGACAATAAACAGGTCGTGTCATGAAATTACGGCTAAAATGATCACCTAGATAATATTGGTTTAGCTACGAATCTCAATAAGCTGATTTTCATCTTGGTTTTCGGTTTAGTGAGAAGTGTACTTACACTAGCTTTCAACTTGAATTTTTGGTTGGTGTAATTTCTTGAAACAACCTATTTATTATCGCAAAATTACTTTTCATGAACCCAAGATGAGTAATTAAGTTGTAATTGACAAAAATCGCAAGATAATTTAAATTTGCCGCGCTGAGCGAAACGTTGCACCTTAAACCTTCATGCCATACCTTATCAAAAGCTTGTGCTAATACAGAACATTGTAGAAATACAGTGGAGCACACTTTTTATCATCAAGACTTTTTCCATAATGTTTGTGATTCTATGCACTTGATCGATAGTCGAGCGCTTTTCTCTGCACTCTCTCTAATCCCAACACGTGTGCGTACTCCTAGCCGAAAAGTTTCGAATTTCAGGATTTGAATGATGCAGATATTTAGTGCATGAGGCCGTGTAAATGTGTATGGCAATTTCAAATTTGTGCGTCCAGCCGTTATTGAGATATTTGCGAAAAACAGTTTCCGCCAGGAGAACGTTCTCCTAGCGGAACATTTTGCTTCAAAATGGACGCACAAGAAAAACAATGATGCCAATATTTAGTGCATGACGTCGTGTAAATGTGTATGGTAATTTCAAATTTGGGCGTCCAGCTGTTTTTGAGATATATGAGAAAAACACTTTTAGCCTAAAGAACGCTCCATCATTTTGGCTGGATATACTAAACAGCTAAAATTTTAGCTCAATACACTTGGTAATTATAGAGATTTCAATCTAAACACAACCTAGAAACAAAACAGTGATAACCCGACCAAGTCTGACTGGCTACAAAAAAGCGGCCGCGCAGTATAAAGTGCTGACTTTCCAAAATTGATAGCATTGTACCGTTGCTGTGTTTGTACATGTGCGTACACAAATATTCCTTGTTTTCTAGAATCTCGTTTTGAATCATCAAATAACATTTATAATATTATATATTATTACTGAGACATGTCTTATTTTATTTTTAATGCTTAGTACAAATACCGAGTTTCATTGACTTAGCATGTTTTTTTTTTATTTTCATACAAATATTGGGGGTCCATTTTACCCCTTTAGAGGTGGAATTTCGAACAACCCGTTCTTGCTGTTCGCCTGTGACCTAGCTAGACCATTTGAGGAGTATTGGGTTCAAATTTCACGTGTCTATCGTAAGCGGTTTGGTCTGTGTGTTGATTCCTAGAAAATGGCTTGTTCTTTTATTATTATTATATATAGATGTAATATATATAGGTATATAGAAGATACCTATTTGAAACGCGAAACAGCCGCTCGAATAATGCTCATTTCATTTTAAATCAATCGCTTAAGTATGTGAAGTTTTTAGGTTAGTTATGGTGCACATAATTGTAGGTAGGTGAAGGCGGCGAGGCGCAGGCACTACCCCACAACCCCGTCCCCGTGCTGCGGCACCGCGGCAAGAAACCTCCCCAGAGTGAGCGGGTCAAGGCCGGCCGCTCCGCCCCGCCTCCTCGCTGCGGAACCGCGCGACGCTTGTCTATCTTCTTGTTGTACGTGTGCTTCGACTTCGAGCCAGCACTCTTCAAACACACAACACGACAAGACTGCGTGAACGGGAGCTGGATTGTTCGGTGTATACCTACCTACAAAGAACATACTAATAAGCAGTATGTTATAATGCACAATACACCCCATGCGGGACGTCAGTGCAGGACTCACCGCCCCCATCTCGGATAAGCAGTATGTTATACTATCTGCGCCGCGCGGTTTCACCCGCTATTCTACAGAAACCGAATATTTTTCCGGGATAAAAGGTAGCAGCCCATACAATGATATTTTATACTTAGCCTATGTCTTAATCCAGTGTATAAGCTACCTCCGTACCAAATTTCATCCAAATCCGTTCAGCCGTTACAAGGTAGAACGGGAACAAACACACTTACATATTTACAAACTTACGCACAAACTTTCGCATTTATAATATTAGTGTGAATATAGTAGTCGTATTGTATTCCTATTAGCGGTGCGCGCCGCGCCGAGGTGACACAAGGCCGGCGTGAGATTTTTCCACGAATTTATGGTTTTCCTTAGTTTACTTAGAAAATTAGATGATTTGCGTATTATTACAGTCACGAGGCAGTCGGGGTAAGGTTTCTTTATTTGCGGCATAAGTGGCATTTTCTTCAATAGTACTTAATGCTGAAAATTTTAGATTGATGCATCATCTTATTTAAAGTTACACAGTTACACAGTCTGTAATGTCTGGGTTGCTGGCAGCGATGATGATCTTGGCCGAAAGCGCAGGTCCAGGCCATTAAAGCGCGGACAGCATTGGAGCCCTAGATGGACAAACTGGAAACAGCACGGACAGCAAGAGCTGCATTGATGACGAAGAAAAAAAAAAAGCTAAAGGCCGATAGCGGTGTTAAGCGTAGCTCTAGGCCGTCATAGCGTGGCCAGCAGTGCAGTCATTTATAAAAATAACATATATTTTTTCACTTTGGGCCATGCTAATTGGGGTTGGAATTTTAGCGGAACCACCATAAAAACATGGCGGCACATTGTAATATTTTTCATAAATTGTTTTTTTTGTGTTAGAATCATGGTTAAATGCTTAGTAAAACAACATAATTAAAAATGACGAGGCGGTACGACCATGACCGCTTTAGCTTGCCAACGGGTGAAAAAAAAAAGATAATACAATGACGTTTCTGGTTCGTCTCTTATACTTCGCTCTTTGGTTTTCTTTTATTTCCATACGACCTGGGCCCGTACCGTGAGGTGCTTATTGCGATGATTGTTAGGCTCAGCCGAGAACGCTGCGCGACTATACACCTATACACCTCGCGGCGATAAGGTTCTTGGTCGCGCAGTTTCGTCGGCTGAACCTAAAAATCATCGCAATAAGCACTTCACGGTACGGGCCCTGGACCGCCTCTGGACTTTACGGATATTGATTTTCCTGTGTGATTGCTGCGTGCCCGAGAATTCTAGAATTGCTTTATAGCTAACGACTTCGTGCTGCTTTCAGTTATCATTCAGTTGATAACAGTAACATAACCTACAAAGCGTTGAAACCAAATTATTTAAATGAAATCCTTGATAAAAAAATATTAAGACTAACAATCTCTGGAAATGCTGCTGAATTACTAGCGATATTTTTAATCTAAAGACGCCGTGTATCTTACTGACATAAAACTATGTATGGGAGTTCGCCATTGTTCTTTATGACTACAAAAATGACGCAGACGGGAGGAGCACACGGTCTTCGCATATATTTTTTTGTACAATTTTGAGGATACGGTAATGGATTTCCTGATATCCCGGGGCAATCTAGGCCATTTAAATCTTTGCTGCATTTGCGGTGTTTTAAGAGACATTCCTAAATGTTTTACCTGCGAATACTGAAACGTTTGTTAACTTTGACAACAGATTAATTCTAATACTGCCTTCGTCTGGCACGAAGCAAATGACAAAAACAGCAATAGACTTAATCTGTCGTCAAAGTTAACAAACGTTTCAGTATTCGGAGGTTAGAAACTGTTGCAGCTTTTGAACGTTCCTGCCATAGTTATTACATTTTCTAGTATAGTTTTGGCAGTTAGTACTCATGTGAACGAAATAGGCCATGGCCATGTGGTAGTACCATGTGGCCACGGCTACCAGTACCAGTAAAATGGTTTACTTAAAATATAAAATAACTAGTAGTTCGCGCCGAAATGAGACCTGGCGACCCTATAACTTCACAACCCCTGGACCGATTCAGGGGGCTTATCCTCTAACTTTGAAATGTTCGTGGTTCTAATTGCGAGAGCATGCCTTCTCGCTCGTACCAACTTAGTCGCACTATGCGCGATCCCGCTCGCGCAACTCTCGCTTTCGCTTTCAGAGTTACGGGATAAGCCCATAGATCATATTCGAACTTACAAATTGTATTGAAATGTACTACTTGACTACAAAATTTCATAAAGATCAGATTAACGGTTCTTAAGTTATCGTCGGACACATATACATACAAACATATAAACATACATACAACTGCGAATTTGCCCCCGTAGACTCTGAGACCTTCGCTTCGCTCGGTCAATTAAACTTGTAGTGATACTTAAAAATCTATACCATAAACAAATTATGTTTCTTCAAATTAGTTCATACAAGCATTATACACCAAATTATGTAAAAATACTGTAATTATGTCAAGTACAGTCATATGGGAAAATCATTTGCTCTGAGTAATACTACCGTGGTTTCCCACAACTCCCACAGTATCCCCGTGCACCTGCACGAGCGCAACTCTTGCGTCCAACACAACAGACCTAATTACGCAAAAACTATCCAATATAGATTAGCTTGAACGGCTTAAGTGTGGTTGTAATTTATTGGAATTTAAGTATCTTGTGACGTGTGAGCATCTCTGCGTGTGAGGTACTTCAGTACTCTGTGTCCAGTACCCATGCTAGTATCAGAGAATTTAAAAAACTGACTTTACTGACCATTTTACGAAAAAATTGTCTTTTTCTGACCAGTTTCCACTCCTGTCTTTTTTAGGATTTTTGTTATGAACGTGTGGGGCCAACATTTTACAGATTAAATAAAAAAAGTTATTCCGTTTAGAGAGGAGCTAGATGCCTGTGACATACTTACCTAGTCGGGCGGCCGGCGGCGGAGCGATAGCAATAGCGCTACGTTTGCCCTCTGGATAGGTATTAGTAGTAGTAGGTCATAGTAGGTATACCTACTTGTCTGTGGTATGGCCACAAATTCATTAGTAATCCACGTAGTAAATTTTTGCAGTTTGGTGTCTAATGTTTTTGTGATTGAATCTGGGCGCAGACTAGGACCGATCAATGGGCGTTCGCTTATTTCGGAGGTCAAGATCCTCTTTGGGACCTTGAACAAGCACCCTGATGAGCAAGAAAGCGAACCGACAGAACAGAACAGATAGGTAGAGGTGAGGATCGATCGGCACTCGGCAGGATGGCATGTGTCAGCTAAGTAGAAGGTAGTGTTCACCCGCAGAGAGCGGCGGCCGCGGCGGAGAGAGCGCACCTGCAGAAACAGGAGACGGTGTCGTCAGCGGCGGCAGGGGGCGCGGGCGCGGGCGCGGGTGACGGCGGCACACTGCGGTACTTGACGCGCAGCACGCGCCTCGCCGCACGCGCGCCGCTGCGCCGCAGGATGCCGGCGGCGGCGGGCCAGCGCGCCGAGCCCTCACCCTCGCTCATCCTGCGCGCGTGACCAGCTTCCACCACCATGTACACTCACGCACAGTACCACGACTCGGGGCGCACACTCGCGAGGGCGCGCGCCGTACGACTGGCGGCGAGAGGGCCGCGAGGACGCGCCGGCGCCGCCGGTGACGTCACGCGTTATCACCACTCCACACCTGAGCCGCCCGCGCCCGCGCCGCGCAGCCTTCGCCCCCGTGATACCGACATGCGGCACCGCGCCGTTGTTTACTTATTGTCGCGTCATTTCGCGAGCTCTAGTCCCGCTAGCGTAAATATTATGTTCACTACGATAAAGGGTTCCCGCTGTCTTATTATAATTATGTAATATGGACCTTTGTTGTCTGAATTAAATGATTTGTATTTAGTAAAAGAGCAAATGGGAATTTAAATCAACAACAATCACACCAAAATCTTAAACGTTAAACGTCTTAAAAGAAAGATAGTTTTTATTCCAATAATAAAAATATTTTTAAAAAGAAACCTATCAGCGTGGATTATAGTTTATTGCGACCCTCTATTCCATACACAAGTATTCTACTGTTTTCTCCCAGAATAATGACACTAAAGAAACAAAAAAAATTGCCATAAAATGTATAATTACCACTGTCATGATCCTATGCCACTATCTATCCACTGCTATGAGCCTGTTTTTTTTTCAATAAAGTAAAAAAAATAACAGGAGCATGGCAGTGGTAGGTTGCACGTTCATTTTGTTTTTGTTTTTGCACGTTTCTTGGTTGTCCAGAAGCGTCATACGAAACAGTGTAATAATGTCATACGAAAAAGTTGATCGCGTGTTTTTCTAAGGGCGAGTTTCAAGAGAAAGTTTTTTTTATACCAACGAATGAAGTTGACTATGTTGACATATTCATTTCTGATGTGACATAGTTCTATACGCCGCTATCAGCCTGCGAAGATGAGTTTCAAGGGAGACTGTTATCCAGAAAAAGTTGACTTTTTTCGAGGTCGGCCATTTCACTGGGCGGCCTCGGGACAAAGCTTCTTCTCTACTTCTTGTAGTGCGTGTGTTTGTGTTAGACGACGACGACCAACTTACGGGACGCCAACTCGGCTTCCAATTGTAGCCGTTGCTATTCAACACACCTCTGATTTGATCTATCTCAGTATCCAGGTGTTCCTGATCGTATAATTTCAATGTTATATTTACAAGCGACCGTGGTACTGATGCTAGATGCTCTGGGTGGTGATGTGAATAGGCCCTGAAATACCTATCCGTGTGCGTTGGTTTGCGGTACACCGTGTGAGATAGTCGGCCATGAGAATCACGTTTCACCAACACATCAAGAAAAGGTAGAGCTCCCTCACGTTCCCGTTCCACCGTTATAGTAACTTTCGGATGAATGCTATTCAGGTGTCTTAATAGACAATGCCATACACGTCATCTACATAGTGCCACCATTGTCTCGGCTTATACGGAGTATGCGCTAATGCCAACTCTTTGAACTACTCTATAAATTACACTGGCTAACACTGGAGCTATAGGAGAGCCCATCGCAACGCCGCTGTCCACCTGTAAGTAGAAGTCCCCTTTCCACACAAAATATCCACTCGGCAGAGAAGAACGTATCAGCTCTATATACCTACCTACTCGGTTTGGGGATGCATTGTATCAAATCGGATAAGATATTGATCGTGTCCACTATCGGTATATCTGTAAAGAGTGATATTACGTCGGGTTTAGTCCTCGGAACTGAGACTCGGACGTTGTGCTCTCAAATACAAAGTAGAACACGAATTTCCACACAAAGTTTTATCCAAGAAGATTGTAGGTAAAAATGGAGTCAACACTCCTAATACCTATTAAAGTCAAATACCTAAATATTGCTTTCTTGCTCAACTGTCGTGTGTCTGTCTCTTTCTTTTTTAAGTATGGTGTTTACGGTATTTATATGTAAAAATTAAAAACTCCCGATAAATGGGTAAACTAAAATTTAACAAAACTTCACCCCCGGCATGAATCCAGCCTTAGAGTCAGAGAGAATCACCAGACCCGATAATAGCCTATCTAGCTCTGGGGTGTGAACCCAGTTTCGACACGTCCTTGCCTCACACATCACCAAAACCAAAAGGAAAATATTATCATCGTCATCATCATCATCATCTCAGCCGTAGGACGTTCACTGCTGGACATAGGCCCCGATTGATTTCGATAAAGAGCGGTTTGAAGTGGTTCGCATTCTGCGCGTTCCTGTAGTCCTTATTAGGTCGTCTGTCCACCTTGTGGGTGGACGTCCTACGCTGCGCTCGCCGGTACGCGGTCGCCATTCAAGAACTTTAGAGCCCCATCGGCTCAGTTCTGCGAGCTATGTGCCCTGCCCACTGCCACTTTAACTTGCTAATCATCTATAGAGAGACGTTGTGTATTATCAGGTAGGGTACCGTGAGCTGAACCATATTTTGGCGCAATAAGGTTCGCGGTCGCGGCTGAGTTGCACCTTACTTATACTAGTAGTTCGCGGCGAACTGAGACCTCGCGACCCCTATATCTTCACAACCCCTGGACCGATTGTGCTCATATTTGAACTTAAAAATTGTATTTAAATGAACTACTTGCCTTGCCTTAAAATTTCATGAAGATCGGATCAACGGTTCGCAAGTTATCATCGGACATATATACACACAAACATACGAGCATACAAACAAATGCCGATTTGTCCCAGTAAACTCTGAGACCTTCGCTTCGCTCGGTCAAAAATGCGCACATAAAAATACTGACCAGCAGGGTGCTTAGCCCTCCGGGAGCCGGATAAAGTAATTAACAGATTTCTGGGTATCGGATATTGTGGCAGCACCGACGCCATATGTCAACAAGACGTAAACTGTCATGGTGGATTGTTATTGATTGACTAATATAAACAAAACAGTTTTAGGAAGTTTAAATGATAATAATCGAAAAAAATGGTGCCAAGATGTGTAGTGCGTGGTTAAGGAAGCGAATGGCATTAAGGAACTCACGTAATATATCACGCGTAAGTGTTAAAACTGCAATTTTATCCAAATGAACTAATTCGAACGTTTTCATTAAATAACTAAAGCAACTCTATTAGCAGTGTCAAGTTAAGGACTTCCTATCAGAATAATTTGCATGTAGGTTGAATTTCTGTTTATTTTACTTACATACAATTTCATTCATTTCGCAAAGATATTGTTCATTTAAAAATGTTGAGTAGGATAGCGTAGGGTTACCATAAAAGAGATTTTACTGGGAATTTCCAGAATTAATATGCTCAGAAACCGAGTTAGCTCAAGCGAAGTGAAGTCGGATGACATCATAACTTAGGATTTAAAGGCCGTGTACAACTTGCGGCATGATAATGGTCCAGCCAGGTGGACAAAATTGGATGCGGTGCTGGCGAGACAGCAATAAAATAATTTGGGCAATATAATAATATGTTTTAGGCAGCCAAAAAATAAAGACCGTGTGGTTGCAACCGTGGGGACACCGTCATAATAATTATGCTTACATAAATTAAGATGCTCCGTTATGTATTTTTTTGTTTTGTTTTTAGATTTCCTAAAGACAGTGATCGGAGGAAATTATGGTAAAAGTACCGTTAAGAACGAAATTTTATGAAAGTGCGAGAATTTGTAGCTTACATTTTAATGAAACTACGATGTCACACTACCTACTACCCGTCACGATGTCACAGGGAAACATCTAAAGCAAACTGCAGTTCCATTTTCTAAATATGGTCTATCCTTAACGGAGGACGGATACAAAGAAGCTAAATGTTAGGTTTAATGTTATCAAAAGGTTTAAAATGTAAAAGAATATGTAAACACAGTCATAATAATTATGCTTACATAAATTAAGATGCTCCGTTACTAATTTTATTTTTTTCTTTTCTTTTCTTATTAGATTTCCAAAAGACAGTGATCAGAGGAAATTATGGTTAAAAGTACTATTGAGAACAAAATTTATAGCTTACATTTTAATGAAACTACGATGTCACACTACCTACTATCTACCACGACCTGTCACGCTGTCTCAGGGAAACATTTAAAGCGAACTGCAGTTCCATTTCCTAAATATGGTCTATCCTAAACGGAGGATGGATACAGAGGAGGTAAATGTTATCAAAAGGTCTAAAATGTATAAAAATTTGTAAAGGTATTAAAATATGTAAAACTATTTAATAAAAAATATATTATTAATAAATAGGTATATTGTTTCTTTGATTTTACCTTTCGTTTACCTCGTTCATTAGTCGTGAAAAAATATTGCAATATGGTGAGTATCGTGTATCATCAGACTGTGTCCCGGTTTTGAACAAACAATTATGGCCACCATATTAGAACGAGACACACACACCACATTTGAGCAAGAAAGCAATATTTAGGTATTTGACTTTAATAGGTATTAGGAGCGTTGACTCCATTTTTATCTACAAGCTTGTTGGTTTTATCCCATATGTAAAAAATAAAAATTAGTGGCTGAAATGACTTTAAAACTTTTTTATATTTTTTTATTTTATAAGGAACTCCTGGTTTTTTCACGCTTCTTGACCGGTCGGGATGATTGCTATTGCAATATCCTAATTCTGATTTTGATATTTCGATTTTATGTTCATACAAATGGAACCTGTTGATAAGAACAGAAAAATCTCCGAAACAGTATCTAAATCATGGAAAAATTCGTCACCGCGATTCAGAAAAGACTCGTGTCGCCATCTATTGGCGACCCGACGTAAATTGGCTTTGCAAAGGTACTCAACGTTTATGAATATTGCGTAATATAGCCAGTTTCCTTGAACCGATTTTAAGGAAACAATGTTTGTTTATAAAGTGTAGGACATCACAAACCATTTGATAGAAAACCGCATCTCAACCCATCTCTTAATTTTACAAACTCTCGACATAATCAATAAACCAGCTGCAGCTGAATGTTGTGCACTAAGCAGCCGGCGCGGTACGTTCCGTGGTTCAAGTTATAATAACATTTTCTTATTTTCTTAAATTGTGTCACGACTTCAATATTCCTGCACCGATTTTGTGAAACAAAACCTATGTTAAGCGTCGGAATCTACAGAACATGTTTTAAAAAACATCATGTAAATCCGTGCCTTAGTTTCTGAGTTTATCCCGGACAGTCACAAATTTTGAAAACTATATTTTTGGGTTCTGTTCCTCCCAAGAACTCCTAAAAAAAATATTTTCAAAAATATCTTCAATAAAAAGTAATCCTCTTGTTATGTAGTATCCTCCTCTTGTTGTATAGTATTATTATAAGTATAGGTTGTTAATATCATAAATCGGTATGAACCGTATCCCGAATTAACAAGTGTCTAAATATGGCCGTATTTTTTGATGGCGTGGACTTATAAGCTTGATTTTTATTACATTTCCAAGGGACCGTAGGTAGATACTACTGCTACTTATTTGAACTCGATACTTCCGCGTTCCGGAGAAAAACTGTCTTGACAGACAGACAGACAGACGGTAGGACAGACGGACGACGAAGTGATCTTATAATGGTTCCTTTTTCCTTTTGAGGTACGGAACCCTAAAAAGAGGAATCCACACACCAATCTCAGCGGCAGCAGCGCCGAGATAGCTACATCGTGAAGAATTCATAGTTAAACTAATTATCTCACTATAATGTTTTTGAAAAGAAAGTATTCCGAAAAAAAAATACGAAAAGAATTAATACATTTACTGAATGATAGGTAAAAAAATGTGTGAACTGATAAGTTTCAATACGGTCATGTCGACGATAACGCCATCTGGCTTTTTTTGTCTTGTAATATTAAAAAAAGTTTGGTTTCTTAAAATCTGCGCAAAACTTGTCTTCAACAAAAGGCCGGCTTACTAACGCGGCACAGCAAAAGGTTTTTGAAATCTGAAGGGATTGTGAATAGGGCATGTAATACCGGAGCGATTTTCAATACCGGTATTGGGTCCGGTATTAGACCTCAATACCGGAATACCGGTATTAGTACCGGTATTGGTGGTTTTTGTAAACTTTGTAAGCTTTACTTGATATCAGTTGCCATTTTTATCAAATCTCTTTAAGGACACTGAAAATTAACAAAATACGAATAAATTGACTTCCATCATCATTATAATCAACCAGAAGGCGTCCATTGCTGAACAAAAGCTGCCTCTTAAAGTGCCACACTCTTAGACCTCACTGAACAACAATTTTCCACTTGCATCCACCGGTTACCCGCGACTTTCAAAACGTCTCGGTCCACCGATTAAATCTAAAGATTTTTCATAGTCTACAAATGCCAGACATATTAGCTGATTATGCTCGTCAGTCTTCTGTATAATCTGGCGGAGTGTGTGCACGTGCTCTATGTTGCCAATGCCTTTGAACAACAAACAAGCGACATATCTACTAATCTGGTATACTGTAAAAGAAAAGTACCGAGTAGCAAGCACGTCTTAGAGCCTAACGAGGATATTAACATACGCTTTAGATGGTTATGCCGTCATATCGAGTACTTTTAACCCATTACCGGTATCCCGGTATTGAAACGCTCAATACCGGTATTGTAATACCTGTTCGTAATACCGGTATCACACAATACCGGGATACCGGTATTCATGCCCTAATTGTGAATCGACAAGCCACGGGTTTCATCGACTTCGTTCAGAAACCTTGGGCAAAGTGGTAGGGCTCTCTCCACCTGGGGAAGTACCACACCCTTGCCGGTTATTCAACCGCCAAGCAGTAGTGTGCAAACATTACTGTGTTCCAAATTGAAGGGCAATGTTTCCAGCGTAATTACTGGGCATAAAGAGATTTAACATCTAATATCTCATGCTGACGAGCGCAGTGCATTGCCACTCATGGTTTTGAAATGTTGAAGTTTAAAATTCTGAGTGGCACTGAATTCTTATGGGCAGGAGCAACCTGCTCGACCCATCACCAAGTTTAAAAAAAAAAACAATGAATACCATTCCGTTGCGTTGAGGAGCGCCGGTCTTTACATTTAGGGGACTGAGTCACCCTCGTCCGTGGGAAGGCACCCTTATTTTTTGTGATACCCCACACGTGGTCCCCGGGTGGTGCTAAACAGGTGACAACACACTGGTGGTAGGCTTCGGCCGGGGCTAGTGACCACCCACCGGATAAAGTCATGCCGCCAAGCGGCCTAGCCGTGTTCCGGCATGTTGTCTGGTGACACCGTTCGGGAAAACGGGTCGGAATAGTTGCTCCACTGCTGCAAGACCGACCTGACTTACGCCATAATGCTGCATCGGGTAGCTAGTCGCGGAGGGTAGCGGGATCCGAGGCACGGTGCACCGCTGGCCGACCGCAGTCAGTAGTGGGCCCAAGTAGTGTGCTAGCCACTCACGAAAGGCTGCCCCGCCAACTAGCGAAAAATCCCGGGATGCGCCATCGTGCCGGTCGGCGACCGGATGAAAGGGCCCGATGGACATCCCCGGGGGGGCTCGGGCGTCCCCGCAGTCTCCAGACTAGTTCCCCAATGGTGTAGCGTAGCGGCGTATGTCTACTGGTCAGCAGCATGATGCCTCATTCCACTGCCGTTTTCCCACCGAATCGCCCGACTAAAAACATTAATGAACAAGTACAACAAAAGGAAAAAGGTTATACAGCGGCTGCACGCCCTTTCACTTAAAGTGCACCTCTCAAATATTCGAGGTCTGCACTCAAATATCGTGCCAGTCCACCACCATCTTGAGACTGAAAAACCTTCGCTCTTGTTCCTGACTGAGACGCAGATTAGTAGTCCGTCCGACGTGGCTTACCTATCGTACCCAGGTTACTCCCTAGAGCACAATTTCAAGCCTCGTGCTGGAGTGTGCCTGTACGCCCGGGACGACCTCTGCTGTCGGCGTCTCCGTCACTTCGAAGACCCCAGATTCTCGGTGCTGTGGGTGCTGGTGGACACAGGAATAGAGAAGATTCTTTATGCCTGTATCTACCGGTCACACAGCGGAGATCAGGAGACGACCAGGCTCGCCGATTATCTGAGTGAGGTGGCGGATGCGGCTCAACTAAAGTACCCCACAGCCCAATTAGTGTTACTGGGGGATTTTAATGGCCACCATAAGGAGTGGCTTTACCCATACCGGGACACCGACCATGCTGGGTTAGAGACGCGAAAGCTTGCTCTAGCGTTAGATCTCACCCAGCTGGTCCAGGGTGCTACAAGGGTGCCTGACGTTGAAACGCATACACCTTATTGCTTGGACCTTCTGCTGACAACTGATCCAGACCGCTACTTAGTGTCAGTTTCTTCACCATTGGGTAGCTCCGACCATTGTCTGGTGAAATCTGTGTCTGTCTACTCCCCGCCCGATCGCAACCCCAGGGGCAACAGGCGGGTATGGCGATACAAGTCAGCAGATTGGGATGAGATGCGTAGTTTCTTCGCGTCTTATCCTTGGCAGTCTGTGTGCTTCTCATCTGGCGATCCCTCGACTTGCGCAGATGCTGTGACTGATGTGTTACGTACGGCTATGGAATATTTTATTCCCTACGCCGAAGTACCATTGGCCGGCAAAGCTCGTCCTTGGTTTGGACCTCAATGTTTTCATGCTGAAGCACTGAAACATGAGGCATATCTATCCTGGGTCGATGCTCGAAACCGTAAGGCGAGGGATATGCGTCAGAAGAAGAAAGCGTTTAACAGGGCTGCCAAGTCATGTAAAAAGGTTCTTCAGAGGGCTCGCTTTGACCACATTAGCCGAATAGGAAAGAAACTGGCTTCGTACCCTGCGGGTAGTAAAGCGTTTTGGTCCCTAGCTAAATCAGTCGAAGCGAACTTCTGTCGCCCCTCACTTCCTCCACTGTTGAAACCTGACGGGACGCTGGCTCATGCCGCTGCGGAGAAGGCAAACTTGTTTGCTTCTCAATTTGCGGAATCTTCACGTCTAGATGCTGGTAGCGCGATTCCTCTAACATCTTCTGGCAATACGACATTTATGTCTGATATTCGCATTCGCCAAACAGAGGTTCGTAAGACGCTACGCAATCTGGACGTGAATAAGGCCAGTGGCCAGGATGGTATTCCAGCTATAGTTCTGAGGACCTGTGCACCTGAGCTGTCTCCTGTACTGACACGCCTCTTCCGCCTCTCTTTAAGGACTGGTCGAGTGCCGAAATCTTGGAAGCTTGCTAACGTGCAACCTGTGCCTAAAAAAGGTAGTCGCGCCGACCCTGTAAACTACAGGCCAATCTCGGTCACGTCCATACTCTGCAAGACTATGGAACGTGTCCTCAACAACAGGCTCCTGGCATACCTAGAATCTAATGACCTCCTCAGTGACCGTCAATACGGGTTTCGCCGAAACCGGTCAACTGGGGATCTTCTAGCGTATGCCATTCACATCTGGAGTGAGGCTGTCGAGAAACACGGGGAAGCGCTCGCCGTTTCTCTCGATATCTCGAAAGCCTTCGACAGGGTTTGGCACGACGGCCTTATTAGCAAGCTTTCCTCCTACGGCTTGTCCACCGGCTTCATTGCTTGGATATCTGACTTCCTGAAGGATCGGTCGATTCGAGTGGTCGTCGATGGCTGCTCGTCCGACGAAAAGGCAATCAATGCCGGTGTTCCTCAGGGGTCGGTGCTCTCTGCGACGCTCTTCCTGCTGCACATTAACGATCTGCTTAGGCCCGGTACCTTTGGGTACGCAGACGACAGCACTGTTGTAGAAAGCTACATATCCAATGCACGAGCCAGTGGACCTGAAATCCAGTCTTTAAGAGTGGCCATGGTCGAGCGCTTGAACTTGTCCCTTAAGGCAGTCTCGGACTGGGGCGATGCCAACCTGGTCATGTTCAATGCAGCTAAGACCCAGGCGTGTCTGTTCTCCGCTAAAAGGAAGCCATTCGATCTGGCTCCTTCCTTTCGAAACGTAATCGTGCCTATAACCGATCATATTGATCTCTTGGGCGTTACTCTGACTCCAACCCTCAACTTTGGCTGTTACATTGAGTCAAAGGCTCAATTAGCTGCCAAGAAGCTGGGTATCCTCTCGAAGGTGCGTCGGTATTTCACGCCGGAACAGTTGCTTTCATTATACCAAGCGCAAGTTAGGTCGTGCATGGAATACTGCTCGCACCTTTGGGATGGATCGGCTAAGTACCAGCTTGAGACGTTGGAGTCAATCGAGAAGCGTGCCAAGAGAATCATTGGCGATGACTCCCTGGCGCGGACCAAGCTACAAAGTCTTGGTCATCGGCGAAAGGTAGCTAGCCTCTCGGTATTTTATAGGATACATTTCGGGGAGTGTGCTTCGGATTTGCATGATCTAATTCCCCCCTGCCCATTCTTCTATCGGACTGCCAGGAGCTCAAAAAAGCGACACCGTTTCATGGTAGATATACCAAAAACTCGTACGAAACGGTTTGATTCCACTTTCTTTATTCGAACTGCTGAACAGTGGAATGCGCTGCCCGAGTGGGTTTTTCCTGATAATTATAATTTGGGTGTCTTCAAGTCGCGAGTGAATCGGTTTCTTCTAGGCAAGCGTGCTCCATCGTAGGCTGCATCCTCGTTTACCATCAGGCGTGATGGCAGTCAAACGCAAGCCTATAAATAATAATAAAAAAAAAAAAAAAAAAAAAAAAAACATCTGTAAACGACAAGTAGTGGAAGACTTTTTTAGTATTTAAGTTTTGAAGTTTTTTACATCGTATTTGTTCTTGGGCAAAAGTCCCCACTAAATGACTCTTATGCTATGGAACTTTGGACGGCCGTTGGTGTGTTGCGCTATCCGGGTACACTTGCACCGTATAATCTTCCACTCCAGGGAATCACAACGCGAACCTAAAAAAACAGTACCTAGTGGTTTATCTGGTAGCAATGTACCACAGAAATATTCTAGCGGCGATTATACGCCGCACATGTTCACTAGTACACTTTATTTACCGCCGATCTACCCGTAAATACGACTGCCAAGGTAGTCACAAATGCGGACGAGACTGCTACCCTGACTTCTCATACGGACCCAAATATATCATCGCAGATTTTGCAGAGTGATTTAAACAATGTAGTGAATTGGCTCAAGGCTCGCATCAAGGTCAATGAATCTAAATCAGCCCATGTCACATTTACGAAACGGCGTGATACATGTCCACCAGTAGAAATGAATGGAAGTCAAATACCAC
The DNA here is from genome assembly GCA_947579745.1 of Apocheima hispidaria. NCBI lineage: Eukaryota > Metazoa > Arthropoda > Insecta > Lepidoptera > Geometridae > Apocheima > Apocheima hispidaria. The sequence goes on along the minus strand of OX388150.1, from coordinate 16,621,348 downwards.
AAGTTGAAGAAACAAAATACCTTGGCATACATCTAGAAAAATGACTCACTTGTCAAAAGTATATAGTATTCTCAAAAAGAAAATAGCTTGGTGCTAAGAAAATACCAGTGGATGTTAGGAAAACAATCAAAATGAAATCTAGAGAACAAGATGCTGATATACAAAGCAATCTTAAAACCATCCATGGTGTCCAGTTCTGGGGAACAGCGTCAAAAACTATCCTTAATATACAACAACGGTTCCAATCAAAGGTGTTGCGAATGATCACTGATGTTTCCTGGTACGTTACAGCTAAGTCATTGCACAAGAGCCTGAAAATTACTACAGTGGAAGAAGAAATAAAGAATAACGCCGTAACATATCAAAAAAGACAGCATCGTCAATTCGTCACCCGCGGCAAGAAAGCCGCGCCGAGCACGACGAGACGAGCATGTCACACTGATGTTAAGCTTCACGCCTGCCTGCAATTCAGGGCCATCCAGAATTTTGAACTTCAACAGTTCAAAACCATGAGCGGCAATGCACTGCGCTCTTCACCATGAATTAGCTTGTTAAATCTCTTTATGTTCAGTAATTACGCTGGAAACATTGCCCTTCAATCCGGAACACTGTAATGTTTGTTTGTTGGCGGTAGCATAAGTGGCAAAAGGAGTCGTAATACCCCAGGCGGACTCTGCAGAAGAGCCTACCACTACTAAACCTAACCCAAGACCTAAAAAAAATAAAATAATGAGGCACGCATTCCTCACGTCAGATGCGTCACTTCTGACAACGACTAAAATAAATGTCATTTTGTCTACAATGTGTCTACAATATACAGATGGATTTAGAAGGGGATGATAAAAATTATATACTAAAACATCATTTTTTTTTTTTAAATAAAGTCTTCTCTGTAATTTTTATATTAAAAAAAATATTGAAAAGTGTGACCAATATAGCAAGAATCGGGGAAGCCGGTCCTTGGGCCTGGCCACGAGCGTGCCGCTAAAGTGAAATCTTAGAGCGGGGCGGCAATCAAATGTTTTGTTAAAATTAATTATATAACCATTGATATTTTCAATTTTGGTTCGCTTCACTCAGTAAAAATTTTAGTTAAAAAACGATTAAAATAAGTGTTGTACAAATCAGTATCATTCAGTTGAGTTAAAAAAAAAATTTTTTCTTTTGTCGTGGAAAAACCCATTAAGTATTATTATTGAGTAAGCTAGGTTCACTGTTAAGTTTTTATGCATACAATATATTTGTTAAATTATGTTAAAGTATAAGCGTTTTGCATAACGCTGTTTGTGAACTTAAATAATAAAAAAATGTATAAAGCAAGTCACGCGGTGCGGCGCGCTCAGTGAACAAAATGTACGGGTGAATGAGCGCGATGCCACTACCACCCACGGTACAGAGCGATAAAGACAGCGGCGTAGGGGTGTAGCATGGAGCGGGGCGGCGACGAACAAAATAGTATTAATTTTGAAGCGAAAAAAAAATGTGATTTGAAAAGTGATGGGGTATTAGTACTCTAATAGTGATAATATAATCATAATAATATCTAGGATAGCATGGACTAGAATTTTAATTAATTTCCTGGTTTAGTTATAACTAGCTGATGCCGGCGACTTCGTACGCGGGTTAAGGGCTTAGAACTGAGACTCGGACAATGTGCCCGAGACAATGTGGTGAGTTGCGCAGCAAGCATGCAAGTCGCACGTTGTCGGTCGGTGTGGCGCTTTAAGGGGGAGGCCTATGTTCAGCAGTGGACGCCTCCTGGCTGATAATGATGATGATGATTACACACACCTCGGTATAGGTATTTATGTTATGCGAATACAACACATGATCCCAGAGCGAGCTCTCTCTAGTTATTGAGTACAGTGTGGCAAGGAGCAGTAAATTTTCGGGACATCGCGATGTACTGCGGTGTCACCTCTAGTAGTAGTAGTACGTAAACACATACACTACATACTAAAAAAAAATTCTTGATCAAAACCACTTTTAACCGATATAATTTAGTCAAAATCACTATTACCAAAGACAACCTACACGAGAAGAATAACCATCTCATACAAAAAAGTGTAACCCTGAAAAAATTTTTAAAACTAAATTACTACGTAATTAGTCACCTCATGTCCAAAACACAATAAAAGCCGATGTAATATTGTAATTATAGAAACATAGTATTTGTATGTCTGCTATTTAAGGTTACTTAGTTCAAATTAGATTGCAACAAACAACGTAAATAATGTTTCTAAAAATAATGTTTTCTACGCCATCTCTTGAGAACGTAACGAGTTATGGAAATAAAATATAAAATTGCTATATATTCTCACGGGATATTTGCCACAATGTAACCCATGATTTTTTGATTATAACCCATGAGTACTAATATAATAGTAATGTAGTAAACCACCACAAAAGTCTAAAACGTGTTTAAAATATAAAATTATTAATTTTGCTGTTTTTTTTTTCCTGTTTCGTCTGCAATCAGTCCCAGGACTTTGAGCAGGTTTGGTGAAGTTTCTTTGTCGTGCAGAGTTGGTTTCCCATAAGAAACTTCTGTTCTGCATCATCATATCCTATGTGTTGTGGTTGTCATTGATATTTCTTTTTTTAAGTCTCTTTGGATAAGCTGTCTTGACTAGTCATGCTGCCAGTATATTTGGAAGGTTTACAAATCTGCCCTTGTATGTCTTCTAGTGTAGCTTTATTTCTTCTGCAACTGTTCTGATTTCTAGGATGTCATGCAATTCTGTGTTTTTAAGAATCCAATGGTTCATTTGATATGTTCTTGATTATTCCGATTTGTGCTCTTTGGGTATGTTTTGGGTTGAGACATTAGCAGAGCCCCACAGTCGGATGCCATATGTCCAAATTAGTTTTAGTATTGTCTTGTAGTTTGTTGTCAATAGGCAGTTTTGAGCTTCTGCCTAGTAGCCTGTAGAGACCTTTGTATTCCAGGCTGAGTTGTCCTCTCTTTGCTGTGATGTGCTGTGTGTCATGTCAGCATGACAGACGGTGATCCAGGTGCATACCCAACTACTTAATGGAGTCGCTGTGAGGTAATATGCTATTTCCTACATGCATAGGCGGACATGTTTCCCTTTTGAGTGCAAACATTATGTGGACTGACTTCAAGGCACTTGCTCTGATGCGCCGCTTCCTCAGCCAGATTTCTACGTCATTAAGACTGTTCTGTAGGAGTTGGAATGCTGTTTGCGGATCATTGCTGGTTGCCATTATAACTGTGTCATCTGCATATGTCGCAATAGTTGTGTGTTCTAATTGTAGAAAGCCAGCAGTAAGCAAATATTGGGTGGAGTACATGACTAAGAACCGATCCGGACGCGCGCGTGTCACGCTTATAGCATTCCTTGATAAAGGTCACTGAATGTGAACGAAACTATAGTCGGAATAGCACACTTAAGGCGCGGCCTGATCGTGATTTGAAATGAGTATTGTACCCGCTCAAAGTTCCAAGATTTAAAGTTGAAAATCGCATATCATAGTTGATGAAAAAAACGGAAAATTGTAGTTTTTCATTACTTTTTTGCCGATTATCAGAAAGAAATATACAAATCAAATAAAAAAAAAACTACCTCGTTCGCCATATAAGCCACTAGCCTGGGTATTTAATTAGTAAAAGAAAATTTGTAGTTACCGCTGAAATTTCAGAGCTTTTGATTTCAGAAGGGTCCATCACAGGGTCATTTTGCAATTTTTTATTTTGTAACTAAGACAGAGTTTCGGAATTCTATTTGGTTAAACATATTTTTAGTTTTATTTTATACATGCAGTATTTTTCGTAGCTGATTATTTAAACTTCAAACTAGGCGCTCAAAATACTATAGTTGTAGTTTTTATGCTTTGACCTCGCCTTAATTTAACGTGAGTATTCCCCTTTTATTCAAACAAATACCATACTGTGTCAAAACCACGTCAGTTTTCATTGGAAAATATTCTTAATTTATAGAATTAAATATTATTATTAATTTATTTCTTACCAATTCATTAACCATTTAATTATGTAAACTAGTCTAGCTCGTGTTAACTAGACTCGTGTTCTGTTCAAAAGTGTATCTAAATGCACGTTAGCTCAAATTGATATGATATAATAAATTGATATATATAAATTAAGTCTTAAGACTAGTTCACATAACAAAACGGTTAATGAATTGGTAACAAAGAAATTGATAATTGATATGACAGATTCTATGTATTGAGAATATTTTCCAAGCACACTTGTCCTTTAAAATCATTAATTGTGTAATATCCTGTTTTGAGTAGAATATTAAAAATATTCTACTCGTATTAACTTCTATTCCACTGTTGTAGCTTCAGAACATATCTGATATAAGTACAGGTAAGGTTAATATTGTAGAATCACACACACTTTTTTTTACCCGACTGCCCAAGAAGGAGGGTAATGTTTTTGGTGTGTATGTAAGTATACAAGTAAGTTTGCGTGTTCCAATACTGCCTCCTGTAGCCTAAGCGGCTTGAACAACTTTGACCGGTGAGGTGTCGTTGGATTCATCTTTATGTCTGTGAAGTGTCATATAAGATACATTTTGCAGTCGGGTATTTTGTTTTTCTTTTAATAATATTATGTTAGTTAAATCATTTGCCGATCGAAACGAGCCCAGTCCTGGGAATAATGAATTTTAATTATTTCATGTCTTAGCAATTATCACGTTTTCTAAGATATTTTAAAAAACTCTGTCTAAAATAATAATAATATTTAGTAGAATGTTTACTGTTGTTTTTTTTCTTTGCTCTGTCCATCTACATACAGTACTGTAATCTGACTTGTTTCAATCATAGAAAGGATTTCTCCAAACAAAAATCCCAACACACATTCTTGAATATAATACAAACTCGTAGGCAACTAGTCACCAAATATATATTTGTAATATGGTAGTTTGGTGGTACGCGTTTCCAAAAGTAAGTACTTTATGTATGCTCTGATAGTGTACTTAGCTGTCCCTTAATAATTGTGATGTTTTCTGTCAGAGGTGAAGTTATTCGATTATATAATTTCAGGTATAATTAAATTGAACGATAGTGGTCGCGTACGGCTCGGATAAAATAAATAAGGCGAGCCAGGGAGCGAGGTTCTCCGAGGAAGCTCGGCCTCGTCACAACGAGCACTCACCCCATGAACCAGTCGACGGTGTCGCGCAGGTATTCTGGAAGGCGCTCCAGCTTGACAGATTCTTTTCGCCTCGCTTCACAACAAAAAATACCGAACACGGACTGAGGCCTCGGCAAGTCCCTCGTCTAACTGACCACTGTCACTCTCTGTCTCATCACAACTTCTTACGAGCTTCTAATCCGATATACCTAGAGATCTAAGTAACAGTTTTAAGCGACCACCGAAACTAATGTTAAGTAGAGCGTGTCGCAGTCGCACTAAACTTGTCAAACCCTTTCATTGGGATTTTCTTTTCATTGAAATTGTTCGAGCAGCTGATCTTTACTCGCCATGTTGCGCAACTCCAACATTTATTTTTAGAGAAAAGTGTACTTTATTTACGTTAAACCTCGAAAAATACTAAACATAGCTCAGTTGTTTAATTGACACAACTAAATAACACGAAAAACAGTTACAGTTCTAGGAAACAAAAATAAAACGCACGTCTCGATCTCGATAGAAAATTTTGATTTTTTAGGGTGGCAACTTGTCTAACGGGAGATGTATTCCTCCACGGACCCGATACGGGAGTTTTTGGCGGGAACGTGAAGAAATCATGTCGCGTCTTTTTATTATTTTCCAAAACTTGTGTTATTTCGAGTGTCTATGTGTAAAAACGGTGAATTTTTACCCGTTAAGTGTTCGTGAACATGCACGAGTGTTGGTGAATGGTATAATGTCGTGAAACGTGAATTTTCGTGTTGTTTCCAAAACTCCATAGAAGGCTCTAGTAAAGTTTTCACCACTTTACTGGGGCATGACTTGGACTTGACCGTGACTATGACTTGTTTGATAATATCTAACAAAACTTGAGAATATATATGTATACTTGACACTGGCAAATGCATAAGACGTGCGACGCCAAAATCCTCTTAGGAGAAAAAAAAAAAAAAGGACCCGATAATTAACGACCCAATAATGTACAGCCTGATATTCCATGTACTGGTACATTAATTATCTGGCTGCACAGTATTGAATGCATACGTCCATGATTGGATGTACAATATCATGCCGTACATTATTGACACGGGCCGATAATGTACAGCCTGGTAATGTACGACCTGATAAAACGTGTACTTTTTAGGTACGTGGATTATCGGCTATACATTTTTGGCTGTACATTCCAGCAAGCTTATCCCGTAACTCTAAAAGCGATAGTGATAGTGCGCGAATGGGACCACGCATATTGCGACTAAGTTGGTACGAGCGGGATGTCATGCTCTCGCAATCAGAATCACGAACGTTTCAAAGTTAGAGGTTAGCCCGCTGGTCATGCTTTATTGGCACGTGATGATAATGTACGGCTTGTATTTTACGACCTGATAATTGACAGCCCGGTACACCAATTATCGGTCCTTGGAGGAATGAAATTCCAGGCCGTACAATATCGGGTCGTACAATATTGGGCTGTACATTATAGACACCCCCAAATATCCAAGCCCAAATATAGTGGCACATGGCCTGACCTGACATCGTTTGAAAGAGATGGCTATATATAAGTTTCTGGGGGAGCGAAAGGGAGAAGCTATAACCTTAATAGTTTGTTTCTTTTGCTCCCGTGAAATTCAATTTTAGCTGTCCCTTTCACACGTGTCAGGTCAGGTAGTAGACATGTGTAGACACCCTTACGGGAAAAGCCCATAGGTCCGCCTGTTCCTAGTCCATTCAGATACTTGACCAAAATACCTATTCCACCTAGTATTAATAAAGTCTGGGTTTCATACTTCAAAGTACGTATGGCATATCATGCCTTCCTTCGCGTATTATCCAGTACAATGCATGCGTATATATGTGTATTAGGGAGGTCCACAATTTTTTTTTTTTTGTTTTTTGGTCTGGCCACCTTTAGAATCTGTTACGACTACCCTCAGTATTTCTACAAAAAAAAAAAATACGATTACCTAGTTTGATTCTAAAGCGGTGCTCAAGGCGAATGAATATTTTCATTTTTTTAAGAAATAGTGTACTGAGATTTTTCTTGATTATGGTCAAATGTACAAGTTAAAGCTAAACTTGGCATTTTAAAATAGAGTTTATAAAGCATTTAAGTAATCGAAGTGATAAAGATAAAGAAATTCAAAAGATGTTATTCTATTTATAAAAATACAATTCAAAATAGGGTTACCAACACGTCATAAATACGAAATGTATCTCTCGGTTGTCGCCTTTGGCTTTCGCGATTTGGAGTATTATGCGACTCAATCAGCTTCCAACTCAAAGACAAGTATTTTACGTTTTCATCAATTCCTAAACGTAAATAAACTTAGGTGCTTAAATTGTGCTTCAGACCATCTAGCTCTCCAAAAATACTGTTATACAAAAGACTCAAAGTTGTATGGCAGAATATTTCGCACGAAAACTACGAAGGCCTGAATTTGACAAAAGATATAGAATCGTTTGCAAAGCAAATTAGAATCTCTCAAAAGTGCTGCAAGGGGTCAGAATTAAATCCGAGATGACAATCAGGAGCTTATTGAGCTTACTACGATTGTACTATTTGAACCACCAGCAAACATTCATTGACGGTCTCCAGGTCCAATAAATCATGCACGCTGGATGACAATGCTCCTACCACGTATACCACGTATATCTTCTTATTCAAAAGACAGAATAACATTTTCAAGGTGACAAAGAAAGAAAAGCGGCAGATTTTCCGATTTGTGAGTTTTGGTGCTCTCGTTTACTCTAAAGCTTGGATCGAAACTCCATTGACAGCAGAAGCACCCAGTGGAGTCTAGAAAAATATCAAAGTACACGGAACTATAGATCCTGAAATTGCAACTGTTGCAAGAAGTGTTTTGGAGTGTCATTTGTGGTATTCCTCTGACGCTTTGCATTATTCTCCGAAAATGTAAAAGCAGCTTCAGGAAAAAAAAGTAGAGCGTGTCAGCAGGAAGTTTTGCGTTGTTATATTATAATATTTTGTTGAAGTATCGGACCTAAGTTGAGATATATAGATTGCTCGCATTATTGCGTTAAAGATGGCATCTGTTTTGTAAACGACGTTTTGTTCGACGCTCCCTGAACCGCACCGCAGCGCGCCCCACGCCGATTGCTAGGTACAAACAAACTTCGTATGTACTTCACCGGATGGCGCCATGCGGCGTAGCGAAATCCGCGAGGCACGCGCGCGCGCGCGTCATTCACTACACCAGAAGCACGGTTTAAAATGCGCACATAGTTACCATTTGCACTGTCAGCGTGAAAAAAGTCGGTTTAAGATGTGCAGAATTATAGACTCCTGTCAGCCACATGACATCGTGAGTAACGTCATTTTAGCATGCTCACGGTACTGACAAAAATGAGGAAGTGCACGGTGTGCACTAATGTCAAATTTAAATTGTCATCTGAGAATAAGGTGTTTTCCAAAAAAAAAAAAATCCTGGTTATAAAAGTACCCAATAGATGGCGTTAGATGTACCTTGAGTTTTTTCTGTCACTGTCAAGACATGAAAGACAAAAAAATTTACGTGTGCCTTTTTTTTCTCGTGTTTTTTGGCTCGACATGTGTATTTAGACAATTTCAAGTAACGTAACTATGTATTTGACTTCATTTGAAATATTACAATAGTTGACACTGGCTAAATACACAACGTGTGGAGCCAAAATTTACGATTTAAAAAATAAACATAAAATGTTTCGACAGAAATGACAATGACAGGTAAAACGATAGGTCTGTTACGCCATCTAGTAAGTATTTTAGAACTACTTTTTTTTTTCATTCCCTTATTCTCTGTTTTTTATCGAATAAATTGGATTTAGTGCGGGCCACAGTTTTCTGTGAAGACAGAAATGAAACTGTGGCCATCAAATTATGAGACACTGCGACAGATAACCTGAAAAATGAAACTATCTGACATAAACCACACTAATGAACGGTTTAATTTGTTGGCGCTGTTAGCGCACTAGCAACTCCGATCGTTAGCAGTGTATGTGGTTTTTGCACTGTTAGCGCATTTTAAACCGCACTCTATGTGGACTAGATGGAATAGGTGGATCAAATCAAGTCGAAGGGACTAGATGCGGCCTAGTATCAAAATATACGTGATCTCTGCATCTATTCTAGTATATACGCCTCACCTCTACCCCAAAACATAAGAGAAAAAAAAATGATGTTAAGGATGTAATGTCGGGAGACAATAATGTACGACCCGATAATGTACAGCCTGATAATTGGTGTACCGTTACATGGAATATCAGGCTGTGCTTTATCGGGTCGTGAAATATCGGCTGTACATTATTGACACGGGCAGATAATGCACAGCCGATAATGTACAGCCTGATAAAAGACAACCAATCCCTCATTGGCTGAGAGCCTCTCTGTCTATGACATCTACCATATGATACAGCAAAGATTTCTGAGTTGTCTTAAAAAAAAAAACCTTAACCTACTAACCGTATTCCTTATATTTTTAATCTGTGTCCTATTTACACTATCGCATCCAAACGAAGCATGGAATCAAAACAGTCATAGACCAATAGGAGCAGAGTCTTTCAGCCAATATGGGCTGGGCCGCCTTTTATCAGGCTGTACATTATCGGCCGTACATTATCAGCACGTGCCGATAATGTACGACCAGGAATGTACAGCTGATAATGTATTGCCGATAATCCGCGTACCTGAGAAAAGTACACGTTTTATCGAGTCCTACATTAGTGGGCTGTACATTATCGACTGTGCATTCCTGGTCGTATATTATTGGCACGTGCTGATAATGTACGGCCCGTATTGTACGACCTGATAATTGGCAGCCCGGTAGACCAATTATCGGTCGTACATTATTGGGCTGTACATTATCTACACCCGTTTACATCGTAGTATTTATATTCTCTTTGGTTTACATTAGTTTTCCATTTCCAGTTTATTACGTAGTATTACATACTCTTTGGTTTTTAGCAGTAAATCTCGGTAGAGAGTAGTCTTTGTAATCCATTAATAATTTATTATTTTAATCTAACAATATGTTTCGCTTACCTTTCGGCGAACGTGTCGATCCTATGGAGGAGAAGCGGCAAGCTAGGCAGAATACTATCAACAACGTGTTAACCTTCTGCATGCTCTGCGCTGCTATTAGAGTTGGTAAGTTCTGTCTTGTTCTATTTACTCATAGGACTCTAGTTTATTTTTTGAGTTCAGCAATAAATTGCTCACATTCATTGTGAATTGCAATACATGTCAATTTTCATGGAATATCTTAAATAATGTATTTAAGTTTCATTTTGCTGTGTAAACTATTTACGGCATAACCTAATCAATGGGGTGGATATTTCCATTTGCCTGCCTTCAAAGATCTACAAGGCCCCATGTAATGGGAATAATAATAATAATTATTAAATACAATAACTATAATATTATAACTTTGCGACACCCTTACATACAAAATTTGTGTGAACAATAAAGAGTTAATCCATCTATCTATCATACATGTTTACATAGTAGTAGCATATAAATTATAGGCTATTATACTAGTTACTTGGTGCAATAAAAATACTGAATAATTTTTGTGTCTGCCTTTTTTGATGTGAACATTTATATTCCCGTCCCAAGGAAGGCAGGGCTGGTACTAGTACCAATGCTAAAATATTGTCTATCATGCTTAGTCGAACTAGGTACAGAACCAAACACCATGAAAAGCTAGTCATTTCAGCATGAACTATGTACCTATTTGGTGTGAAGATTTATTAAAACAAAGGTTTTGTGAGAGATATTATTATTAGAATTAACCAATATGCACAGGTGAATCAGCAAAAAGTCACATTTCGTGATTTCTTTAATGTTAGTAAAGCTAAGAATTTTCCCCCAGTAGGGTTCAGTATCTACCTTGTCAAAGTGATTGCAGATTTGTCTAAGCCTCTGCCTACCTGCTGCTATCCCTGTGGTTTATAGAATTCCTCCAAGTTCATTGTAAATTAAGGTCAGTTATATTTTACTAGCCGAACAAGTGTCTAAAGTTATATTTTTCCGAATTGGTCGGTGACCGAGCTAATGTTTGGATTATGTTCCAGCTCCCCACATCTTGGAACACAGTGGTTTTTAACCATGCCAATGAAACAAGTGCTGCGGACTCCATAGCTCCCTTCTGGTGGCAAAGACCACTTTACACTGGAAGAGATTGTGTGTTGTTGCTGTTTCATTTATTGAATAAAATATGTAGACACAAGGTTCAAATGTTTTAATTAGATAGGTAGTTAGTAGTTATTACAAATGATATTCTACTAGTCTCTTATTTTCGTGTTTTATGATATCACAGGTGAGCATGGAATATAAATTTTAACAATATCTGTGTTTGTTGTGAGGTTAGGTCTAGCATTTTTGACGTTTGACCTTCTGGATGCATTGCATTAGACGTCGCCCTAATACAATTTACATACAAGGCGATTACACGCGACCATCCCTAGATTACTACTAGGATTTAGAAGACTTGCAGAGTAAAGAGCCTAAGAACATTATTTTTGTAAAAGATTAGATAAGAGTCTTGATTGCAGGCCGAGAGATGTCTTGATTGTGAATTCGACCAAAGTAAAATGAATGGACGGGCTCTAACCACACAACTTCCTTTAAAATAACAAATCAAAACAATCGAACTTAGGTTTCAATACGTAAGTATGTGTATTACATTTGTCACAAAAAAGATATAGCGAATATAATATCAAAGCATATTTTGCGTATATTTGGATCGTATGCATTGACGAACGTACGTCTCGCTCTTTTTTCAGACTTATAGCGACTGAAGCAAGGTGAGCGCCGGCGCTCACTTTAAAGTCTTCAAAATTCTCTTGGCCATTAATTTTACTTTGGTCGAAGGTTCTGCCTTATCTAAAAGTGTAAGGAAAATTGATAGGTAGATCAACGCACAGCCTAAGGCACTGAAGCCAGAGACGAGAAATTTAGACTGTATTTTTCCATTACTATGTAACCTCCCACTAAGAAATGAATTTGAGATATTCAACCCCTATAGGGGTGAAATGGGGTGTTAAAGTTTGTATGGAGCTTTTTTTTTGATACCATGGTTCTGAAATTTTGAAAATATATTAAGAAAAAAAAGTTTTTCATCGTGCATATCACGCATTCAGCAAATCATCCCTTAAAGTTTAGAAATAGGGTGTTAAAGATAGTAAGGAGAAAAAAATTTATAAAACTGTAAATAAATATACTAAGAAAAAGAAAATATTAAACAGTGTTTTAGCATTTTTGAAAATCAGGCCCTAAAAATGTGGAAAAAAAAGCAAATTTTTATCATCAAGCTGATGAAACGAAACTGAAATTACGTGATAAAACTTTGCAAATACTTACGCTAAGAAAATAAGAATTTGTGTTTTGTTTTTTAATATTTAACCCCTAAAGCACGAATGGTCAAGGACGGGCCCGCAGGACAGATGCGGCCCGCCGCGGCATTCGACTCGGTCAGCGAAACACTTAGCAGTCGCACCAAACTGCAAACCTAAAGCCTTCAGACATTAAGAAACATCGTGTTTCACAGTTTTGTGAAAATCAAGCCCTAAACGGGGAGTATAAGTTTGTAGGAGCAAATGAGTGATTAAACTTTGCAAGTAATTTAAGCAAGAGATAAAATAGGCTGTTTTTTTTTCGCCTTGCCATAGTAAAAAATAAGGGATTTTTTCGAGCACGCGATTCCCTCTTATCTAGGTCAAAGGAAATTTACAAGCCACAGCGTTAACCGGAAACCGTCGGATGCTTTTTTTAAATAACGCAGTTTGCTGGGGCTCTAGCGGCCCACGAGGTCGATTTTCAAAACAGTCAACGCTCTTTTTTTCCAGAAATGAAATATGATGTCAAACTTAAAAAAAGCGCTCCGCAAGACCGAGTTTACAACCAAAGTTTACAAAGGAAACTATCGGATTTTTTTTCTTCGAGATAGTGGGGTTCAGGCCAAACAAAAAAAAAAAACGAAAGGCATAAGTACGTAAAAGTTACCTTATTATTTTGGAGATCGCGTGGTTTGGTGGTTCATACTTCATACTCATAGCAAGGGTAATTTGCAAGCGAAAGTGTTACGTAGGAAAAATGGTTTCGCGGTTTTTTAGCTCTCAAGGAGCCCAAGTCGGCGAGTTTTAAGCAAACGAATTATACGAAAAAGTACCTAAACGTTTTTGAGTTCGAGGTGGCACCCGTGCGGAAGAACTTCAAGTGATGTTTAATGAAAACTTACTTCATAGTTTCATACTTAGTGTAGCAAAACAGGAAAAACATACCTCAGGTCACCCTCCATACTAGGCGCTCCATATTAGCTAAATTAAATTAAAATAATGATATCACCAAAAACTCTTGATAGTCGTGTATTGTAAGTTTAAGGTGCATCGTTTCACTAAGCGCGCGAAATTTAAATTTTGTTGCGTTTTTTGTCAATTACAGCTTAATTACTCATCGTAGGTTCATGAAAACTAATTTTGCGATAATAATGAGATTGTTACAAAACATTACGCCAACCAAAAATTCAAGTTGAAAGCTAGTGTAAGTGCATTTTTCACTAAACCAAAAACCAAGATGAAAATCAGCTTATTGAGATTTGTAGTTAGACCAATGTTATCTAGGCGATCATTTTACCCGTAATTTCTTAAAACAACTTATTTATTGGCGCAAAATTGGTTTCAATAAATCCACGATGAGTAATTAAGCTGTAATTGACAAAAAACGCAAGAACATTTGAATTTCGCGCGATGAGTGAAACGTTTCGAATATCTCAGCCGCGATATTACTCACAGCAAAAGGAGCTTGTTTTATTATGTTAGCTAATGTAGGCCTACAAAACAATAACGACTGCTGTATGGCCGCATACAACAAACAAGACGAAAAATGTGCCAACAAAATTGTGTATAGAGAACCAAGGTTCTTACTCGTTTCAGTACAGTTCAAAACAAAAAGAGTTTTGGAAACCGTTGTGTCCGCATTTGGTCCGGACTTTTTAAAAGTTCACGACCTTGACGACAGTGTGGAAGGTCTGCCTCCATGATCTACGACAGAAACTGGATCAAGGAATCGTTTTGAGAATCTAATAAATCATCATCATTTATATTAAAACTCAATTGAAACAATGAAATTATGATGTAAGCTTACATTTTATATGTAGTACATTCAATAGTTTATCATTCCTTTATCAAGGAATGCTATGCGAGTGCCAGGCAAGACGAGGTCGCGAGCCCGTCATTATTTTAGCATTCCTTGATAAAGGTCACCGAATGTGATCGAAACTATATTCGGAATAGCGGACTCAATGAGGCGTTTTCCAAAAAAAAAAAAATCCTTGTTATAAAAGTACCCAATAGATGGCGTTAGATGTACCTTGAGTTTCTGTCACTGTCAAGACATGAAAGACAAAAAAATGTACGTGTGCCTTTTTTTCTCGTGTTTTTTGGCTCGACATGTGTATTTAGACAATTTCAAGTAACGTAACTATGTATTTGACTTCATTTGAAATATTACAGTAGTTGACACTGGCTAAATACACGTGTGGAGCCAAAATTTACGATTTAAGAAATAAACAAAATATTTCGACAGAAATGACAATGACAGGTAAAACCATAGGTCTGTTACGCCATCTAGTAAGTATTTTAGAACTTCTTTTTTTTGGAAAACGCCTTATTAAATGTGAGTACTCTGCTGTATCGCCCTTTATACTGCTGGGATATTAGCCTACCCTCGAAGGGTGATTCGGCCGTATCCACCACGCCGGCCCAGTGCGGGTCGGTAGATTCACATACGCCATCTAATTTCTTCTCCGGAAATATGCAGGTTTCCTCATGATGTTTTTCCTTCACCGAAAAGCCAGTGGTATATCCGTACGTAAATTCCAAAAAACTCATCGGTACGGGACCCCACAAATGTGAGGCGAGCGAGCTCCAACTGAGCTACCGCGACTCTAAGCGTGAGTATTCCCGTCTTATTAAAATAAAATGTGTCAAAACAACGACAGTTTCCATAGTAAACCCTTTTAATGAGTCTAGACTTTAATATTTGAAGCTCTCTTCACTCGAAGACGGGAGCAATGTGGCCCACATTATATTTTTGCACAAACTAATTAACGGAGACACGGACAGACCTGGCTTGGTCGAAAATAAAATAAAAAAAATCGTCCCCCGGAGAGAGAACACAGCCTGCTTACGAGCAGGTTGTGTGCGTGCGGCCATACTTGTACGCAACTATGGCCGCACTCTTCTTTGTGTCGCTTGTGTTTGTGCAACTAATCCTACATACAATAGCATTTATCAAAACATAGACATATTTAACTCCTGTCTCTCCCTTTGTACTGGGTCCGTTAAGACGCGGTCCGATCACGGTTTGAAATGTTTTCTGTACCAGTTTAAAGTTTTTTTTATTTTTTTTTCGTGGTATAAAATTGAAAATAGCATATCATACTCGGTGAGAGAACTGGTCGGTGCTTAGAATTGTATTTTTTCGTTGCATTTTGTCTATTAATTGAAATATATAAATCAAATAAAAAAACAACCGTTAGCAGTATAAAGCACTATTTAATTTGTAAAATATAATGTGTTGTAACCGCTGAAAATTCAGAGAAGACTTTCATTATAGAAGACTTTTTCAGGCGGTCATTTCTGCAATTTTTCTTTTGAATTCAGATAGATTTTCGAAGTTTATTCGCTTAATTAAATTGTTATTTTTATTTTCTACCTGCAGTATTTTTCCAGGTGGTTACGTAATCTCGTCACTTCGAACTAGGCACTACAAATACAACGTTTTGTGATTAAACCGCGTCTTAAACAGGCAAACCGAGCTGTGGTAGGGGACGCCTACAAATAAAAACTAGAGTTTTGTAATAAGTTACACTGAAGTTTATTTTCTCAATGTGAATACATTATTGATCAATTTTATTTTACTTATAACTGCGTTTGTATCATTTCACAACATGACCGCGTCACGAGTCAGTCACTCGACACACATTACTTACGCCCCAAGGGTACTGTATTTATATTATTTTTGTTATTTTATAATTATCTATCTCGTTACAAAATTCTAAAATTCGATAATACAATGAAATTTAAGCATTCTTACAGTTAATCACTAAATCCATTTAGCTTTGAAAATAAACGATCATGATATTTAATATGCAATAAAAAATTGATTTAAGTTCCTCATATATATAGATATATATATATATTTTACAATTTTAACTAAAACACGGTGAGTGCGGGGAGATGGGCAGCGCAGCTCGCTCCCTGCGGGGGTGCAACCATTCGTCCAAACGAACACTATACATTGTATACATTTGTAAAAGTATCAAAATCGAGTAAAAGGCCTACAAAAAATTATCTCGAGATACTAATATTCGTTCACGAAGTAACCTAAAATTGTTCCTATTCAAGACGAGACGAGACGAGACGAGACAAGACCGGGGGCGCGGCGCCGGCGCCCGGCCGCGACGGTAACCAAGGTATTTACTATTCGGCTTAATCATATCCATACGATGAGATGAGCGCGAAACGAAAGCGGGGCGGAGGCGGGGCGGGGGCGGGGCGGGGCCGGCGGCGCTAGTCCTCGCCTTCCTCGTCCTCCGACTCCTGCTGCTGCAGCCACGTCAGCCACGTGTTCACCTGCAACACGGGAGGGGCGCCGGGGTGAGTGGCCCGTGACAACACGAGGGCATGTAATACCGGTATTAGGCCTCAATACCAGGATCCCGGTATTATAGGTATTGGTGGTTATCGTTAACTTGACATCGGTTGCCATTTTATTCAAATCTCTTTAATAACACTGAAAATTAACAAAATACAAACAAATCGACTTCTATCATCATTATCATCAACCAGAAGACGTCCACTGCTGAACAAAAGCCTCCCTCTTAGAGCGCCACACTCTCGGGCCACACTGAACAACAATTTGCCACTTGCATCCGACGGTTGCCCGCGACTTTCGATACATCGTCGGACCACCTAGTGGGAGGTCTTTCTTCCCGTTCGTGGTCGCAGGTCTGATTGAATAGTACTTCATCATAATCATTATCAGCCATAAGACGTCCACTGCTGAATATATGCCTCCCCCTTAGAGCGCCACACCGACCGAGAACGGGCCACTTGCATCTACCGGTTGCCCGCGACTTTCACAATGTCGTCGGTCCACCTAGTGGGAGGCCTCCCTACGCTGATTCTTCCGGTTCGTGGTCGCCACTTAAGAACCCCACCTGTCTTCCCCACCGGTTATCGGTTCCTCGAGTGATGTTGCCTGCCCATTGCCACTTCAGCTTGCAAACTCTGAGAGCTATATCGGGGACTTTGGTTCTTCGACGAATTTCCTCGTTCCGGATTTTATCGCGTAAAGAAACTCCGAGCGTAGCTCTCTCCATTGCCCGCTGTGTGACTCCGAGTTTCTCCATAAGGCCAGTGGTCAAGGACCACGTTTCAGTTCCATATGGCAACACACATTGATTGAAGACCTTTGTCTTCAATCAATGCGGGATTTTGGACGAGAAAATATCACGCAATTTCCCGAACGCTGCCCATCCGAATTCTTCGGGCGACCTCTTTTTCGAAGTTGGACTTACCTAACTGGACTGTCCGTCCGAGGTAGTTATAATGGTCGACTACACGGAACAACACGGGCATTCGACATGATTTTTGTCTTGTCCATGTTCATTTTAAGACCCACCTGTCGAGAAACGCCGCTGAGGTCGTCGAGCATGTATCGAGGTCCTCCAGCGACTCCGCCATGATCACTATATCATCGGCAAAACGAATGTGAGAGATGTATTCGCCATTAATATCGATGCCGTACCCGTTCTAGTCTAAGAGGTTGTCCCCCGATGCGCTCGTGACCAGTTTCGGAGAAATAACGCCTCCCTGTGTCACGCCTCCCCGCGAGTGGAGCGGTTCCGTGCCCTCGTCCTGCTGCCGGGGGAGGGAGCTCTGCTCGGAGTTCCTTCCTTCAGTGGAGCGGTTCCGTGCCCTCGTCCTGCTGCCGGGGGAGGGAGCTCTGCTCGGAGTTCCTTCCTTCAGTGGAGCGGTTCCGTGCCCTCGTCCTGCTGCCGGGGGAGGGAGCTCTGCTCGGAGTTCCTTCCTTCAGTGGAGCGGTTCCGTGCCCTCGTCCTGCTGCCGGGGGAGGGAGCTCTGCTCGGAGTTCCTTCCTTCAGTGGAGCGGTTCCGTGCCCTCGTCCTGCTGCCGGGGGAGGGAGCTCTGCTCGGAGTTCCTTCCTTCAGTGGAGCGGTTCCGTGCCCTCGTCCTGCTGCCGGGGGAGGGAGCTGTGCTCGGAGTTCCTTCCTTCAGTGGAGCGGTTCCGTGCCCTCGTCCTGCTGCCGGGGGAGGGAGCTCTGCTCGGAGTTCCTTCCTTCAGTGGAGCGGTTCCGTGCCCTCGTCCTGCTGCCGGGGGAGGGAGCTCTGCTCGGAGTTCCTTCCTTCAGTGGAGCGGTTCCGTGCCCTCGTCCTGCTGCCGGGGGAGGGAGCTCTGCTCGGAGTTCCTTCCTTCAGTGGAGCGGTTCCGTGCCCTCGTCCTGCTGCCGGGGGAGGGAGCTCTGCTCGGAGTTCCTTCCTTCAGTGGAGCGGTTCCGTGCCCTCGTCCTGCTGCCGGGGGAGGGAGCTCTGCTCGGAGTTCCTTCCTTCAGTGGAGCGGTTCCGTGCCCTCGTCCTGCTGCCGGGGGAGGGAGCTCTGCTCGGAGTTCCTTCCTTCAGTGGAGCGGTTCCGTGCCCTCGTCCTGCTGCCGGGGGAGGGAGCTCTGCTCGGAGTTCCTTCCTTCAGTGGAGCGGTTCCGTGCCCTCGTCCTGCTGCCGGGGGAGGGAGCTCTGCTCGGAGTTCCTTCCTTCAGTGGAGCGGTTCCGTGCCCTCGTCCTGCTGCCGGGGGAGGGAGCTCTGCTCGGAGTTCCTTCCTTCAGTGGAGCGGTTCCGTGCCCTCGTCCTGCTGCCGGGGGAGGGAGCTCTGCTCGGAGTTCCTTCCTTCAGTGGAGCGGTTCCGTGCCCTCGTCCTGCTGCCGGGGGAGGGAGCTCTGCTCGGAGTTCCTTCCTTCAGTGGAGCGGTTCCGTGCCCTCGTCCTGCTGCCGGGGGAGGGAGCTCTGCTCGGAGTTCCTTCCTTCAGTGGAGCGGTTCCGTGCCCTCGTCCTGCTGCCGGGGGAGGGAGCTCTGCTCGGAGTTCCTTCCTTCAGTGGAGCGGTTCCGTGCCCTCGTCCTGCTGCCGGGGGAGGGAGCTGTGCTCGGAGTTCCTTCCTTCAGTGGAGCGGTTCCGTGCCCTCGTCCTGCTGCCGGGGGAGGGAGCTCTGCTCGGAGTTCCTTCCTTCAGTGGAGCGGTTCCGTGCCCTCGTCCTGCTGCCGGGGGAGGGAGCTCTGCTCGGAGTTCCTTCCTTCAGTGGAGCGGTTCCGTGCCCTCGTCCTGCTGCCGGGGGAGGGAGCTCTGCTCGGAGTTCCTTCCTTCAGTGGAGCGGTTCCGTGCCCTCGTCCTGCTGCCGGGGGAGGGAGCTCTGCTCGGAGTTCCTTCCTTCAGTGGAGCGGTTCCGTGCCCTCGTCCTGCTGCCGGGGGAGGGAGCTCTGCTCGGAGTTCCTTCCTTCAGTGGAGCGGTTCCGTGCCCTCGTCCTGCTGCCGGGGGAGGGAGCTCTGCTCGGAGTTCCTTCCTTCAGTGGAGCGGTTCCGTGCCCTCGTCCTGCTGCCGGGGGAGGGAGCTCTGCTCGGAGTTCCTTCCTTCAGTGGAGCGGTTCCGTGCCCTCGTCCTGCTGCCGGGGGAGGGAGCTCTGCTCGGAGTTCCTTCCTTCAGTGGAGCGGTTCCGTGCCCTCGTCCTGCAGCCGGGGGAGGGAGCTCTGCTCGGAGTTCCTTCCTTCAGTGGAGCGGTTCCGTGCCCTCGTCCTGCTGCCGGGGGAGGGAGCTGTGCTCGGAGTTCCTTCCTTCAGTGGAGCGGTTCCGTGCCCTCGTCCTGCTGCCGGGGGAGGGAGCTGTGCTCGGAGTTCCTTCCTTCAGTGGAGCGGTTCCGTGCCCTCGTCCTGCTGCCGGGGGAGGGAGCTGTGCTCGGAGTTCCTTCCTTCAGTGGAGCGGTTCCGTGCCCTCGTCCTGCTGCCGGGGGAGGGAGCTGTGCTCGGAGTTCCTTCCTTCAGTGGAGCGGTTCCGTGCCCTCGTCCTGCTGCCGGGGGAGGGAGCTGTGCTCGGAGTTCCTTCCTTCAGTGGAGCGGTTCCGTGCCCTCGTCCTGCTGCCGGGGGAGGGAGCTGTGCTCGGAGTTCCTTCCTTCAGTGGAGCGGTTCCGTGCCCTCGTCCTGCTGCCGGGGGAGGGAGCTCTGCTCGGAGTTCCTTCCTTCAGTGGAGCGGTTCCGTGCCCTCGTCCTGCTGCCGGGGGAGGGAGCTCTGCTCGGAGTTCCTTCCTTCAGTGGAGCGGTTCCGTGCCCTCGTCCTGCTGCCGGGGGAGGGAGCTCTGCTCGGAGTTCCTTCCTTCAGTGGAGCGGTTCCGTGCCCTCGTCCTGCTGCCGGGGGAGGGAGCTCTGCTCGGAGTTCCTTCCTTCAGTGGAGCGGTTCCGTGCCCTCGTCCTGCAGCCGGGCTCGAAGGATCGATAACCGATGGAGAAGAAAGGTTCTCGAGTGGCGACCGCGAACCGGAAGACGGCCTCCCACCGGGTGGCCCGGTGGACCGACCACACTGTGAAGGTCGCGGACGGCCGGTGGACGCCAGCGGCGAGTGGTTTTCGGTCGGTGTGGCGCTATAAGGGGGAGGCTTATGTTCAGCAGGGGGCGTCTTCTGGCCGAGGATAATGATATTGCATCACTTAATTAAGCGAATCTGCGGGCAGAAGCCAACACCAGGTCGAGTAATTTGTATGGCTTTGAAAATTGATAATTATATTTATACTACCTGATAAAATTACTTTGCATAAAACGTCCGGTATGGAATGTGCAGTACAAGTAGTAGCAACATTTCTACTAACCTGGTATGCTGTAAATGAGAGGTACCGAGTAGCGAGCGCTTCCTAGAGCGTAATGAGGTCATTAACATACGCTTTAGTCGTGCCGTCATACATATCACATACTTTTAACCCAAACCGGGATCCCGGTATTGAAATGTTGGTTCGTAATCCCGGTGTTCGTGCCCTAGTCGGCGCTCGGCGCTCGGCAGCACTCACCTGGAACAGCGCCTCGCCCTTGCCGGGGTACGCGTCGGTCACGTCCTCGCGCCAGCGCAGGAACGCGTCCTCCTCGCACACCTCCAGGTTGTAGAGGTACATGAACCAGCGCAGCAGCATGCCTGCAACAAGGTAGGAAGATGCGTCACTCTCTCGCCTCTCGCTCGCGCTCGCGCCCTCGCCCTCGCTCGGCTCCCCACTCACCCTTCGGGTACCGGTGGTGGTGCGCGTGCAGCTGCGCGGCGTAGACGGCGGCCAGCTGCAGGTCCGGCCGGTGGTGCAGCAGCGCCGTCAGCAGCGGCGCGTACGCCTCCAGCAGCGCCTTCTCGCGCTCGAGCGCCGCCTTGTCGGGCGCGGGCGCGCCGGTGCCGGTGGCGGCGGCGCGCGTCACGTGCCCCGCCACCAGCCCCACCAGCGCCGACACGAAGGCCGGCGAGGCGCGCACGGCCGGCTCCACGTGCGCCTTGATCCAGCGGTAGAGCTGCGCGGGCGCCGGCTCGCCTGCCAGCTGGCGCGCCAGCGCCGCCTGCACGGCCAGCTGCGGCACGAGCGGCGCCAGGCCGCGCGCCTCCAGCGCCTCGAGCACCGCCAGCGCGGCCTCGCCCTCGGCCGCGCCCACGGCCGCGCCCTGCCCGTCCTCGGCCGCGTGCGCCGCCAGGTTCACCTTGGAGTCGTCAAGCGCGCGGCGCGTGCGCTCCGTGCCGAGCGCCGCGTGCAGCGCCTGCACCACCTCGAGCAGCAGCGGGCGCAGGTGGCCCGGCGGCGGCTCGCACCAGGCGGCCACGTCCGCGAGCGGCACGAGCCGCTGCCGCACGAGGTGCGCCAGCAGGCGCGGCAGGCGCGCGTGCGGGTGGCGCGCCAGCAGCGCGCGCGCCGCCTCGTGCTGCGGCGCGCGCTTCACGGCGCGCACGACGCAGCACGCGGCCCACAGGCCCGCCTCGCCGTCGCCGGCGCCGGCGAGCGCGCGCTCCAGCACGCCGGCGATGCAGCGCCGCACCACCTTGTCGGGCAGCTGCAGCTCCACGAGCCGCCGCAGCGGCTCCGCCTCCGGGAGCGCCTCGTCCTCGGCGCCCTCGGCGCCCTCCTCGCCCGCGGCGTACAGCGCCTCCACGGCGTCCACGGCGGCGAGCGCCAGCCGGCAGGCCTCCTCCTTGTTCACGCCCTGCCGACGAGCACACACACGCGCTGCGTTAGCCTCTACCACTTTATTATCTACTAGCTGATGCCCGCGACTCCGTACGCGAGTTAAGAGCTCAAAACTGAGCAATCTAAATTTACATATTTGATATTGACGTTTATGTGAAGTAGTGAAATTATAGTATTTTTTCGTAATATCCTTAGATATGGATATTGGATAGTATATAGTACGAAGAAGCATGAAATTATAGGATGAATACTATAATTATAGTACGAAATCCAACGCTGAACAGGACAGATAAATATCCGAAAATATATGTAAATCATGGACGATTTCGTCACCGCGATTAAGAAGCTTGTGTCGCCATCTATCGGTGACATGATGTAAATTTGCTTTGCAAAGGTACTGAACGTTCATATTGCATAATATCTCCAGTGTCCTTGAACCGATTTTTATGAAACAAAGTTTGTTATAAAGCCTAGGACACTACTGACCGTTGTTTAGAAAACCGCATGACATGACAACCCATCTCTTAATTCTACAAATTCTCAAGATAATCGAAAAACCAGCTTAAGCTGAGCCTTGTGCACTAAAGGTCATGTATATTTCGTGATTCAACTTATAATAGACAACCTCATATTTTCCTAAATTGCGTCATAACTTCCTTCACCGATTTTGATGAAACAAACCCTATGTTAAGCGCCGGAATCCACAGAACATATTTTAAAAAAATGCATGTAAATCCGTGCCTTAAGTTTCCGAGTTTATCCCGGACAGTGGCAAAATTTTTGAAAACTATATTTTTGTACAGAATTGAATCAGTGATCCCCTCGTTACAGTTGTATTATAAGTATAGATATCTCTGATGATTGCCGACGAGCGGCGCACCTCGAGGATCCCTACTGTTGGCTGCACACGAACGGCCTGCTCGAGTCCAGTAGGAGTCTGCAGGTACGCAACTACGCACATGACACCACACTCGCGGAACAGTATACGTCTAATCCGAGCGTTTACACAAGATATGATAGAGCGAACGTAATAATGTAGAGCTGTTCCTGAATAGAATAACGTACATCTCCGAGTCGAGGAAGGCAGCCCCGGAGCTGTCTACTATACACCACTACTTTATTTAAGTTAGCTTAATTTTAACACGCAATTTATACCTATACATACATCGTAAATACGCTGTCAGTACCCCTCTATATGCCATAGTACTTCAGTTATGACAAGTTTATAATTACAAATATCCTGCCACAAATTATTGACATCATGTTGTGATAGTAATCAAAATACTACGCCGCCGTTATTCAATGACGCGTTCATTACCTCTTTCGTTTATACACCCATTTCGGTCACACGCGGCGCTGCCCTCGATCAATGAGTATTTCAAATCATATGGTAGCTTTGTAGGCATCTTGTTAGAAATGCCGCCAAAAGCGGACAGCCATATCTCTATCAAGTATTGATAATAAGATGAACCGACCTGCTTGTGTTCCAGAAACAACACCTACAAACTTGCTGTAGCTTAGGTAGTTTGTCTCTGAAACGGTTTTAAATACCTACGTTTCGATTCTAACTTTCCCTTCATACTTTTACGGGCTTAGTACCGGCAAAATTACGTCACATATGACTGATTAAGTTTTTTTTTAAATTAAACATTTTGAAATGTAAGTTCCTTAAATGTTAAAAAAAATTGATAATTTTGGCGTATTTAAAAAGTTGTAATCAAGTATTTACAGTGATTGGTTATTAACAGGATATTCACACTTACATTACAGGTATTTATGTAGTATTCGAAATGTCCACCTCCATTGTCAATGCACACTCTAGCACGTTTCACTAAGGTGCTCTTTAGAGAGTTCAGAACGTTAACAACACAACACGAAATATGCTCGTAACATTAAAGTGTATTCACGAGGACTGTATTGATAAGCCATTATCAAAATAGCGCATCGGCGCGGCGCGAAAGGTCGCTGCAACTGGTGTTACCTGGACCGAAATTAGCGCGCGACTGACGTTGGTGCCGTGGCGGCTTTCCTTGTTCGCTTCCAGCCGCCCGCCGCCGCCGAGCGGGGGCGGCGGGCGGCGGGGGGCGGGGAGGGCTTCATCCACCTGACGCACGCAGTAATAGAGTAAAGTGCGTACATGGTTGTGTTCATATTTAGTGTCCAATAATTACCAAATTTTTTTACCTCATATTTTCAGTTTTATTTTTCAGGGATGTGTTCAGTATCGAAAATAGATAACGCTGTTAAAATTAAGTTAACTTAAAAAAAGTGATGGTGTACATATATGTGTATGAGCACAGAATATTAGTAGACCGTTTGTAGATGGTGTTGTGGTGCTATCATTCAAATAGTTCAGAGATGTATTATGAGCCTGACCTTGTCTTTTTTCGGCTTATCTTTCTTGTCGGGCGCCGGCTTGATAGCGATCGCCGGCTCCTTCGGCGGCGGCGGAGCGGTCGCGAACGCCGGCGTCAGCACGTCTGCGGAGACGGAAGATACGTGTCAGTCGAGTGTGAGAGCGAAGGGTGGACGACTCGGGATGTAGCACTCACTCTGCTGCACGGGCGCGAGCTGCGGCTGCGGCTGCGGCTTGGAGAGTCGGTTGGCGGTGAACATGAGCGAGTTGGCGGCGGGCCGCATCTGCACGTCCTGCAGCGTGCCCGCCGGCAGCACGCGCGTCTTGCTCGCGCGCGACCCGGACTCCTGCGGACAGAGAGGGAGGGGTGAGGGAGCGTGGCGGGGGCGCGGGGCGCGGGGCCGGCGGCGCGTACCTTGGACCCCTGCGCGGGCTGCGAGTGCTTGCCGTAGTGGTTGTTGTTGCCCTGGCGCGGGAAGTACGCGGGCGCGGTCCGCTGGCGGAAGGCGTCGCGCGGCGCGAACCCGTTGCCGAAGAGCTTGTCGGGCTGCACGAGGTTGGGCACGCCGGGCGCGGCCGGCTGCAGGCTGAGGCCGGCCAGCACGTCGTCGAGCGGGCGCGCGCGCAGCCCGCCGCGGAACAGGGAGTCGCGGTCGCGGTCGCGGTCCCGGTCGCGGTCGCGGTCGCGCCGCACGGGCTCGTCGTCGTCGCGCAGCTGGTGGATGGGCACGGGCCCCTCGTGGCCCTGCGCGGCGCGCGGCGTCCAGCCGCCGCGGCGCAGCTCCACGACGTCGCGCAGCATGAAGCGGATGCGCGGCGCGAGCTCGCGCGACGCGGACAGCGTCTCGATGCGCGCGAAGTACTGGTCCATGAGGCGGCGGCCGCGCTCCGAGTCCAGCACGCGGCCGCACGTGCGCACCAGCTGCGCGAGGCACTCCAGGTCCTCGTGGTGGTCGGCGGCGGCGCGGCGCGCCAGCAGGTTCTGGATGCAGCGGTGCAGGATCGACTCGGCCAGGATCTCCAGCTTGCCCAGCTCGCCGATGAACTTGATGTTGCCGAGCATCTTGCACTTGGCCAGATGGCGCTTCTCCTCGTCCTCGGGCGGCAGCGCGCCGGCGCGGTCCTCGTACACGGCGAACGCCTGCGCGCGGTTCTCGAACTCGGTGCGGCACTTGTTCAGCAGCAGCAGCTTGAAGGTGCACGGCTGGCCGGCGGGCTCCAGGTTGGGCGCCTCCTCCGAGAGCCGCTTGCACAGCTGCGCGTACATCGACGAGTACTTGGGCTCGTCGAGCGCCTTCTCGAAGATGAGCAGGATAACGCCCTTGAGCACCTTGTCCGAATCCAGCTCCAGCGCGAGCAGATCATCACTCAGCTTCTGGAACTTCTCCGGCGTGAGCTTGTTGAGGATCCCGCGCACCTGCAACGCGCGAGTGAAGGGAGCGGGTTAATAGCCGGCCGAGGGCGCGCAGAGTGCAGCGCAGTGCCACTGTGACATACGCACCTTGCGGAATATGATGTCGTGCTTGGCATCTCCGTCGGCCACCTCGTGGTGTCGCAGGGTAGAGGGCGGGACCCAGCGTCGCCTCGGCGGGACGGGCGTCCGGCCCGAGGCGCGCGGCGCGGGCCCCGGCTGCCGCGCGCTGTCCGTCTTGTCGCCGGTGCAGTCTCCCGCGCACCCGCGCGCTCCGCTTGCACGCCGCTCCACGCTCCACACGCAGCGAGCCTCACCGCTCTGCAACACATACGAACAGCTCGTGAACGGGGACGGCGCACGATGCCGACCGCTCGCGCCCGACCAGTACGCACCCACTTCGACTCTTCTCGCAAATACTCTTGCTCATAAGACAGAAGCCGGGTTTACATCTTTTCATTGTCATTCAGATGAAGGCGGATTTGAAGCATCCAGGCTTCCAGTCTATGTGGTTGGCCCTAAGTGGCTGGACCGTGCTCAGCGGTGTTTTTCGTATCAATTCGCTTATATGAAGAATAAATACAAGATTTTACGATCCCAATATGAGTCCAGAATTGGGCATCATAACATTATGGCTTTGAACAAGCGCCGCGTGATGTCAGACATTATAATGCTGCATAAATTGTTAAATGGGTTAGTTGACTCTCCCGATGTTCTTGAAAAACTCAAATTTAGAGTCCCTAGTCTACCGTGCTGGCCTAGTATGCAATGGAAGGAGTCCTTCAGGGTGCCGATATGTAGCACTACAATGTTATCTCACTCGCCTGTGGTTCGTATGTGTGCTAGTTATGATAAAGAAAATATTCGTAAAAACATTGATATTTTTAATTTTGGTTCGCTTCATTTAGTAAAAAATAATTTAAAAAAACTATTACAATAAGTGTTTTAATAAACTGTACCTAACAGTATCATTCAGTTGTGTTAAAAAAGAAAAATATTATTATTATTTGATTGGTCGTGGAAAAATACGTTATTATTATTTAGTAAGCTAGGTTCACTGTTGAGGTTTTATGCATACAATATATTTGTTAAGTTAAACTGGGTTTTGCATAACGATGTTTGTGAAATTAAAAAATAAAATAAAAAAATGATAAAACACACAGTCAGAGACTTTTTTAAAACTAATTTAGTGAAATATTTGTAGCCTCCGACTGCTTGTTCACATCATTTCAGTGTATATAATTATCATGTAGTCAGGTTTTATTATTTTTAAAATATGTAACTATTTTATTACAAATTTTTTATTCTGTTGCGAATTGGTTTTATAACAAAAAAAAACCATCCAATGATCAACATTCTACAAATGTAATAAGCCAACGTGTCGCTACCATCTCGCCTGTTGGTACCTAGCTACCTGGAATAGATATCTAAGTATAGGTAGGTACGACAACTCGCGTACGGACCAGTTAAAACTGAGCTCTTTTTATAAGGAGCTATATGTTTTTCGCTATGGTTACTTGTACCACAGAATAAATAATCGTTCAATTCTTGTACTAGTTGTTCTACAAGTTTGGTTTAGTAATTATGTTTACCACAATTTGCTACTACTTGCTGCTGCTTACTAGTTACAAGGTTTTTTTGGCTATATTTAGTGCATGGCGTCGTGTAAATGTTGTTTCAAAAAAGTTTCAAATTTGTGCGTCCGGTCGTTTTTGATAAATTCATCTTAATCTCATCCATAAGCGAGAACTGTTTAGGCTTTTGTGTACCCATTAACTGTATTTCTACTTTATTTATATTCAAGCTGTTAGTTTTCCATGCAAAATAAAATAAAATAAAATTTTTCAGAAAAACACTTTTCTCCAGAAGAACGCTCCATCATTTGGCCTAGATATCCTAAACAATAAATAAATAATAATAAACAAATTGTACTTAAATAAGGTTTTAAGGATCTAAAATTAACAAAAAAAAAAACTTGGCGTCCATTTAAAAAAAAAAGTAGAACATTCTCCTGGCGAAAAGTGTTTCGTCGCAATTTTTTATCTACAAGCAAGAGTGATGAAACTTGGTAAATACACTAAGAAAACAAGAAATACCTGTATTGGTTTTTGATAGTCAACCCCTAAAGCACGTGTGGCTAACGCTCGACCAGCAGGCCGGATGCAGCCCGCCGCGGCGTCTAACCCGGCCCGCAGAACACTTAGCAGTCGCATTAAACTATCTGCGTGTAGAGCCACGATTCAAGAAAAAGTAGTCTGCGGCAGAATACATTTATTTGGCGGCTATTTTTGAAGACATGTATTTATATGACAGAGGCACATCTCATACTATATCTCCCTACGGCCCGAAACTTCACGAACGTTCGAAAGTTTGTCTCGCAAGCGGCCTTCAAGGGCGATTGTGTTAGATAGATAGATAAACTTTTTATTTTGCACACCAGATTGTACATAGCTAGGACAGAAAAAACTCATAACTAGTGTAACAACTGGCGGTCTTATCGCTGAAAGCGATCTCTTCCAGACAACCTTGGGATTGACCTTGGGTGTGAACCAGAAACAGTCGACGACTTCATTTAAAAATCGCGCGGTTTGCTGGGTCGCAGGCTCGCAGGCGGCCCGCGACTGTGTTTCAATGTTTTTTCATGAGATCGCAATGTTAAACGAAAATGTTTAAGTTTTTTTTCCCTCGACATTTTTTAGTTTTTTGGGCCGTATGCTGACTGCGAGAGCGAGATTCAAGCACTTTAGTTAAACGGGAAAAGTAGTCGTATTTTTTAGGTCCTGCGGTTTGCTTTGAGCTGCCCACTTCGGCAAATAGGTATAATATGAAGAAAGTCAACGTTTTTAACTTCGAGGTGGTTGTACCCGCGAAGCTGATAGCACCGAAAGCTAAACGGTGGGATAAAATTGCACGTAGGCTGCATATAATTATTTTGTCTTATCAGTATTTCATTTTGTTCCCAAATTCTGAAATACTTTGATTTCTTCTTCAGCAGCCAATGTCGTGATAGCTCTGTGGGAGCATAGTCGCTTTATAATCGAGGGGTCGCATTCGGCGATTTCGTTTTTAGTAGAGCAATGCGGGCGAAGCCGCTGGCATAAGATAGTATTGTATATACATATTTACACAATAGTACTGTATGGTGCAGTTGATGTAATTATGTGGTATTATTTATTCTGCGATGTGGATAGGTATGAAGGTGACAGAACTGACAGGGCAGGTTGTTCGGTGTACGTGTGTCAGCGACCCGGCGGCGCGACGCGGGGCCGGGGCCGGGCGCACCCCCGCAGCAGGTGAGCGCGGTCGCTGACCCCGCCCGCCGTCCGAGCCGCCCTTGTGGCGCGCGCCCTTCTCGCGCCCTGTCTGCGCCTGCCTTTGCAGAGGAGACGTATCCCAGTCTCCTAATAACAATAATTAAATCCATGCCTACTTCTGTAAACGCTTCTAAGCTTTCGGCTAAAAATATAGTTCGCGCGAAAGCAATGCCAGAGTCGTGTAACGAGCTAGCGCTAAACGATGGGACTCGCTGGATAGTCTACATCCTCTCAGGCACGGGCACAAACAGTGTGACGCTTCTGCAACTGCCACCTTCGCCGATTATAACTGATAACTTAATTTTTGTATGACCAAATAAGTGTCTATTTGAAAGAAATTTGAATTAGGCAGGTACTGCCCCCGCCTGTAGTACGAGCCTACCTACTACGAACCTCCGGGGGCTCTAACCATGTACCTAAACGAGCCGAGGAGGACGACATCGTCGAGTGGCTGACGTAGGCGGAGGCGTCTCAGGACAGCTCGTAGCCGTCCCGAGAGGAGACTGAAGCGCGATGCTGAAGGCTCCGGTGCGCTCCCTAGGAGATCCCAGAACTATCTGTCGAGCACCAATGCAGGCCACCGCGGGGGTTTTATTTTAGTTGGACAACCAAACAGCCTTCATACAAATAAATTTAAACACTAGGATAATAAGAACACCCCGCGGGCCAACGGAGGCTATCGCTTATAGAACAAACATGGTGCTAGTGCAAAACTACCTAACTTAACTTTACAAAAAAAAAAAAATACAAACAAACAATATGAAGGCGAGTGCCTGATTGAACAGAATTTAAGATACATTTTAAAGGAAAAAAAGTGGCTATTATTAATTGAGTCCATGTTAATTATAAAAGATGATGATAAAGCCATACGAAATCATAAGAAAATAAATAAAACAATTTATCACACTATCATTAATAATTTAGTAAGTCATATTAGTTTGATCAACGATCAAAAAACTGTTGATTTGTAAAAGATTTAAATATATTGTGCCTTGTTGCAAATAAGTCAACGTGTTGGGAAAAGAAACCGTACGCAAAAAGAAAGAGTTTCCACGATAATTTGTCCTACAGCGCGGGACACACCGACGGAGGTTTTAGTGGGTATAATCCCACATAGCACGGCTGCACCCCAATCACCAATGCAACGTAACTTATGAAGATTTCCCACTCGTAAAAGTTTACAGTACGTCTTACTATAAAGTTTTGATTTTGAATAAAAGTTCTCGTGAATGTAAGTAGGTAGGTAAGTATGTGTATGTATACTTAGTAATGTAACGAATGTCATATTTCGGACATTCGCGAATGCGAATATCTGCTGCTAACATTCGCGAATGCGAATATTCAGTTTTTGTTTAAATTTGGCGCCATTTGCCCAAAGTTAAATAAATATTAATTGTAGAAGTATTTGTAGATTATTATTTTTAGTTTTGTTCAAGAAGATAATCATAACATTAAACTTTGGTAAAAATTCATAGAAGATTATTTTTGTTTGATTACATCGCATTTAGGCCATTTAGTATATAGTTTTGTTTTTTAATTTCTTTTTAAATTGTTATGAAAGTTTGATTGTTAAGCTTCATTGACCAAAGTTAAATAAATAATCAGAAATCAGAAATATTTATTGACCATAAATAACATTGAATATTGCAGGCAAATCATTTATACAAATTAAGCTATGTTTAGAGTTAAATTAGGCAACTAATCAATAATTTAAATAATTTAATAATAGTATGACAGGTAGCTATTTATTATGCTTTACTATGAGGATTCCGAGAATTTCATTGACATTATTATTCACTTAATTTGTAGAACGGATTATTTTCAAAGAAATTCCTAAGAATCTGTTTACGTTTGCTATGATTTAGTTCGGTAGTATAATTTATTGTATATTAATATTTGGGCGCGACGTGACGGCCCTGTTTCTCAACTTTAACTAACATAGTCCGTGGCTTGTACAGCTTTTCCTTGTTTCGTAGATTGCACTGATGCATATCCCTATTTTTTGAAAGAAAGAAAGAAAGAAAATAATTTTATTTTGCAACAACATTAACATTAAATAAATTGAAGGTTAAACAGGTGCAATATCAAATAACTATAGCTGTCAATGTCATGTGTCACAAAAATGGCCACAACTCAGCATAATGCTGTTTAGGAAACGGCGCTGATCTTCCGTCGAAGCCGTTCGGTGAAGTCACGAAAGGCTCAAAAACAGTATATATCTAAACACATTAACTTGAACAGTTACAAACAATTACATTACAATATTTTTAAAAAAGTCCAACTTAGTCATAACCAATTTTCTTGGAAGAATATAAAAGTTATAATAAATATGTGTTCAAAAATAAAATTACCAAAAAAAAAAACAATAAAACATAAATCAAGAAAGAAGAATGAAGGTAGGCTACCTTATTGCATACATAAGAGGTACATAACAACTATTTAAATAGCACTAGTGTCATGTGTCAAATTTTCCTGCTGCTTTTGATGAATAAGCAAAAAAAATCTTAGCTCAAATCTAAAACCTTGTAAACTTTGCAGGTTCCTAATCGGCGGCGGTAATTGGTAAATTAGCCTCATGTATTTCAAGCAAACTATTATATATATATATAGAGATGTCACTGTCATTAATCATTATTTTGTTATTTTGGAAGTGTTTTTTTCGGAACTACTATTCTTTAACCCGTTGATAATTCTAATCGCTCTCTTTTGACATCTTAACTCTTTTGTTATATTTACAGCATTACCCCAGATTGTAACAGCATAAATGATACCAAATGATAAAGAGAAGACTGATAATGTGATTACGAGGTTAAGTTACTTTTTATTGCATTAAAAAACAAAAGAAATTAATGGAATTGGATTTTATTACCTACTTTAAAAAAAATATACACGCAAAATTCAACATTCGCAATAATTTCGCGAATGCGAATGCGAATATGCAAAAATATGCGAATATTCGTTACATCACTAATGTATA
Source organism: Apocheima hispidaria (assembly GCA_947579745.1). Taxonomy (NCBI): domain Eukaryota; kingdom Metazoa; phylum Arthropoda; class Insecta; order Lepidoptera; family Geometridae; genus Apocheima; species Apocheima hispidaria. The sequence continues at coordinate 16,588,904 of OX388150.1, read as the reverse complement.
CATTATTATATATGTAGGTACCTATATCATGTCAGTAATTCATAACTATGTAACACTAGCTGTTACACGGGACTTCGGTCGCGTAGACATAAAAAAAAACCTATGTCCACCTCTGTGATAGGTATACAGTAACTGAAATTCTTTCCAAATGAAATCAAATTTTATCAAGATCCGTTCAAACGTTTATAACGCGACAAACATACAGACAGTGGCAGAGTTACTTTCGCTTTTATAATATTAGTTAGGATGTAAGTTCGAGCATCATTGGCGTATTGCGTATTGGCGTATTGCAGTGCCTTGTTTATACCTATCACGAAGTTCGCACCCGTACCTACCTTTATCGGTCAAAGATATCTAATATAATCAGACAAAAAATACACAGCAGGCAAAATGTCTTGGTGCTGCAAACAAGCCATCTTAGTAAGTACTCGGTTTGACAGAAAAGTTGCTGAAGAGCAGCACGAATGTTACAGACAATGAGAATAGTTAAGTAGGAATTCGTTCAGAGACAGATCTGTAACATTATTAAAATCAAGCGTACCTTCCTACATAGTTGTACGAGTGCGGTATTTGTGACGAGCGGTGTTGCCTGACCTCTTGTAACCCCAATATTAACGGATTACGGGTGACGTCAGCGATCGCGCGCTGTAGCCGCCTGGTTGCCGTAAGCCGCCCGGCGAGGACGCGACGCTCGGTTGCAGACGAGGCGCGTTTTCCACCACCAACCAGACACGTCGCCTCGCCTCGGCCAACCACCACCGAAATAACGACATCCACTTTGAAAATGACCTTATTTTATACAAATAAACTACGGAGAAAAAAATATATTTTCTGGTTTGTTAACATTTAAGATACCAACAGACAAACAATAATCTAAAGATCAGAGTGCCGACTAAACACAAAAGAAAAAACTCACTCAAAAAACACCAGGCAATCAGTGATTGTACCTGATTGTACAAGTTTGAAAATGTGCTCGCGGGATAGGTACTATAGAGCTACCTAGCTCGCGCCGCCTACGGTAAGGGTGAGTCCGCTTCTCTCATATTATATGCTGTCTCGTTCGCGCAATTTAAACAACTATAAAGATATAGGATATATGATCCTAACTTATATTATAATTCAGAGGAATATATCCGCAGTCGTAACAGGACCAATAAAGGTTCGAGGTATAAAAATGAATACGTTCGTCTCGAGGAAAAAACTTCGCTTTCGCGATTCAGAACTCCCTACATTACAACTGTCGGTCTACACAAAACGTCAAAAAATGCACAAAAATTACCAACTAGCCCCATCTGGCGAACTATAGGAACTAACTTTGTCTCTCTGTCTGGATGTTTGTCGCGTTATCACGGCTAAACGGCTGAACGGATCTTGATAAAATTTGATAAGGAGTTACTGTAACACAAAGACATACATAGGATACTTTTTCTATGTCCACACGAACGAAGTCGCGGGTAATAACTAGTACGATATAAATTATAATACTCCGCATGAAAGTTTGCGCGTAGTCTGTCTGAGCCCTAAAGTAACGCGTACACTGGGTCGGAATCGGAGCGAACGAAGCGTAAGTATTTATAAAATGCCGATATGTTGCGTCCACAATATTAGTATTTAGGATTTTGCATCGGGAATATTGACATCACAGAAAAATATCGTTAGTTTCATAGCCATTTCATGTGGATAGGTTTACAATTGGCTTTCACATGAAAAGAGAGGAGTAGTTATTTACTCATTACTGTCATTCATTATTTCCCAAATTTCTTCGCAAAAGCTGTCTATCCTTTGTCTATTGTGATAATGGCCATGTTTTACATTGTACTATTCTTCATATCTATTCACTGAACTGATTAAAACTCTTTTGTTCATCGTGAAATGTAAATGCAGGTGCGCACAGTAGCGTCGCCGACACGTCTGAGGTCGACGCGGTCGGGAGCGGATTGATCCGAATGAATGGCGCATTCACAGCGGATGACGTCATCGGCAGGAATACCGGACTACCGGTCTCTGGCACAGATTTGCCGATCGCGGTACCATAGAAATCAATACAAAGCAACAAATCCCTACGCTTCGATTCCTACCCAGTGGACGCGTACCTTAAAACGGGCCCCCAAATATGGAAACTTGTAATTACGTGTATTAGGGAGATGGCTGTAACACTCAAACACACATACATACATACACACACACACACTTCACCACACACATACTCAATCACTAATAGTTCTCATACTTGCCTGCAAATTACTCTACCTATTTACTGTATTGCACTTTTGTTATCCTAATGATATTGTCTACCTTCATTGTCTATTTGTTTATTATCTATAACAATCTTATAAATCTCTGTCGCGCGAAATCTGATTTGTAATCCGCTGAAACTGGGTCACCAAGATACAGGCTTTGCCTAGTTTGGGACCCATTAGTACCACCACAGACTATGTATATATATATTTATAATGAATAGTATCTTGGCATAATTGTTTATACTAAATATCATAGTAAGTAGTTACCTGTGTATATGAAATAAATAAATAAATGAAATGAAATTATATGGACATATTTTTTTTTTTCATGGTTCTGAGAGTCGAAGTTTATTTTTAAAATGTCTATTCCATTAATGTCCTATTCATTATCACATTAATCATTATTGCCAGAAAATGCTAGGATCTTCTAGAGCGTCCACGCGAGCGAAGCCGCGGGCACAAGCTAGTTTATACTTAAGTTCACGCTCTTGTACGAAATAAATAGTGTTGGGAAGGAACAGCTGCCGAATCATTCCCAAATAGTGTTGGGAGGGAGTGGCTCCCGAATCATTCCCAAATAGTGTTGGGAGGGAGTAGCTCCCGAATCATTCCCAAATAGTGTTGGGAAGGAACAGCTGCCGAATCATTCCCAAATAGTGTTGGGAGGGAGTGGCTCCCGAATCATTCCCAAATAGTGTTGGGAGGGAGTGGCTCCCGAATCATTCCCAAATAGTGTTGGGAGGGAGTGGCTCCCGAATCATTCCCAAATAGTGTTGGGAGGGAGTAGCTCCCGAATCATTCCCAAATAGTGTTGGGAGGGAGTAGCTCCCGAATCATTCCCAAATAGTGTTGGGAGGGAGTAGCTCCCGAATCATTCCCAAATAGTGTTGGGAGGAAGTAGCTCCCGAATCATTCCCAAATAGTGTTGGGAGGAAGTAGCTCCCGAATCATTCCCAAATAGTGTTGGGAGGGAGTAGCTCCCGAATCATTCCCAAATAGTGTTGGGAGGAAGTAGCTCCCGAATCATTCCCAAATAGTGTTGAGAGGGAGTAGCTCCCGAATCATTCCCCAATTGTGTTGGGAGGAAGTAGCTCCAGAATCATTCCCAAATAGTGTTGGGAGGAAGTAGCTCCCGAATCATTCCCAAATAGTGTTGAGAGGGAGTAGCTCCCGAATCATTCCCAAATAGTGTTGGGAGGAAGTAGCTCCAGAATCATTCCCAAATAGTGTTGGGAGGAAGTAGCTCCCGAATCATTCCCAAATAGTGTTGGGAGGAAGTAGCTCCCGAATCATTCCCAAATAGTGTTGGGAGGAAGTAGCTCCAGAATCATTCCCAAATAGTGTTGGGAGGAAGTAGCTCCCGAATCATTCCCAAATAGTGTTGGGAGGAAGTAGCTCCCGAATCATTCCCAAATAGTGTTGGGAGGAAGTAGCTCCCGAATCATTCCCAAATAGTGTTGAAAGGGAGTAGCTCCCGAATCATTCCCAAATAGTGTTGGGAGGAAGTAGCTCCAGAATCATTCCCAAATAGTGTTGGGAGGAAGTAGCTCCCGAATCATTCCCAAATAGTGTTGGGAGGGATCAGCTCCAGAATCATTCCCAAATAGTGTTGGGAGGGAGTAGCTCCCGAATCATTCCCAAATAGTGTTGGGAGGAAGTAGCTCCCGAATCGTTCCCAAATAGTGTTGGGAGGAAGTAGCTCCCGAATCATTCCCAAATAGTGTTGAGAGGGAGTAGCGTCCGAATCATTCCCAAATAGTGTTGGGAGGGAGTAGCTCCCGAATCATCCCCAAATAGTGTTGGGAGGGAGTAGCTCCCGAATCATTCCCAAATAGTGTTGGGAGGAAGTAGCTCCCGAATCATTCCCAAATAGTGTTGAGAGGGAGTAGCTCCCGAATCATTCCCAAATAGTGTTGGGAGGGAGTAGCTCCCGAATCATTCCCAAATAGTGTTGGGAGGGAGTAGCTCCCGAATCATTCTCAAATAGTGTTGGGAGAAAGTAGCTCCCGAATCATACCCAAATAGTTTTCCAACACAATACTCGTTTAGTGGTCTAGACCTACCATGACTGATGCCACAGATGAATATGCTCATTCACATTACAGAATATATCCCACGATGAAGAATAAAAGGATCTCGTTTTTTTTTTCCTAAGCAAGGAATTCGAGAGGCGAGCGGCTCGCGTCGCGTCGCGAAACTGTCGTCGTGGCATAAATCTATATATACGTATATATAAAATGAACTAGCTTCTACCCGCAGCATCGCCCACGTTATTTTAGGTAAAAAGTAATGGCGTTCTTGTAAGTAGAGTTTTAAATTTTTATGATACTATTGTGTACGATTTAGTTTTTTTTTTTTTTTTTTAAATCACACATTACAAAAACAGATTTAAGCAACCAGGGACACTTTTTAAGCATACAAATGCCTGTGTTAAGGGTCCCTACTCTTTCTTAATGTAGCACATCTTTACATAATATGTGTGAGGGTGTGTTTGTGTGTATGTGTGTGGGTATCATCACATCATTATTAGGGAGTAAAAGTTTTGGGGGATGGATATAATTTCTGGATGTTAGTTGTCCTTGTCTTTCTATGTGTACCATAATCTCGTTTGCTTAAAACTCGCCGACGGCTACTTGAGAGCACGACCCCAAAAATGAAAATATATATATATTATATATGCACGATGGCTTTTTGCGATAGAGCAACACTGGCCTCCGGTCTGGGCCGTTCGGGCCAGTATGGTACCCAGTTACTTTTTGCACGTAACAAATTGCCTTAAAACCGTGTGATCTTATGAAAATACATTGACTGTTTCGAACACAGCTTTTTTCAATTCAACTTTTTATACAACTTATAAAACTTGTGATCCTACAACAACAGAGTGATTTTTAGGGTTCCTATTAGGTATAATAGGAACCCTAAAAACGGCTTCCGGACGGACACTTTTTATAAGCTTTTATACAGTTGCAATATTTGTATACGTATGTATGGGTTAAATCTTGCAAGTGAATTTTAGACCAGATCACCTGTTCTTTTTCATTTTTTTTTTTTCATCTGTTCATCGAGTTGCAATTTTTCATGCAATGAAAAAAATCTAGATTCCAGTCAAGATTTTTTTATGCCGTTTCGCATCTGGCCCGCAGGCGGGGGTTGACCATACGTGCTTCAGGGGTTGATTAAGAAAAAACAATACAGGTATTTCTTACTTTCTTAGTGTATTTAAAGTTTCAAACTTTAACACCCCCTTTTTAATTTTTAGGGGATGCTAACTTAAAAAAATGCTAACTCACGTCTCGAATATTTACTTTTTCTCTGAGTCATAAACATGGGATCAAAAAAATTGTTTTCTCCAGGGGTTGAATATCGCAAATTCCTTTCATAATGTAATACATTGTAATAGAAAACTACCGTGTAAATGTCACGCCTCCGTCTTCGCTGTGCGTTGAACTATCTGCTATCTACCTGCCAGGACATTTTAACTTTTATATACATACATATCTGCTTCAGCCTTTTCAAACATCCCACTGCTGAGATATCAGCCTACCCTCGAAGGGTGATTGGGCCATATCCACCACGCTGGCCCAGTGCGATACATAGATATAGACAAGACATTTTCTAGGAATCGACGCACAGACCAAACCGCTTATGATAGAGACGTGAAATTTAAACCGTGAAATAAACAATAAGATACATTATTACGAAATTCCACCTTTAAAGGAGTAAAATGGACCCCCAAATATTCATGTTAAGCTAATGAAACTCGGTTTGTGTACTACACATAAAAAAGGCATGTCCCCGCATTTTTGACCCCTGAAAAGGTGAAATGGGGGTTTGAAGTTATTGTAGCCAATGCGAGCGAAGCCGTGCGGGCAAGCTATATATATATATATATATTAGTTTTGTATAAATTTGCTTATAGTAAATAGCGTTGCGTGGGGGGACAGGTACGACAGAAAACAGGAACAAAGGGTCGTCGGTCGTCGTTCGGCTCCTCGAGGGAGGCAGTGCCGCCCGACGCCCGTGCGCGATACCATTGACCTAGATGGCGGGCGTCCCCGCGCCCGCGCACCGCCCCTATGCACAAAAAGTGCCACGCGAAGGCCTCGGCCCGACCAGCGCCCGCCTGACCTACTGAGCCTTCCGCCTCTCCCACATTCGCGCGATTTGATAACCCGCCAAATATAATACTAGTGGTTCGCGCCGAACGGAGACCTCGCGACCTCTATAAGTTCACAACCACTGGAGTGTTTCCGTTCAAATTCAAACTTTAAACATTGTATTGAAATGAAGTACTTGCCTACAACGTTTCATGAAGATCGAATCGATGGTTCTCTTGTTTTCGTTGGACAAATATACATACACACATATAAACATACAAACATACATTTGCCATTTACAAACCGATTTGCTCTCGTTGACTCTGAGCTCTTCGCTTCGTTCGAACCCAACCGTCATCCACCAAAGCAATGTCATCCTTAGCGTCTTGATAATACGATACAAATAGCAAGACTTTTTACCTGATGTGATAGGACGTAAGACACAGGGGCGATTCTTTGTATCGTATTATAACGACTCTAAGGTTGAAATTTTGCGTTGTTGGATGACGTCTATACGTAGATAGTTCGTCCCGAACTGAGACTACGACTTTATATCTTGACAACCTTTTGACCGACTTGCTCATATTCGTTTTTTTTTTTAGTATTGCGTACCAAATATTTCTGCCATATATTATCAAAATCGTCCGGTAAACAGCGCAGCAGCAAACTTCCCCCCTTTCTGGGGGAAATATTAGTACCGGAAGTAGTTAAAAGTAAAAAACGAGTATTAATTTAGTAATTCTAAATAATCGTAGAACCTGCACACCAAGTTTCGTCAAGATTAGTTGAAAAATACAACGTGTACGCGAGAACTAACATACGGACAGATGAAAACAAATTTTGCCAGTTAAAACAGACACCTTTCGTTCGCTTCGCTCACTCGGTCAATAACTATGTATCTACATGTTTCATGCGTTTCCACGAGCTAGCGCCTACTTCTACATTGATGCACCTAAGCATCTCGCGTGCAAATAGGTTGCTTTCGGCAATAGCAAATAGGACAATTTTCTTGATTGGTTAATCCGAGAAATATCTAGGTATACACTTTCGCGTGCAGATGAAAAGAGATGGCTTTAGCGCGCGCTAGTCAAAAAAATAGTCAATTGCTAATGGCTTATGTTGAACGGATGAGCAGATACAGTAAAATATAACGTCAAGAAAAATACCAACAAAATTTATAACCAAAAATGTTACATCTTGCTATGCTACGCAGACTTACTAGAGTTAAAAAAAATAAAAAAAATAGCAAATCACTCCAAACTAATCATTGTTAACTTGTTAACCAATCGTAAACACAGAAATAGAAAATTTCCATCAAAAAAAGCACGGCTCACGCGTTGTTTGTCACAGATCAAACATAACTTAACCTAGTGTTTGGGGCCATTTTACAATGTTTTTTTTTAAATTATTATTATAGGCTTGCGTTTGACGCCATCACGTCTGGTGTTAAACCAAGGTGCAGCCTACGATGGAGCACGCTTGCCTAGAAGAAATCGATTCACTCGCAACTTGAAAACGCCCAAATTATAATTATCAGGAAAAACCCACTCGGGCAGCGCATTCCACTGTTCAGCAGTTCGAATAAAGAAAGTGGAATCAAACCATTTCGTACGAGTTTTTGGAATATCAACCATGAAACTGTGTCGCTTTTTCGTGGTCCTGGGTGTCCGATAGAAGAATCTGCTTCAAGTTGTTGATCCAGGGTATAAGCTATCTCCATAGCAAATTTAATTGAATCTGTTCAACCGTGACGGCGTCGAACGGGAACAAACTCACTTACGCACAAACTTTCGCATTTACAATATTTTATTGTGATATGCTGTGCTATGCTATCCTAGGAAAAAAATATAGCCTCACTGTTACAGTAATAACTACTTGAACATACTCCAGGGATACGGAGATCTAGCGAAAAATGTGTGATATCGAAGTCTTATTAATAATTTTTTTTTATCGGGGAAATGTCATAAATAGTCATGTTTTCCGTCTTAGCTAGACTCGTTATCTAGCCATAACACCAAAAACATAATATATTTCAACATAACACCTCTAATCTACAACTTATTTAATGAGATTTATTTGTGTTTTGTGTGCGATTGCCAAGTCACTATAGAAATAAAGTGTTTATTTCTATTACTATTATACTATTAATACCACCACAATACTATTACTAATGGTCACTAAATGTTGATAGGCAAGCAGGTCTTTAGCAGAAGGATAGCTTTGCGAGACTTGTTTTTTTTTTACATTTTATGTTTTTTGTTGGGATCTCATATATTTTTGTAGGAAGTCAATTCTCGCTCGCTAAGATAGCCTCGGGAGCGCAGCGAGAGCAGGTTAGGTAACATTCTAACCCAGAATCTGTTCCAATAGCATCAATCAACAGAGGTAGGTATAGGTTATTGTTATCTTTGTTAACAGAAGTAATTCCCAGGTGCCTCACTCGTGGCTTGCAGACAGCAGATTTTAATTCCAGTATTTATATTAGGGATGTTACGGATATTCGACTCCGATTCCGAAAACTCGGAACTTTCGATTGATGTAAAATCTCCGATTTCGACTTCGGTTCCGATACTTTTAAATCGGAGGTTAGAATCGGAGGGCGAAATAGGCAGCCCGTACCGTGAGGTGCTTATTACGATGAATTTTAGGTTCAGCCGATAACGCTTCGTGACTGCACACCTTATCGCGCGGGGATACGGTTCGTGGTCGCGCAGCGTCGTCGGCTGAACCTAACAATCATCGCAATAAGCACCTTACGGTACGGGCCCTGGCAGAAAGAAAACACAGAAAGCGCGGCGCGATACTAACGCGCCGCGCGCTTTCTGTTTATTACTTTTTCACTTGTCATTTCGTATTTGAGGAAGACGGTTCATTTGTTTTGTTTTTTTTACGCTTGCGTTTCTGATGAGTGTTATGTATTTTTATTTGCCTAGAGTTCTAATAATGAAACCAAAAACAAGCGTTATTTGGAACTTCTTCAATGAAGTGTCTGTGAATATGGCAAAGTGTAAACTTTTTAATAAAATATATTCACGAAAGGGAGACACGACTACATCGTTAAAAGGTCATTTAAAGTGTGTACAATGAGGACGACTAAACTGCTAAACCTCCATTTTCCTCGAATGTATGTCCATTTGTTCATTTACTTTTTGATAGGTTGAAAACAAAAGTTACATTCTAAGGTAGCTGTCAAAAAGATAATAAACGAATGGACAAACTACAGCAGATCTCTCATATGCCTCCGCCTCCGACTCCGACAACTCAAATTTTAAAACTCCGACTCCGACTTCGGTTCCGATATAACCACTTCCGTTACATCCCTGGTTTATACTAGAATTTCAATCTGCTGTCCAAATCACAAGCAAACAAAATACAGAACCATTTAACAAGCCTATAAAATCTTGTCGAATAAATCAATATGGATATCAGCCATAGACATTAGACAAGCTATAAAACTGTTTCCAAAATATCAATTATTTCATTCGCAAGTTCACGCGTTTAGGTAACATCGGTCGAGACGCATGAGGCGGGGGCGGCGGCGGACTCGAGAGCGTGTCAATACAAAATTTTTGTATGCAGCTCGAAATCATATTTCTGCAATGACTCTGTATGGAAATTTTAGTTTATCGACCGCAAACAACGTTTGTATAGTTTTTTATTGCAATATACAATAAACACTAACCGCAAGAAAAATTTCAAGTTCGTAGGTCTGCTAGAAATACCTTACATGAAATGATGATCGGTGCCGTGAGTTGCTCCGTGATAAGGATGGTACGACCGTGCCCTTGTGCTTGACTTGGCCAGATCCCAGATAAGTCACATTTCTTTCAGTTTAGATTATTTTTGTATATGATATAAGTAATGAACTATAGAAATATCTAATATCATTTTATACATTCTTTTAAGTAAATATAAGATCATCAATAAATATGGATGTTACTTCCGATACTCACTGTTACAGTATTGAAGTCTAATCTAATACACATAATTACTAGCTGCGCCCCGCGGTTTCACCTGCTATTCAACAGTAACCGAATATTTTTCCAGGATATAAAGTAGCCTGTGTGTTAATCTAGGGTATACGCTACCTCCATACCACATTTCATTCAAATCCGTTCAGCCGTTACAGAGTTGAACGGGAAGACACACTTACACACAAACTTTCTCATTTATAATATTAGTGTGATTTTACTTAGATTAGATTTACATCGATGGCATACTCTAGTAATCCCCTTAGAGAATCCCCTGCAAAGGACATTTTTAGGGTTTTTGTCCAAAAATCCCTTTGTCCTTTATAACATTTATTCATCACTAGTTGTTATCCGCGACTTCGTTCGCGTGCACATAAAAAAGTATCCTATGTCCGTCTTTGTGATATATAGTAACTCCTTATAAAATGTTATCAAGATCTGTTCAGCCGGTTACCCGTGATAACGCAACAAACATCCAGACAGAGAGACAAAGTAACTTCCTATAGTTCTTTAGACGGCATTGATTCATTTTTTGTGCATTTAATGACGTTTTGTATGGACTGACAGTAAAGTTGTTGAGATTGACCACTCAAATAATTTGTTGACCTGTTTAGCTCGACAGTAAGCCATCAGCCTTAACCGCCTTAAGACCAGAAGGTACTGAGTTTGATTCCCGGCCGGGCAGATGTTTCAATGATGAATTATAATATCTGCTCTAGGTCTTGGTGTCAGTGTTGTCCTTGTCTTTGTGCATGCTCTTTGGCATCCCCGACACAGGTAATCCCAGTGGTGGAGCTATGCGAGGATACCATTAGTCAATTTAAAAAAAGTAGTAATATCTAATAATTATTGTTTTTTTCTTGCTGGCTGTATATTTTTTAGATAATTTATAGGAGCCCATCAAAATTTTGATCAAAGTACTTTTTAACCGACTTCCAAAAAAAAGAGGAAAGGAGGAGGTTCTCAAGTTAACTAGTTCATTTTATTTTTTGTGTTTGTTACCTCAGAACTCCATCATTTATGAACAGATTTGGAAAATTATTATTTTATTTGAAACTTCCAGATAAGTCCCATTTTTCATTAAAATCCGGTTCTGTTAACGGGATCCACGAGGAATTGATGGAACTCAAACAACATAGTCCTAGTATATAGTAGTAAGTAGTAGTATTTCCTCAAACAGTGATTTTCGTATTTTCATCAACAAGTCAAGCATTTGCATTGAGAAAGTATCATTTGTTGAAGTGGAACTGATGTAGAAGACCACAGATGGCCATCGGAACTCTTCTATGATAAGTATTTCTCGGGTGGCACCAAGCACACCTGGATAGTGCATATTTTTCATAGTAGTTTGTTGAAGTCAGTATTTTCTTTAAAATTATTCTTGTAGCTGTAACAATCCATATAGTGTAACAGCATATAGGTAGGCATATAACACCCAGTAATGCTTTGCATGTAATGCCAGGCAAGGTAGTTATTGCTGGTTTCAGGAGACGTGTCAATAATACAGGATATTTGTCATAGTTATATTATTTTATTGATTCAGTGTGTTCGTCCTGACAACACCTTATTGAACTTTACTAGGCCACTTGCTGCCCTCTTGGATGGACCCTACCAGAGGAATAACAAAGCTTAAGCAACATTGTTTTGGGGCAAACAACTAGGTACCTAAAATTGGTGTGCCTGATATTTGGATACACAAAGAGCATTTACAAATACCAGCTTTTCCCTTAGTCTCTATCTCCAAGCTTGTAATTTCAACTGTCAAAGTCAATCATGGGCAAGTTTGGATGATAAGGATTTGAAAATAAATGTATCCTTGGTTGGATAGCACCTGATGCATGCCCTTGGCATTCCATCATGACATTTATACACTGTTTACATCAACATAATTTTAATAGACCTCTGCATAGTCCAATGAAAATTGGTTTGACTCATAATCTGAAACTTTTAGGAGTAACATACATTCTGTTACAATCCAGTAATCACCTCAATACACAAAACAAAGCACTAGATAGGAACAGAGATATAGTTAAGGGGTTGGAGAGCATAGACCAGTAGTTTATGTAGAGTACAGTTTCAAGAATTGCATATTATATACCTACCGCTTTTGTCCCAAGAAAAGTATTATAGGACGCGCGGCACTGGCGGCCGTGGCCTGCTAACGTGACAGACCCAGCTCCGCGAGGTTATACTCCTGCATACGTCGTTCTGACGACGCCCAGCAGGCTGTCGTCAGGCACGCGTCGACTAACCGACTGGACCGCCAGTTCCTCTTTAGTTATTTACATTTAGACACATTATTATAGCGAAATTCGTAAAAATGGCTCACACAGGGGTGACGCATCGACACGATCCAATCCAATGATCCTTGTCGATCCCGAGAGCGCTATCCGGAGCGTTGCTCACGGGCTACTTTTTGGAATGTAGTAACACTAAATACACCATATAAGATCAAATTCACAAACTTACGAGGCGATGAAAGTCAATTTGTAGAAATCACACGAACCGCAACACGACAAGCGAGTCCTAAAGCACGCACACTTACTAAAAATTAATTTGACAACGACAAACACACACGCAAAACGAGAAATGACAGCTTTTGATAGTTGTTGATAGAATTCGTTGCGTTTCCGGTCATGTGATGTTATTTTAATGTATTATCCACTAATCTCTCACATAAAAGATATATATGTCAATTTATAATTTATTTAAAAAAAACCAACACCTAAGTTAAGTAATTTATGCATGAACACTCAAGTAAAGTGATATTGTATGATCATAACGGAAGTAGCTATATCTTGAACTTTATCAAAACGCTTATGGATGCGTTCCATGGACAGACAAAATGCGTTCAGAAAATTTTCAATTAATTGAGACCGTTGAGACATAGAATAACTTTAGAATAAGTACCTATAGAAAAAGAAGTTAACAACTCAAAGCTTGTCACATATAATGAGGCGTTTTCCAAAAAAAAAAAAAGAAATCCTGGTTATAAAAGTACCCAATAGATGGCGTTAGATGTACCATGAGTTTTTCTGTCACTGTCAAGACATGAAAGACAAAAAAATGTACGTGTGCCTTTTTTTTCCCGTGTTTTTTGGCTCGACATTTGTATTTAGACAATTTCAAGTAACGTAACTATGTATTTGACTTCATTTGAAATATTACAATAGTTGACACTGGCTAAATACACAACGTGTGTAGCCAAAATTTACGATTTAAAAAGTAAACCTAAAATATTTCGACAGAAATGACAATGACAGGTAAAACGATAGGCCTGTTACACCATCTAGTACTTAGACGAAGCATGCTAAATCCATGATCTAGTAAGTATTTTAGAAATACCTGTTTTTTTTTTTTTTGAAAACGCCTCATTACCGCTACTGTTGATTGAATCTAAAGTCATGTCGCGTCATTGTATTATTTTCCAATACTTGTGTTATTTCGAGTGTTAATGTGTGAAAATAGTGGATTTTTATCCATTAGGTTTAAGTAGATATTCGTGTACGTGCATGAGTGATGGTGAATAGTATAATGTTGTGAAACGTGACTCTTCATGTCGTTTCCAAAATTCCAATAGAAATCTCTAGTAAAATCTCCACCACTTTACTGGGGCATGACATGGACTTGACCGTGACTTACTTTTTAGATTTAGAGCTGAGACTTATTTTAATTGTAGTAGTTGCTCTAAATCTAAAAAGTAAGTCACGGTCAAAGTCCATGTCATGCCCCAGTAAAGTGGTGGAGATTTTACTAGAGATTTCTATTGGAATTTTGGAAACGACATGAAGAGTCACGTTTCACAACATTATACTATTTTAAAATACTTATTTTAAAATAAGTCTCAGTCACCTGAGACTTATTTTAATTGTGAAATATTTGACTTCACCTGAAATATTACAATACTTGACACTGACTAAATACACAACGTGTGGAGTCAAAACATAAGAGAGAAAAAAACGTCGCCGTGGAGTTTTTGGAAGGAAAGTGAAGAAGTCACGTCTTGCCATTGTTATTCAAAACTAGTGTAAGGGTATCTAGACATGGCCTGACCTGACATCGTGTGAAAGTGTGAAAGGGACAGCTAGATTTGAATTTCACGGGAGCAAAAGAAACAAACTATTAAGGTTATAGCTTCTCCCTTTCGCTCCCCCAGAAACTTATATATAGCCATCTCTTTCAAACGATGTCAGGTCAGGCCATGTAGCGAGACCTTTAGATGTCTACACATGGCCTGACCTGACATCGTGTGAAAGGGACAGCTAGATTTAAATTAAGGTTATAGCTTCTCCCTTTCGCTCCCCCAGAAACTTATATATATCCATCTCTTTCAAACGCTGTCAGGTCAAGCCATGTAGCGAGGCCTTTATTACGAGTGCAAACAATGAATGCAAATAACGCTGGTGTCGATTTTGGGGCTGCCGTATCTAGGCCTCAAAATTGCCGTATTTGGGACAAAATCAAGAAAAATTGCCGTATGTTCTAATTTTTCAATAATTTGTATATAAGATTATGATCCTTAGCTTTTTTTACTGGTCTCCATATAGATTTTGAATTTTGGTTTGAAGTTATGTCTCATTTTCACTTGGAAATGGTATCTGGTTCTTCTCTTATCTTCCTCAGTATCGACATTTTCACCCTTTGATTTTCTATTTTTTGTGATCAATGTATCACCGCTCACTAATCGTAACACCTTCTCTAAGCTCAGTGAATCGATGTAAACACAAACTACTTAATAGTATACGTCTCAATGAGGCGTTTTCCAAAAAAAAAGAAATCCTGGTTATAAAAGTACCCAATAGATGGCGTTAGATGTACCTTGCGTTTTTTCTGTCACTGTCAAGACATGAAAACACAATAACGACAATAACGAAACAAAATATTTCGATAGAAATGACAATGACAGGTAAAACGATAGGTCTGTTACGCCATCTAGTAAGTATTTTAGAACTACTTTTTTTTTTTTGGAAAACGCCTCGTGCGTTACGTTACACGAAAAATTAGTTATGGCAGTTTTTCATAACTCTCGTGGATTGCCGTATATTACATACAAATATTATACGGCTTTGGAAGTGCTGCCGTATGCCGTATATTTGAAGCGCAGCGTGCCTAAAAGCCGTATAATACGGCAATTGCCGTATAGAGAACAACACTGACGTGCGCCCTCATTGAGACGTTTTCCAAAAAAAAAGAAATCCTGGTAAATATATACTAGGTATAATAGGTAATTATTATTAAGAATGTTGTGAACACTGTGACAGCTGTGTACAAAGTTACTTTCATACTTATTTGCTAAAATAAAACACACCAGAAAAATCAAAAATTATATTATTCCAAATTCCAGCAAAAGCCTGCATTTCATAAAATGTTAGTAAGCAACTAATGTTACACTAGAATGTTTGGCATTTTGAATGCGTGATCGTTTTAAACGTAAAATGATGTAAGTATACTTAGTATAATTCAATCGACAATGTGTAAGTACATGATTTATAGAGGAATGTCGAGTGTTACAATCCGGCCATGTCGGTCGCCTGCCGCTCCTTCGACACTCGACCGACTCGACAGCTTCACTGATCCTACGAAAGTCTAGCTACCAGGGTTCCACTTAACTAAGTACAGTACAAGCCGCCACGGGCAATATTTACAAGGACTCATTCAATAATCAAAAAAATCTAACTCCGAGTTGTATAAATCGTCTCCCGCTGGCTATAAGGCGGCGGTCCGGGTCCGGTCGCGCGGGTTTCGTTTGAGATTCGCGGTCGAGCGACCCTCAAGAGGACGCTAATTGAACAAAGGCCGTGGCGGTGACCGTTAGCGGTGGGGTACTACCACATAAAAAAATGTCTATTACCGCTGTCGATCATTATAGGCTTGAAGTATATCTTTAAAGAACCGCTTCGTCATCGATGATGTCCAAGTTGACATCATCGATGACTTGGATCATCCAAGTCAATGTCAAAGATATTTTTTAGGCAGCTTGTAATTACTAACAACATCGAACATAATCCCTCAGTAAAGCTAAAAAGATTCAGCTGTCGAGTAATACGAGAAACAGAACACCTGAACAATCTAAGTTTTAATTTTGTATCGAGTGAATCATGTTTTTGTCTGACCGAAACACGAGATGTTTTAGTTTCTATAATTATGTGAACCGTATTCTCGTGTTTTCATAACGATGCGCGAGACGATATCACATTTTAATGTTTTTATCGCTAATGCCACTGTTTTCGTCAATTAGTGTCCTCCCGTAAAAATAATACAATAATAAAATATCCAAATAATATAAGAGGCGACGCGAGCGTCGTCTATTGTCAATAAATAAAGTAAGTACGGCGGAAATCGGGCCGGTGTTCGGTCCGCGACATCCGAGTTCCGCATTCACAGCGGGCTCGTCGCCGGCCCCCCGCGCCCGGCCGCCCGGCCGCCCGACCATGGCACGCTCCGCATTTAAAAAGTAGCTCACATGTAGCGATCCTACATTCAATTGAGTAATTACAAAATCACGGATCGTACAAAACTTAAACGATAAGATTCGACAGTCGTTCGGCGGTGGCGGCGCCGATTCACATGCCGGACTCCGCGATGCCCTCGTCATCTGAAACACAAGAGCGCAGGTGAGTCCCGGCGGCGGCAGGCGGGGCGGGCGGGGGGAGCGCATGCCCCCGAAGCGCACGCCACTCTCATGCATGGGATGCGAGTTAAGGCACACCACAGCACGCGTCCATACCGCGAGCGCGCAGCTCCCGCGCGGTTCAAAAAGTAAATTACGGCGCGCATCCGCTACTCGCTCCGTAAACTTCCTTCAGCCTACAAAATAAATATTTTATTTTATTTTAGTTGGACAACCAAACAGCCTTCATACAAATAAATTTAAACACCAGGATAATAAGAACACCCCGCGGGCCAACGGAGGCTATCGCTTATAGAACAAACATGGTGCTAGTGCAAAACTACCTAACTTAACTTTACAAATAAATAAAAAACAAGCAATATGAAGGTGAGTGCCTGATTAAACAGAATATAAGATACCATTTAAAGGAAAAACAGTATTGGTTGAGTGCATCTTTCATAATTAATAAAAGATGATGATAAAGCCATACGAAATCATAATAACAATAAATGAAACAATTTATCACACTATTATTAAAAATTCTATAAATCATATTAGTTTGATGAACGATCAAAAAAAAACTATTGTTTTGTAAAAGATTTAAATATATTGTGCCTTGTTACAAATAAGTCAACGTGTTGGGAAAAGTTAGAGTTAAAGTTAGAAGCCGTACGCAAAAAGAAAGAGTTTCCACGATAATTTGTCCTATAGCGCGGGAGGGAGACAGATAGACGGAGGTGACTTCTGCGAGATGAGATACAAGGGGTGATAAGTTTACTTCAGCCAGCAGTAATGGAGAGTCAATTCTGTTCGACACTAAATTGTGCAGGTAGGAGAGATCTGCAGCCTCCCTTCTTCTATGAAGAGGTAACAAATGATGGTGCCTGCAATTCGCTTCATAGTCAAAGTCAAGGTTGGAAATTTTCGCCTTGTAGTTAATGAAATGTAGAAACCTTCTTTGTGGTTTTTCAAGAGGGGTCACATATTTTTTATAGCAAGGATTTCAGACCTGGGAGGCATATTCAAGTTGACTACGAACCAAGGAACAATACAGAATCTTTAGGGTCTTTATGTTCTTGAAGTCTTTGCTAACTCCAAGGATAAAGCCTAAAGTTTTCAAAGCTTTAGCTGTGATGCTTTCAATATGCTTATCAAAAAGAAGCTTAGAGGCGAGAGTAACACCGAGGTCAACAACAGATTCAGTTCTATAATATGTACGTTTGAGACGGTTCCTCGGGACGTTACGGATGCCGGGAGGCGAGGTGCGTACCTTCGAAGGCGGGGTTGAGGTGATGGTTGTGCGGCGGCGGCGCCAGGTCCTGCCCCTCCAGCACGGCCACCAGGCACTGGTGGATGCAGATGTACTGCTGCTCCGTCTGCACCATCCAGACGCGCTCGCGCCGCATCGCGTGCACCATGCCGAATATGTCCAGCGTGTCGGCGCCGCGCGCCAGCTGCAACCGGAGAGAGCGGGCGGTGAGCGTCGCGTAGCAGGCACACGGCGCGCGGCACGCGGCCACCTCCGCGGCGGTTACCTGCTGCAGCGCGGTGTCGAGCGTGATGAAGGTGCCGGAGCGGCCGACGCCGGCGCTGCAGTGCACGACGACGGGCCGCGCGTCCGGCGGGCAGCGCTCGCGGAAGGCGCGCACGAAGCGCGCGAGCGCGGTGGGCGGGTCGGGCACGCCGAAGTCGGGCCAGGTGGTGAAGTGGAAGTGCTTGAGCACGCGCTGCTCGGCGCCGCGGCAGAGCGCCAGCTCGGTGATGGTCCAGTCGGGGTAGCGCGACTCGTTGAGCGCCGTGACCGCGATGTCGCCGTAGTAGACGGGCCGCGTGTCGTACGGCCAGTAGCGGTCGCACTTCTCGCGGCCCTTCTCCACGCAGCGCGTCAGCATCACGATGCCGCGCGAGCCCGACTCCCACACCATGCGCCAGAAGTCGTCGCGCGTGCAGTGCAGCGGGCCCTGCGTCACGATGAACTCGCGCGGGGACCCGTGCCCCGGCACGTAGTTCGCGTTGATGTAGTCCGAGCCCTCCTCGTCGTCCACCGGCTGCAGCTTGTACCGCGAGTGGTCGTACGGCAGGATGTTCGTGAACCGGTTCTTGGGCCGGTTCACCGGCAGGTCGGCGGCGGTGCACGGCGCCTCGCGCCCCACCTGCTTCAGCTCCTCGAACTCCTCGCTGAACCGGAAGTCCGAGTCGGCCGACATGAGCCGGTAGTGGTCGAGGAAGTCGGCCACGCGCACGGGGCGCGACGTGCGCGGCGCCGGGGCCGCGGGCGCGGGCGCGGCGCGGGCGCGGCGCCGGCGGAGCGCCAGCGCGGCCGCGGCGCCGCCCGCCGCCAGCGCCAGCGCGCAGCACAGCCCGGCGACCCACGCCGTGTTGTCCACCTCTGCGGCACGAGCGCTCGGTACACTACCCGCCGCCACTCGCCATCACAGGCAAGATATGGATAATGGAGGAGATACCGTTATCGACGCGGGGAACGAGTGCGGCTCGATTACAAATGAATTATTATCATCGATAACAAAACGATTAGCGCAACTCGGCGGTCTCGGTGAACCTATACGCGTGTATCCGGCCGCAGGAGGGAGAACCCGCACTCGTCGTGCCCCGCCGCCGAGCACTGCGGGCTTGTCCTCTAACTTTGAAACGTTCGTGATTCTAATTGCGAAAGCATGCCAACTCGCTCGTACCGACTTAGTCGCGCGGTCCCGCTCGCGCAACTCTCGCTATCGCTTTCAGAGTTACGGGATGAGCCCACTGCACTGCAGAGAAATGTCAAAATATCGCATTGTTGTTGGGGGTTGCGCATGCGCACGTTGCGGTGAGTCGCGGGACGTGCGCGTGCGCACGGTGGATACAGGCGCGAGGTCGCCCGCCGGGCGCTACTCGCCACTCGCCGCGCCCGCGTGTTGTGCGGCCCCCGGCGCCCTGCCCCCGCCCCCGCCCCGCCCCCGCCCCCGCCCGCTACGTACCGTCATCATGTTATACGGTAACCAGCGAGAGATGCGCGTTCACTCAGCATACGGAATACACATACAGGAGAGTAGTTCGAGGGTCGGATCACAGCGGGTGCGGCGTGGTATGGCGTGGTGTAGTGTGGTGTGTCGTGGTGTGGCGTGGTGTGGCGTAGCGTACTGACCGGTGTGCACCTCCGTGTAGGCGGTGTCGGTGAACTTGTCGGGCGCGGTGAACGCGCGCAGCTTGACGTAGTACCGCGTGCCCGGCTTGAGCGGGCCGTTGCAGTAGGCGCGACCCTGGCCGGGCTCGCAGCGCTCCGAGCCGATGGTGAACTCCTCCTCGCGCGGCCCCTCCGCGCGGAACGGCAGGTAGGGCTCCGTGACCTGGTAGGGCGGCCAGCGCGGCAGGCGCTGCACGTCGCGCCAGGCCGGCAGGCGCGCGGGCGTGTCCTCGCGCGGCTCCTCGCCCACCACCAGCGTGTAGGCCGTCACGTTCCCGTTGGCCGGCGAGAAGTAGTCCGCCCGGAACCGGACCGCCACCGTGGTGGGCGAGGCGCGCGCCGGCGCCGGCAGCGCCTCCGCCGGCGGCCGCGGCGGCGCCGCGATGGCCATGTGCTGCGTCCAGCGGGCCTCCTCCCCGCGGCCCGCGCCCGTCTCGCCCGCCAGCCGGAACTCGTACGTGCCGCCGGGGCGCAGCCCCTCCACGGCGCCGGCGCGCGCCTCCGGCCCGAAGCGGAGCGTGCGCGCGCGCGCCGGCTCCTCCTGCGGCCAGTACGTGAGCAGGAACCGCTCCAGCACGCCGTTGGCGTCCTCCGCGGGCAGGTCCCAGGCGAAGGCCAGCCGGCTGGGCGCCGCGTCCTGCGGCTGGAAGCGGCGCGGCGCGGGCGGCGGCGCCTGCGCCGTGGCCACGGCCGCGGACACGGCGCGCGACACGGTGCGCAGCGCGCCCGCCGCGCCCGCGCGCACCACCACCGTGAACGTGTACAGCGTGTGCGGCCGCAGCGCGCGCACGTGCAGCGCCGGCCGCGCCGCCTCGTGCGTGCGCAGCGTGTCCGCCGCCGCCAGGTACTGCACCTCGAAGTCGGTGTACAGGCCGGCGGGCCGCGGCCACGCCAGCTCCACCTCGCGCGCGCCCACGCGCGTGGCGTTCACCCAGGCCACGGGCCGCGGGTACAGCCGCACCTGCCGCTGCACCGGGTGCGAGGTCACGTTCCGCGACACCGTCCACATGGTCACGTTGTACAGCGCGCCGGGCACGAGCCCCGCGAACGGCACGCGCCGCGCCGGCTCGCCCGCCGCGCGCTCCGCCTGCTGCGGCGCGCCGCCGCCCTCCGCGCCCGCCTCCAGCCGGAACCGGTACGAGTCGAACAGCGTCGCCGACGCCGGCGTCGGCGTGTACGTCACCTGCGACACGAGACACGCACTCACTACCGCCCCGCCCGCCGCTCTCCCAGGGACCTCTCCCTCGCACGACACTCACCAGTATGCTGGGCGGCGAGTCCTCGCCCTCGCCCTCAGCATCGCCGTCGTCCGCCTCGTTCACGATCGTCATCTCCGACTGGATCAGCGGTCCTGGAACGTAACAAATACGTTATCATATTACATATACTAAACGAAATACCGTGTCCTTTTGGCCGTCACTTGAATTAACTGCAGCGTTGCCACATTTTTTTTTTGTAATTTCACAACTCTGTTTAGGTTTCCTAGAGAACCAGATATGCCCAGCTGATCGTTTGATAAAAATAGTTCGGCGCAATTCGACAACAAAATATATAGATGTTTCACCAATCACTTCTTCAACAACTTAAATCCCCGCGGAAGCCTACAATGAGCGTGTCACGATATGACACAATAGTATTGCTATTTTTTTTAGAAATAAAATTATTTACCTGCCCAAGTATGTAAGAATGTAAATTTGTTTGTTGTGGGTTTACAAGTATGTAATTGACGCTTTTGCCATCTGTGTGTGTATTCTGCAAGCTAAGTGACCACGCAAGTGAGGTGATACGCTATATACACTTTTGCCTTTAACATTTAAGCATTTTGTTGGACGATTACTGTACTGAAAATTCGAAAGTAAGTAATTCTCTTAGCTTTTCCCCTCACACGCGTGTTTACTCAGCTTGCAGAATAAACTGGCAGTTGCAAAAAAGAGGTTCTCTCCGAGGTTTTATTATTAGTGTTTTTGACCGAGCGCAGCGAAGGGTTGTCTACTCTAGGGGAGCGAATCGGCATTTGTATGTATATTTATGTCCGACGATAAGTTTGCGAACATTCGATCGGATCTCAATGAAAAAACGCAGGCAAGTAATCGTATGGAATACACAAACGTACTGGTGCGAGTCTCCATCGTGAACTCGTCCGAGGTGAGGTTGTAGGAGACGGCGGTGATGGAGATGGAGTACCCCTCGCCGGGGTCCAGCGCCGGCAGCAGCGCGCGCACCGAGGGCGCCGGCGCCGGCGGGTCCGGCACGGAGGCGGCGCTGCCGGCGCCGGAGCCCCCGGCGCTGCGCCACCGCAGGCGGTAGCGCTCCACGCGGCCCGCCGCGCGCGGCCACTCGAGCGTCACGTTGCGCGTGTCGGCCAGCTGCGCCACGTTGGAGACGGGCGCGGGCCGCACCGTGTGCTCGGCGCGCCGCGGGGCTCCGCTGGCCACGGACTCGCCCTCGGCGCGCTCGCTGCCCGCGTCCACCTCGATCAGGTACCGCTCGCCGTGCGTCATGTTGGCGAGCTCGGCGCGCGTGGCGCTCGCCTCGAGCGGCGGCAGCGCGCTCCACGCGTCCTGCGAGAGCGTGCGGTAGCGCACGCGGTACTCGCCGACGGCGCTGGAGCCGCGCGCCGGGCCCGCCCACTCCACCACCGCGCTGTTGGACGTGGCGCGCTGCACCGCCACCGAGCGCGGCGGCAGCGGACCTGCGCACGAGCCCGGGTGTGAGCGGGACGCGGCACCTCGCGGCGTCTCACGGCGCGTCGAGCGGCCGACATACTCACGGACTGGCTTGAGCAGCGTGTGGTTCTCGCTGAGCAGGCCGTGCGAGACGGCCGCCAGCTGCACCTCGTACACGGCGCCCGGGAACAGGCCCTCCAGCTCGGCGCTCGTCTCCGCCGTCGCCACCTGCGCCGCCAGACAGGGACGCCACGTCAACGCTACTCGACCGCACGGGGGACTATGTATACGAGCGCCGAGAGTCTCACCGTGGTCCAGTCGGGCGGGTCGGCGAGCAGGCGGCGGTACCGCAGCCGGTACTCGTCCTGCCGCGAGTCCACGTCGGAGCGCCACGCCAGCCGCAGCGCGCGCTCGGCGGGCGCGGCCGCCAGCACGACGGGCGCGAGCGGCCGCGTGGCGGCGCCGCCCGCCGTGGCGTCGGAGAGCACGCCGCGCGACACGGCGCGCACGGCCACCGCGTACTGCCGCCCGGGCAGCAGCGCGTCCAGCGTCACGTTGGCCGTCGGCACGAGCAGCGCGCTCGAGTCGTCGCCCTCGCGCGCCTCGCCCTCCGCCTCCGCCTCGTGGTACTCGACGCGGAACTCGTCCTGCACGGAGCCCTCGGCCGGCGCCCAGGTGACGGCGAGCGCGCCGCCGGCCGCGCGCCGCACCGCCAGCTCCCGCACCGGCAGCGGCTCTGCGGGCCACGCGCGGAAGTGAGACGGCGCCCTACCGCGGCCCCGCCCCCGCCCTACGCTGCGCCGCATACTCACTGAGCGTGAGGTCGGCGGTGGCCGGCCAGGAGGTCACCTTCCCGGACATGGTCTTCACGGTGACGGTGTACCGCGCGCCCGGCTCGAGCCCCTCGAATGTGGCGGCGGGCTCGTCGGCGCGCGCGCGCACTACCGGCGCCAGCCGGCGCGCCTCGCCCGACACCGACACCTGCGCGGGGGGACGCGGTCAAGCGACTAAGCTCCGATTCATTCCTTCAATTAACAACTACCACTAACGTAATTATTATTTTTTAAATTTTATCTCTCGATTATTATTTTTTACTTCTTTAGATAGAAATTTCCTCAACCGACATCTTTGAAAAAGGAAACCATCGTTTATTTATAGTATGCAAATTGATCCATGCTATAGTAGGTAAATATTTATGCATCCAAGTGCGGCGGCAGCCAGGTGACATAGTCACGATACCTGGTACTTCTCGAACTCGGTCTCGTCGTGCGGCGGCAGCCAGGTGACGCGGAAGGAGGTCTCGGTGAGGAGGTGCGCGGGCGCGGTCACGTTGCGCGGCCGCAGCGGCACGGTGCGGTACTGCGCGGTGGTGGGCGCACTGATCTCGGGCTCGGACACGGTCTGCACGGAGATGTTGTACGCGCGCCCCGGCACGAGCCCCTTGAAGGCGGCCTGCGCCGGCCCCGGGGGCTCGCCCTCCTTCTCCACGTACAGCTCCGACTCGCGCGCGTCCGCCGGCACTATCGACACCTGCACACACAGACACCCTTAAATGTATATACGATACATTATATCATCATCAGTCGATGATGACCCGCTCGCATCCTATCCCATCCCGTCTTCACTCGCCTTCATTTGTTTTTTTTTTTTTTTGTAAAGTTAAGTTAGGTAGTTTATTTGTTCTATAAGCGATATTGTTCTCCGTTAGCCCGCGGGGTGTTCTTATTATCCTAGTGTTTAAATTTATTTGTATGAAGGTTGTTTGGTTGTCCAACTAAAATAAAATTACATTTTTGTAATTAAAAAAAAATGTATAGGTCATTTCACGAATCTAGCGCCATCTCTTGACATCCTGCCAATCAAGCATCCGGGTCAAGGCAGGCTCGCGGCACGCGGCACGCGGCACGCGGCACGCGGCATGCTGCAGTAGGTACATATACAATAGAAGAGCTGCAGAGAGTTACCTTGTAGTGCGTGTAGAAGCCGGGCGGGTAGGGCGGCTGCCACAGCACCAGCAGCGTCGTCTCGTTCCGGAACCACACGATGAACTTGCCCGGCGTGTTCGGCTCTGCGCGCACACATGCACAACGTTACACGTACGACGACACAACTACACGCACAGTACTGCCCTACCTACGCTACTTACAATACAACACGTTATCACACATGCAATCAAAAAACGTGTCAGAAAAAAACCGTCATAAATACTCACTACGCCGAATTAAATCAAATTAGTGGATTTTCCTATAGATATTGTAAATAGTTTTTTAAGCACTGTCTGTATAGTTAGCGCTTTTGTTAATTTAGCGTTAATTATTAGTAAAAAAAAGAAGCATGCAGCTGTGAACAAGAAAGTAATTGTGAATATTTTTTTCAAAGTACGACGTATAAAACGATAAAGGCATGCAAATAATTCGTATGATGAAGGAGCATCCCTACCGGTCACTCGGACAAGTCGACGTTTTTACTAAGATTCCCTTATTATGGGTGTCAGCTCGTGATTCTGATTGTGATAGTGATCGAGCGGTGCGAGTAAGCTTGTGCGAGCGGATGGCGTGCGATCACTATCACAATCATAATCGCAAACGTACAATCACCATTTTATTAGAAAAAATATGTTCCAATCCGTCAAGGCCACACGGAAAAAGACGGCGATTTATTTTTTGGGATCGCGCGTATGGCTAATGCCATGAAGGAGAGTTGCAAGGGAAGGAAAGATGCGTTTGTTTTCTGGAACAAAGTTTGCAGTGTTTGCTAGTTTCGAGGGTAAGTAACTTGATGCATATTTTTTTTTTACATTGCGTTTTGGCGAGATCCACGTAGGCGCGTTTTAAGGATAAGAAGTGTTCTATGGAAAGGGTGCCGATTATTTTCGAGATCACGCTGTTCGCTGCGCAAGTTTCAAGTGATTCAAGTGTCTAGTATAAGACTACTACTAGCTCACCAAGCCCCACCAAGCCAGCCGGTTGTCAGCTAAGTATAACGGTTTAGTAATGCCGTCGAGTCGTGCATAATTACAAACCACTTAGCTTTTACCATACTTAGTTATTGTATTCTTTGTTGCACAAACATCATTATATCGGACTAAGCACAATAGGAAGGAGGAATCAAGTATTTTCTACCAGTTATCTCCGTGTTGGAGAGAGCGAGAAGTGGCGTGCATCAAAAATTACAATATACAATATGGACACGACATTTTTGTAGGGGAAAAACATTGTGATTGTGAAAAAAAATGATATGAATACTTGTTATGAATGCACGTAAATCCCAGAGCTAAACGCCGAAGACGATGCGGTCAAGGTACGAGGAAAATTATCGATACCAATATTTAATAACCGGCTTCGTTATATATATACCTATAATGCAATAATAATAATATGTATTACCTAATGTTTATTCGATGGCACCTAATGAATGCCATTCGGACCTACTGACGGCGTAGCGTAGGTAATAGTGCAAGATTATGTCACAGTTATTATAGGACCATATTATTGCGATCACGACGTTAAACATAATAACGAACATCATTAAAAGCTGTGCAAGCAAATGTACGGTTCCCACAAACCGGCACATACATACATTCTTGTACCTTGTCGCAATAACGATGTTGACCACATTGTCTTATTAGTGTCATCCGTGAAGAGTTTGCAATGTTGTTGCGGCAAGGTTCCACCGCTGCGAGATCGCCGCGGAGCCCTGCAAGCGCCGCGCCAATTGCAACGCCAACACCCTTACTAGGTGTAATGCCTCTAAGGCAGCCATACTTTAAGTGTGCCCCGCGAAGCCATGGAGCCCCAGGACTCCTGGCCTCTGTAGGGGCTCCACGAAAACGCTGGTCATAATGAAAAAAAATACTAATTGCTACTATATAATATAAGGTAGCAGAGTAAACTAAAATCATACACATATAAATACTAGTTGTTACCCGCGACGTCGTTCGCGTGGACATACAAAAAAAGTATCCTATGTCCGTCAAACCTGAACGGACACTAATAACATTACTATTAACTATTTTTAGATTAACTTTCGAGCACATCCATTCTTCTAGATGTACCCCTAACATGCTCCGCTACATCCAACAACAAGTCAAAACAAAGTAACTACAAAACAAAACAAAGGAAAAAGGAAGCCAAACAACAACTAAACAAGCCAAATCAAAGCAAACCAAAAAGTAAATAAACTATATATATATATAAACAACCTATGCAGCAACAAAAAAAAAAACAAAGTGATTAAAAGTAACTTAAACATTAAGCTATTGTATAAAGAGATCTAATTTAATTGAGGTCAACGAACTAGACAAAAATATGTTCACGTCATCTCTTATATCTTCGTACAGATTACACATGCGGTAAATCGATGAGTGCTTCAATATGTTATGTTATACAGTAACCTCCATTTTGTAAAATAAAATAGCCAAATTTTATCAATATCAGTTCAGTCGTTTAGCCGGAGTAACGCTTCAAACATCCAGACAGAGACACAAAGTTACTTCCTATAGTTCCCTAGATGGCTTTGATCAATTGTTGTGCCTTCTGTGACGTTTTGTATGGACTAACTGTTGTAATGTAGCGAGTTCTGAATCGCGCAAGCGAAGTTTTTTCCTTAAGACGAATGTATTCATTTTCATACCTCGAAGCTTTATTGGTCCTGATAGGACTGAAGCTATATTCCTCTGAATCTCCTCTGTCTTGAGCTGACTGACACGAACTAGAATGACTTTTTCACGCCATTTTGCCCCAAACTAAGCAAGTTTGTACTAAAAAACAAAACTGGTTTTTTTTAGTTTGTAATACATTGAATATTTCCTTGGACAGACTGTCCAGTTAGGTAGGTCTAACTTCAACAAGGAGGTCACCCGAAGAATCCAACTCGGATGGGCAGCGTTCGGGAAATTGCGTGATCAGTATCTTCTCGTCCAAAATCCCGCAGTGTCTGAACAAGTGTCTTAAACTGTGTGTTGCCAGTGATGACATATGGAACTGAAACGTGGTCCTTGACCACTGGCCTTTTGGAGACTCAGAGTCGCACAGCGGGCAATGGAGAGAGCTACGCTCGGGGTTTCTTTGCGCTATAAAATCCGTAACGAGGATATTCGCCAAAGAACCAAAGTCCCCGATATAGCTCTCAGAGTTTGCAAGCTGAAGTGGCAATGGGCAGGCCAGATCGCTCGAAGAACCGATAACCCATGGGGAAGAAAGGTTCTTGAGTGGTGACCAACCAGCGCGTAGAGCTTAGGCAGTCCTCCCACTAGGTGGACCGACGACATTGTGAAAGTCACAGGCAACCGGTGGATGCAAGTAGCACGGCGTCGGTCGGTGTGGCGCTTTAAGGGGGAGGCCTATGTCGGGCAGTGGACGTCTTCTGGCTGATGATGATGATGACGATATAGAAAATAGAATACATAAAAACACCCAGACAAATAACAAACGTCCTTGTTCATTACACAAATGTTTGTCCTAGGTGGGAATCGAACCCACAACCTACAGCTCAGTAATACTCGCACTGAGCCACAACCTAGTCAAATGTATGTATGTATGTATTGTATGTTATGTTCCCTGTAATCTCTTTTTAGAAATGACATCAGACACAAGCATGGGATCACTGTTCAAAAAAAATGCCTCTAGATAAGTTTCGGTGCAGGATCCCGGCTGCGATGAAAACGACTTGCCCCCGACTGACTGCCCTGAGTTATGTTCTCTCATTCCCGGCAACGTATCTACCCACTTGTGCGAAACAGTATTTTAGGGTCGGAGAGTGACATACGCTACTTTTTATCCCGGGGAAAAGTACGGCGCCAAAGCGATTTTTCACCCGCGCAGCTAGTAAATAATACAAATAAAATCAGTTTTTTAGGGTACCGTTTTTTTAAATTATTTTAGGTCTCTGTCAAATATTTTGTTTTCCAAAAGAGTTCCGTCGCTAAAATAGTTTGAGAGCCGCTGCTCTAACTAGCACATCGTGCCCGTGGCGCACCGCCATGCCGCCTAGACATTGCAACAGATCGGCGAGGTTAATCAATCTAAAACTCGGCCAGTTCTTGGATAGTGACCGCGAGTGGCATTTACCACTCGCGGTTCTCTCTTTGTTTGTCCTAGAATAAGAATCGATAGGGCTCCACGGTCGAAAACTTGTTTTTGTACAAGAAAAATACATTAGAGATAGGTACAACAAGGCGGTGTTATCGCTAAGAGCGATCTCTTCCAAGCAACCGGGCCGGACAGCCGGGCTTCCTCGTAGCGGATTATTGCTCAACATAAAGAAACAGGTAAGTATTGTTTAATGACGTCGCCCCACAGGGGTCATAAATACAACTATTGTTTAAATTTATTGGCTGACTCTAACTTTATTCCTCTCAACCACAATCCTATAAATATTCAAGGATCGTTTATATCACAGTTTATATAAACCATAGCGGTATTGTGACGCTGTGTAAGACCGTGCAAGTACTTAGTTTGTAAACGCTACCGGCACGTTATGCTGCTGCCGTTCTCATCAGCTTCATCTCTCAGATGAGCAGAGTCCCATGTGAGAGTACAACACGAGTCCCGAGACTTACTACGTTACACGTTAGCAGTAATAGGTAGGCATTAGCACTCTACTACGTTACACGTTAGCAGTGATATGTAGGCATTAGCACTCTACTACGTTACACGTTAGCAGTGATAGGTAGGCATTAGCACTCTACTACGTTACACGTTAGCAGTGATAGGTAGACATTAGCACTCTACTACGTTACACGTTAGCAGTGATAAGTAGACATTAGCACTCTACTACGTTACACGTTAGCAGTGATAGGTAGACATTAGCACTCTACTACGTTACACGTTAGCAGTAATAGATAGATATTATGGTCATTATTAACGCTCGTTCGTGTTTATTTATTAAGTTTCTGATTACAATGGACAGATTATTTACGAATCATGACATAGCACACCGATCACGTGCAAAACATTAAGGGCGATTTATATCGAGACGTTAGGTAACTATTTATGTGATGAAGATCAAAATTAAAATTATGTATGGAGGTCGAAGCTAAGATAAGAGCTCGACTGTGTAAAGAAGAGGCATGCAGGTAGTAGTGCGAGCTGACCGGACCGGACACGACAAGTAATGGCACAGATTTAACAATGAACGGTTAGTATTTAAGAAATGCATGCAACTCTCACCGTTAGTCCGGGGGCGCTGCGGGACGGAAACCACACTCATTAGCTAGTCCAATACAACATACGACACGGCCACACCGTCTATACGCATAACTACAACCCATATATTATTACATATTTATAAACAAATGTAGTGTGCAGGTTACAGATGTTAACAGATGTTAACAGACCTGCGGACATGGTACGATAGACCAACCAGAGTAAATATGACGAAAATATAATACGTTTCTCTGTCGATGGTTCGCACCGCGCCCTGCCCTCGGGTCTGTTTCGTTCGTTATAAGACTAAACATGTAGGTAGATGCGAGCCGGACCCTGCCCGGGGAAGGTTCTACGACCTCGCCCAACAGACTACGAATAAGTACTATGTACAATGATACCATATCCGTGTCAGGTTTTTAACTTTTTGAAGACTTTTAGTAAATTCAAATTGTTTCGAAAAGTACTAGAATTTTAGTAAATTAGTAACGTACAAAACTATGTAATTACTTGTTAATTGTTATTTGAGTTTCAGCACATCAATGAAGAAGTTTGGACTTTGTGTACCTATGTGTGTTAACTATACGTCCGTGGCAGAAACGCACTGTATACTTGTGTAGTGTATAGGTACATAATTAGCAGCACAAAATAGTGTCAGTTAGCGAGGCGAGGTATTACGGGTGGGTAGGTAAGTACGCCATGTCTATATGTTTAACAGACAAGACAGCCGTAAATAATACGATTGTTCGCTAACAAGGCGTGGAGTTTCCAGACGTCAGCTGACCTCCAAACAGCCAAAAGAGGAAAACAAACGTATCTGCGAACTACACCGAGAAGCTAACCATTACAATAATATCTACTGGCGCCGTGGCAGTGTGACTGGTCCTAGTGTGTTCC
Organism: Apocheima hispidaria; assembly: GCA_947579745.1. NCBI lineage: Eukaryota > Metazoa > Arthropoda > Insecta > Lepidoptera > Geometridae > Apocheima > Apocheima hispidaria. The sequence continues at coordinate 16,558,097 of OX388150.1, read as the reverse complement.
AGATTCTTCTGCAGACGATTACGGAACTAATTGTTTTCTATTAGAGAAAATGATGTTTGTTTAGCAAAAAATTCAATACGGAGTTTCCTAGACTAGAACGCACTGTAGCGCAGAAGCACCGCGCCGCGGCAGGCGCTACCGGGCGCTGGCGCTCCCGCGGGCCGTAGCCGTGCGATAGGTAGCAGTCAGTGCGCGGCGGCGCCGAATGTGGCGGGACAATGGCACGGTCACGTGGTCGTGGTCGGTCCACTATCCTACTGTACGGTATTGACGGTTGACCCGAGCACAACCTTCGCCGCTAAAAGCGGCCGCATATCGAGAAAATGTTTATGTTTGTTACAATCATCGCACTATACATAATGTATAGATCTATTCATAATGTAACTAATATGGTCTACAAAGTTCTTTTAATAAGTAAAAGATAAAAAAAATACAGAATAATATATCTAAAATCTGATAATATGTATATGATAATCCGGGTCGATCGTGAGCGCGATTTCCTGTAGACGTATATTTCTCGGAAATCTGAAGTTTTATCAAAATAAAATTGGCGTTCCGTGAGGTAATCAAATAAATCGCCTTAAATTAAAACTTGTTTTAAAATGTCAAATGTCTATGACGCCGCCGTCAGGAGATTTTGGAACACAACTACTCAGGACACATTTTAAATAATTTTCCGCATTGATTTTGTTATATTAGCGAATTTCCTATTTCCTTTGCGATGAAGAAAAACGTAACAAAGGTCGAAGACAACGCCGACAGCCTTTTCGCTAAGATTAGGGAGCAGAAAAACGGTGCAGGGTATATCTATCTATAGCTAGGCGATGCAATATCTTCACGATCGGAGCACGGCTACACGCAGATCTCCATCCTTACCGCGATCAATATTGATGAATATAGAGCACGCGCCAGATGCGCTGTATATATCTACCCGCATTACCGCATGATTCGAGTTGATATTCCTAAGCCGCCCGTGCACGTACCCATCACCGTGGTTTTGTGTAGTGTAGTGTAGTGTAGTGTAGTGTGACGAAGGGTAGGTATATAAGAGCTCACTGGTGGTGAAGTTGCGCGAGGCGTAGGCGGCGCTGTCCTTGTCGTGCAGCAGCGTGAAGGCGTGCAGCTGGTAGGTGGCGCCGGGCGAGAGGTCGCGCAGCGCGTACGTCCAGTTGCCGGCCGCGTCGCGCTCCTCCACCGTGATGTTGCGCGCGCCGCCCTCCGCGCGCTCCGTCAGCGGCACCACCTGCACACCGGTCCACACTTCACGTCACACACACACACACGCCCACACAGTCACTCGCCACTAGTCGACTCCCGACCCGACTCGAGCTCGTTATCGCCGAACCCCCGCATCACAGCTAAATGCGTGTCTACTATTCAATAACCATTTACTAATATTCATTGTAACTGAGGATCCCCCGGAGACAACTAGACAAAACCGCCATTCTATACATTGATCTACAATAATTCAATTGATAAACATTAGGCCGGTCCGTTCCGAGCTTTCGTGGATTCCAAAAACTCTAAAGCTGAGCGGTGCAGGGCGACGTATACTGCTGACTAATGGTAGGTACGACATTGTAGCTTTTTATATCTCATGTCTGGCAATTAATAAATGTAAGCCCTGGTCGCTCAGGGGGAGCACGCTCACCTCACATTCGTAGGGTCGCGGGTTCGCTCTGGGCTCGCTCGTACCAATCGGTTCTTTGGAACTAACGTACGGATATATCATCTGCTCTTCGATGAAGGAAAATATCGAGAGGAAACCTGCAAATTTCCGGATAAGAAATTCGATGGCGTATATATGTGAACACTACAACCCGCACTTGGCCAGCCTGGTGGATATGGCCTTATCACCCTTCGAGGGTAGGCCGACATCCCAGCAGTTTTTTGTCATAATATCCCTCCTTTAGTGGATACTGGGGCTAAGTAATGAGTTAGTTGAATGCCGTGAGGTCACGCTCTTAGATATCAATTAGTACTACGGAACCCTCAAAATGCACCTCGGGGTTCGTCCTGAAACAAAACTACGCCTTCTGAAAGTCGATCTGGAACCATCGGTACCTACGATTTAGAAACAATTTGTGTCGTAAAGAATGCGGAGATCAGTTCAGTGCATAGCACAGACGGCCATACGTCATCGACGGCCCACCGCGAAACCGCGCCGAGGCGGACGGTAACGAGCTCGACGTCTTACATCGACGTGATTAAAGCCGGTAGCATGCTATTTTATTTACTTAATTCACATTGCCTAATCAGAAAAAAAGGGCGCAAAGTTTGAACGCATGTCAAAGCCATCGTCTGAGGTAGCTCGCGACCTCGCATATTTTTTATTTTTTTTTCTCCTATGAGGATTTTGGCGTCGCACGTCTTATGCATTTGCCAGTGTCAAGTATACATATATATATTTTCAAGTTTTGTTATTATATTATCAAACAAGTCATAGTCACAGTCAAGGCGAGCAAAGCAAGTCACGGTCAAGTCCAAGTCATGCCCCAGTAAAGTTGTGAAAATTTTACTAAAGCCTTCCATGGAGTTTTGGAAACAACATGAAAATTCACGTTTCACGTCATTATACTATTCACCAACACTCGTGGATGTTCACGAACACTTAACGGGTAAAAATTCGTTTTTACACATTAACACTCGAAATAACACACGTTTTGGAAAACAATAAAATGAGTCGACATGAATTCTTCACGTTCCCGCCAAAACTCCCCTCGCACATGTTATAGCGTACGAGTTCATCCCGGCTGTACACTGTCGCCAAGAATCCCTGGGACTGGGCCTGTCGTGCCTCGTGTCGGAGAGTACCTTGAACCGGAAGGCGGTGTAGTCGCCGTGCGCGGGCGGCGCCCACGAGATGGTGGCCTGCTTGTTGCGGCCCAGGGACACCGTCAGGTTGGTCGGCGGCTCCGGCGCTGCGGGACACAGACCTTGCGACTATCACTGCGCGCTGCTCCACTCATGTGCGTAATGCAGTGGAGCCGCGATCGTACATCTCTCCTACACTACACTGTACACTGTACACTGTACAGATTACTTTCTAGGGATAGTTTTATTTTAATGAATGATTGATCGGTCGGTACGCTTACAGGTGAACCGATGCTCAGAACTAGCCATTAATTTATACAGCATACTTACAAATTCTCGTCATTACAAAAACTTACTTTATCGTTTGTTGTAGCGCTTTAAGGGGCCTCCCCTATGTTCAGCAGTGGACGTCTTCTGGCCGACGATGATAATATACAGGATGGCCCATCGGCAAGTGACCGCCCGAAAAGGGCTTAAAGTACTCATCATTATGAACAACTTTTACTATGGGACCAACCCTGAAACCGAGAAAAAAAATGCTGTTCCAGTTCCATTCTGTCGAGTGTCATTGACATTCAGTGTATCAGGGTTGGTCCCATAGTAAAAGTTGCTCATAATGATGAGTACTATAAGCCCTTTTCGGGCGGTCACTTGCCGATGGGCGACATTGTATATATAACACAATCCCCAATGAAGCGGAGTTTTGCAAGGACAGATCTGTTAGGCTAATTAATTAATTAGGCTGTCTATGGGTACTTAAGTTATTTCAAAGACCTTAGTATATGTATAGGGAGATCCCTTTCCATAAATTAGGTTTAGAACTTCATCCACCCTACTAAAGAAAGAGTAAGTAGTTAAATTGAATTAGTTTCTTTAAACCAGAATATGGTCTTAAAATGTAAGAAAATTAAAAGAAAAAAAAAACAATGCAAAACTTGAATAAATAACTCGGAGTTTACTGGTACAAATCGGCATTTGTATGTATGTTTGTGTGTGTGTATATTTGTCCCATGATCATCGGACAAATATACACACAAAGACTGAGACCTTCGCTTCGCTCGATCAATAAAATCAAAAGGAAAAAAAACCCCGGACAAAAATACATTTACAGTGAGGCGATACGATGGGATGAGACGTGATGTGAACAGGTTAATTAAATATTGGTTGGTACCGGTGACGATGGTCTGGTTCCAGGTGAGCAGGTCGGCGAAGGTGTCGTTCGAGTAGTAGAGCATGAAGTGGTACTTGGTGCCCGGAAGCCCGGTGAAGTTGATGGTGGACGCGCGCGCTGCCACCGTGTAGTTGGGCGCCGGCAGCCCGTCCGGCGGCCGGTAGTCCAGCCGGTACTGGCCGCCGCCCGCGCCGGCGCCACCCGACCCCGGGATCTCGATCACCAGGTCTGCGCCCTCGGCGCCGCCCACCACCTGCATACAAAATACTATATCAGATCTCTCTATAGATACTCTACTCTACCATAACTGGAGACTCAGTACCTACTTCCTAGGATCTACGATCCTAAGTTCACTGAGAACGCTCCGGGAAGCCTGCGCCGGCGCGAGCGAGCTGCTGGCTTTCCTGGAGGACGCCGGTGGCTGGGCTAGCTGCAGCCGGGATATTATATTTTAACTAAGGATTTTTTACCCGACCGCCGAAAGGGTAAATATTAAACAAAATCTAAATACCCAAAATGTAGCCTATAAAGTATGTCACTTCGGACATAAAGACTAATCCAACAATACCTCACTGGTCAAAATCGGTCAAACCGTTTACGCTACAGGAGATTATAAAACACTCGAACATACTTGCATACACACCAAACACATTACCCTCCTTCTTGTCTGCTAAAAAGGAGTGTTATTTTTTAGATGTACACCATTTTTAGTTGAACCCTGGGAATTAAGAGCGCCAATATATGGATGGATTACATAATTTCAATGTTATTTTCATGCGGTTGGGGTTTTTCGTGTCATATAAGACATACATCCAAACCAGGCTTAGCTAAGCGGCACCGGCATCCAGCACGGCACGCTCTGTGCTCGGAAACAGAGAAGGCAATAAATAACACTAGGTGAACAATAACTTTGGATTTTGAGAAATTCCACCTCTAAGAGAAAATGGACCCCCACAGTTCTAAAGCAGGACCAAATACAAAATCTCAATCTTTCTTATCTCATTTATCTTTGAACCATCGGGGCTTATCCACAACCACTTCCCAGATGCTCGCTCCTAGAACTCATCAAGTAGTCCTCCTTTTCCAAGAAGTCGACCAGCTTCTAGCCCATGTAGCACCGATGTGCAATCAATATATTGTTATATGATATTGCTCACCTGCCTACCCTCCAATATTATTAAATATGTTACTGTTGTTGCAAAATAAAATAATTATCTTTCTTTCTTTCATTCTTTCAATATCCTGGTACCCTGTAATGGGCGCGAGGTCAAAATGGAATACTTACAGTAATAGTTTCACCAGAGAATGGAAGTTCAGGTGCAAATGGTGCAATTGTAAATGATATCGGGAAGCAATAGGTACACGAGTAAAAAGTATTGTACGAAGGAAGGAAAAAGCACAACTTTATTGTTGTGAACTTTGTAAACATTTATATGTTCAGTATAGTTTTAGTTCAAGTGACTTGTTGTAAAAAGAGAACTAGTCAAGTAATTCTTTTGATAAATGAATTATTTGTAGAATCAGTAGTCGTAAAAAAAAACGTAAGTAAACGGCGATTTATGTTTTTGCCAATAGTCAAGTAGTTGTAATCTGAAAATTTGTGAAACAATTTTAGGTGAAAAGATAGGTAACCAAGAATCAGACCGTGCCACTAAAACTACTTAAAAATTGATTCAAGAAGCTACCGAGACCCAATCACCGCAGTGATATGGTACAGTTGCAATTCCCTTAAAATTACCTGACATACACATTACATTAGAAATTGTAATTAATAAATATTAAATAATGATTTGTGTAAAATCCTGAGTATTGAATGGCCGATTAGGGTAGGCTGATAGATACTGTTGTTGCACCAACATCAGCTAGCATAACACAGAGTAAATCACCTGTTCAATAAATATTTCTGGATCTGAATGTATAGGAACACACCAACATACATACTTAAATACACCCCCAAAACTCATTTTATTGGCAGTTGGATGAAAAAATATGATTTCTGATTCCTAAATTATGGTGCTGATAAAATTAATTGCAGCTTGATTTTTTAGCTTTAAGCTACCAAAAATCCTTTGACATTATTGGACAAGAGGATGGTGGGCAGCAGATGATTCGAAATCTTTTATCCATCATTGACATCACGTTGTATCACAAAAAAACCTTGCAAGCTGTAAATTTAGATGTAAACATAAACAAAGCCCTAGGCGGGCCAGGGGAGAACTCACCGCGAGCACGAGCGCCAGCGCCACCGCCGCTGGCAGCGTACCGCCGCCGCGCCTCCTCGCCTCGCAACCTTGCACAATCGACCTCTTCCACATCATTGAAGGCGACTCTCCGATTTCACGACACTTTCTCTTCGATATAGTCCACATTTCCGAGGAGCTACGACGGCAGCATGGTTCACCCGCATGAACTGCGTTGCGGTCTGCGATCATATCATCACAGTACTCTTCCTAATTCACTTAGATCACGTTTAATTTATTTTAAAACATTACGTATGTACACAATCCAGAACGTCGTTTTGCAATGAAACTTGTTGAACTTCGAAACAAAGTCTCAGGCTCCCAAAACTCTCAAACAAACGTCAAACCAGTGCTGCCACCTTTTTTTTTTTTCTCTTTCCTCCTAAATGGATTTTGGCGTCGCATGTCTTATGTATTTGCCAGTGTCAAGTATACTATTTTCAAGTTTTGTTAAATATTATCAAACAAGTCATAGTCACGGTCAAAGTCAAGCAAAGAAAGTCACGGTCAAGTCCAAGTCATGCCCCAGTAAAGTGGTGAAAACTTTACTAGAGCCTTCTATGGAGTTTTGGAAACAACACGAAAATTCACGTTTCACGACATTACACCATTCACCAACACTCGTGCATGTTCACGAACACTTAACGGGTAAAAATTCACCGTTTTTACACATTAACACTTGAAAAACACAAGTTTTGGAACATAATTGCTACGTTTAATTTAGTCTAAAGTAAATTTGTTATTCTAGATTCAAAGTGCGAAAGCTAATAAATGGTGTTTAGAAATAATTTAATTAATAAGCTAGCTAAGATAATACTGTTTGTTTTCCGAAAATAAATAAATAAATAAATAATAATATGACGCGACATGAATTCTTCACGTTCCCGCCAAAACTCACCTGCTGCCACCTTACTTTTTGAATAGAGGCTATATACCAAGAAGATTGTAGGCAAGCTTCTTGTTTGCAACCCCCTGTTTACGCTCTTACTCGAGCTTGAAAATTGTATTGTCATGAACTACTTGCTATTGCAAAATTTCATGAACATCAGATCAACGGGATGCAAGTTATCGTCGGAAAAATATACACACATACATACAAATGCCGATTTGTTCCCTTAGACTCTGAGACCTCGCTCCGTTCGGTCAACAAAACTGGACACTGGCTAAATACACAACTTGTGGAGCCAAAATTTAAGAGTGAAAAAAACTGTCATCAATTAAGTCAAGTGTCAAAAAAAGGCGGTCATCGTCTCGCCACAGATTCGGCAGCGCGGCGCGGCGTCGTTTCGTGTTTCCGTTTATTTTCACCGGTTGTTTATTAACGATTGTTTTTGTAAATTACCTGTTAATATTAAATAAAAACCACTACAACCAACGTTGTAGAAAATGGTGGACGGAGACGCCAGCACGTGGTCTCCAGAAGATACGCTTAAGGTTTTGATAGCATCGGACATCCATTTGGGGCATCTGGAAAATGATGCTGTCCGCGGTGAAGATACTTTCATAGCATTTGAAGAAGTGTTATCGTTGGCGGTGCAGTATGATGTGGACATGATTCTTCTGGGCGGGGACTTGTTCGACCACGCCAAACCCTCGCCCAACTGTATGTACAAATGTACTGAGATAATTCGTAAGTACTGCCTTGGAGATAAACCGGTTCATGTGGAATTGCTATCCGATCAGCTGGAAAACTTTTCTAGAAACGTTAACTACGAAGATCCGAACTTAAATGTGTCATACCCAATTTTGTCCATTCATGGCAACCATGATGACCCAGTAGGGCAAGGCAGCATCAGCTCTCTAGATATCCTGTCGATTTCTGGCCTTGTCAACTATTTTGGGAAGTGGACCGACTACTCTCATGTACGCATCTCTCCAGTCCTGATGCAAAAAGGCCACACTAGACTGGCTCTGTACGGACTTAGCCATCTTAAAGATCAGAGGCTTACACGGCTGTTTGCAGAGCAAAAAGTGGAAATGGAACGACCTGATGAAAGCCTCGATTGGTTCAATCTACTGGTGCTGCATCAAAATAGAGCCGACAGAGGACCTGGAAACTATATCCGTGAGGATGTGTTACCTAAATTTCTAGACTTGGTGGTTTGGGGTCACGAACATGACAGTCAGATGTTCCCCATGCAGGGAAAGAAAGTAGAGAAAGATAGTTTCTTTGTACTTCAACCTGGAAGCACTGTTGCTACATCTATGGCAGCCGGTGAGGCACTCCCCAAACACTGCGGTCTGTTACAAATACACAAGGGTGACTTCACCCTGACTCCGCTACCGCTAAAGACCGTTCGCCCATTCATATTCAAGACGATCGTGCTCTCTGAAGAAAATTTAGGTGAAGAAGCGGTCAATGAAAATGAGAAAGTACAAGAATTATTAAAACTCAAAGTGACCGAAGCAATAGAAGAAGCGGCCGCCCGAAGGAGCGGGGATCCCAAGCAGCCAGAGTTGCCTCTCGTGCGTTTGAATGTGTTCTACGAGCACGAAGGACAAAACTTCAACAGAGCCAGGTTCGGACAAAACTTTAACGGGCTCGTAGCTAATCCTAATGACGTACTGAACATGAAGAGGGAGAAAAAGATAAGAGAGCGCAAGGAACGCTCGTCGACCGAGGAGGCTGACATGACGGGTGTGGCAGCGCAGGCGGCGGACGTGGAAGCGCTGCTACGCTCCTACTTCCTGGCGCAGCCGGCCGAGAAGCGGCTCGCCGTGTTGTCGGTGCGAGTCGTCACCGAAGCCGTGCGCGACTTTACGCTCAAGCACAACGACGACGTGTTCCGTCGTACATTCGACGCGCACCGGCGGCGCTTCGTTAGCGCGCTGCTCGACTCCACCGCCGAGACCGAGGAGGAGGTCGCCGCGTGCGTGCGCGCCTGCAAGGCCGACCTCGACGGCACTGCGGACGACGACCTCGCCGCCGCCGTGGACACCTCGGTGCGCGCCGCGCCGCCCAAGCTCGTCGTGCCCATCGTGAAGCTGCCGCCGCAGGTGACCGTGAAGCGCGTCGACTCGCCCGCCTCGCGCAAGACCATCGTCGTGCTCTCCAGCGACGACGAGGACGCCGAGCCGCTGCGCGGGCGCGGGCGGGGGCGGGGCGCGCGCGGGGCGGCGCCGTCGCCGGCGCGCGGCCGCGCCCGAGGCCGCCGCGGCCGCGCCGAGCCGCCGCCGCGCGAGCCGTCGCCGCCGCCCGAGCAGCGCCGCACGCCGCGCCGCGCCGCCGCACAGAAGTCCACCTCCTGGCTGCAAAACTTGGTCAACACGCGCAAGTTGCGCAACTCCTCCGATATAGAGGACTCAGACTGATCTTGTCTTAGCATGTCCTATGCTCCGTTAGTGTGCTTCACCATTCGGATAATAATATAAACGAGTGATGATCGATGTTGGGCGTCTCGAGGAGTGATGATGACTAGAATAATCTCTTACCTATTATAAAATTATATAATTTTTTTTGATTAAGTATAATTAATAGGTATAAGTTTTAGGAATAATACAGTTTCAAATTAATGCACTTTTTTGTATTTTCAATATCTCTCTTATAATATTATTATGCAACACATGACTATGACGCTAGGAACCAAAAAGATGAGGCGCAGAGGCTCGACGAGGCACAAGGTAATTAATCGCAAATATGTTTTGAGCGACCCACAAAAACAAGCTCGAAATTCATTAATTCTAACAGTAATCCAGCCTATAACAGGTTTGTATGGTACATTACCGTTACCGGTATATTACTATCCAGCAGGGCTAGCATGTGCACCGCAACAAAATATTTTTATGCAAGAACGGGACACTGCTACGATTATGAATATGTTTGTCTTATTTTTCACGATATGAAGCATAGAGAAGATTTCATCGCGGTGCGCACGCTAGCTCTGCAGTTGAATCAAAATAAAAGTCACATTGCGTCAAAATAAAGTTTAATAAGCCTATTATAATAGACAGTAGGTTTCACCTACGTATTATAAACTCATAGTAGGTAAATGATGTCGTCCATTCCAATCTAGGTTCCAATTTCAAAACTATCTATCATCTGCCGAAATTATTTCAGTATCTACTCGTACATAGATAAGAATATATACTAGTACTCGTAGTGGATCGGGGCCAATAATAGTTATATATAAGTATAGAATAATTGGCAACATTAGAAGTACACGGCCTCATGCACCAAATAATTATATCTACTCTAGTCAAATCCTGAAATTCGCCACTTTCCCACCGGGAGTACGCACACACGCACACAGTCGCTGCCCGGTGGCCACGACTCACACCTAAACAGCTGTGTTCAGTAGACACGGGGTAGACGGTGATCGGCCCCAAATAAATTTTTACAAGTGTTAACACAGAGATAACAAGAAAGGGAGCGATATAATTACATTGTCCTCGTATATTCTCTGGTTAGTCTGCGGTTTGTTAGCTACCTTAAAACTGCAAAAAACGAGACATAATTATGATATCACACCTCTCATTCTCATGTCTATTCTCCATAATGTACCTAGTATAAAAATAGTTTAAATCTATATACAGTTTAAATCCGACCCGAGAATTACTTTTTTAGCGATTTACCTAAATAAGGCTTCTAATAATAAATAACGCTTTGGGGTAAAACGGTTATCTGTGTATTCTTATAAAAGTTATAAAAACTACTTTTCTTCGCCAAATTATCAACGCCAAGAAATTGTCACTTTAGGTGCCTATAACTAGGTAGATTGCGATATTTCAAAGAAATCAAACACAATAGCAGTTTCCACAGAGGAGATAAAATATTTAAAAATAAAAAAAACTGTATCGGATACCATTCGCGGGCGCGAAACAGTTGACGCTTTTTGTATGGACGAGAACAAGCGGTATAATATTCTAATCTTCAGTAATAACAATAATAGGTATACCTCGCGTAACATAAAAAAGAGTGCGGAATACTCAGAGTAATGTAGCGCTCTTTTGAATGAGCATTGGCAAATGCCATCGACGTAATTGGAGGAGAGGCACGGCTCGGCCGCCGCCGGTGTGGGAGTCGGTGCCGGTGCCGAAGCGCTTAGCTGAGCAGGTCGAGCGGGCCCGGGGGCGAGGCGGGGGCGGGGGCGCGGTCGGACAGCGCGCGCCGCAGGTAGGCGGCGGCGGCGGCCGCGGCCGCGTCGCGCGTCTCGCCCGCGAACGCGAGCGCCGGCGCGCTGGGAGCGAGCGAGACGACGTGCAGCGGGGGCGCGGCCTCGCGCGCTAGCTCCGCCCACGCGGTCTCCATGCCGAGCGCGCCCGCGGCGCACCCGAGCTCCACCTCGCCGCCGCGGCCGCGCGTGCCGGCCAGCGCCTCCGCGGCCAGGGCGCGCGCGCCGCTCTCTGCAACACGCCGAGTTACAGAGTGGCGCCACTCGCGGCGAGGGTCCCGCATGACAGCCTTGTGGCTAGGTTGCCGACCGTTCACCGAGGCTCATTTGCGTTTTCCATTCGAATGACCTATATACTTTAACATCATCACTAGCTGCGCCCCGCGGTTTCATCCGCTATTCTACAGAAACCGAGTACTTTTCCGGGATAAAAAGTGTTAATCCAGGGTGTAAGCAACCTCCATCCCAAATTTCATTCAAATCCGTTCAGCCGTTACAGAGTCGAACGGGAACAAACACACTTACATGCTTACACGCAAACTTTCGTATTTTTTGAAATGGAATTTGGTGACGAGACGAGATAGTCGCTCGCCTAGTATCGAGCTTCACGCTTGCCCATAACAGTTCAGTGCCACCCAGAATTTTTAACCTCAACGATTCATAACCAGGCGCGGCAATGCACTGCGCTCGTCACCGTGAGATATTAGAAGTTAAATCTAATATGCACAATAATTACGCTGGAAACATTGCTCTTCAATCCGGAACACAATAATGTTTGCACACTACTGCTTGGCGGTTGAATAACTGGCACTGCGGTACTTCCCCAGACGGACTCTACCACTAGCACACAATATTTTTTTTGAATATTAGTGATTCATCATGGTCACTGGCCGACTGACATGAATTAGAAATCATGAGCTACTAACGGCCTAGTGACAGAACAATCTATGGTACAAACGTAACGTATTGCGATCGGAGGCGGAGGCCTCTCGGCTACCCATAAACTAACTCTTAGGTACACACAACCGAAAGCTGGGTCGAAATAATAACGAAATTATTCGAGTAGACAAGCGTCAGTGGACGTGCGCCTGCAGCGCCACCGACTTATCTGTCCGGGCGCGGCCGGGAGAGGCGGGCCGGGTACCGAACGTGTCGAGCAGACCGAGGTGGTAGTCGGCGACGCGCTGCGCCAGCCGCGGCCGCGCCAGCTGCTCGGCGCGCGTCTCGCGGTAGCGCTCCATCACCTTCTCGTGGTGCCGCACCAGCGCCTCCTCCTGCGGGCGCACCCGTCGTTACTCGCGTCTACAGGGCGGGAGAGCGGCGCGGCTATACGTTTCATTTAGAGTGCGGTTTAAAATGCGCTCACAGTGCAAACACCACAAACACTGCTAACGATCGGTTTAAATTGTTAGTACGTTCACAGCACGCCAACAAATTAAACCGATCATTAGCGTGCTTATGTCAGATAGTTTCATTTTTCAGGTTATCTGTATCACTGTCTCATAATTTGATGGCCACAGTTTAATTTCTGTCTTCACAGAAAGCTTTGGCCTGCATTCAATCCATATTTTTCTATAAAAAAACAGGTATTATCGGAATTCACAGATGACAATTTGAATTTGACATTAGCGCACACAGTGCACTACCTCATTCTTGTGAGCACCGTGAGCACGCTATAATGACGTCATGTGGTTGACAGGAGCCTATAAATGCGCATCTTGAACCTACTGTTTGCACGCTGACTGTGCAAATGGTTACTATGTGCGCATTTTAAACCGAACTCTTAGTCTACTGGAAAAGGTAAATAAGGTCGCAAACGTTCGTCAGTACTACATTTAAAAAGTTACAGGGAATTAAGAACATTCACAAATCAACGAAGGATGTCAGAAAGGCAGATTGCAAAAATTTACCCGCCGACTAAGAGCACACTCTCGGGAGAGTCGGGGCCCGTGTAACGAGACAAGCTGGGCCGCTAGCGGACGGTGAGCGGCCGCCGCCGCGCGCCGCACGCTACAGGGTTCAGGTTCGGTTGACTCGCCTCGACAAAGTCCCTGGTGAGCTTGAGATTCTCGCGCAGGTAGTGGTAGAGCTCCTCGGCCGCGAGCTGGCGCGCCGCCTTCTTGGTGGTGGCGGTGGCGAGCCGCGCGTGCTGGCCCAGCGTGGCGCGCACCGTGAACTGCCGCATGTGCGGCGGGCCCGTGTCGCCCACCAGCTCGTACTCGGCGCCCGGCAGCTGGACCGTCAAACACCGCTCTACCTCGCAAACTTTACACTACAACCTACACAAAAGTGTACCCCCGAAAAATCGTATTATTACTAGAAGTTACGTAAATAGTCAGCTGATTTTCAGACCGCTACAATTTGAATTGATTAATCGATAACCGTAAACAAATAATTTTTATTTCTTTTTCAAATAAGGGCTGTCCGTAAAACCTGATAATGATTTGTTTCGATTACATCTAACACCGATAGTTTACCATCATTTTATGTTCATTAAGGCAGATGGCGTTTTGATAAAATGCACGTTATTGTTCGAAATATTGCGCTAGGTGGCGCTTTAAAAAAATAAATAAAAAATAATAGTAAGTAGACGAGGATCGTCGGTTACAACCAAACAGGATTTTTTTACCATCTCAATATCACCTTTGTGACTAAAGTCGTCCGGTTGACGGATTATAGCAATCGTAAAGTCATGTGTTCAAATTCGCCAACGGCATAATCTATTTTTATTTCGAGAATACGATTTATTTTCGTTTTTGTTGTGAGTTTTTTGTCAAGCATCATCAAAACTAAGATTGTAAGATTCTTTAAAATTAAGAAAGTCTAGGAAAAACGTAAAAAATTAGAGGATCTCATTTCGATTGACCCTCGTGATGGGAACTGTCTGTTGGGCTGAAAACTCTTTAGCACAATATCAACCTTTTTTTTTACTTTGTCAGCAAGAATTTGTGTTTGTAAGGAATGTCAATGTAATTCTGTCACGTTCCTGTCTCGTATTAAAAACGAATTTTGTAAAATAAATAAATAGATAATTTTATAAGGAGAATTCTGTGTAGAGAATTTTATAATTATGCTTTAGTTGATCAGGATTTTCAAGACAAAGAATAGGGAGAATTGTGTGGTTCAAGTATACTTAAAGAAGTATATAACACCGACGGAGATCATGTAGATCATGATGATCATGCCACTGCGGCTACTTCATTCGAGTTTTGGAATTTCGGCAGGCGCTCTTCCCGAACTGGGCTAAATATTTAGAAAAGCCCGACTTTCTAGCGTGGCTAACGTACGCAAGAAGGAGATGAGTGGAAATATGAACTGACGTGTAACCAATGGTTATTAATAAATGAGTATGAGTACGTGTTGCACACAGGGTATAATAAATTAAACGCCGAGATATATCTATTTTTGTACCTAAATTATAACGTCTTGATTTATATGGGAAACAGCGCCATCTAGCGTTTTTTATCCATACCACGCACAAAGTTCAGTTAGCTTGGAGTTCTGGTTATTCGCAATTCGAAACACGGAGCGAAATCTTACGTCCTTCGGTTACTACATGTCGGGTTACGCATCTTTCTTTGAATCATCAATGATTCATTGAATATGGTTAATCTTATCCTGTATTTTATCTATGCTATAATCATACTTCCTCTACTTTCCTTCGGTTCAGATGTCTCAATAGATAATGAGGCGTTTACAAAAAAAAAAACCTTGTAATAAAAGTACCCAATAAATGGCGTTAGATGTATCTTGAACATTTTCTGTCACTGTCAAGACATGAAAGACAAAAAAATGTACGTGTGCCCTTTTTTTTCCTCGTATTTTTTGGCTCTACATATGTATTTAGCCAATTTCAAGTAATGTAACTCATGTTACGACGTTGGTCCAGGCGATGATGGAATCCCCCCCCCGGTGGGTTCCCGCCTTGTCGTGGCGGGGGGGCTTAGTAACCGTGGACTGCTCACCCACGGTGAATCTAAGAGGAACCCGAGGCGGGGCCGCTTCTCTGGGCTTTCTACCTAAGCCCACGTTGAAGCGGCCACAGTTGGTTGCGGGCTGTATGGGCAGCACCGCAACTGAGGCGGGCTGCAGTGGCGTCGTGCTGGCGACACTGCAGCTGAAGGTTGGAGGCCGCGGCGGGAGAGGACTGTTGGTGTGTCGTTGCCACTTTCCCTACCTTCCGCGGCCTCGACGGGGTCGCCACCGTCAGTTGGCGGACGCGGTGGGGTCGCAGAGGAGGAGGAGTGTCGGTATGGTGGATCGCCGCTCTCCCTATCCTCTGCGACCGAAGTGGCAGGCGGCGGGGCCACTCAACTGACCCGTCGCAGGGGGACCTCGGGCGTCCAGACACGGGGTCGTCTGACGCCCATCGGCCGGCTTGGTCCCAGGGAAGACGTTGCGGCCGCCATGTGTCCTGGCGTGTCGCGACGGGGGGAGGGTGCTGCACCCGACCCCGGAGGAGGGTCCGGAGACGGACGGCCGCGGCGGGTTCGCGGTCGTGTGCGAAAGCGTTCCCGTGTTCCCGCCACAAGCGGCGGAGGAGGGACACCGTGGAGTTTTAGTGGGTTGGATTCCCACATAACCGCACTGTCTCCCCGTGGCAGTGCGGTATGCGAGCACATTTCTCCACGAAAGAAAAAAAAAAAAAAAAAAAAAAAAAAAAAAAAGGCGATGATGGAATAGAGAAACGATGATACTTTCTAGACGTCCTTTAATCGACTGCCGTTCTCATTGCACCTATCACACTGCCTTCCCTTCGTACTACCCTCGCTTCGTTATCTCAAAAATAGTTGCCAGTATATTAATAACAATTCCAACTATTTAAAAATCAAACAGAGCATCGAAATAAAGAGGCGTTTTCCAAAAAAAAAAAATAGTTCTAAAATACTTACTAGATGGCGCAACAGTCCTATCGTTTTACCTGTCATTGTCATTTCTGTCGAAATATTTTATGTTTATTTTTTAAATCGTAAATTTTTGCTCCACACGTTGTGTATTTAGCCAGTGTCAACTATTGCACTATTTCAAATGAAGTCAAATACATAATTATATTACTTGAAATTGTCTAAATACACACGTCCAGCCAAAAAACACGAGAAAAAAAGGCACACGTACATTTTTTTGTCTTTCATGTCTTGACAGTGACAGAAAAACTCAAGGTACATCTAACGCCATCTATTGGGTACTTTTATAACCAGGATTTCTCTTTTTTTGGAAAACGCCTCATTACAGGACTATTACGCCATGTAGTAAGTATTTTAGAACTTTTTTTTTTAAGTGCCTCATTAAGAGAGAGGAGCGATAGAGAGAGATCGTCATCTTCATACACACCTGTAGTGTATGAAATAATTTTCGACCAGCAAAATAAAACTGAGCACCATTCAGGAATAGTTCAGGCACTCGAACGAAGCGAGTCAGACTCGGCTACCTTGTACTCCTCACAGAGCTCCTTGAGCAGCGCGACGTAGCTGCGCGGCGGCGCGGGCGCGGGCGCGGGCTCGGGCTCGGGCGCCGCCCCCGCGCCCGCGCCGCCGTACTCGCGCGGCACGGGCGCGCCGGCGGCGGCCAGGCGCGCCAGCAGCGCGCGCGCCGCCTCCTGCTTGGCTTCCTTCTTAGAGCGCGCCGTGCCGCGCGCAGTCTCCCCGCGCGCTCGGCACACGTACTCGAACATTGCCTGATGGTGCGGCCCCGACTGCCGACAACAAACACATTTTATTTTTTTATTTTACAGCCTTCTGTGCTGGTCATTTAGATATATATATTTTTCGTTATTCAATGATGTCAAGTTTTCCTTTTTGTCAAATTAATTATATTTATTCGTATTAAATATTATTTCCGTATTATTATTATTTCATTATCAATTTATAATTGTTATTTGACATCGGCTCCATTTCTTAATCCACTTCCCCAGCTTGCCTTCCGGCATAGGCCTCTTCCTGGGAGTTCCACTCTTTTCTCTTTTGGGTCAATTGTTTCCACTGTGTTCCAGCTACTTTCTTTATTTCATCCTCCCATCTTATACGTTGTCTTCCTTTGTTTCTTTTCCCCTCTCTTGGGTACCACTCTAACACGTCTCTATTCCATTTTCCTTGTTTGTTTCGTAACATATGACCAGCCCAACGCCACTTCTGCTGTTTAATTACATAAGTTATGTTCTTAGTCTTTGTCTTCCCTTTGATATCCTCTAGGGAAATTTTATCTATTAATTTAATGTTTAGTATGTTTCTTTCCATGTTGTTCTGGCATACTTGAATGTTCCCATAGTTTTGTTTTGTCAGGGACCATGTGGGACAGCCATATGATAAAACTGGAAGGATGCAGCTGTTAAATACTTTTATTTTGTTTCGGAGAGGTATTGATTTTTCTTTCAAAATATCTTTCAGTGACCAGAACCTGCGCCATGAGTTACCAATTCTTTCCTCAATTTCTTTATCCATCTGTTTCTCATTAGATATTATCTGGCCTAGATATTTATATTCGTTTACATATTCAACAAACACATACACACTCCATAATTACAGGCAGACCGGCTGCGCGGACCACCTTCATATTAATTTAATTACTATTTATACTATACTATTCAGTTACTTTGTTCCAATTTATTTTACATTGTACAAATGTACATTTCTACCAAAGGGTTTTTTTTTATCTTAGTTTGTCCAAATATTATGACCTAGATTCTGAATTACTGTGTCATGATTACGATCTGACTAATATTTTGCCCGAGAAGTAGTTACAACAATCTGTTAACAAGTGATTGCAGAATGCTAAAGTTGTCAGACTTCAGTATAAAATTCGCCATTGAAGCCTACTTCACTTCTCCAAGAATAGATTGCGTTAATTATTTAGGACAAACTACCGACTACTTGTATAATGTAGTAACAGCACAGAACATTTAATTATATGGTAGCACGTTACCTGAGAGACGCACTCATACTCTGGAGTTACTCCGAGCTTCATCATCATTTCTTGGAGTATTGTTATAGCAGTCTTCATTGTGCGTTTGCTTCCAACACGACTAACTGTAAATAGTATTGTTTTTTTATGTATAATGTTGAATGAATTGGGACCACTTGTGCCTGATATCATATACGACTCTTACCATCTTCAGATTTGGTAAAAACCAGTGAGTAGTGTAGTGTTTCAGTGGATAGTGTAGTGTTTCAGTGGGTAGTGTAGTGTTTCAGTAGGCAGTGTAGTGTGTTTCAGAGATTTGAGCTAAATAATAGCCAAGAATCTGACTCCCTTAGGTTTTGCTAAAAACGCAATGCAAAAATTTAAGTATACATAATGTTGACCTAAAGTATTAAATATAAGTAGGAGCCGGGTAAGTCCTAAAACTGCGACCAGAACCACCAGAAGTCGAGCAGCAGCGTCTCTTAGTAAACGGTGAACAATCTGCGATCTCAAAACCGCCTGCTAATCGCGGGGATTAAGTCAACTATGGATCTTTGTCTGAAATAAAGTTATTATTATTATTGATAGAGGGGAGGCCTCGCCATACAGTGGACGTCTCAGAGCTGAAGGTCTTGTACTACTGATGTACACAGCATGCTTGATATTCTTTCCTGATGTTTTACCACCTATTTACCTTTTATTAAAAATGGGTATAACTCGGAGTGTCGCCGGGCCCGTGTCGGTTTTTTACCAATTTACAGTAAATTAAGAAAAGGTTCCACCACAAATAGGTAGGCACCTACCTACTTGTGGTTTGTACACAAAAACAAAAACCGAGCACAGCAAAAAACAATGTTCACAAAAAAGCGCAATAAGGGTGTCTACACATGGCCTGACCTGAAAGCGTGTCAAAGGGACAGCTAGATTTGAATTTCACGGGAGCAAAAGAAACAAACTATTAAGGTTATAGCTTCTCTCTTTCGCTCCCCCAGAAACTTATATATAGCCATCTCTTTCAAACGATGTCAGGTCAGGCCATGTAGCTGATAGCCATGTGTCGTTCGCGAAGGAATCCTTCAAACGAAGTACTTCAAGTATGTTCTGTCCTTTTCACTCTAGTCCAGTCAAAATTCAACTACTTCAAAATTTGAAGTACTTCAAAGCCGAGCACAAGCCGAACACTGCCGATCGTCATTCGACGACGCCGAAGCGTCAGAGACGCTCCGAACCTCTCCGAACTTATTCGCTCAAAGCCACTACTATACGCTGTCCCGCTCTGTTGTACTGAAGTAATTTTGTGTTTCACACAAACTTTGGCTCGGTTACGATCGCTTGAGAACAATTTTATCTAACTCATAAATAATTTTCATCGTACATTGCTCGCTATGCAAAGAGCCATAATTAACTTTCAAGTAACTAAGCAATGTACAATAAAAACACATATGCAATATTAAGAAATATTTTAATTGAATACTTTTGATTCGCGCCAAATGTATTCGAATGCGAAAGTTTCAAGATATCAGCTTTATGCCAAGAAAATACGAGCAATTTTGGTTTGATAATTTAGTTTCCATCTCTTTCATTTTAATAACAATAATAGCATACACAAAAATCTCTTCCCGCGCTTCCATTCGATTTGAAAATTATTGCGGCATTCATTGCTAGTTTCTGTTTGATTTATTTTCATTGCAGTCTGCTAATATTTGACCGAGCGAAGCGAAGGTCTCTGAGTTTACTGGGACAAATCGGCATTTGTATGTATGTTTGTATGTTCGTGTGTATATTTGTCCGATGATAACTTGCTAACCGTTGATCCGATCTTCTTGAAATTTTGTAGGCAAGTAGTTCATTTCAATACAATTTTTAAGTTTGAATATGAGCTGAATCGGTCCAGAAGTTGTGAAGATATAGGGGTCGCGAGGTCTCAGTTCGGCGCGAACTACTAGTATGTATATAAACTGTCTGTGTTAAGTTGTGTGTAAATATTGTACCTATATTATTTAATTATTTAAATAGGTATGTAGGTAAATAAAAAACACAATTATTACTGTTGGTAGATTATAACGACATTTTCATAATTTTAAATATTATAATTGCAATAGGTATGTCTTCTCTTTATTGTAAGGAGGAAGTAAAACAAACACAAAAACGTATCTATAAAAACAAATTAAAAAAAAAACCTGCGAGTCGAAGGCGAGACGTTTTTATTTTGTCGCACGCCTCAAATCCATTAGATAAGAAATTTGAATGAACTGCAACTTTAACGACCCATTCGATAGTTCGATGAAGTAGCGAAAGAAAACGAACGCCAAACGAAAATTCCTTCATTGAACAACTGAAGTAGATTGAAGTACTGAACTAAAAGATAGAAGTACTTCAAAGTGAAGGAATGAAGTATATGAATCTTTTCACTTCAGTGACACATTCTGCGCATGGCTAGTAGCTGACCTGACATAGTGTGAAAGAGATGTACATGTAAATTTCTTGGAGAGCGTACGGGAGAAGCTATAACCTTAATAGTTTGTATCTTTTACTCTCGTGAAATTCAAGTCTAGCTGTCCCTTTCGCACAATGTCAGGTTAGGCCATGAAGATAGCTTCATGGGGGTGTAGATAATGTACAGCCCAATAATGTACGACCCGATAATGTACAGCCCGGAATGTACGACCGATAATTAGTGTACCGGGCTGCCAATTATCAGGTCGTACAATACAGGCTGTACATTCCTGGTCGTACATTATCGGCAGGTGCTGATAATGTACGGCCGATAATGTACAGCCTGATAAAAGGCGGCCCAGCCCGTATTGGCTGAAAGACTCTGCTCCTATTGGTCGATGTGTCTATGGCTGTTTTAATTCCATGCTTCGTTTGGACGCGATAGTGTAAATAGGACACAGATTAAAAATACCTTTAACGAAATGTCATGTTACAAGACAAAACAGAAGGTTTTATAAAAAAAAAAAACCTAATAACCTAACCAGTTTTGATACAGCAAAGATTTCCGAGTTTCATAAAAAAAAACACTAACCTATTAATTTTACTGTCGCGTTCAAACGAAGCACGAAATCGTTAGATGTCATAGACAAAGAGACTCTCAGCCAATGAGGGATGGGTTGTCTTTCATCAGGCTGTACATTATCGGCTGTGCATTATCGGCCCGTGTCGATAATGTACAGCCGATATTTCACGACCCGATAATGCACAGCCTGATATTCTATGCACACGTACATCAATTATCAGGCTGTACATTATCTGCTGTGCATTATCGGCCCGTGTCGATAATGTACGGCCGATATTTCACGACCCGATAATGCACAGCCTGATATTCCATGTACCGGTACACCAATTATTAGGCTGTATATGTATACTTGACACTGGCAAATGCATAGTACGTGCGACGCCAAAATCCCCTTAGGAGGAAAGAGAAAAAAAAAATTTTTTTTTTTAATCTTAAATTTTGGCTCCTCACTAGCACGCACGCACGCTAGCGACCTTCGCTTGCCACTTAAAAGACAAAATTACAAAAAACCGTACATTATCAGAACGTGCCAATAAAGCACGACCAGTATTCCTAGACCCTATTCGGAGATATTTATTATCTCGATCTCGATATATTATTCGACCCGATATAACGTGTACTTTTCTCAGGTACGCGGATTATCGGCTGAAAGGATTTCCGCCTTCTGAGCTGTATTCTTTCATTCCTCCAAGGAGCTGTAGATTTGTATTCGTACACAGACTGCTAAGGTCTACACATGGCCTGACCTGACATCGTGCGAAAGGAACAGCTAGATTTGAATTTCACGGGAGCAAAAGAAACAAACTATTAAAATTATAGCTTCTCCCTTTCGCTCCCCCAGAAACTTATATATAGCCATCTCTTTCAAACGATGTCAGGTCAGGCCATGTAGCGAGGCCTTTAATCTCGTAAGCGTACGAGATTTCTCGTAAGTCTGGCAACGATGTATCCCCGCGTCTTGATGTCTATCAAACTTTCACCCAAATGAGTTTTAGTTTTCGTTTATTAAGAGTGCGGTTTAAAATGCGCACATAGTTACCATTTGCACAGTCAGCGTGCAAACAGTCGGTTTAAGATGCGCATTTATAGGCTCCTGTCAGCCACATGACGTCATGAGTGACGTCATTTTAGCCACGGCGCTCACAAAAACTGAGGTGCGCTAATGTCAAATTCAAATTGTCATCAGTGAATTCCGCTATTCTCTATTTTTTATAGAAAAAAATGGATTTAATGCAGGCCAAAGTCTTCTGTGAAGACAGAAATGAAACTGTGGCCATCGAATTATGAGACACTGAGACAGATAACCTGAAAAATGAAACTATCTGTCATAAGCACGCTAATGATCGGTTCAATTTGTTGGCGCACTGTGAGCGCATTTTAAACCGCACTCAAAGTATGTAGGCTTTTTTTAAATTCCTTCAGTCATACAAAGTATAAAAAAATAAAGACCCAAAAAGCTGAGCGAATTGCCTTTTAGCCTAAGCTAAGGGTAAATACCATGGATTTAGTATGATGTTTCGTCCAAGGTAAATAAGCCCATAGGTATAGGTACTACCCATAGGGTACCATGGTACATGGGTACCCATAGGTACCCAAGTACCTAATTTTGATTGTTTTTTTTTTAATTCTGTAAATCATAACGTAAAAACAAAAGAAACTACTAGGCTGGGTTGCACCCTTGGACGAAGCATCATTAAATCCATGGTTGCACCATTATTAAATCAGCCTTTAAACAACCCACTGCTGAGATATCGGCCTAACCTCGAAGGGTGATTGGGCCCTATCCACCACGCTGGCTCAGTGCGGATTGGTGGATTCACATACGCCATCGAATTTCTTCTCCGGAAATATGCTGGTTTCCTCACTATGTTTTCCTTCACCGAAAAGTCAGTGGTAGGTACATCCGTACGTAAGTTCCAAAGAACTCATTGGTACAAGCCCGCCCGGGTTCGAATAACCCACGACCCTAAGAATGTGAGGCGAGCATGTTCCCACTGAGCTACCACGGCTATCTGAGTTACCACGGCTTATACTGAGGTTATTAAATGGATTATTAAACTGGGACTGCATTATTAAATTAACTATAACTGTCAACTATTATCAAGAACACCTTTTGTACACAGTTTTTGCAATAAAATATTCCGATTCTGATTCTGTTAGCCAGCATGAGTTATCCGTAATTTTGACCATATGCTATGGTCAAAATGGATAATGGTTATTAAAATGGTGCAACGTATTTTTCTGCTTAACGGGAGACTGCAGTTATGACTGTAGTATAAAGTTAACCTAGATGGTGCAATCCGGCCTTAATGACAGCATCAGACTCACAGAAGAGAAAAAAAAATTACTTCTTCTCTCTTCTGTGATCAGACTAGAGTCGAATGATGCGATTTTACACCCACGACTCTATCAGTATAATATAAGTGCGTAGGGAAAGAAGGTTGACCTATTTTAGAAACAAGTTATTTGTTAACATAGTTACTTATGTAAACATAAGAAAAAAACAACAAATAATTCCTGTATGTCTAGCATATTATAGTTTGCGTTAGCGCGTTTCAAGTTGCTTTATTTGTGTTTTTTTTCTTAGGTTTAGATATGTTAACAAACAAGTAACGATGTTTTATAAAGAATAATAATTGTGTTTCTAAAATGGGCAGACCTTCTTTCCCTACTCAGCTACTGCTAGGTTCATGGGTAAAATCGGATCTCTAGACTCTTAAACACTGTTTTAGACTTTCGTGGTTATTTACAACATTACTATTAGTACTCATGGGACATTTACCACGGTTATCGGGAACTCAACAAAAATAATAACCGTGGTAAATATCCCGTGAGTACTAGGTAATAGTAATGCTCTAGACTCTAGTCTGATCCTAGCATACAATCTTGAGATGGACCAGTGGGCTCATCCCGTAACTCTGAAAGCGATAGCGAGAGTTGCGCGATCGGGACCGCGCATAGTGCGACTAAGTTGGTACGAGCGGGATGGCATGCTCTCGCAATCAGAATCACGAACGTTTCAAAGTTAGAGGATAACCCCACCCCGCAGGTGAAGATAAAATTGTCTCTGGTAGAGCTAGGTGAACTAGGTACGTAGTGGACCACGGGCAGGCAACGGATAAGAGCTTGTACTAGAACATTTCATTGAGTTAGTCATGAGTCACGAGCTGATCAGAAACCAACGAACAAATAGGAAATCGGAGAATAATATCGGGCCAATATATGTAATGTGTGGTGGCTACATTTTACAAAACAAATTAAATAAGGACCAAGAGCAAGCAAATGTTTTTTTTTATTAGTACGATCCTGAGTCCTGAGGGAATCCTGTAAGTAGATAGGTAGTATCTAGTGCGGTCTTGTCACGAGTGAGTGGCGCGCGCCGCGCACCCGGCTGCAGACGGGGCAGAGCACGCGTGCGCGCGGGTGGCAAGCGACGACGTCCGCCTCCACCCGTTTGGGGCGCAGCAGCTCGATCAGCTCGAACATGGTCAGCAGGAACATGTAAGTAAAGATGAGCCACGAGATGTAGAGCAGCAGGTGTGCGGTGAACCGGCGACTCGGCCAGACGACAGCGCGTACGCCGGACCGCGGGCACGAGGTGCAGCCGGCACGCATGTCAGCACGCGAGCCCCGTGCGCCGGCGCAGCGAATGCCGCCCCCAGTACAGGAGCGAGTGCACCAGCAGGATGCACGAGTACACGATCAGCACGCGCGCCACTATCACAAACGTGAGCGTGCCCGCGTCGGCCGCGCATGTCTGCCGCTCCCGGCCCATGCCGCGCCCGCACGGCGACCTCCCGCTCCGACAATCGGCACCGCCTCACGCAGCCGCTTCACACGACGCAACTAATGCTTACACATCCTGACATGCACTCGCGTATCCACTGGACTGCTGCTCACCGATACTGATACAAAATATAAAACTATTGCTTTTTGTGTAGGTTGTTATCGAAGGGACGGGCTCGGTACGGTCAGGTGCTGAAGTTTTACTAAGTTGCACTAAGTTGTGTAATGAATGTCAAACAATGACAGATTTGACGTTATCACAATTCATCACATAACACCTCAAAGCTGATCTCTTTAAAGAGCTTTGTCAAAACTGGAAGGTTTTATGTTTGCTTTTGTTTTATCGAGTGTTGTGTCAAGTCTGGAAAACTGCTTTAATTATTTTAATCAAAGACATAAAGGGAGAATTCTGTGATTTTAATCAAAGACATGGAGAATTCTGTGATTTTAATATATACTTTTACTTTCCAATTTGTCGTATTGATTCCTAGAAAAGGGCTCACTTTAACAAAAGCTTATATATAGCCTATTAACATCTCAAACTTTTCGGGCTGTCGAGGATCATGTCTCGCCGACACTCGAGCAAGACAGGAAAAAAAAAACTATTTCATACGAACCGATTTACGAATTTTTAAATTAAATATGTATATCCCATATAAAGAGAATTCTGTGGTATATCCCAAAGACAGACCTTATTTATAAGGAGGTGGTATATCCCAATTTTAGAAATTCATAGAGACACCAACCCAGTAGTAGGTACTGAGGCGGTCAGTTAAATCAAGGGAAAATAACCAGTATTTCTTACCCATGGTTACGTTCACATGAGACATAACCGGCTCGTGCCTCTTCTCTTTCACGTATCTACACATAGGGAAGTAATATGGGAGTAATGTAAGCACATAATAGAGTATGCATCTTTGGGCGTAGTATTAGCCGGCTCTCGGGTCGGTAAGTCATGCATAGGCGCAGATTGCATGAATAAATATTGAGCCTTCCAACCGTAAGCGCTATTTATGAGTTGTTCCCGCACGCTCGACCAGGCGGCGCGCGGCAGCGTGGTCAGTTGTATTCTAATGAGATGTTTGAAAGTAACACCAATCTTACCGGCTTAGCTTTCAGGTTTTGCAAACTGAAATGACAACGGCCAGGCCACATAATTTTAAAGGACTGATAAGTGATGGGAAAGAAAAGTTTTTGTGTACCTACAGCGTCTACGAACCGGAAGACGTAGGTAGCTTATATGTATAGAGGTACCTAACCTAGCCCTCTCAGTCACACTGGGTGGTCCGACGACATTGTAAAAGTCGAAATTCGCGTTCAGTGTGGGAGGCTCTAACTGGGAGGCTTTCTTCAGCAGTGGACGTCTTCTGGCTGATGATGGTAATGATGAACGCAACCGTCCCACGAGGAACAAACTATAGGACTTTCTGTATACTTTCTGAACGAGTTTTAGATAGGTCATGCATGGTATGCCTCTTTAGACTTTTTGGAAAGTCGTGGCCCAGACTTTTTAAAGCTTATGAAGTCGCGAGCCGCAGGGAGATGATACAGGTAGGTACTACTAAGATACACAGAATTCTCCAAATTGGAATGTTTTGCTTATTCCGTTTATTATAAGATGTAACATTAATTTTAGTTCGACTTTTCGGAGAAGTACCTATCCACGATAAGATGGATAATAACTGACTGGTTCACTCAGATTGATTGGACAGGTGCGACTCAACTGCCTAACTTTGTTTGGGGCCAGTTTGTTTGACCCCATTACACGTCTATCTTCTAGGTCTTTGGTGCTAGCCAGTTTTAGTAATCGCATCTACTGCATAGTGCTGCCAAAGCACACCCAACACATTACGATACGGCCAACTTCCACCCACTTCTTACTTCCAATAGGAATCCTATTAGTCCTTTCGATACCTACTTACCACATACACGACTGGTCGAATACTCGCAGAACGTTTCCTTTGTTGTAAGGAATCAAAAGAACAGAAAGAAGGCCACCGGCACGAGCGGCGCGCTCGGCTCTAAACAGGCCGCCTATAAAATCGTTATAAAAGATCCGCGCCGTGTTGTTAGGCGCCTCGGGTCGCCGCCGCCTGGTACCTATATATTATATATACCTAATCTAGTAGCAGCAGGTTCCTAGTATGATGTTTCCTCCAAGGTTCCTATATTTCTTAGCCGTTGACTTGTTTTACCAGCGGCCGATCAAATGGCGAAAGGATTTAGCGTCGCCGCTCGAGGCCGTCATCGAGTGCGAAAGCTAGTGCTAGTAGCACCGAGCAGCTTCTGTCATGCTGAAATTCTGATCAGATCTGGATCTACTTTGAGATGGTATAGAAGCAAGGGTGTTGTTGAGCAAAGCTATGAGCTATGAGATCTCGCACTAAAAACTTGGGTAGGACAAGTCAAGTGAAAGAGTCGAGCGATTTATCCCGACTTCGACACCCGATATTTAGTTAGTCGAGAAACGAGCGTCGGCATAACATAAATCATCGGAAATCGGCAATTTGAATTTGTTTAATATATTGACGTCACCTGTTTACGTTGTCGGGAGCGCGCAACTATCGCGCGATATCTGCGAGTAGGTTTTATTACGAGCCTAGTACCTAGTTTTTATACGAGCGTCTGAACGACTCGCAAGTTCAGCGTTATTTACACTTTGAAAATTGTAAAAAGGAGACGTAGTTTCATGAAGTTTGAAACGTCGGTAAACATTCTTTGGTAACCTGAGTATCTCGATAGCAGCGTCTGACCGCGCTGCTCTTAGTCATAGGCTGGTCTGCTGGTTGTGTTGCTTGTGCCTGTGGTGATTACCTGACCTAGCGTCTGTCGTTTTTGATCGGGTTTTGCATGTAATGCGTAATGTGGTGGTATAGACACTCTAGGTACGTGAAGGTTGATAGCGGTGTGAGGCGCCGTGTGGTAGCTGTGAGGCGCCGTGTAGTATCGGTGCGAGACGCCCTGTGGTAGCTGTGTGAGGTGTCGTGTGGTAGCTGTGTGAGGCGCCGTGTGGTAGTTGTGTGAGGCGCCGTGTGGTAGCTGTGTGAGGCACCGTGTGGTAGCTGTGTGAAGCGCCGTGTGGTAGCTGTGTGAGGCACCGTGAGATAGCTGTGTGGTAGCTGTGTGAGGCGCCGTGTGGTGCCGGTGCGAGGCGCCGTGTGGTGCCGGTGCGAGGCGCCGTGTGGTAGCTGTGTAAGGCGCCGTGTGGTAGCTGTGTGAGGCGCTGTGTGGTACCGGTGCGAGGCGCCGTGTGGTAGCAGCGCCGGCGCGACGTGGAGCGCTGCAGGTGGCGGTGGAGCAGGGTTGTAGGGCCGAGGGGTGAACAGCCGCCGCACGCGATCTTTTCACGTGATACGATTAACGTCGCGAAGTAGGTCACCGGAGCAGTGCACCGCGCCCCCGCGGCTCGTTTGTGGCTGCACCTACCGCTAGAACATCCTACCTACCTACGCAAGTAGGTAGGCAGAACGAAAGCCGCGGCCGCGCTCCGGTCCCGAACGCCTCCGACACGACACCTCCCCGCCTCTCCTTGTTATCGCCCCGTTTGCCTCGACTTGTGCCGTTTCTATTTTGTTTCCCGATTTTGGAATAGGAGTTTGGAGTTTGGAGTATCTGCAACTAATACCTGACATTGGACATTTATTGATTGTAATTTAAAGGGTGATCGAGCGAGCCAAATAGACATCGGTGTAAAATTAAGAGGTAGAGCCTATGCACAGATAAATAGAACAGCCTATCTGAGATTTTGACCAGACGTTTGAGCTCCGTGAGCTTTCAGGAATTGACGAGGTTTTAAAATGTCATGTATAATGTCCGAAGGCTACATCATAATATACAATACTAGCTGTTACCCGCGACTAGGTTCGCGTGGACACAAACAACGTATAACACTGGGATAATTTCATACAATACAAAGTTGGTAAGGACAGGACGCTTCCTGTCTTGCGTTGATACTTTGCCGCCGTCACATACCTATCATAATCTTCCTGAGAGTATGGCTGGCGCGGTGGTCGATTTAGCGGAGCGGCACAAGCGGCGCAAATATGCTAGCCAGTTCAAAAATGTATTTGAGCGGCTAGTCCTCGCGACGTGTGACCAAAATGATAATATCTAGTGTTTTTATTGCACTTCAAAAAACATTGTAAAAAGCGTAGTGGCCTTGAACATTTGGATTATATTTATCTACTCGGAAAACTTAATCGGTCTGTAGGTTATCCAATTGTAATAGTTCTGCTTCTGGTTTAGATCTTCTGATTAGTTTATGTAATTAACTAATTATTGAAGAGAAAGAGGAAAGGACATCATACCTATTTGTCTTGGTCAGATGAAGCGGAGTCAGCCTTCAGGAGCAGGGCACGGGGATACACTACAATAATAACAATAAATCAGGTGAGGGAACATTTAAACGGCAGGACGAGCGGCGCCGACAATAAGCCAACTCTGAGCGGGCGTCGGCAGGGCGGGCGGCGGCAGGCGTGCGGCCGGAGAATGCGGCCCTCCGGGGCCCGCCCTAATAAACCACCACGGTTAGCGAACTTTATACACTTGACAAGATAAAGCATTATTCTCTCACAATAAACTTCAAATATTTCTGTCGGAAAAAGGCCGGGAGTGTACCTACCTAAAGAAACCTGTTGGCTTTTGTGGTCGGCTTCGGATCGGCTGATCCGAACCCGAGGGATCTCCGCCGTACCTACTCTCTATAGTAATACAAATATGAATTCCCTAGTAGGAAGGTCGGCGGCGGCGGGAGGACTTTATTTCGCCGAACAGGACTGTATCTAAACGCGTTGTGCCAGAACAATTCCGATTATAATTACCTATGTGTATTCCAATATGACTGCTATTTCTTATGTAAACTTTCGTTCTCAGAAATATACAAGCAAGTGTACCTAGTTATTATTTTTATTTAAATGTTTCCAATGTAAGAAACGCAAACAAAATTGTTATAATTCGTTACTGTGGTAAGGTAGCGAGTTATTTCTGTAAAGTGAGTCACTACAATACGAATAAATATGATGATATGTTTCCTCGGTTATAGAAGCGTCTTGGTTGATGGCTCGGGGAGGAGTAACAGCTGTGGGGTGAGGATGACGTGTACAGCAAGCGGAGCGGGACGGAGCGAGTTCCAGCCGGGGCACGAGCGGAATGGAGCAGCACGAGCGACGCGACACGCGACGCGACGCGACGCAACGCCCGCGACTACGACTCATCCTGTTATTGTTAGCGTCACGTTCCAATCTGATCGATTTTTACAGCAATTGTACCAGTAGGATAACTTCAAAAATTTCGCTCTACTCATGTAAGCAACGCGCCGGGTATTGGAGGTATCCACAAGCGGCGGTGACCACTTACCATCAGGAGGACCACCGCTTGTTTCTCACTAAGTACATTAAAAAAAGACATTTCCGTGGATAGCATCGAATTCTATATGTATCTAAAAGTCTTAGATCTTATTAAATGCTACCCAAGTTACTAATGTGATTTAAATTATAAAGTATGGTACTTATAAAAATAGTTTTAAAAATAACTTTCACCTATGAGAACAAAGACGGCACAGCGTACACCGGTCCGCCAGCATGCTGGTACGCTGCCACCTGCTAGTGGGCCTGAACGTTTGGATTATCATTAGACCTGACCTGATCATTTGAGAAGTAGGTTAAATAGTTTAAGTAGTTTGTTCTAATATGTATGTTATAGTTTAGCACTTGTCCGGTAAAAAATACCGACTAAAACTACTCTACAGGGGTGGGAAGTAGTAACAATACATAGGAGTAAAACTCGTAGTAGGCTCGTAACTACTGACGTATACTTAGATACTTTAGAAAGCAGTCATAAACATACCAAAAAAAAACATTATTATCTATGCCAGTAATTGACTGGTTTCTAGCTATAGGTTTTACAAAGGGCGCGGCGCGGCGCGGGGCGTAGCTGTATAATTGCTGCGCCGCCGTGTGCTAGGTGTTGTTGTTAGAACTGTTACATAATTATACACATTGTAACAGTTCTAACAACAAAAAAATAAGGTGCGCGCCTAGGCCCAGGTGTACCGAGTACTCCCATGGTCCTATCTAGTTTCAGTGTCCAGTTTGTCTGCCTTGTTTGCTCTATCACGAAGTACTTGGAAAATTAGTGATCCGTCCGAAGGTAGATTGTGCAATAGGCCGTCAAAGATCAAAGAATAGGTCTACTGAATGAGTTCCAGTTCTGAGTGAGGTGTGCGAGGCGGCTAGGGCAGGGCGGGCGGGCCTGGGGCGCGGGCGGCGCGGCCGGGCGGGCGGCACGGCAGTGCGCGGCGCGCGCGGGTGCCGACCAGCCGCCCGCATGCACCGCGCCGCACCGCGCGCCCCACGTGCCTGCCGCGCTCCGGAGGCCTCGCGCTGCCGACGGTGCACCGCCAGCGCCCGGCGCACCGCACGCCGCGCCGCGCCCCCCGCTCGCGTGTTCACCCGACACCGACAACCGGTGACATCGCCCCACGCTGTGCATCGCCCGCGGGCAACTTGTCGATCTCGTGGGACCTTTGCCATCCAACCAATTACGGCTAATGGTAGCTGTACCTTCTCTCCTCTTTACCTACCGGTTGCGCATGGGTTTGGATTTTATGAACGGTTTAAAAATTTCGCGGGTATGAAATCATTTTGTGAACTCCGTCATTCTGATATTTGTTATAGCCAAGTATAATAATATTAAGTAGATGCGAAGTACATTGGAAGTGTTCAGTTAGTCTGTTTGTGGGTCACCGACTAGCACGAGCACAGTCCTGCACTCGCGGCCTGCTCGACCACAAGCTAAGTGACAGGCGGACGGACACGGGCTCCCCTACACGTAAGCATCGGCGTGTTTTATAATGCCCGAACAACAAAACTCAATTAAGTAATTTCGTTTGGCAACAGATGCAACAGCTTGGCCTCGATGAAACTTTCACAATTTTGACAGTAAATTAAATTATTAGCCTAAGTAAGTATTTATAAGTGTTCGTCATTCTCCGAGTAGAACTTTTATAATTGAGTCTCGGCTTCATAATTTCTTTCAAGTAGTTTTTAGGGTTCCGTAGCAAACTAAGGAACACTAGTTATATATACCTACATAGTTTTATTGTGTCCGTTTGGGTTCCCTAATGTTTCACCAAAACCCTTTTGACAAAATATTACTTTACAAACAAGGAATACCTTATTCCGCAAATGCTTCATTTTATAAACAATCATTTTGATCTTTTTAGATAGATAGATAGATAGAAACTCTTTATTGTGTACACCAAAAATAAAAGAACACATGTACAGAACTATCTTATACTTAAGCTAGTGCCACAAGTGGCGGCCGTATCGCTAAAAGCGATCTCTTCCAGGCTTTTTACAAACGTATCAAATGTTATTTTATCGTTTAAGTATTTTTCATTTAATATTTTGATTCTTTTTATAATCCCGCGTTGTTTCTCGCAGTTCAAACATAACCTAACATAGTGTTCGAAGCCTCTACATTATGTTACAGGTACAATTTTTAGCGCTTCGCCGGCCGCTAGCGCGGCACGCTCGCTCGGTCGCTCGGCTCGCGCGATCTTTGTCGCAGTTCAAACATAACCTACTTTGTTTTTTAGCGCGGGTTCAATTATCATACAAACATTCTAATAAATAATTAGAATGTTTGTATGATAATACAATATGTCAAACGTTTATATGACAAGTATAGTTTTAATAAGTAACACAACTAATAAATGAAGCCTTTATCAAGTGACATGTTATAAAATGAGAACTAGTCAAGTCATTCTTTTTATAAATGAACTAGCTTATGCACGCTACTAGAACTGCTTATGATAAAAACGTAATGGCTTTCTTGTAAGTGGACTATTTATATTTTATTTATATGTTGCATGCCGCTCGAAATATAAACCAATATGACATATTGAAGAAAAAAAAAACACTCTATACGCTTGTACTTGTACTACCTGTCGTGGGCAACGTCTTTCTTTAACTATGGCTCTATACCAGTTGTGGAAAACCTTTTGAAAGTCACGGGACAAACTTTCGAACGTGAAGTTAGGGAGATGAGATATATTTCAGTCATATATATCTTCAAAAATAGGTTGAATATTCTGCCGTTTACAACTTTTTTTTTTTGTATTATCGCTCTACACGATCAGTGCATCTATTTCAAGTGTTTGTAATTCTTGTAGACAGTTTAGTGTGACTGCTAAGTGTTCCGCGGGCCGGATCAGATGCCGCGGCGGGCTACATCTGGCATGCGGGTCGGGCGTTGATCATACGTGCTTTAGGGGTTGATTATCAAAAAACAATACAGGTATTTTTTGTTTTCTTAGTCTATTTACAAAGTTTCATTACTCTTGCTTGAAGATGAAACATTGCCCTACTCAAACTTTAACACCCCATTTCATTTTTAGGGATGATTTTCAAAAAATGCTAAAACACGTCTTTAATATTTTCTTTTTGTTAGTATGTTTACAAAGTTTTATAACCGACAAACTAAAAACTTTTCTCCATACAAACTTTAACACCCCTTTTCACCCCTATAGGGGTTGAATATCGCAATTTATTTTCTTAGCGGGAGTTTACATAGTAAATAAATAACTACTGTCCAAATTTCACGTTTCTGACTTCACTGGTTTAGGCTGTGCGTAGATATACCTATCATTTTTCCTTACACTTTTATACCTAAAGGTTATTTGTAAAATCAGTAGTTGCAAAATGATAAAACGGCGATAACTTTGTATCTCTGGCTGGATGTTGGTCGCGTTATCACGGCTAAACGGCTGAGCGGACCTTGATAACATTTGATGAGGAGTTAATGTATATCACAAAGACGAAGACTTACCTTTTTTATGAACGAAAGAAGTCGTGGTTAGCAAGCAACTAATAAAAAATAAATCTATGAATGTATTAAGATTTATCGAAAATCACCCCCTGAGGAGATGAAATGGGGTGTTTAATTTACTGCAGTCTAGGCGAGCGAAGCCGTGTGGGCAAGCTCGTAACGTATGTAGGGTTAGTGGTAACCAGCTGACGACATAAAGATTGTTTCTTCCATGTGCTTATTACTTGTGGAATGGCTTCGGTTTTTCCTCCGAAGTACAATCTAGCCTGCTCTAAACGAAGGGCGAATTAAGTCCTCAAAGGTAGGCAACACACCGACAATGCTCCGGGTGCATAAATCGAAATACTGCGTACAATACGTCAATCTTAGAATAACTATAACACGTCAATACCCCGCGGCCTAAGACGAACTGCATTTGTATTTCCAATACGTCACCGTCTGACACGTATTGGAGCAGTATTTACGCGTGTTTATCGTTTGGAAATACTAATTCAGTTCGTCGTCCCGCGGGGTATTGGATATTGCCATACCCAGTCAGGGTCATTATAGTTACTTAATTAAAATATGCTAATTAAGATCTGCATGGAATTTACATAATGTTTGCAATAAATGTATTGTGTATTGAGTATTGGAGGTGGCAATAGGCGGCGGCGACCACTTACCATCAGGAGGCCCGTCGCTTTTTTACCACTTATTTCTACTATTTCTTTAACTAAGTATCTAACTGTTCATTATTCGTTTATTTTTCTACCATGCATATGTTGTAGGTATTGTCAGCTTTTAGACGTTCACCATATTGGGTTGCAACACAGGTGATCATCTGCGGGTTGAAATAATAGCGCCGCTTGACAGGCGGCTTGGAGATCGCAGAATGTTCACCATTTCTTAAGAGGACGCTGCTGCCCGTCCTCTGGTGGTTCTGGTCGTTTTAGAACATACTCAGGTCCTAAAACTCTACCATGCATATTTAAGCAGTACCTATCAATGCTGGCGTCCCGCAAGGTTCTGTGTTACCTGCGTTTCCTTGACAGCGGATACAATTCAGACAGCGTCATAGACAGACGGACGCGGCGAATGCTACGGAACTTAAAATTGTGTGACTGGTGTAAATAATTACAAACTTACCCAACTAAACTATTACGTAGGTACTTACTTAGCAAACAACAAAACTTACAAGCAAGTATTACACAAGTATTAGCTTGTTATGTTGTTCACCAATATGGAGCATTAGATTCTGTGTTACTGTGCGAGTAACGAGGGGCGGTGGCAGCGCGGTGTAGGTGGTAGTAGGTACCTAGCTACCTACATACATGAAACAATAATGTGGAGTCAATAAGTACCTATTACTTACTCGTATGATATTCAAAAGGACAGGGCGCCTTTGATGTTGATATTGGCTTGTTATAGTAGACTTTCATCGAAGCAATTCATTTTCCGTCCACGATACATTATGGGCTCATAAAACGTTATTTTAACCAGCTAGCCTAGAGCTACGAGCTTCAGTAGGTATAGAATCTCATCATCATTACAGCTTATTTTTCTTACTTATTATTATCTCAAGTTAGTCTCTATAGAGACTAACTGTTTCATATATGAAACCATCATAAGCCCCAGATTCCTTCGACGTGCCATATTCACCAAAAAAGGTAAAAAATCAAATGTTCTCACAACTTTTAATAAACACGATTACAATTTTAATGAATACAAATGAATTCGCCAAAATGCAAGTAAAACTCGACCGTTAGGGGATTTTATTTTAAAAGTATTTTTTTTTATACTATGTTTCAGTTTACAAGCTTTTATTTAAACTTGCACGTTTGTATCTATGTATTTATGTATGTTAAGATGAAAACTTGCATTGCAACTAAATTTTAGACCCTGTTCCCCTTGTTCAATTGAGTTGAAATTTTGTTGTGTCCTCCCACAAATTCGTGAAGCAGTTATTCTCTATTTTCGAATAATGTTTAAAAATACGAATGTTGTGTATAACAATTTAAAAGACAGCGACCTAAATGCGGTTTTTTATTTGTAGATATTTTAGATTTAATTTATTTAAGTATTAATTTTAATTTTGTTTCTAGTTTTAGTTTGTACATTTAAGTTTAGATTATAATATATTAAATAAATTAAAAAAAAAAACATAAAAAAATGCGAATAATACAATATTGAAAAAAAAAAATAACCTTAGTTTAATTTCAAACCTAATAGGTAGTTTAAAGATGCTCAAAGTCAAATAAGTATCTTTAGCAGAACCACAGAAAAGAGAGAAGTAAAATGTTTCCTCTTCTGTGAGCAGAACGCACTGGAGATAAATGTAGAATCGCCTTCATCGAATCAGCCCTGTAGATATGATTTTCACTGGATATAATATTGCAGTTTTTTTCTGATAAATTGGTCCATATTGTGATGCCGTAACTTAGTAGCTGATAAACATTGGTTATGGGAGCGGAGCCATCCGAAGGCCAGTAGGGGGTCGACTGGCAATAGATTGTTAGTAGTCGATTTCACACCGAATGAGCACAGATGAGGCACAGAACACAGCGTGACGTGACACTCTATACACATTTATCTTATTTTATCTTTATAAAAGTTTAAGAAAAAGTGATAGGTATATCAACTCACAGCCTAAGCCACTGAAGCCCGAGACGTGAAATTTGGTCAGTAGTTTTCTATTACTGTACGTAACCTCCCACTAAGAAAGGAATTTCCTATATTCAACCCCTATAGGGATGAAAAGATGTGTTAAAGTAAGTATGAAGAACATATTGAAGAAGATAACATTCGAACGTTTTTCCCGCCACTTTCGAAAGGTTTCCCGCACCTGGTGTAGAGACTGCCCACGTTGCCTATGTTCAGTTGTGGACGTCTTCTGGCTGATAATGTAATAATGTAATGTAATGTTGCCCACGGTAGGAACTATTCAAAGGATGAAAATCTATTCAAGGGATGTTTTTTTTTTCTTCTATCTGAGTGTAAGTATCTGTGTATCTGAGTGATCGCTTCGTTTCGAGCCAAAATATCATAGTACAAATTGTTTTATTTTTAATGTCGCGTGGTTCGCTTGCACGCATGCAGCCTGCAAGGGAGATTATGTTGGCCGGAAACAGTCACCGCTTTTATTTTGAAATCGCGCGATTTGCTGGGTCCTGCGGCTGGGTCGCCAGCAGCCCGCGAGGGTGTGTTGCAATTGTTGTGTTTACTTTGTTTGACTTTCGTCTTCAGCAGCCAAAGTAGAATAATTTTACTATTGTTACTTTCACAGACGCTTTTGCCATTTTTTATTAATGAAAACTTTGGTATGTAGGTAAAAGTTATATGGAATTATACTAAATCCAATATGACGGATTTTAAAACCGAATTTCAAAACTCAAAAAAAATATTGAGGTGGAAATATCGTGTTTGGTATCAAAGTAAAGGGCTTCATGACACCCTAACTAATATGACATTATGACACTCCATTCACAGTTATTTTACCCGTGGCTATGAGAGTTTTCTCTTTCGGCGGTACTCTGAATCCTTTTCGGCAAGATAAGAGATTAATAATCACCGATACAAGAGAAAAATCTAAGAATCTTTTCAACACAACTAAGGTACTTAGTAGCAAGTAATGCCAATCTAGTAAGAAAATACACACAGATGTCAGAGGTAAAATAACTGTGAACGAACTGGAGGTAGATCTATCACACAGATTTTTTAAATGTCTGTGACCTATCATTATAAATGGTATTCAAGAAATGTAAATGAACACGTACTTGCACCATTTTATGAGACAGCTACGCGCACCTACATCTCTGTTCCGTACACAAAAACATTTTTTACGACGCCATTATAATATACAAGGAGCTTTGAACTCCCTCGCACGCTTCCAGATCGAAGGAGCGCGTCGGCTGGCAGAGAGACACAGAGAACGAGTCGATTCCGCGATAAACAGGCGAAATGGTAGCCCTCGCGCTGCGCCCTGCCAGCGCTTGTTGAAGCTGCTCGGGCGCTGCGCCCCGGTCCCGGTGTGAGGAGCCGGCGGCGCGCTGGAGGCGCTGCGGCGGCACTCGCGGCAGATCGCCGCGCGCCGCGTCCGCCGCGTGCAGGTGCGAGTCGCGCCCTCTGTGCCCTCTGAAACTCCACATCTACACAAAGTTACGTTTCCATCTCTCACGAGCACGTTTTGTTACAGTTCACGGAGCGGGCGCGGGATGGCGCGCGCGGCGACGGTGCCGGTGAGTGTTTATATCGTCCAGAGCGGCACGGTCCGCGAGCGCTCATCGCCAGTAGAGCCGGTGTTCAGGCCGCCCGCCCTCGCTAAATATATCTCGTCCGCATTGCGTTGCGGTGAATCGTGCAGTGCGCGGTGCGGCGCCGGCGCCGCGGCGCGCCCTGCACGTGCAAGCCCGGCAGATGGTGAGCGCGCGCGGAGGAGCCGCGGGCGCGGGCCGCACCGCCGCCCGCGCCGCTCGCTCACCACGCTCCCACGTCTTCGCAGAGAGCGGAGGCTCCGAGATGTCCGGTGGCAGCGGCAACGGCTCCGGTGGCGAGGGGCGTCGCCCCTCGACCTGCCGGGTGGAGATGGGCGCGTTGCTGGCGCCCGAACCGCGCCCGCTCGACAACAAAGTTAAGGTACGCTGACTTCTCCACCTGAATGCATGTACGGTGACATAGATTCTGTTCTCTCGTTTACTCGACGATGTCTCTTTGTTTCGTTTCATAAAACTGATTTCGTTAAAGGTATGGGCTTCCCTGAGAAGTGTTTGTTTATGAGGGCCGTAGAGCGCGAGCGCGCGTTTTCGCTGGATAATTAGATCGCTGGGCCGCGCGGTAACGATTCAATTACTCCAATATCCGCTTCGTGAGAATGCTTCGGATGATCGAATTAGACACGAGCTGTACACTGTACTGTATACACGTTCACTTCACCTTCCCCACTGCCTACGTAACGCACCTAAACTTGCTCGGTAGATCCAGTTAATGCTGCATTTCGATCATGTAATTACACACGTTCATGGCGTGCCTTCACCTCATTCAGAGGCGTTGCGAGCAGTCCACCGCGCGCCATCAGGAAGACATTCATACCAGACTAGGTATTACTCAAATTGTTTATTCGTTTAGGAATAATACAATATTAGGTACACGTTTTAAATCTATAGCACCACTATCTGAAATCACGGATAGCGAACCAACAAAAAATGTATTTATTTTTCTCTCTTTCTCTGTTTTGTTAGGTCTACACGAACCAAATTCACAGGTCTGTTAGCACCGTGTCAAATAAAAAAATAAACAAAAGACTGTGAATTGTAACATAAACATTGCAAACACTCTAAATTACATAACGTGTATGTACGTAGCACAACATTAGGTATCGTTTCTTGGTTTATATATACCCATATATACCACACTAATATTATAAATGCGAAAGTTTGTGTGTAAGTATGTAAGTGTGTTTGCTCCCGTTCAACTCTGTAACGGCTGAACGGAATTGAGTGAAATTTGGTATGGAGGTAGCTTACACCCTGGATTTTCGCATATTTTCTATCCTGGGAAAATATTCGGTTTCTGTAAAATAGTGAGTGAAACCGTGGGGCGCAGCTAGTATTATATATATATATATATATATACATATATATATTATTCATTTATTTCGAGCATCAAGGGCCTAGATAAACAAATCTCTGTTTTACTATGAAAACTGACGAGGTTTCGACACATTCTGTTTTGATAATTAAACAGGAATACTCACGCTAAACTGAGTCGGTTATTCGGACTATAGTTTCGATCACTTTTAGTGACCTTTATCAAGGAATGCTATAAGCGTGACACGCGCGCGGCCTCGTCTTGCCTTGCTATGCACTTCAGTGTCACGCGTGTCAAGCTTATAGCATTCCTTTATAAAGGTCACCGAATGTGATCGAAACTATAATAATAATAATAATTTTATTACCAGAAAACTTACATTATACAATTTAGATTTTACCAGCGATCCCCAAACCAGCCGAAAATGCCTGTATTTTGGGGTTCAGAGCACGAGTTGTGTAAGAGAAGTTAACGAATATGAATTTATTACTATGGTGTTTAAAGTAGAAAAGGTTAGGCTACAATTTTGAAAAGTGAATTTTACAATATAATTAAAACAACTTAAAAAAACTAAGGGTTTATGTGATGAATGTGTGTATGTGGTGTATAGTATGATCGTGTGTGTATGAGTAGTGTGAAGATGTGATGTATGTGTGCTTGCAATGCAGTATGTACGAATAAAAGGTTGAAAGAGGATGCGTGCATGATGCGTGAATTCATGTAGCGCAACTGATACCAATTGCGCTACATAAATTAAGCTACGAGGTTTCGACTATTGGTTCATAGGTAAGGAGACTTGTACAATAGTATCTTCTCTGTCTTATCAAACGAGAGCGTCAGTAGCCAGTCTGTGACTATCTTTTTGCATGACTTGGTATTGCAACCTAAAATAGTGCATTCCCTACATACATTGTTATAGGTATTGGGGTGAGAAAATTCTGGGCTTCTAAATCCTAAAAGGGAGGTATAATTAGGGGTAGGCATTCTGAAGGCCCGTCGAGCCAGCAGAGAATCGTAGTCATCTCGATTTAACAAGACTTTGTGACTTTTGACTGTGGCGTTTAAAATGTAAAGCTGCCGCACTCGTAGTACTTTGAGCTCTCTATAAATACTGTCTGTGGGATATCTGAAAGGGTGATTTAGTATGACTTTGATAATTGCTCGCTGTGCTATCTCTACTTTCATCATATGAGTTTTGCAGGTACTACCCCAAACCGAGACACAATACTGCAGAATAGATTGACACAAAGCCAAATATACCTGTCTGACAATGTTTATCGGTGTGCAATCTCTAAGCCTCTTCATTATGAAGATAATGAATAGTATATATGAAGATATATACTATAGTATACTATAGTCGGACTATAGTAGTATAGTCGGAATAACCGATCAATTTAACGTGAGTATTCCCATTTTATTAACATACATTTCTCTGTAAGCTTAGAATAACTACCTAACTTATTCTAAGTCTGTAAGTATCTGGTGTGAAATTTTGTGGTTAGGTACGCCTCGTAGACCGTGCAAGATCACTAGTTATATACCGAGGTACCTGTTAAATAAATATGAGGACGGACGTGGCGTGAGGTCGACAGAACGGTAACAACAGGGTGGTGCTGGTGTTCCAAACTTTATATAGGTATCTACGAGCAGGAGGTGGTACGATGACATTAGCAAGACGGCAGAATGCGAATGGCAAGGAACCCAAGAGAATTTAAAGGAGGCTTAAGCACTGTCAAGGTTGATGATCCTTAAACCTGAACATCTGCTTTCTGAGTTTTAATAGTTTTTGCTATACTTCTAAAATATATTCTCTGAAAAGTCTTCTTTGTATAAGAAAATAAAATGAACAAATAAAAAACGCGTTAACGCGTTAACACGTTAACGCGGCCATCTGTCTAGATTTCTAGTCACACAAGGAATGTATGAGACTAGAAATCGATTAGTCGCCGCCTCTTCGAGGCTCGACACGTATCGATAACGAGCCTCCATCCGATCAATAAAAAGGCTCAAATTCAGTGTAAGAGCATAATTATGTGAAAGAGCTCATGCACGGCTGCTTGAAATCGAAGCTCGTTTCGCGTAAACATTTACAAAAGGAGTACATAAAGATCGGACGAGCCAGGTCATCCGCGTCAGTTCGTCTGCCCTGCCGTTATACGGCGCGATTGTTAGGGGCATGGTGTCGGGCTGTCAGGTGCACACACGCGCCGGCAATATGCTACGGCATCAGGATATCGGAGTATCTTATATGACGGCTCGAGGCACATCGCGCTAGTAACTATCATTGAATCTGGCACCGGCCGCCCTCGCGACCCATTTGCATAATGAGCGGCGTGCGGCCGCCCTGCGCCCTGCGCCCTGCCTGTCTCGTCCTCGGCCGCCACTCGCCTGCCGCCGCAGCCGACGTGTGACCTACATCAGGTTCTTATCGCGCCCTATCGAATCGTGGACAATATTCGACGTCGCATGAAACCACATCACGCCGGGAAATGATTCCTCGCCTAGTCCATGGCCCGGGTTCTATTCCCCTACCACGAATCTTCAAGTCACGGTAGTTGTTCATGTTACTTTTATGGTATATCTGTTGATATATCGCTATAGGTACATATGTTCGCTCATCTATTTCGTGGCATAGATTTCTTTACACGAGTACGTATTAGTTTATTTACTTATACTTAGTTATCTAATGGTTAATCTTTTCAATTTGGTAGGAAGACTAGGAAGTAACTTTCTGAACGATAATCTTGTAATAAGACCGTACTCGATGGTTAGGAATCCCGTTTTCCCTTGGTCACGCCATAATTTGAGAACGGCTGGACCGCGTTTGATGATTTCTTTTTTGTTGTATTCGTAATTGTCAGGACAAGGTTTGTATGAATAGTTTAGCGAGGCAAGCTTCATCGCGTACGAAATCACCGGCTTCAGCTAGTTTTTATAATTATTATCATCTTTAGGTACCTACGATACATTTTTGCAAAGTTTCTAATAGATAAGTACGACTTATTAGAAACGGGTACTAAGAAAGGTTTTTAATTTTTTTTAACCCATTCATTCAGTTGAAACTTATCTATATAAAAGTGTTTTAATAATTTGTTAGGTCAGGACGCGTACGTACCTATAGGATACTTATACGTTTCGCAGAGACATGTTACCAAAATTATCGAATGACTCGGATTTTTAGATTTGTGTAAATTTTATAATATCGTCATTATAATTATGTAAATATATTATAAAATATCTTCATCGGTTAATGAATGCAGAGGTAATGATAAAAGGGTTCCTTGTTTTACTACGGAACTCTAATAATTTAAACAAAAAATAAACCGACATCAACAAAATACTTTGAAAAAATGGACTATCGAATGTTCTTGGAGCCATACCCGAGAAGTGTGGAGCTCCGATGGCCATCTGTGGTCTTCCTCAGCGGTGCCACGTCACCAAATGATACTTTCTGAATGCAAATGCTTACCTTCTTGATGAAAATACCAAATCCAAAATCGCTATATGTATGCCTATAATATTTGAAGACTTTGGATTTTGAAAAAAATGGGACTGGAAGTAAGTATAATCTTCTTTCAAATAATTTTTTTTTTTCCAAAGTAGTTTATAAATGACGGAATGATGTAACAAACATTAAAAAGAAGACTTGAGAACGTACGGGGCGACACGAGGACGTGTCTTTTTTTGTGGGTCGGATACTTTTAGCTCAGATTCTCACAATAATATGGACTAACATCTGCGTTTTTCATCGAGGACGAATGGATGCCTTCACAATAAGCACCTAAGTACAGAACATATAATAGTACTGCGACCAAGTATAAATAACCACGTTCTCGAGCTGAAGGTACACACGCGTGTAAAGCCACGCCACACATGTATTCGTAATCGTACCTACCCAATTATCTACTACACGAAACTACACCAAAACTAAAACTATTATCTAGCTATAAAAAAACCTTAATATCCACTTAAATAAAATTGCTAAGCGGAGCGTGATCAATATTTCGGTAAGTATAGTTTGATCGGGCACGGCTACGAAAGCCATTACCCATTACGAGCGATATCCGACCCCATTTCATTAGCCATCCAGTAGAGTAGAGTATTCCCAGAGCGGGATCAATGGAATTATTTATTTGTGCGTTGTTAGACGGCACCGCGACGTCGCTTCCGATGTGCCGTCTGGCGCTCCCTCGCACTCTACATGGGATATTCGCAGTTTCGCACACATACCACCGTTCATTCATCTCTTCTGTCGTTCGCAGCCGCGTTAACTATACGTTACTGTCTCCGCCTAAACCTCCCCCTCGCCCCTCATTTTCACTTTCCTATTGCGCATTGCTAAGTCATGGAATGGAAATTTAGGTCTATATCACTTATCTCGTTTGGTGAAAATATTTTTATTCGTCATGCTATTACATTACATTACATTACATTTGCGTTAGCTGCGCCTCTTGGTATTTTATTTTTCCCGAGTTTATCCTGGATAAAAAGAGTCTTTAGTCCTTTATCATGATATCATGTCGCACGCTATTTCCTTCTGAATTTTTATTAGGATCAGGTGGACCATTGAATCGTCAGAACGTAACAAAAAGACAGCGACAGAAAGATAGAGTAACGTAATGTGTAACGTAACGTAGAGTCTGTAATGGGTAAGTGTGTATAAGAGTGTTGTTGCGACAGCGGCACAGCATCCACGGCATGACGGAGGAGGAGAACGTGGTGCGTCCGCACCAGGAGATGGCGGTGCTGTCGCTAGAGGAGAAGAAGTACCTGCTGGGCGTGGAGCGCGGCGACGTGGCGGGTACGCGGCGCGTGCTGCAGCGCGCGCGCGACTCGCGCCACGTGAACGTGGACTGCGTCGACCCGCTCGGCCGCAGCGCCCTGCTCATGGCTATCGACAACGAGAACCTTGAGATGGTGGAGTTGCTGCTCGAGTTCGGCGTGGAGACGCGGGACGCGCTGCTGCACGCCATCTCCGAGGAGTTCGTCGAGGCGGTCGAGGCGTTGCTCGACCACGAGGAGCGCACCAGGAAGCCCGGCGAGCCCAACGTAAGTATATACTTACCTAGTACAAACATACCGCGTGTAATTATATACACGTATATACTTGATATGGAGCCGGATGAAATACCCCGAAACAGCCAAGAGCGAGAGTGCTTTTCAAGTTAGTTACCTAGGTATATAGATAGGTACTTGCTGGCTTGGCGCCTCACCTAGCGCGGTCTCCCATTCGACACATCTAGTCGAGTCTAGTCGAGGGAGGCCCTGGAACGTATAATATCATGATAATGACTATTTACTTACTGTTCGAGACATTTATTTCAACATGAAATAGAATAATTTATTGGCCTTATAACCGATTTGTCACATGAGGCAAGTCTTTTTACAACATTCTACAATTATTACATTTTAAACATTAGTTAACACAATATTACTCAATTATTATTGTCAATATTATATGAAAATAATTGAATATTAAAAAAAGGTAGGTAGGTAGGTAACATAAAATGTCGCGCACCAGCCCGGTGACTAAGTAGAGAAATAAGAATTCCAAA
Source organism: Apocheima hispidaria (assembly GCA_947579745.1). NCBI lineage: Eukaryota > Metazoa > Arthropoda > Insecta > Lepidoptera > Geometridae > Apocheima > Apocheima hispidaria. The sequence goes on along the minus strand of OX388150.1, from coordinate 16,513,113 downwards.
CCATCTTGCCGAAAATGGTTCAACGTAATAAAATAAAACATAACAAATGTGATGACATAAAGCCGCTCCACCACGAAACAGTATATTTTCTGATCCCCAACAAAGATTTTCGCTGTTATAATGTTGGGTGGGTACTCTTTATGTTCGTTTCGTTGTTCACTAATGCTTACAAGAACCGTAATGGGCCAATAAACGATTTTATAGTTCTTGTTACAACATAATTATTTTTGATATTTTCTCGTGAAGTAAGGCGCACCATACACCAATACCAGACTATAATAAACGTTGTACCTACACATAACATTTATCGTGGACCTATATTTAAATACGAGTGCCCTAATAGACAACTCACCATGCACATTCTTCACAAAAATGTGCCACGTAGTATTATATTGTGTCTTTGGTGAGTGGTGCGCCTAATTCAGCGAAAAGGCGCAGGCTTGTTTTGGGTAAAGCTGTGTTACTATGGCAAGCGCGGCCTCGGCCGGTCCGCATTCGGATCCGAAGGGCAAGCCGCCGGAACTCCGAATGTTGAAAACTTTCGCCAACTTATGTCGTTATTAAAAAACCGTCTAAAAAGACAAACTAAAAGCGATTTAGACGTTATTAAATAAAATTTCGCAAGATAAGTACGTATCTGTACTTATTATAATATACAATAAAAATCTGTACTTAGGATGTAGTCATCATGGCAGAGTCGATGGAGAACCTCAACGCTCAGCAACCTTAGTAGCGGTTAAAATGAACATGGACAAGACAAAAATCATGTCTAATACCTATTTTGTACCCGCACCGGTAGTCGTTGGGAACGATACCCTCGAAGTTTGTGACTACTATAAATAGCTTGGAAAGATTGACGAAGATTGCCGAATTTCGGCATAGAGGTCGCCAGAAGAATCCAACTCAGACGGGCAGCGTACGAGAAGTTTCGTGACTGCGGAATTTTGGACTAGAAGATTCTAGTCCAAAATTCCGTAGTGTCTGAAGAAAAAAGTCTTCAACCAGTGTGTTGCCAGTGATGACATATGGAACTTGGTCCATACCCACTAGGCTTTTGGAGAAAGTCAGGGTTGCACTGCGGGCAATGGAGAGCTATACTCGGAGTTTCTTTGCGCGATAAAATTCGGATATTCGCCGAAGGACCAAAGTTACCGAATGTAGCTTTCAGGGTTTGGAACCTGAAGTGGTAATGGGCAGGCCACATCGCTCGAAGAACCGATAACAGATGGGTAAGAATGGTTCTTAAGTGGCAACCACGAGCTGTAAGACGGCTCGTAGGTAGGCCTTCCACTAGGTGAAGTGATAACATTTTGAAAGTCGTGGGCAACCGGTGGATCCAAGTTGCAAATTGTCGGTGTGTTGTGTGGGGCTTTGTTCGGCAGTGGACGTCTTGAGGCTGTGGATGATGATGATGAAATAAATAGATAAGTAGGTACCTAGGTAGGTATTAAGTTGATCGTGAACCATGTTTTCCATTCTGGCTCGCTGCGGCGCTGCTTTGCTATGGACACGGGGAGCAGAGCTGGGAGGCGCTGCCGCCGGAGACGGCGACCTTCACGGCGGACATCTCGCCACTCATCCTGGCGGCGCACCGCGACTCGTACGAGATCATCAAACTGCTGCTTGACCGCGGCGCGGCGCTGCCCGTGCCGCACGACGTGCGCTGCGGCTGCGACGAGTGCGTGCGATCGCGGCGCGAGGACTCCCTTCGGCACTCGCGCTCGCGCATCAACGCGTACCGCGCACTCGCATCGCCCTCGCTCATCGCGCTCTCCTCCAAGGACCCCATCCTGACGGCGTTCGAGCTGTCCTGGGAGCTGCGCCGCCTCTCCGCGCTCGAGCACGAATTCAAGACGGAGTACCAGGAGCTGCGCGCTCAGTGCCAGGAGTTCGCCACCGCGCTGCTCGACCACACGCGCACCTCTCACGAGCTGCAGGTGCTGCTGAATCACGAGACGGGCGCGCCGCAGGCGCCGCCTCCCGAGCCGGGCGCGCCAGAGCGCATGCGCCTCTCGCGGCTCAAGCTCGCCGTCAAGCTGCGCCAGAAGAAGGTCGGTACACGCGGCACGGCGCGGTCCGCTCCTCGCCCGGGCGGGGGCGATCGCTCACCGGCTCGCTTTCGTATTGCAGTTCGTGGCGCACCCGAACGTGCAGCAGCTGCTGGCGTCTATCTGGTACGAGAGCGTGCCGGGGTTCCGGCGCAAGAACATGCTGCTTCAGGCGGCGGAGATGGTGCGTATCGGCGCGCTGTTCCCGCTGTACGCGCTGGCGTATTTAGCGGCGCCGCACTCCACGCCCGGCCGCACGCTGCGCAAGCCCTTCATCAAGTTCCTCTGCCACTCCGCCAGCTACTTTATGTTCCTATGTGAGTAATCCCTACGCTATATTTATGGGGGGTAGGTACATGACGTGGTAATTCAAAATGTTGACCCCTTTTGTCAACGGAAATGCCAGTGCAATTTAGGCGGTGTTCCGGAACATTGTTGCAGTCCTGCTGATACTGGCGTCGCAGCGCATCGAGACTGCGGCGGGCGGGCTGCTGTGGGGCTCGCCGGCGCCGCGTGGGGAGCCTCTCTCGCGCCGCGGCGCCGCGCCCAGCCTCGTCGAATGGCTCATCCTGGCCTGGGTCAGCGGTCAGTACATACGATACCTAGATCGTTACATTTAGACTCGCTTATTTTGTCGGACGGTTATTATAGACATTCTCATTTCATATCTTTTATCTCATAGTGTAATATTTTCGCAAAATCGCGTTAGTTCTTTTTAAATATAAATATTATTATGTATTTCAAGTAATTAATAATCAGTCGAGCTTACCTGTAAAGTGATGATGGATTGGAATTGTTAGAGCTTTCTGGTCCGAGAGCTAACACCGGTCAAGTGCAAGTCTAACTCGCACATTGGGGCTTCCTTATAATAAGCACGGAACATTGTTCTAATGAGAATATAAGGCGAATCGAATGACAAACTTACCTACGTTTGTAGTTTCAGGGTTGGTCCCATAGAAAAAGCTGTTCGTACTGTGTGCGTACTCCTGGCGGAAAAGTGTCGAATTTCACGATTTGAATGATGCAGATATTTAGTGCATGAGGCCGTGTAAATGTGTATGACAATTTTAAATTTGTGCGTCCAGCCGTTATTGAGATATTTGCGAAAAACATTTTCCGCCAGGAGAACGTTCTCCTAGCGGAACTTTTTGCTTCAAAATGGACGCACAAGAAAAGTAATGATGCAAATATTTAGTGCATGACGTCGTGTAAATGTGTATAGTAATTTCAAATTTGTGCGTCCAGCCGTTTTTGAGATATTTGACAAAAACACTTTTAGCCAAAAGAACGCTACGTCATTTTGGCTGGATCACCTAAACAGAAAGGTGCACAGTTATGATTTTTTTTACACATGTTGCTATCAATTTTTGTGTAATGTTTGTTTAAACAGAATTTGAAAAATACCTACCATTTGGAAGAAAAAAAATATCGTACGTTAATAAGGTTTTTAGGTTCTAGTACTTCTAACTGAAACCCTAGAGACTAGCTCTTTACGTTAATATGTACCTTATAATAACTTACAACATCTAGCTAAGTTTCATTTGTATACTGTTAGTAATTAATGAGTTATTTAAGAAAAACCAGAACTAAGCCACGGCAGTTTCAGGCAGTGGATTGAACAAGTTTTTTAAGGGTTAGCAAATCAAAAGCGGTACACACAATTAGTGCATTCGTTCAATGGTCCGCTTGTAAATTTTTAGCTCAATACACTTGGTAATTATTATATAATTTATTTCAGAAAAATATCCATATTTGTTGATTGATAAATTAGAACATAATTACATAACGTTTACATTAATTACATATCATTTAAAAATTACAAATGTCCGCTAAATTATTCTAACATTAGTTCACATGTCATAAATAAATAAAATAATAAACTAATATTTGTCAAATCAACACTACAAAACACAAAATTAACAAAAAACATCACCTTAATCTTTATTTCGATCTGGATCCAGAATGCTCAACACGCACTCTTGTCCAGTGTTGCATTATTGGGCAGTCCAGATCCATCCTTGAGGCGAACACCTGCAGGTAGCTGTTGGAGCCGCCCCGCACCCGACGCATCAGGGATGCAACCCGCTTGCGCAAGATAGCCGAGAATCCGTCTATCCGCGCATCCGCAAACATCCCCGATGCGCTACAGTAGCGTGGCAGCTTCATCACCAACCTGAAGGTGTGATGATGCAAAAGTGTTTTTGCCAAATATCTCAAAAACGGCTGGACGCACAAACTTGAAATTACCATACACATTTACACGACGTCATGTACTAAATATTGGCATCATTGTTTTTCTTGTGCGTCCATTTTGAAGCAAATAGTTCCGCTAGGAGAACGTTCTCCTGGCGGAAAGTGTTTTTCGCAAATATCTCAATAACGGCTGGACGCACAAATTTGAAATTGCCATACACATTTACACGGCCTCATGCACTAAATATCTGCATCATTCAAATCCTGAAATTCGACACTTTTCCGCTAGGAGAACGCACACATGAGTACTATGAGCCCCTTTCGGCTTAGCATACCCTTTCCTTATAACCCTGAATATTACTTAACTTAGTCAAAATTATTGTAATGGATTCTATATCCCTTTTGCTAATCTTGAAAACTGTTATAGCTTGTTTGTTATTATTTATGAGCTATGATTTTTATATAATTAAATAAATATTTTTTATTCACTCTATACGTACTCAGAAGTCCCTTTATCTAATTTCCCTTATCAAGGAACAGTCACGCGAGAATTTCCGAAGCAGAATTTTTTCTGAGCTCTAGCTCGGAAAAAAATACTTTTTGAGCCTCGGATTCCCAAAACAGTCAAAACCTACAGAATTCTCCTTGTCAAAACCCTAAGGCGCTTCACTTTCAGTAGGTCCCTTGAAGTTCGGCCTTGCCTTTTAATTTCGATCTTATCGGAATCGAGTTGTTTAATTTTGGCAATACCATAGAACATGGTCCATAGTAATACCTATAATCGAGTAACCAGACAAACAAGTCATTCGTGCGTAAGTTCGTCGTTAGTAAGCGGTAGCCGACCAACAACAGTCGCAGCGCCACATAGTATCTGGAATCGCGCTCTGGCCCACGCCACCGTGGTCGGCAGGTGCGCGGTTACGGGTAGGGTGTTCTAGAAGGATGCCTGGTGCTCGCAGGTCTGATCTGGAGCGAGGTGAAGCAGCTGTGGGACATGGGACTGCGCGAGTACGTGCACGACATGTGGAACGTCATCGATTTTGTCACCAACTCTCTCTACGTCGCCACCGTCGCGTTGCGCATCGTCTCGCACTTCCAGGTACACTGATATCCGTTGATCTCCCTGTTCCCTCAGTAACATTCCCCGTAAGTACACGTAGCGTGAGTACAGACTACAAATCAATCTGTGGTAAACCTATACCCGTATACCGGGCCAACGACTTCTTGGGCGACTGACCGACTTGTCGAGGTACCTACGTCTTTCCGCCAGGTGGAGCTTTTCTTATCTTTTATAAACAGCTTAGAAGCTTATACATAAATCTCTGCCAGAGCGATTGTTGTATGTACGTTATATAACATGTTAGAGAGTGTAAAGATGTCTATGATGTATTAATTTTTTTAATATTTTTTTTATTCTCTTAGGATAACTAACAGCTAGCGCTTAAGTAACAGGTTTAATATTTTAACTTAAAGCTAATTAAAAGTTACCACAAATAGGCATATACATAGCTAGATTCTTCATTAAGAAGAAAGAAAAAGTCAAGTCGAAAAGCGTTATTTTAAAAATTTAATATAGATTCTAGGACAGAAAAATGTAGGTATACGTTACTGCGTCTTGTCTGTACGGCTAAGAATGCGTCGCACTTCACTTCGCTTAAGGCGAAGTGAAGTATTTATTATAGCGATGGCGAGGCGGTATTAAACAAATCAATTTCAATATTGTTAGCAAATTATAGATGTTGTGCTTGTGTAGGTCCGTCGCGAGATGTCTATGGGCCTGCAGTGGAACCAGCCGCGCGAGAAGTGGGACGCGTGGGACCCCATGCTGCTCTCCGAGGGGCTGTTCTCCGCCGCCAACATCTTCAGTAGCCTCAAGCTAGTGTACATATTCAGCGTCAACCCGCACCTCGGTCCGCTGCAGGTAACCACTCGCACGACGTTGTTTCCAAGCTATCCGTGCAAAAACAGGGGCGATTTACCTCAGTATAATTCATTTATTTAACTCCACAGGCACTAGGGTACCTAACTAAGAGGCGTACTTACTAAACGAAGACTTAAATCTATCTTCTTATTATCTAAGTTTGCCTGTACTATACCTACTTTGTTTGGGGAAAAACTCTGGGATCCGTCTGTGCTACGGTAGCTTTTAAACCAATCAGGTTTCACAATTGATTGTACCTAAACTGCGACGCATCTATCGCACCAATAGCTGACTTAGTTCTAGAATGTTTAATGTAAACCTGTTTAATCGGTTTTTATAGTTCGATTTTTATATTCGTGTAGGTATCACTGAGCCGTATGGTGCTCGACATACTCAAGTTCTTCGTGCTCGACATACTCGTCATATTCGCCTTCTCGTGCGGTAAGTGTTGTGAACACCTTGCTTCTATTAACCATCTATTAACTGCCCGTATCATACTTACATACCAGGGTTCGCTGATATATATCAGCGGAAATATATCATGATACATATATCAATTGATTTTTATCTTAATATATATCAATTGTTTTTTCCTGCCTTCTGAACTAATAATTTTGGAGATTAATGTTTACCCTGGCAGCACGTAGCGAAGATTATTTCCCAAAATGGCAACCTCATTTAAAGTTGGGGAAATCCCCTTTACTTTAACTTGCCAGTACGGCTAGCTTTTTATTGAAATTCAAACCTTAACTTCATATCATATAAGGTTTATTTTATGAGGTAATCAAAAATGGGGATTCCCTGGTACTCCTAGCGTTAATAATTTTCACTTTATAGGGAAAATTTGCTTATTATTATTAGCCTGGATATATATATATATATATCGGTTTTTATTTTGCAAAAGAGAGCAATCCGAGCTGTATATAATTTACCGGCCAGGGAATCACTACGAGAGATATTTAAACTATACATTTTCTAACAGTACCAACCCTTTATATACACGAGTGTATTATGTATGCTAGGAAAAATTTCACAAACCTAAAAAAAAAATGTCTGATAACAACCCTAAAAAACGTCATAGACATAAACTCGCATTTCCCAGATGTAGGCTACAGAAAACAAATACCTCATCATTTATTGGCAACTGTGTACGTTTCTATAATACATATAATTCCTGAACAATTGGTAGGTATCAAAGAAAAAAAGTTCAACAATGTTATAAAAACTTACTTAATGAGTAAGGCTTATTACAATAAGGAAGATTTTATTAAAGATAAAAAACAATGGAAACAAACTGTAATGAAATCAAGTCAATACAAGGATTTGACAAAATAATTACTATATTCTGTATCAGTCAATTTATTATAATTAAGAACATTTAGACAAAGCCCCTTTACAGCTGCACATAACTGACAAGGCCATTATGAAGCCGCTATAATAATGTATTTGTATTTAATGAATTTCATATGAAAACTGTGTATTTGACGTTACCAAGTGTTGTGCTAACCCAGGTCCGAATAAATGAATTGAATATAAAAAAAAAAACGGATTTTTGATATTTATTAATAAAAATCGGAATTTTTCAAACACTGTTACATACATAATGTAGATCAGCTGCTGTTTAGATCGTCTAGATATACTGACGTATTTTTCATGGTTTGAAACGACTCTCCACATTCAGAGATAGCGTGTATTCAAATTTAATTAGTTCCGCGACGATAATTGTTTTTGCTAGGCTACAAGAAGTCGAGAGCGAGTTCTACCGTCGGTCTAGAAATAGGAAGGGAACAATCTACTCTCTACATCTCGTAGAGAAGCTTGTGATTGAAGCAATTAAAGTTAAGAATCGTTCGGAAGTTCCGTTTATTTATTAGCAGAGTTCAATAGGTTTGGTAAAGTTCAGTTGCTTCCATTAGCGAAACGTAGTCGCGGCCCCGCGGTTTTGGGAGTTGGGAGACAGCGGACAGGATTACTTATTGATTAAACCGAGTAACTGATTAAGCTTGTAAAGAACTTTTATAAATGAGCGTTACTTACGTAAGTAGGTATCTATTTTTTTTTGCAAGAGAGATATTGCACAAAAAATATATTAGACATTTTAAGCATCCTCCTTCTGACGTAATAATTATAATAACGTTAGGAAATAGGACAGAGATATTTGATAAAATATAGGCCTTTGGACTGCTTAAACCATAGAAACGACTTACCCATTGACCGGCTCGCATTCAACACTTAACAAGAAAAAAGACCGAACCAGATTACGACGTCACCGTAATATATCACACTAATATTATAAATGCGAAAGTTTGTGTGTAAGTATGTAAGTGTGTTTCTTCCCGTTCAACTCTGTAACGGCTTAACGGATTTCGATGAAATTTGGTATGGAGGTAGCTTATTCCCTGGAATAAGACATAGGCTACTTTATAGGCTATTTTAATCTTGAATCAGTTAACCGTTTCTGTAGAATAGCGGGTGAAACCGCTGGGCGCAGCTAGTTAATCATATATCTACTAAAAATACATAAATATATGGTAGGTAAGTAATAATATATGTAGCTTCTATGTACCTGCAGACCCTGCAGTACTTATTATAATGATATTTGTCACTTAGTTAATTCCTATTTCCACGGGAGAGAAAAAAATACTTCAATGAAGGGATATCGTGTGCACGCATGCGCTCGGGCCGAACGGCGCGGCGCCGGCGCAGATATTTACTTCTCTTATATGTGTGTAATAAGTTTGTTTGGTGTTGGTGCAGGACTGAACCAGTTGCTGTGGTACTACGCAGACATGGAGAAGAAGAAGTGCGCGACGGGCGGCACGGTGGCCGCCAACGGCACGCTGCCCGACCCCGACGCATGCGTGGTGTGGCGCCGCTTCGCCAAGTGAGAAACTTCATCACATTAGCCCACTCATGGATTTAGTATTTCGTCCATGAGCCCACTGCTTGACACCATAGACTTCAAATACAAGACATAACACTTAGTTTTGCTTTTATAAATACATATTAAAATATATATTTTTCTTCAGTCACTACTATCCGTACATCTCATGGATTTAGTATGATGTTTCGTCCAGGGCCCCTATTCGGAGAAATGGCATTTTATCTCGGTCACTCTCACTCCCATTAAATTCTAAATTAGAGAGACAGTGACCGAGATAATCTCGAGCGCACAGGAATAGGGTCCCTGGGTACATCTACATCATCGTCTCTGATCGTCTCTACCGAGTCGCAGAGCCTTAGACGAAGTGTGATACAAGATCCATGCGCAGAGCAATGTTTACTCTATGCCTGTCAGATTGAAAGATGTCATGAAATTTAAAAGAGTTTTCGTGTTGGTTTGGTTTTCTCTAAGATGTTGAATGAATATATGTTTAGTTTTTATTTAATCTACTTACAATATTTCGTACTTATTTGTTCATAAAAATATTAATGAGACGATCTCCGCTATACTATAAAACTACAAAAATACAATTAAGTTTAGGAACTTCTATGGCACTTATATTTATAATATATTTATTTACTTATTTTTTTTGGAAAACAAACAGCTTTATATACACAACTACAACGACAAGATAAGAAAAAAACAAGCCTTAAGAGTTTTCACAAGTGGCAGAAGGATATAGTCCAGTCATATATTAAATCTAAGTCTATTCTTTGGACTCTTTAACAATACATAAAAAAAAACTACTCTTTCTAATGAATTCCATCTGCTGAAATCATTTAGGCAGTTTTCCGTCAATGGACCTACACCTTTTTTCGCATTATTTTGTAGAAGCCAACAAGTAAATCGTTGATATAACCTGCGGGCTTATTCTCTAACTTTGAATCGTTCGTGATTCTGATTGCGAGAGCATGCCATCCCGCTCGTACCAACTTAGTCGCAATATGCGCGGTCCCGCTCGCGCACTATCACTATCGCTTTCAGAGTTACGGGATAAACCCACTGGTAAGTAAATATAATAATTATTACCTGGGGGGTTTTTGGCGGGAACGTGAAGAATTCATGTCGCGTCATTTTATTATTTTCCAAAACTTGTGTTATTTCGAGTGTTAATGTTTAAAAACGGTGAATTTCTACCCGTTAAGTGTTCGTGAACATGCACGAGTGTTGGTGAATGGTATAATGTTGTGAAACGTGAATTTTCGTGTTGTTTCCAAAACTCCATAGAAGGCTCTAGTAAAGTTTTCACCACTTTACTGGGGCATGACTTGGACTTGACCGTGACTTGCTATGCTCGACTTTGACCGTGACTATGACTTGTTTGAAATCTAAGAACACTTGAGAATATATATGTATACTTGACACTGGCAAATGCATAAGACGTGCGACGCCAAAATCCTCTTAGGAGGAAAGAAAAAAAAAAAAAAATTATTACCTGGAACTACATACGTAATGACATCAAACAGACAATAAATCAACATAGTAGTGTGCCAGACGGATTCCAGATGCTTCGTTTGCAATCGTAGACAGGTTTGCCCTGTTTCAGAGTGAGTCTTATCTCGTGCGAACAGCTATCGGCGATCAGTGTTCGCGGAACGCCGCGATCACCAGAAGCCCGTGTCGTTACGGTACACACGTTTGACTGGTCGTCGCGTCAGGCGCTGGTAGGCCGGCTGCCATAGCTCGTGCCATTACGAGATCCTTTCGCCGGATCCGAATTTCATGACTTTATTATACAGCGAATATGATTACAAATAATGTGCCATGTGATGCTGCGATTATGCCGATAGGGGCTAATAAAGTCTTCAATAAAGCAGTCGCTAAGCGGTCGAAGGAACTTTCCATGTGTTCAATGAATATTGTCAAATAGCGAGTCGTCCGGTGCGTGTTGCAGCCTGTTCGAGACGATGCAGACGCTGTTCTGGGCGGCGTTCGGGCTCGTGGACCTGGACTCGTTCGAGCTGGAGGGCATCAAGATCTTCACGCGGTTCTGGGGCATGCTCATGTTCGGCACGTACGCCGTCATCAACGTGATCGTGCTGCTCAACCTGCTCATCGCCATGATGAACCACTCCTACCAGCTCATATCGGCGAGTGTCTCAACACTAGACTTCCCCGGGCCCGGGGGCTCCGGTCCGGCCACGTGCTCACGTACCTATGTGTCACCGGTGTGTTACAGGAGCGCGCCGACGTCGAGTGGAAGTTCGCACGCAGCAAGCTGTGGATCAGCTACTTCGAGGAGGGCGGCACGGCGCCTCCGCCCTTCAACGTGCTGCCCTCGCCCAAGTCCATACTGTACGCGTGGCGCTGGCTGCAGCGCCGGCTGTGCAGCCAGACGCGCGCCAAGCGCGAGCACCTGCGGACCATCCGGGTAACCTCCGGCTCCTACCGCTTGCCGCTTCTAAACAGTTTTTTTGATCGTTGATCAAACTAATATGACTTACTAAATTTTTAATCATAGTGTGATAAATTGTTTCATTTATTGTTGTTTATGATTTCGTATGGCTTTATCATCATCTTTTATTAATTATAAAAGATGCACTCAATCAATAATAGCCACTGTTTTTTCTTTAAATGGTATCTTATATTCTGTTTAATCAGGCACTCACCTTCATATTGCTTGTTTTTTATTTATTTGTAAAGTTAAGTTAGGTAGTTTTGCACTAGCACCATGTTTGTTCTATAAGCGATAGCCTCCGTTGGCCCGCGGGGTGTTCTTATTATCCTAGTGTTTAAATTTATTTGTATGAAGGCTGTTTAGTTCTCCAACTAAAATAAAATAAAATAAAATAAAGAACCTATGTTTCTGTATGTTCACAGAGGAAAGCGAAGCAGGCGAACGAGCGCGACTTCCGGTATCAGGTGAGTGTCTCGTCTCCGCAGTCGCGTCGCGGCCGGTGCGAGTCGCGTCGCGGCCGGGGCGAGTCGCGTCGCGGCCGGGGCGAGTCGCGTCGCGTCGCTGCCGGGGCGAGTCGCGTGTCGTGTAATGCGTGATGTGCCGTTGCAGGCGATAATGCGCAACCTGGTGCGGCGCTACGTGACGGTGCAGCAGCGGCGCGCCGAGTGCGGCGGCGTCACCGAGGACGACGTGAACGAGATCAAGCAGGACGTGAGCGCGTTCCGGTGCGAGCTGGTCGAGATCCTGCGCAACTCCGGCATGAACACGTCGACGGCGAACGCGGGCGCGCCCGGCGGCGGCGGCGGCAAGAAGAACCGCCAGAAGGAGCGCCGCCTCATGAAGGGGTTCAACATCGCGCCCCAGGGGCAGCTCGAGCCCGTCGACGAGTTCCTCGCGTCGCTGCACCACGACCACGGCGCGCACGGCGCGCACCACGCCTCGCTGTCGGCGCTGCTGGCGGGCCGGCTGCGCACCTCGCAGTCCTCCCTCTCCGACGGCGGCGCGCAGCCGCCCGGCGTCACGCCGCGCCGCAAGCCCTCCGGACACAAGCGCCGCTGGGGCACCATCATCGAGGCGGCGCGAGCGGCGCGCGTCTCGCGCTTCATCGGCCGCTCGCGCTCCGAGGACTCGGTGTGCGACCACGCGCGCGCCTCCGCGTCCGGCTCGGACCGCTCCGACTCGGGCTCGGACGAGCGGCGCAGCCCCGAGCGGCGCGCGCCGCCGCCGCTGCGGCCGCTGTCCGCGCTCGCGGCGCTCAAGCGCAAGCGCAAGAAGTTCTCGGACTCGCGGCGCGCGGAGGCGGCGGCGGGCGAGGCGCTGCAGCGCGCCAGCTCGGTGCCGGCGCGCGCGCCCCCGCCGGCCGCCGCGCCGCGCGCGCCGCCCCCCGCGCCCGCGCTGTCGCCCTCCACCACCGGCGAGAGCGTGGCGGCGCGCGGCGGGTCGCGGGAGCCGCTGCTCGCCAGCCTCGACGACGACGCGCACAAGGTACGTCGAGCGCCGGCCCCGGCCCCGGCCCCGGTCCCGGCCCCGACTCTAGTGAATGTTTACGTGCAGCAGGAGGCGTGCGGGCAGTGCGGCGTGGAGACGGGCGCGGGCGGCGGCGCGCACGCGGACAGCGGCGCGTGCGGGCGCTGCGCGGCGCTGGCGCGGCTGGCGGGCGTGACGCCGCTGCACGGCCACGCGCCGCACCACTCCGCCGGCTGGCTCTAGTCCCTCGGTACACTTCACCCCCACTCCACTATGGTGCTTCAGGTCATCGACGAAACGCGATACTGTACTGATTTTGCTTAAGATTTTTGTGTACTTGACGTGATCGGTGAGTGTTTAGTCTATTTAGCATAGATGATTTTCCTATTTCTTATTAGTGGGTACTACAAATTCTAAAACATGTGATGTTAAGCGGACTCATAATGATACTTAATATTTATTCGAGGTTTCGCGTTCTGGCCTATACTTACTCGTATCTCATAATAAGTACTATATGTATATAGGCACTAGGCATGTATAGCGAGTAAGGAAGTTGTGATGCAGTCGTGACGAACGGCACTGGGTTTTCACACAGTTGCAATACGTATATGGGGTATATCGCGAACCCCGCCATAAAATTTCCTAATTTGCAAGTGGATCCTTACACCTATCCGTAAGAGATAACATAATATTCTAGAATACAGGTAGGTACATATCCTAGCAGATACTGTACCTTTATTGTTAGATTTGAGCACACCCAAATAATCGGTAACAGCACCAGGTTACGTTGCGGACCGCTGCCGCTGGCTGGTTCTGAATCGGTAACAGCAGCAGGCTACCTTGTGGACCATCTGCCACTGGCTGGTTCTGAATCGGTAACAGCACCAGATTACGTTGCGGACCGCTGCCGCTGGCTGGTTCTGAATCGTAACAGCAGCAGGCTACCTTGTGGACCATCTGCCACTGGCTGGTTCTGAATCGGTAACAGCACCAGGTTACGTTGCGGACCGCTACCGCTGGCTGGTTCTGAATCGATAACAGCAGCAGGTTACGTTGCGGACCGCTGCCGCTGGCTGGTTCTGAATCGGTAACAGCACCAGGTTACGTTGCGGACCGCTACCGCTGGCTGGTTCTGAATCGATAACAGCAGCAGGTTACGTTGCGGACCGCTGCCGCTGGCTGGTTCTGAATCGGTAACAGCACCAGGTTACGTTGCGGACCGCTGCCGCTGGCTGGTTCTGAATCGGTAACAGCACCAGGTTACGTTGCGGACCGCTGTCGCTGGCTGGTTCTGAATCGGAAACAGCAGCAGGCTACCTTGTGGACCATCTGCCACTGGCTGGTTCTGAATCGATAATAGCAGCAGGTTACGTTGCGGACCGCTGCCGCTGGCTGGTTCTGAATCGGTAACAGCAGCCGGTTACGTTGCGGACCGGCTGCCGCTGGTTAGTTTGGAATCGGTAACAGCAGCAGGCTACCTTGTGGACCAGCTGCCACTGGCTGGCTCGGTAGCAGTATATTTATGCAGCACCTAAGTGGTAGTTATAGTAACGAGTGTAGTGTAGTGATGATCGCTGGTCGATCGAGGTACTGTTCAAATTTGACATACGAATTGTTGGGATCACACCGTAGAGAACGGAAGATATCTAGTGAACGTCCGCACTGGACTCTGACATTAAATTTAAATAAATTAAATATCGATATAAATAGAAAAATATATTTACTACTATACACTACTATCATTGTAATATTAGCGAGTAGTCCATTCTAATACAATAACGAAGACATATTTTATCGAACACCAATTAGATAAGTAGATACAAACCAAATTTTAACGTAGATAGCATACTTATTAGAATAAGGACTTATAATATAATTATTTTATATACGCATCAGATTATACCATTCGATACATATAAATATTTATGTGTTACGGAATTACTTGAAGAGAGAAAACATCTATGTAAAAACATAATATTACACATACTAGCTACCACAAGTTAAGTATAAGAACAAAGTTTAGTTAGGTATGTAAACAGTATAAATACAATGTTTTCACTGACGGCGCAAAGAACAATAATCCCTTACTTGTTGTTCTTGGCGCCGTCAGTGCTGGATGTGGTTACCACTCACCAGAGCTAGGAACCAAAAAGTCCATACCTAAATAAGACCACAATCACACTGCAGGCAGCGGCTGAGGGCCTTCTGCTAACAGCAAAAGCGGTACTCGCAAGAGATCCAGAAAGTAACGTGAGAGACAGAAACGAGCACCTTACGTTCACTACTGACAGTACCTACAGCCATCAGCTTCATCTCAGAAAACCTACAACTAGGTCGAGAGTGGTAACAGAACGCCATTCTGCTCTTAAAAAATTAGCAGACAGGTATAAAATCACAGTTCAGTAGACAAAGAGCCACGGCAGATATGAGGGCAATAACAAAGCAGACTCACTTGCCAAGGAAGGCACGAAAAAGCTACGGAAACACGGAATCTGCTTAGTCTCTACACAGAAAGAGAACAGCAAAATCAATGGGCTAAAGTGACTGATAGCAAACACGCAAAAGAGTTATGCATTATCACAGGACACTGAGCTAAACTATTATTTGCACAAAGTTGGAGCTATAAAATAATAGTCCTCTATGCCGAGGCTGTTTGCAGGAAACGAGACCATAGAGCATGTGCTACTGCACTGCAAGGCCACAGAGGACATACGAATAGGGTCGGGAGACACTCAACAACAAGTCTCCAACACATAACATCTGACAAAACATGAGTAGAACAGGCATGCCAGCTGCCAGCGACTCTAGGCCGTGCTCCGTTATTTTAGGAGCTCGGCTGATTTGGGTAGGCTGATAGCGAGAGAAATGCCAAAACACCCCAACCGGGATATCAGTGCATGTCTATCACCCCCAGTTGGAATTAACACAAGTAACTCTTATTTCTCACTATTTTATAATAGACTGTACATCGTATTAAATATGCCATATTTTTAAAAAAACAAAGTACCTATTTTAGATATATAAGTATAATTTTATGACTGTCTGTAGTTCTCATCAGCAAACAAACCGCCCGAGAAACGTCGACATACGTAACAAAGTTCCGTAGACATACCTTACCATACCCAGGACGTAGACTCCTCACAAGCCCGGGGCACGAGACTGGATAATGGTATATGATATATTTAGGTCGCAAGAGCTGGGACCTAGCCTGCGCGGCCCCCCTATCCTACCTACCGCCTGCCTTGCGGCAAGCCCCGCTGGCCTGGAAGTGGGCCCGAACAGACTGGAGCCCGGCTGCCAAACGCTACCTCGACTATATGGCCAGTACGACGCTGGACATGCCTACTTATACTTTAGTCTATTCGTAGTGATTCTCTCTTCAAGGCAATCTTTATACGTACAACTATTAGGTATAGGGATATAAGTAATTAATTAATAATACATTGATGTGTTCCAGAATGTTTTCCAATAAGTTACTGAACGGCGCACATTCATAGCATACGTTAATTGTAAGGTCGAACAATACGAAGCAGGGAATTTACGTGGTACACCTCCCGACCCTCCGTCGTCCGTCTGTCCTGTCCCGACCCTCCAACCCTCAGTCTGACCTGTCGTGCTCCTCCGTCGCCCGTCTGTCCTATCCTGCCCGTCCGACCTTCCTTCGCCCGTCTGTCCTGTCCTGCTGCCGGCTTAGCCCTGTAGTATCACCACCGCGGGCTAGTCTTGAGACTATCGCAGCCGACGTAATACCCTAAGCACATCATTGCAGTAACGGATTTTACTGACATTCAGGTTCGAGGTACTTATAACTTTCTCGCATGGGACTCTACTCATTCGCGTCCGAGATCCAAAGATCACACCATGATCTTTCGTCATAATTTTCATGAGTGACCGAGATAATGTCGAGCGCACGAGTATATGGTCCGTGACCAACGACGTGAAAATGAGCCACTTTAATCGTAATCAAAATTTAATGAATCGTTCATAAAATCAATTCAATTGCAAAACGTATCATCGTGTTTACATTTCCTCGGCTGCGATATGAAACTGGGACAAACGAATCATTAAAATATTTTACGATTTAGCCAGAGTTTGCATATTTACACAACCGACGCGGAGATATTTAGGATATATAGTTTTATACATTATTTGGAGATTTATAGAAACAGAGACAAGGAATCAAATGAGCTATATGTAAAGTAATGTAGTGGTGAATGTATAGCGCTATTTCGGCGCGCATAGCACCGCACTGCACATGCTCGTAGTCGCGCTGCACGCACGACACGCACGTGCCCGGACTCGGACGACTGGGTGACTTCGAGCCACGTGGCACGAGGTTCTATCTAGGCGAGAGTTCGCCGACGCCACCCTAGACCACTCCGTCGTTTACTATCAAACGAGATAACGGTCAACACACAAGTTTATAAAACAATTTGAAGCCAGTCGCGCCAATACTGGGAATCGGAGATAATACGAGTAGTGTCACGACAGCGATTGACCTCCCGTGACACTATGCATGTATAATTATAGAGTGCGTCGTCCCGTATAGTGCTGTAAGCTTGTTTTGATACCTATCGACCGAAACGAGCTCGGAATACTGACACCCATCCGTAAAGGCCATCGTACACCGCATTAACTCTACACGACCCTACAGAAAAGCAATGCAATGCGAATCTAATATCGTGTGATGTACCTACAGCACAATTTCAAATGACAGAGATAGGTACTTGTGACTTGCAGGGAGTAGACGATCTGTGGGCCATTCATCCATTTGATAAAACTGTGCTGTACATTCAACTATATAAGGCTCACATTTCAATGTATGTTTTTAGTCAGATCAGTGTTGAACTGATGCGATTTGCGATGACCGTATACATGGTCGTACACAGGCCTATGTAGGTACATAACTATAGTGAAGCGTAGAGTAAGCGTTGTGCGAGCCGCACACATATCGTCCTTCTACGAGCCCGCGCCGTCGCCGGTACTGCGCCGGTGGAGCGGCCTGGAATGGGTTCCTAGGCTACGTATGATCCTAACTTGCTTTTTTAACGAGTCACTACGCGCTGTCAAACCTCACCCTTGGCGACGCCTTGGAGGGAAGCGAAAGAAAGAAAATAAGTTACAAGGGTCTGAGGTCGCACAAAATTGACATCTCAGTGACTTAATGTTAGCACGGCGCGGCGCCGGCGCAGCCGTCACTAGGTTCCTAGCACGACATGAGCCACTATAGACGAAGTATTCGACTTCTGATGAAGTTTGTATCTGAGGTTGGTGATGCGAATACTTTGTAGATAATGCAGGGCGAGCTGATAGTTTGATGGTCGTCGCACTAGCGGTGAGACCTCAGTACTAGAGCTACAGCTAACGTTACTGGCGAGTATAAACGATTCCACCGGCCAGACCCCGGGTCATGCCACTTGACTGAGAGCGGAGAAAGATCTTATCCGTATCTCGAGTTCTGACATTCCAATCAAATCATATACAAGACATAGACAAGTAACAAAGTTTGAACAACACCGCACGGCGCGGGCGGAGAGAGCGCGGGCGCGGGCGCGGGCCGCAGACTCTGATCGATTATATTTTGTAAAGATTGTTATTTATTTATACATTGTATTTGTATATAAATGTGCGAAGTTTAATAAAATAAGCACTACTTAATGAGTAGTTTCATTTCTTTTCCCGTAACTCGTTACATCTAGAATTACGTGTAATTATGCTCATCTATCCCACTTTACTTTTACCACATCGGCCAAGACGTCCACCACTGAACAAAGGTAGGCTAGGTCACTTTACTTTCAATTATTTATCAAAAACTTAAAATGCTAAAATAAAACAGCTCGTTAGAGCAATGTTTGTTTAGAAGATATTGGCCATCCCGCATCCGTTATACATCGACCAGCACCCGCAGCCTGATTACGTTAGCTGTCACTTGAAATCACAATCGCGCCATCCCAGTCACGTCATGCTATCTCTCGTCATACGCACGAGTGAGGAGATACTATTATTAATACGAGATACGAGAAACTGCTTACGGCGGCTGAGGTGATCATGCTGGTGACGTGAGTCGATGCGGTGTGCGGTAAATATATAATATGAAAAAAGCCAGTGTAGTCGTGCTTTATGTTTATTATCATGTATCTTAGTGGTCACAGAGCGACTATATGAGTTCTAGTAAACAATTACAATTGTCCCGTACCATCACAGCCTATATAATTTAACTAATTAAACTTAAGTAACAATATTCAATACTTATATTACACATCATAACATTTGAAACTCTGTTTTTGATATAATACATATATTTATACTAAGGTAACAAATAAATACATAGGTACTGTATGTCCCAGAAACTGAAATATAAGTCGTACAAAATATAAAAACGAAGGACATCATCGAAAACCAGCCGAGAGGCGACCGAAAACCGTCTCTTTGAGCCTTCTTATTCTACGTCGCAGCTACATGAGCTGCCGCGAGTCACCGCAGCATTTATTTTACGAATGTACTGCGTTGTTGTACAACCGATGTGACTGCAATTCACATCTATTTAAAAAAAATACGACAATTTTTTTAATTTATCTCGCAAAAGCAATCTCACTAAAATATTCGAATTTAAATTTAGATAGATTATTACAAAACTGTCGACTGACGGTGCTCAACCAGAGATAGGGGTTTATTTTGCATTCTCTCTAACTTTAAAATATACTCCAGATGGAGAATTAGGTAGATGTTTTCGCAGATAAATTCGTGTTGTACCGAGTAGTTTGTAACCGACTTCGAAAAAAAGAGGAACACTCGAAGACAAGACAACATTCTAATTACGTATATAATATATAATAATACAGTACAGAATCCGACGCGTGCGCCGAGTGCTGCCTACGCATCGCACATGCAAAAATCGTCACTAAAATGTTTCCGTACAAGACAAAATATAAAGTTTATATCTATTTCATTGTTCGACTCGGAGTCGAGTCCGGAGGATGCGTGTGTACGGTGTGCGACGGAGGCTCCTCGGTCGACAGTCGGTCGAGTCCGGAGGATGCGTGTGTAGCTCGTAACAAATAGTCGAGTAGGTGTGGCTCGGTGGTGCGGCTACAGTGCGGCCAGGTCGAGCGGGCGGAAGTCGCGGTCGGCGGGCCCGCGCACGGCCAGCGCCACGCGGCCGGCGCGCGCCGCCAGCAGCACGCAGGCGCCGCGCGCCAGCTCGCCGCGCTCCGCCGCCAGCGCGATCTGGTTCACCACGCGCCGCTCCACCTGCGGACCGAGGGCTCCTCGCTCACCCGCTCGCATTCCACCCCGCTGGCTTTACTGCGAGCGTATCTGCCTTACGAGCGGAAGGTCCCGGGTTCGATTCCCGCCCGGGTGCATGCCTGAACGATGAATTCTAATATCTGCATCGGGCGTCAGCGGTCGCGTCCCCGCCGAGCGGTAGTGTGCGAGCATTACCGTGTTCCGGATCGAAGGGCGATGTATCCAGCGTAATCGCTGGGCATACAGAGACTTAACATCTAACATCTCAGGGTGACGAGCGCGGTGCATCGCCGCGCATAATTTTGAACTGTTGAAGTTTAAAATTCTGGGTGGCACCGAACCGTTAAGGAACGAGCGACATAGGGCGGCTCACCTCGTGCTGGATGGAGCGCGCGCCGTAGTGCAGGTCGTACCCGTCGGCCAGCGCGCCCAGCACGCCGCCCTCCCAGCGCAGCAGCAGGCCGTGGCGCGCGCGCGCGGCCGCCGCCCAGCGCGCCAGCTCGCGCGCCACCAGCGCCAGCAGCTCGGCGCGCGAGAACGGCAGGAAGTACACGATCTCGTTGATGCGCCCGAGGAACTCGTCGCGCCCGAAGTGCCGCTTCAGGATGGGCCGCACGACCGCGTCCTGCGACACGACACATGACGCCTCATGTACACCATATTTTATGCAAACGTTGAAAGTGCTCCTACTTTTTTCTGCTTAACAAAAGATGGCTCAGCATTTTATGCATTAAGGTGATGGGAAAGGCAAAAACACGAAAACAAGGTGTTTTTAGAAACATTTCTGGCGAAAAATATAGCATGTGGAGCGTCGATATTTATACATCCTATTACACATATCTTGTAGTTATTATTGCCGACTCCAAGTACTTGCTGTCGGTTATAGCTAGCACCAGTGAACACCCACAACTATTTCAACTACTTTGATGTACCAAGATCTAGCAAAGCGTTTTTTATGGGTGTTTCACATTCACTTAGTAGCAAACTCGGACTAGTTGTTCTTATAGTGCGTACCTTTTCTGTACAGGTCTATTTGTATTGAACAGTGATCAACATAACGATTTTTTAAACAAAAACTATTTGCGCCTACAAAAACGTCGCTCTTCACGAACGTATTGTGCTCGCAAAATACGATCAGGCAATAGGTATTGTATTTGTATGCCTGTGAGAGCGAGGTTGCCATTCCGCCCCGCCCGCGGCACGCGCTTTGCGGCGTTGCCAGGTCTCACACGTTCGTGGATGAGCATGCCTGAGCACTTTTCAGCGCCCGTGCGGTATAGTCACAGATGATCTGTGGGTATAGTATAGGCAGATACCTAAGCTCAAGCCGTTTGGTTTGATTATCGAGTGTATTCTAGTGGTTTAGTATCGAGTATTAGTATCATAAAATAAATATGGGAAATAAGAGTGGGCGGAAACCAAGACCATCAAAGTTGTTTCTAAAACGTCAATCACGCATTGCAAATGCTAAATTAATGTTTTTTTGTTCGTCATCGTTGCATGCCTTAACAGTTCTTTATTTTTTTAGTAAACAAACCGAGTTTCTTTGGATTTTAATGAAAAAATATATCACTTTATAAAGGCACATCAGTTAATGTTATAATATTCAAAAATCAATCATAGTTTATAATAAATCAAAAATAAACAAATTTTTCACATTTATAATATTAGTTGAAGTGTGATCAAAATTAACTTGTATGTTTTTTCTTCATTAACATTAAGCTCGCGTACTAAATTTTGGTTCAATAAAAAAAATTTTGTTCTCTTCTGAAGAGATGAGTCTCTGGTCATAAAATATTCTGTAATGAAAACATTGAAACAACTCACTGCAGTGTTGTTCCAAGTCGATTTTGGGGCTGCCGTATCTACACTCCAAAATTGCCGTATTTGGGACAAAATCAAAAAAAATTGCCGTATGTTCTAATTTTTCGTTAATTTGTATTCAAGATTATGATTCTTAGCTTTTATTTACTGGTCTCCATGTATATTTTGAATTGTGGTTAGATAACTTCTAACCACAATTCAAAATATACATGGAGATGTGGTTAGATAACTTCTAACCACAATTCAAAATATACATGGAGACCAGTAAATAAAAGCTAAGAATCATAATCTTGAATACAAATTAATGAAAAATTAGAACATACGGCAATTTATGTCTCACTTTCACTTGGAAATGGTATCTCTTCTTCTCTTATCTTCCGCAGTGTCGACATTTTCACCCTTGAATTTTCTATTTTTCTGATCAATGTATCACTAATCGTAACACCTTCTCTAAGCTCAGTGAAGCGATGTAAATACAAATCACTTAATAGTCCAACATCTCAATATTGTCGTATTCATAGAGGGCGTTTTTCAACGGGGAATTCCGGGTCCTCGGTGCGTTACGTTACACGAAAAATTTGTAATGGCAGTTTTTTTAACTCTTTCGTGGATTGCCGTATATTTCATACAAATATTATACGGCTTTGGAAGTGCTGCCGTATGCCGTGTATTTGAAGCGTAGCGTGCCTAAAAACCGTATATTATGGCAATTGCTGTATGGAGAACAACACTGCAACTCAGTAGGTATCTTCTGAGACGCCGGACCGGCCGCGCGCCATCTAGCCGCATAGAAGCGCTAGTTCGATAGTAGGGCAGCGCGCCGCCCGTAGATGGCGCTCGTGCGGCGCCTAAATGCCCAATTTAATTTTGCACTACCCTGCGCCTTAAACGGTATTATATAATAACGGAAGCCGAAGTGAGACGACCCTCTCCCTCCGTACGGTATCACTACTTTCTGTAAAACTATGAAATCTCTTCGCAGCCGCTGGGTAAAATTTAAAGGAATTTGAATATTTCTGCATACCTTAGTGCCTGCTATCTTATTTTTGTTTTCACCGATAGGAACGAGTTTTGTACGAGACGAAATCTACTTCAGCGTCACGTTTCCGAGACATACGCTTTCATAATTAAAAATATTTTATAGTAAAACATTTTATACCTTCAATTTAGTTCTGAGTCAACTTACCGACGGCGCCACTAGTGTTGTTTTGAAAGCGTATATCTTGGAAACGTGACGCTGAAGTAGATTTCGTCTCGTACAAACCTCGTTCGTATCGATATCAGTTTCGATTCATATAGGATTTATGAGTGGCCGCTATTTTGAAGAAAAAACAAGATGGTGAACAGTGAGGTATGCCAGCCTTCAAACTAAAATATTCAAATATTGAAGGTCCTTCCATGGTTTGAATACTTAGTTATCTACGATATAGAGAAAATATCGCACACAAAAACCATTCATCTCCGTTTTCAAATAATAACCTTGAAATGTCTGGAGACCTCGAGCGTCTCCTCCTCGGGCAGGGGCGGGGGCGGGGGCGGGGGCGCGGTGTCGCCCTCGCTCGGCGTCAGGTGCTCGTCCCCCTCGATGACGCCTGCGGTCAAATATAGCAGTTTGACACTGACGACGTGGTGATCCAGAGCGACACACCCACGACGTAGGGCCGAGCCACTACAGAATCGGAGTTTTGGCGGGAACGTGAAGCCGCAGCACACGCGCGAGGTACCTGTGTCCGGCGCCACGGGGCGGCGCCTCGCCTCGTGCCTCGCCTCCTGCTCGCGCCGCAGCTGCAGCCCGTACTGCGCGATCTCGTCGGCCGCGAGGTTCGACGTCATCACGAAAATCGCGTTCTTGCACTCGATCAGCTTGCCCTTACCGTCCGTCAGCCGGCCCTGCGCAAGCCGCGACCATCACTACTGTACACTACACTCACACAACTACTTATTCATTACGCTCCCACGAAAGGGGAGAGAGTCCAATACTGTAGCAGGGGCGCTACAGGCGCTTTTCTGTCGCTACGGCACTATCACAGAACATCACGTCTACGCGAATGGTAGGCGCCGGCGTAGGTGTGCTACGACGCAAAGTGGTCGTCTGCGTAGGTGTGCTACAACATTTATCGTAGCCGTTTCCTCCTACAAGTGCTACAGGACCTTTACATAACGCGTGCTACAGACGTGTCGTGTCAACCTAAGCGTAGCAAACACGTCACGTGTCGCTACGCGCGCTGCCTCGTGCTCGTCGTCGTCGTTCCGTGGGTGATGACGTCACGTCCGTATATTAATTAATAAAGTAATCCGTATGTGAATTAAGTGATGTACTATGGCATAATGCAAGTAAGGAGACCTCATCGAAGAGTTGCAGCAGCACGGTGAGCACGTCGGGGTGCGCCTTGTCGACCTCGTCGAACAGCACCACCGCGTTCTGCCGCTTGGCCAGCGCGCGCGTCAGCTGGCCGCCCTCCTCGTGCCCCACGTACCTGCACGGAACCCGGCTCGCTTACTACACGTACACGTACACGTACAGTGCAGGCGGCTCGATCCGGAATCCACCCAACGTTATGATATAAATTTAATTTTAGCAAACACAGTGAAGCGTTTGAAATCGAACCTCGAAGCGCGTGCGCGCAAACGGTCTAATGTAAGCCGTGTTATACAGAACAAACACACTTACCTACTTACACATCTTACAAACAAACTTTCGCGTTTATAATATTAGTGAGATATATTATTATTTTTGTGGTATCGTATCAGCAATCACTATGCAGTAAGCACTATTTCAGGAGCGTTTACCTAACACGTTACTGAATCGCTACCCCACGTTCCTCTCACGTGGGTAGATGTAAGGTAGGTAGACCCGGGCGGAGGTCCGCCGCCATGGTCCGTCCGGGTCCGCCCGGGTCCGCCCGCCTGCACCGACACGATTCGTCATTGTGTGTGTCATTGGAGCGAGTGAGACGAAACGTGGTATCTTGCAAGCATTTCTGCGTAAGATCGGCTTTGAGCGAGTCGAGGTCGCGGGGACGCGTCCTGGTCTGTGTGACGTGTCTACTGGGCTGGTTGTTGAGTGTGGTGTGGTGTGGTGTGGTGTGGTGTGTGTACCCGGGCGGCGCGCCGATGAGCTTGGCGACCTCGTGCTTCTCCTGGTACTCGGACATGTCGAGGCGGATGAAGGCGCAGGGGTCGTCCGCGTGCATGTAGCGCGCCAGCTGCTTCGCCAGCTCCGTCTTGCCGATGCCGGAGCTGCCTGCAACGACACTGGCTACTCGACATCGCACACCATAAAGATATTACTAACCATCGCGCAGGTTTCAAATTCTAAATTCCGGACGCCACTGTTATTAGGTAAGCGATTACCTTCACGCGACCGGCTTGCTCCTTTTGTCACTCGGACAACCGAGTACACGAGTACAAAAAACAAAACAAAACTTCAAAATAGCAACACAACTTCAGATCAAGTTCTAACCTTTATACACAAGTATAAGGTTTCGAGATGTCAGCGGGCAGCAGACCCAGAGCGGCGCTACGACATATTATTTGTATGGAACTGTTCCCGGCGCGAGCGCGGCTGCGGCTGCGGCTGCGGCTTTACACAATAGCTCCTTTACATTTTTTAATAACTGTATCATTGAATAGTCATTGGATTAAAACTGAGACGAGCGTCGTAGTGAACTCGTGAATCTGTAGTTTGTGTCAGGCACGAAGCCAAATCAACGCAGCTGCTTATGGGAGACTAGATGCGCCCGCTATCCTACAGAATTTTTTTCGCGACAATAAAGCGAGCTATAAAGCTATTTAGCTTAAAAGCAAGCCAAAGACAGGTATATCCTGGGGAGCGATAATGCTACCTTTTCAAAAATATTTATGTATTTGTAATATCAATTTTACTAGCGACCTGCCTCGGCTTCACGCGGGTATAATTCACAAAAATACATCTTATAAACGTTGCGTGATTTTTTTTTATCTGATTGATGGTAAGAACCGCGTCAAAATTCGTTGCGGGTTTTAGGAAGAGTTAGCGGATATATAGATATTACGATTACGGAGTGGAATAAACTGCCGGCTTCCTTCTTTCCTGAGTTACAATCTTTTCAATATCGGAGTGAAAAGGTATCTTCTAAGTCTGCGTGCTTCATCTTCGGCCACATCGTCGCTTACCGACAGGCGAGTTGATGGTCAAACGCTGACTAATAATCGTTAAAAAAAAACGATAGAAGCTGAAAGCGAAATTATTTTAAACTATATAGAGATTTGCAAAACACGTTAAGTTCTCGTGTTATAAAGTTAAACACATTATTTTTTACATCGCATATTGCAATTTAATTCAAAATAAATCTAAAATTGTGGTCATACACCAATACTATATCCCACATTTCCATAAGCGCCATCTAGTTTTGATGTTTTTCGTATAATTTTTGTATGCTACAAGGTGTAGTGCGAGTTACCCAGGAAGAGGAAGACGAGCGGATGTTCCTCGTCGGCCCAGCCGTTCTCCTTGCGGCGCACCGCGGCCGCCACCGTCTCTATGGCGGCCTGCTGGCCCACGATGAGCTGCTTCAACCTGGCCGACGGTAACGTCACCTGAACACGCAGTACTCACCACCCTGGCCACGAGGGCCGGCCAGGGTCTAACCGAACAAGAATATGCACTTTAAATGTTTGTGGTTAAAAATGATGTTTTTGCTTAACGGCCTACATTGATAAAAATGTGATTTATCTATTTGTGTTATGTGTAATTAATGCTGTTGCCATTGATGATAGGCTAACATAATATTAAGATTTTAGTATATACACCACTACTTTTTTAAGTTAACTTAATTATAACAGCGTTATCTATTTTCGATACTGAACACATCCCTGAAGAAGAAAACTGAAAATATGAGGTACAAAAATGTCTCGAAAATTTGGTAATTATTGGACACTAAATATGAACACAACCATGTACGCACTTTACTCTATTACTGCGTGCGTCAGGTGGATGAAGCATCCCTTCCGCCCCTCGCCCCGCCCCCGCGCCGCCTCCGCTCAATTCTGCTCGGACAGCGGCGGGCGGCTTTACTCAAAGGAAACAGTTTATTTTAACATTTAACTTACATTACAAAACGTATAATTAAAAAAATATATAAAAACTGTCACATAATTAACGTACTTTTGCCGGTCCTAAGCCCGTAAAAGTATGAAGGGAAAGTTAGAATCGACATGTAGGTATTTAAAATCATCGAATCACCACGCGGCGCCGCCCCATTCTTCGATGTGCAAATCATATGGTAAACAATGCCTACAAACTTGCTGTCAAATCAATTTTATATATATAACGTATCTTTCTTGCGACTATGATTGTGAAGGCGCGAATGTGATATTTGCTAAGCAAAAGGGAAGTATAAAACCCCCAAGAAGGAGGTTATATAAGGCTAATCAATTTTTCTATTTCTATAAGGCAGCGCTCTGAAATAGTATGAGAAGATAAAGACTTCGTGTAGAGTAAAGCATGTATAGGTATAGAGTACCTCTGTTCGAGCGGGAACCGGCGGCGCTCCTCGGCGGCGGCCTCCGCGGCGGCGGCCTCCCAGCGCTGCGTGCGCTGCAGGAGCAGGTCGCGCGTGGCGGAGGCGTCACGCGCGTAGTGCAGCGCGCGCCGGCCCGCGTGGTCGCGCAGCGTGGGGTCGGCGCCGGCGTCCAGCAGCGCGCGCGCCGCGCCCGCCGCGTCCGCCAGCGCCGCGTAGTGCAGCGCCGTCCAGCCCAGGAACGACGCGCGCGCGTTCATGCCCGCGCAGAACTCCTCCTCGCGCCGCTGCACCACCTCCAGCACGTGCAGCCCGCTGTGCGAGGCCACCGGCGCCGCGCCCGAGTACCTCGCCACGACACGCCGTACGGTTACTCTACTTAACACTCACTGGCAGTTCTCGCGGACTACTGCCTACAGAACACGGAGATTCTATCGACGGTTAGGCAACTAGTCATTTAACGAATACAAACACCGATTTGTTGCTCTGCATTCAGAGGACTTCGCTTTGCTCGGTCGACAATAATAAATCTGCTGCGTATTGTGAGGTATTGCATGAAGCTATAATTTTATCGCAGAAAAAGTATATGAAAATCCATTGTTAACACGCTGCTTGTTTTATAATTGATTAAAAGTTATTGTTAAAAAACTGCTTGATCGGTTATTGAGAATCTATTGTTCGAGAAATCCCGAAATAAATTATAGCAAGGCATATGAAGACTTTTAGTGAAAAAGCGAGAAAAATGCGACTTCTCTTTCTGTTTTACTGTCTAATTATAGTGATCTTTGTATTCTATGTAACATAAGTAACACAAATTAACAAGTACTTAATTGTTTTTTCCTCACAAATGTATAACGTAATGGGAAGAAAATGCAATTCCCAACTTGTGCGAAACTACACCCTCATTGGTAATCAGCCACTTTCTCCTCTTGTTTTTTAAAATTAAACTTTGTAATTAAACTAGCAAGTCGCTCGGCTGATGGTAAGCGTCACTCTTTACCATAACAGTTCAATGCCATTGCCACACAGAATTTAGAAATATAGCATTTCAAGACACTGCGCGTCGTCGCTCGTCACCATGAGATATTATTACATGTTAGATCTCTTTATGCTCAGTAATTACGCTGGAAACATAGGCCTTCAATCCGGAGCACGTTAATATTTGCACACTACAGCTTGGCGGTTGAATAACTGACAGCAAAGGTGTAGTACTTCCCAAGGCGGACTCTGCAAAAGAGTCCTACCACTTCAAAAGCATTGTGCATTATTTATCAAAGGCATTTGTATATAATTTAATGTTTCTTATTAGGACTGAACCTGGCCGAAACGTCGAGGTATATAAATAAACTAGTTTTAGCGTGGTTTAGTCCTGACATTAAGTTATGTGTTCAAATCGCGAAAGTTTAATAGTGGCATTTGTATATTTAAAAAAAAATACTCAAAACTTTATATCTTTCTAAATGTAGAGCCATTATAGAGAAGTGATTACAAATAGGAGTAGATCCGGCTGACTCCGTAGAGTCCTGCTATCTACGGAGGCAGCCGGATCAGCGTCAGCGTGTCGTAGCTATGTAGGCTGTATCCGCCACTGGATAAAGACAATCTTAATTATCGCCAACATAATGCAAAGCCCCCAATCTGGCTACCCTGAAGTACCGCGACGACAGTTGAGTTTTGATGATCATGTGTTGTATCAATTTGGGCCAAGCTCAGATTTTAGGGCTATCTATCTATCGAGTCAGAAGAACTGCTTTTCGTCTGTCTGAAAGGCTCTAATGAGTTTCAGCAAGCAGCAGCGAGCATACTTGTCAGGTAGGTCAGGCTTGGCGCCCATCTTGAGAAGTTCCTTGACAGCCTTTTGGTGGTCATTAGCGGCCGCGGCCATGAGCGCCGTCCAGCCGAGCTGGTGGCGCAGGTCCGCCGCGCCCTGCCCCGCCTGCCCGTCCGGCCGCTGCCCCTCGGCGGACCCCAGAGCCTCGAGCTGCCTGGGCAATGTCATATCACAACATTCAAATTACCACTCACAATAAATTAACAACATTTTTGTTCATTATTGAGTTGCACTTTTTTTTTATGTACCTAGATGACGTTAAGTTCAAGTCCTCCCCTGGTGGTACTGTCACGGTTGCCCAGAACAGTTCAGTGCCATCTAAAATGTTGTGCATTTTGGTGCAGTTGCAGCACTAAATGTAATGCACAATCATGGAATTTTAAAACAGTTTAAAATTACAATTACAATTGAGACTACATTCCTGTCCTATGGTCATAGTCTGGTAACAATCCTGCAAGCTAGAATCGTTGATACTTAGTTCTCACAGGAGTGATGCAATTTAAGATGGCCGGCAAGCTATAACAGAGGGCACGCTCAAATAAATTAGACCCCTCACTAGCGCTGTGGGCACTGAGACCATTACTTCAATCATTTTGTTTGCGCCTATTACCTATTTTTAAGAATATGAGTCATAGTAAGGTCTCTAAACTAGTGCAGGGCACATTCAGTTTCACCTTTATACTTTTAACTGGTGTAAGGTTCTACGTAATCTGTTTTCTTGATCGTCATCAGCAAGAGTGCGACATTTTCGCATTGCGAAAAAGCACTCAAAATAAAGGAAAAAAAAAAACCTCAGCAAGATGATGCTCACTACTGAACAAATGCATTTAATATTGTATTTCAAGTATCATTACTATCTCTATTTCAGCTACCTGCGTAATTCTGGTATGTTCCCCATTTGAGCAGCTTTGAAAAAGCGCTTTTCTGAAACAATACAAGTATTTAGAGGAAATAATGATTGCTGCTGAAACTAATGTTAATAACCCCTATAACAATAACTCAAGCTGTTGGTCTTGGTCTCATCATCATGGTTAACACCATCTACATCACTGGAGCAGCTATGCCAGCGGCCCAGAGCCTCGCTCCGTTATTTTAAGGACCTGGGTTGGCTTGGGTTTCATCTGTGGCTCGGGTAGACGGTGGCAGGGGGAAATGTACAATACACCCCATGCGGGACGTCTGTGAAGGACATGTCGCCCCCACCTCGAATAAGAACTAAAGCCGTTGAAATAAAATGGCAGAAGAGAAGATGGATCAAAAGAATACCATTGAAGGCGTCTGCAGCGAGCAAAGCTACGGCCAGCGAGCCCGCGCCGATCGCGAGCCGCCCGGCGTTGGACCGCTCTCGCCGCCTTCTCTCGCGGCCGTCGGCGCCGCCTGCGACCACTACGCGTCGCGGTGCCAACACCACCAGCCGCGCGGCGCGACGTACCACCTTCAGCAGCTCTACCGCCGGCCTCACAATACTTCCTGACATCCTACCACCACTACAGACACGAAAACTACTGATACTCCCTGTACGTTTGTTTTAGAAATGGCTTTTTGTAACTATTGTGATTCCTGGAACACGCCGGCTTTTTACATTTTTTTTACAAGTTTTAGAAGTAGATTGCTCTTTTGCTGTGTTATAATGTTATCAATTTTTTTTTGAATTTTCGAGTGGTTGCGTTAAATTCTCTTTGATTTGTGTAATGTGTAAATAAAAGTCAGCTGTCTTTGGTCAGGTCAGGTGTGGTTCACCGAGAAACGGCTTAAGGCCTCGTTACATGGCCTGACCTGACGTCGTTTGAAAGAGATGGGTATATATAAGTTTCTGGGGGAGCGAAAGGGAGAACCTATAACCTTAATAGTTTGTTTCTTTTGCTCCCGTGAAATTCAAATCTAGCTGTCTCTTTCACACAATGGCGATCACTATACATACCTGACCTGACATCGTGTGAAAGAGATGGCTGTATATACATTTCTGGGGGAGCGAAAGAGAGAAGACATAGTAGTTTGTCAGCACGTGCCAATAATGTTCAGCCCAATAATGTGCGACCTGATACAACGTGTACTTTTCTCAGGTATGCAGATTATCGGCTGGGACCCTATTCCTGTGCGCTCGAGATTATCTCGGTCACTGTGTCTCTAATTTAGAATGTAATGGCAGTGAGAGTGACCGAGATAATCTCTAGCGCACAGGAATAGGGTCCCAGGGCCCCTATTCGGAGATATGACAATATCATGTCGATTTCGAGATTTCAATTTCGATCGTCTCTCGTCTCGATTTCCTACGACCCTACGACCACTCGATGTGTCTCGAACGCTAGCCATCGAGAATATCTCGAAAGATAGCGTTGAGAATACGAAATCACGAAGTTGGACATATTTTTTCGAGATGAGATTCAATCTCATCTTTTGAGAGTAGAAATAAGATAAACTTTTATTGAAAATAACTATGTTTACAAAGGTCTTAAAATAACAAAATAAGACAAGTATCAACAGTAATTATCCTCTCGGACGTACAATAATATTTAAAAAAGTCATCATCTCAGCCACAGGACGTCCACTGCTGGACATAGGCCTCCCCCTTAGATTTCCACGAAGAGCGGATGGAAGCGGCTCGCATCCAGCGCGTTCCTGCGGTCTTTATCTGGGCCCTATTCCTGTGCGCTCGAGATTATATCGGTCACTGTTTCTCTAATTTAGAATTTAATGGGAGTGAGAGTGACCGAGATAAAATGTCTTTTCTCCGAATAGGGTCCCAGGTCGTCCGTCCACCTTGTGGGTGGACGTCGTACGCTGCGCTTGCCGGTACGTGGTCTCCATTCGAGAACCTTACAGCCCCATCGGCCATCAGTTCTGCGTGCTATGTGCCCTGCCCACTGCCACTTCAACTTGCTAATCCTCTGGGCTATGTCAGTGACTTTCGTTCGTCTACGGATCTCCTCATTTCTGATTCGATCTCGCAGAGAAACCCCGAGTATAGCCCTCTCCATAGCTCGTTGTGCTACTTTGAGCTTACTAATAAGGTCCACAGTAAGAGACCACGTTTCAGAGCCTTATGTCATCACTGGTAACACACACTGATCGAAGACTTTCGACTTTAGGTACTCAGGTATTTTGGACGAGAAAACGTTGCGCAGTTTTCCGAACGCTGCCCAGCCGAGTTGGATTCGACGATTGATCTCTTTCTCGAAGTTGGACCTACCTAGTTGGACTGCTTGTCCTAGGTAGATGTACTTGTCAACAACTTCAAGAACCGAGTTTCCAACTGATATCGGGGTGGGCACAACATGGGCATTAGACATTAATTTCGTCTTCTCCATGTTCATTCTAAGTCCTACCCGTTGGGATACTCGATTAAGGTCTTCAAGCATCGTACTGAGATCTTCCATCGATTTTGCCATGACCACAATATCGTCGGCAAACCGAAGGTGAGTGAGGTATTCGCCATTAATGTTGATGCCAAATCCTTGCCATTCCAGGAGCTTGAAGGCGTCTTCCACTGCGGCAGTAAACAGGGACCCTATTCCTGTGCGCTCGAGATTGTCTCAGTCACTGTCTCTCTAATTTAGAATTTAATGGGAGTGAGAGTGACCGAGATAAAATGTCATTTCTCCGAATAGGGGCCATTTTCTCTCTTGAGCTTCGTCAGCTGGCTTTGCCCAATAGACATGTCTCTTGCGAACACTTTGTAGTCCTTGTTCCGCTCTGTCGTCTCTTTAATACGACTTGTATTAAAGATACGCACATCGTACCGCGAGGATTTCGAAATTTGTCTATTGAGCTGCCTGTATGACTTAGCATCACAAGAAGACTGCAGTCGCATCGAGCGTCGTTCAGCCATGAGGTTGAGGGTATGGTCGGACAGTTTTTGAGGTCTATTAGTACGGCGGGGTCTGAAGAACTTAGAACCCACCGCATGGACAGTTTCTACGAGCCTGCTATTAATCTCGTCCACAGAAGCAAATTTCTCCAGGCAATCGAAATATTCAATGTGCCTCTTACCAGTCGGTGATCACTACCAGTTTTCACCCTGTGGATCACGGAGACATCATTGAAAATACGTTTCTTGTTGGTCATGATGAAGTATATCTCGTTTCTCGTGGAACCATCGGGGCTCATCCAGGTCCATTTCCTGTGAGGTGGCTTCTGAAAGAGTTCATCATAAAGAGTCCCTCTTTCTCCAGGAAGTCGGCCAGCCTCTGACCCCTGGAGTTCCGTTGCCCATATCCAAATTGCCCCACTCTCAACTCGTCATCGCTTTTCTTTCTTTCACTTTCTTTAAAAAAGTGTACCTACTTAACTAGCTAGGATCTTTCACACGATGTAAGGTCAGGCCATGTATAACCACTCTCATTGGCACGTGCTGATAATGTACGGCTCGTACAATACAGACCGTACAATAATACGGCCTGTATTGTACGACCTTACACCAATTATATTATCGGTCGTACATTCCGGGCCGTACATTAAAGATAAGCACCCCAAGCACCCGTTCGAGTTTTGGCGGGAACGTGAAGAAGTCATGTCGCGTCATTCTATTATTTTCCAAAACTTGTGATAAATCGAGTGTTGATGTATAAAAATTATGGATTTTTATTCATTGAGTGTTTGTAAACGTGCATGAGTGTTGGTGAATAGTATAATGTTGTGAAACGTGACTCTTCGTGTTGTTTCCAAAACTCCATAGAAACTTCAAGTAAAATCTCCACCACTTTGCTAGGGTATGACTTGGAATTGACCGTGACTTACTTTGCTTGACTTAGACTATGACTGAGACTTATTTAATCGTGAAATAGTTTACATCACCTGACATATTATAATACTTGACACTGGCTAAATACACAACGTGTGGAGCCAAAACATAAGAAAAAAAACCACTTACTCTCACTTATCAGTAATCATCAGTAATGTCATTGTCAATGTCAGTCAGTTCTCTGTCTACGGTTAAATAGTAATACCATACAAGCCCCGCGGTTTTACCTTATATCCTAAGGGAACTGTTAATTTTACCGTGATAAAAAGTTGCTTAGGTGATAATCCAGGGTATAATTTACCTCCACACCAAATTTCATTCTAATTCGTTCAGCCGTTTCAGAGTTGAACGGGAACACACGCACAAACTTTCGGATTTCTTTTTATATTAATAGTGTGATTAGTTTGAATATATTGGGTTTTTTGAATTCTGTGGTTTTTACATGGTTTTTACGTGGTTTTACTTCTAGTGGTCTTGTTGATGTGATGTTGCGTTGCCCTTTCCTTTTTTTTCTTTTTGTTTTATTCTTCAGAGTATGAGAAATTCAAAGACATAATTGAATAGGGAGGATTCTGTGGAGAAATTATTACCTAGACACAAAGATATAATTGTTTTACCTTAGTCGTAACTCAATAAATATTACCTACTGTTCTCCACTTTTAGTGCACTGCCACCTGTTCATTTCAGGTTGATACAAATACATTGGGTAAGTTTGGAAATAAATTGTAGAAATTAGTATGTTAAAAGTATTCAAATAAGTACTTTATTGAGTATTCGAGTACTCATTCTTTTAATTTCATTAGAAACTACATACTATTATAATTAATATATCATCAAAATAATGCAATCAATTCAGGTGCAGGTGCTACAAAATTATTTACCCGTAGGAAGTCCTTTGGTACCACCATTTTTGGCTAGAACTAGTACTGTAAGTTTTCAAGAAATCTTTTTTTTAAATCTCTAATTCATTATTTAATGAATTCAACTTCAAATAAATATTATGTTGTGAAGGTAAGAGTCAAATATTTTGGATACACTTTGCCAGCTCCATACCTACTTATAGTTGAAGATATTTTTAAAGTGCACCTAAGACTTTAATCGCAAATTTCTAGTTTTACCCAAGTCTTTCCGGAATAAAAAGTACTGAATGTCCTTCCCCACACAAAATGGAAGTTATTTTCTTTTCAAATTTCATTCAGATCAGTTCTACTGCTTCTTCTGAAAATGTAAGCAATACAGAAAGATATACAAGTTAGGTACTTTTACTCTCATATGTGATGTGATGTAGTTTAGTGAGTTTAGTTGTGCATGTTGTAATCTACATATACACTACGTATATCTACAGGTAGTTGATATCAATTTAAAAAAAACCTCCAGAAATGATGATGAGGCGCAATCTGTTCCGCTTGCTACGCCTACGGAATCTCCTGATGCTGACCGTGATGGTGATATTCCTGTATCTGGTGAAGCTGCTTAGCAACCTGCAACTCTCTGAGTACGATGGAAACGGCCCAGCGGCTGGGTATGATGGGAATGTTGCTCAAGACGCCTTACGAGGGTTTCCAGGCTATCTGGGGAGTAGTGACATGAATATTGTTCCTTTCCAACTAAAAAGCAGAAAGGTAAGTAGGCAGTTATTTGCTTTATTTCAGTTCTAGATGTGCACTATTTTACTTGCATTTTCTATAAAAAGCCAATGTGTTGATTCAGAGAGCATTTCGCATCTCGAAATTCTATCTCTGTATTTTTTTTTCTAAGAAGGGCTCTGCTTAACCATTAAGGTGTGTTTCCGCCAGAGATGTGGGACCTAAGCGGTGAGGAAGAAAAAACCCACCAACAGGATTACCAGGCTAGGAATATGAAAGTAATCCTACTGGTGGATTTATTCCTTGTAAACCAGTTAGCTACTTCTCACATCTCTGGTCTCTTTACCGTGCAGAGTGGTAACAAACACTCACTGACTGACATAATCATGCCTATTTTATATACGAAATTAGTGTGTGATTAAACCACAGATATCAGAACAAGAGGTAGACCAACCGAGATCTGTGGATTAAGCTATGCGCTAGTTTTTGTTTTTTCAGTGAACTTAATTAATTGCCTATTTCTATTGCACAAGATTAAAATTACAACATACCCATAATTTATTTTAATCATAAATCTATACTGTTCCTTGATAACAACATCGTTTGAGAAGTAAACTTGTCAAAGACAATATCACAGACTGACTGACTATTTTTGCCTGACAGACTGACAGTTATTAAGTTTCCACACTGTGTGATTTATAGGCACATCAGCCTATGCTGCTCGCCTTTAGATAAATAAATAAGTAACCTATAGGTGCCTATTCATGGGATATTTCACCACGATTTTCTGGACCTTTATAGGTAACCCTGAGTACCATTTCAATACTGCAGTTGTAAAAGGGAAATAACAATACCATTTAAGGTTGTAAAGGGGTGTGTGTGTGTGTGTGTGTGCGTGTGTGTTTAATCGAGTATTTTGTGTTTAATCGCAGAAAAGAGACTGGCACAACTACACGCAGATAAACTACGAGAAGAAACGCGTGGGTCAGTACCTACTGAAATGATAACATAAAATATTCTTCTTGTTCACGGCCAATGTATGTCATTTGTTTCTAGAAATTCGATTATACGAGAACTGCACATAGCAAGTAATTTATTGTTACAAGAAAAACGAAGAAATCTAAATAATGAAATCTCACACTTGCAAATATGTTATGTCATCAGAGTTGGATTTAGGTACTTTAAAAACGATAGCACAAAAATTTAAAAAAGTTATTATTTACAAAAAAAGATAGTACACTTTATTATTTTTAACATATTTCCACAAAAAGGAGGAGGTCCTCAAGTAGAATGTATATTATTTTTTGTTACCTTAACTCGAAACTCCTGGAATTGGTTTTCTTTCTTTCTGAATGTAAACGCTGACATTCAGAAAGTATAATTTGGTCAAGTGGAACTGATGAAGACTCAGAAAAATAATCAAAGGATGAAGAAAACCACATATGGCCACCGGAACTCCTCGATGATACGTATTTGACTGGTGGCACCAAGATAATCTTGATTATGTATGAAGTACTAAACAATAAAGGGGAAATTTTCATATTTGATATTGAAGTGAAGTAGTGAAATTATAGTATTTTTTCGTACTGTCCTTAGATATGCTTATAGTACGAAGCATTAAATTATGGTATAATACTATAGTAATAGTAGTATAATACTATAATTATAGTACGAAATCCAACCCCGAATGACCTCTAGGCTAGACACACATTCTTACGTTCACCTGAAAAATATTACCCTCCTTCTGGGCAGTTGGTAAAACAGACCTCATTAAAACAAAACGATAAATAGGGCTTGCATAGGGCTCAGATGGGGCTCGTTGTAATAAAAGTCAAGCTTTATGCTCAATATAGAAGTAAAAAAAAATACCCAAGGAATAATATAGCATCACTGATAATTCAGGTTAGGTAGTACATAATCATTCATGAAGGAAGGAAGTTACAGAAAAGATAAAAATTTGAATATTACATTATTCTTATTTTAACAAGCGGGCGTGGGCGGGACGGTAACGCGACCGCTAGAGTCCTGCTCTTGCACCAGAGGTCGAAGGTCAGAGTGAATAGTTATCATCTCGGTCTGTCGGTTGGTCGCATCATCGAGCACGTCGCTGCTTATCATCAGGCGTGTCGGCAGCCGAACGCCGATCTATTCTTGATCAAAGTATCCCATCGTCGTCCCGCCGACGGCCGCTGTCTGGTTAGGCTCTGGATATGATCTCCAATAACCAAGTATCGAAACTCGCCAGGTGTCGGCGAGCAAGGCTTGCCGGCCCACCTGCCCAAAGAAGACTCGGAGCTTGAAGATAAGCTGTACTCAGTGAATGGGTTCAACGGAGCTCTAAGCGACAGAATACCTCTGAACCGGTCAGAATATTTTCTGTATATTTTAATATGGTTTTACGAAATGGAAATAGGCCTATGTCATGTATACCATAGACTACAATTTTAGTTAACTACAATAATTACAATTATTACAATTTTGTTCTTAAAATCTGTTCAGACGTTTGAAGACCAAAGGTCTTCAAACTAGAAAACTACTACAGGTGTTTATAAATTTAATTTAATATAATATTGTGTCGTGTATCTTCGTCTAACGTTTGAGTTACATATTCCGATATCCCGCTCTTGCTTAGGCACGCTAATGACGTAAGCTGGTGTCACCCACGTGTCCCTGTAGTGCTACCTGTCCTATTTTATTATACCATTGATTGGCCGGCTAGAAAAGAAAATTGACGCATGAATTTTGAGCTGCCCAATAGTAAGCGCGAAGAATTACCTCGTCCCGGGCCCGACGAGGTGAGTTGTAAACAACAACAAAAACTAAAAAAAAAACTAACATTTTGCTCTTACCTTGCCAAAACCTTCATCATCCATCATCTGTGATTCGTAGAATGCAAGGGTATATGTATACGTATCGAGGAACGTGCTTCGTCCTCCATCGCATCGCCGCGTCCGAAACGTCGCTGTGGTTTTATGTAAAAATAATGCATCATCATTTATCCCACCTGTGAGTGTGTCTCTCTTGTTGCGTCATCTGCTTCGGTCATGTGGCAATCTGGTTTATGTTCTGTTTCGAAGGTCGTTGCCGGACATCCGGCACCCGGGCTGCAAGTCGCGCCAGTACCTGGAGTCGCTGCCTACCGTGAGCGTGGTGGTGCCCTTCCACAACGAGCACTGGAGCACGCTGCTGCGGACGGCGTACAGCGTGCTGTACCGCTCGCCTGAGCATCTCATCAAGGAGATCTTCCTGGTCGACGATGCTAGCACTAAAGGTAAGGTTTTTATATCGGGAATAGGACTGTGTTTGATCAGGCGAGAGCTTGATTAACGTCAAACGCAGACGAGTGACGCGACGCTGTGCTGAGATATAGAGCCCCACTCCGACCTACCCTGCCCTGGCCCCTACCTCGACAAGTCATTACTATTATATATAATTATATTATATACTAGATTCATACTACGGATTTACCCAAAATTTGCAATTAATGGAAATCGGTGTAGTCGCTTTTTTTTCGTGAACAGGTAGGTACCAAACAGAAATACAGAGTTAGTTACAGAGTCTTGTATTTATAATGTAAGTGCAGGTCTGGTACCACCGCGTGTCCTATGGTCAGGGCTATCTGTATCGCCACGCATACAAATTCAGTATTTTGGAAGTCGATTCGGTTATTTTGTAAAAAGTAATTTGCGATTTCGTTTATCGGTTCTACAAGTTACTACGTAGCTACGACCGATACATTGCCAAGGACATTCCACACAACTAAACGATGAACGAAACACTTTTAGGAATATTCTTTGAAAATATGAATGTTTGGTGTTTTAAATAAAAGTTAATTTGCTAAAACCGCAGCGTGTTCATTCGTGACGCGACCCATATTGCCTACAACCAGGCTGTAAACAATCCGCCCTACTGTAAACACTAGGTATATGCATGATTGTGACCTAATATTTTGCACGCATCGTGCGACCTTTCACGGACTTGTATTTAAACAAGTGCCGATGATAATTATACCTTTATGCTATAGCGATGCAGCGGCGGCGCGCCGCGGCCGAGACACGATTCCCTTCAACGCTTTTTGTGAAACATTTTTATTTTCGTTAGGTTAGGTACCTAAACAAAATAAAAAAAAGTATAATATGCTCGAAATATATATCAAATATATATATTGGGGCTGGTTTGTGGCAAAAAACTCTTTTTATTATTTGTTTATTTTTCACTTTTTAATTAATTTTTCTATGTTTTTTGCTACAAATAAACTATTGTCTATTGTCAAAATATTATTAAAAGAAAAAAATAACCGACTGCGACATGTAGCCTATGTCACTCCGTACGTCAAGACGAGTCCAACGACACTTCACTCGTCAAAATCGGTCAAGCTTTTCAGGCTAATAATATAGGAAAACAAACATACTTACGTACACCCCGAAAACCTTAACCTCGTTTTGGGCAGTCGGGTAAGAAGTCGCTGTCGGTCGGTCTGGAAATCATGGAATAGACATGTCATCATTATAGACAAAATTATGGGATGCACAGCATTAATAAAACTGTTAAAATAATTATATTCCAACGTGTTGTTATACCGTTTGTGACAAAATTACCGATAATATCGAAATTAAAGTGTAATCTTGCTTAAATCTCTCAGATATAATGAAATTCAAGTAAATAGGGAATACAATTATCTGATAAAGCTTGCAAATCAATTATTTGTGTACGCCAGGAGCCATTTACTGGTATCAGTATGAAATACAGCGCAAGGTAGGTATTTTTTTAACTATTTATTCAAGTGTGTAAGTCAAGACAGCACTTACGGATTCTGTAAATACGTAATGTTGATACTATTTTTTGTTTTGTTTAAGAACAACAAATTTTGTTTATATTAACTCGCTCAAATACAGATAAATAGCTAAATTTGCGAGATGCCTAATGCGTCACTTTAATAGGTATTTGACCCTCTTTTGCACACTCTCTTTTTAGGGTTCTATAGAACCAAGAACTTAGAGGTTCCAAGGATCCCTTATAAGTTCGTCATGACCGTCCGCCTGTCTGTCTGAATCCTTTACAGCCTTATAACTTCCAAATTTATAAACTTACATTCCACAAATCTTGTAAACGCCGACTGATTTATATGAGTGTAGTATACAGGATTATTTTGGATAATTATAACTGGGATAGTATGGGCATATCCGAATCTTTATGAGATACGAGAAAACTGTCCTAGGAACCATTTATACATTTTGTAAATTGGTAATACAATTTTAAACAATTTGGTAATTTTTTTTTGGTCAAGCGTGAGTTCTCCATAAATGAGTTATTTTGATCAATTTTTTGATGTGGATCGGCTCAGTTTCATGTAAAGATCGTTTCATTCTATTGAAAAAAAATAACGAAGCAGTAGGAGGTAGTCAAATTTAATAAAGTACTAACTAATGCCAGTTAAAGTTTAACTATAACCACTTCTGCTGATACGATTTTTCTCTTCTGATACAATGAAATGATCCTAACATTAAACTGAGTCAAACCGCATTAAAAAAAATGATCAAAATAACTAATTTCTATGGGGAGCTCACGCTTTACCAAAAAATTTATTATGCTAAAATGGTTTTTACAAAAATAGACCTAATGGTTCCTAAAAAAAAAACCTTGTATCTCCTATGGTTCCGGATTTCTTCCTACTGCTCCAGTTAAAAAATCAACCTTTATACCGGGTGACCTCGTGTCACGCGGCAGATGGAACCCTCTCAGGCGGCCGCGTCGTTCCGCCAACCTAGTAAAAATAAAAAAAACAGCTCAATTTGCTTAGTAAACAGCAGCTGTCAGTTTTGTGGCGTGTGTCGATATGTATGTTTGTGTGTTCCTATATTACCTCCTGCAGCCTAAACGGCTTGACCGGTTTTGAGCAGGGAGCTGTGGTTGGATTCCATTTTATTCCTAGAGTGAGATAGGCTACATGTTGCAGTTGGGCTTTTTGATATCTTTTACTAATAATGAATGCAGATAATGTTTACCGCAGAGTTCCTGGGCGCCAAGCTGGAGACGTACCTAGCGCAGCACATGCCGAAGGTGCGGGTAGTGCGGCTGGAGCGGCGCAGCGGGCTGATCGCGGCGCGGCTGGCGGGCGCGCGCCGCGCCGCGGGGGACGTGCTCGTCTTCCTCGACTCGCACACCGAGGCCAACGTCAACTGGCTGCCGCCGCTTCTAGGTAAGCTCGCACCGCACGCTACTGTCTTGTCACCGTTACCTGGAGCTTACACCACGACGCGACCTACTTACAGGGCAGGGGCGAGAACTCGCACAAAATAAACATTTTCGTATGTGAAGTCTGCCGTATATCTCATGCTAAGGTCGACTGCTGAATGCGATATTTGTAAGATTGATTGTAACTGACCGAGCGAAATGAAGGTCTCAGAGTTTACTGGGACAAATCGGCCTTTGTATGTATGTTTGTGTTATATTTGTCGATGATAACTTGTGAACCGTCGATCCGATCTTCATGAAACTTTGTAGGCAAGTATTTAAATTCAATACAAATTTTAAGTTCGAATATGAGCTGAATCGGTCCAGGGGTTGTGAAGATATAGGGGTCGCGAGGTGTCAGTTCGCCGCGAACTACTAGTACTAGAGTAGAGTAGAGTAGAGTAGAGTAGAGTAGTGAAGGGTGGTGTTGTGTTGCGCATGTCGGGTGCCGGCGCAGAGCCGATCGCGCAGTCGTGGCGCACGGTGGTGTGTCCGTACATCGACGTGGTGGCGCACGACACGCTGGAGTACCGCGCGCAGGACGCCGGCGCGCGCGGCGCCTTCGACTGGGAGCTCTTCTACAAGCGGCTGCCGCTGCTGCCGCAGGACGAGAGGAACATGCCCGACCCCTTCCCGTCAGTACTTATTACCTGATTACACTCTTTATTTTATGCATAAACACTCGATAAGAACTCGATCTTACTATGAAAACTGACGTGGTTTTGATACATTTTGTTTTTATAAAACGGGAATACTCCGTATATTCCCGTTTTATTAAAACAAGGTTATTATCTGTTATACAAAACTTTCGTCTCGCTTTGGCACTTCTCGTAAGCCAGATGTTGACAGATTATTCTTAGAACGGATTAACTTATCGAGCGTTTATGCATAACGTGCTTTTGTAGTAGCCCAAAGCCTTTCGCAGTTTCCCTAAATAATACTTACCTTTCCCCATGACTTTAAATAATGCGTAATTAATTTGAGATAAGAAGGAACGCGGAGGAGGGGTCCGGGTACTCGGAAACTAATATTTGAACCAAAAATAATTATAAAAGAATGAAAAATTTCCACAACAACTTTATTCCTAACTTTGTAAAATATATTTTTGGGAGTATATGAAACTTTTGTGAAAAGTCATGGAACAGAATTTGTATATAGGGAAGCTTCTGCGAGAGGGTTTCCGTTATTTCAAAGGCACCCTGTAGGAACCCGCCTGTAGGCCTGTCTATGGATCCTATACCTATGTTCAGCAGTGGACGTCTTCTGGCTGATGATGATGACCCTGTAGAAACGAAAGTTACTTTAAGGCGCAGGGTAGTGCAAAATTAAATTGGGCATTTAGGCGCCGCACGAGCGCCATCTACGGGCGGCGCGCTGCCCTACTATCGAACTAGCGCTTCTATGCGGCTAGATGGCGCGCGGCCGGTCCGGCGTCTCAGAAGATACCTACTGAGTTGCAGTGTTGTTCTCCATACAGCAATTGCCATATTATACGGTTTTTAGGCACGCTACGCTTCAAATACACGGCATACGGCAGCACTTCCAAAGCCGTATAATATTTGTATGAAATATACGGCAATCCACGAAAGAGTTAAAAAAACTGCCATTACAAATTTTTCGTGTAACGTAACGCACCGAGGACCCGGAATTCCCCGTTGAAAAACGCCCTCTATGAATACGACAATATTGCGATGTTGGACTATTAAGTGATTTGTATTTACATCGCTTCACTGAGCTTAGAGAAGGTGTTACGATTAGTGATACATTGATCAGAAAAAATAGAAAATTCAAGGGTGAAAATGTCGACACTGCGGAAGATAAGAGAAGAAGAGATACCATTTCCAAGTGAAAGTGAGACATAACTTCTAACCACAATTCAAAATATACATGGAGACCAGTAAATAAAAGCTAAGAATCATAATCTTGAATACAAATTAATGAAAAATTAGAACATACGGCAATTTTTTTTTGATTTTGTCCCAAATACGGCAATTTTGGAGTGTAGATACGGCAGCCCCAAAATCGACTTGGAACAACACTGCAGTGAGTTGTTTCAATGTTTTCATTACAGAATATTTTATGACCAGAGACTCATCTCTTCAGAAGAGAACAAATTTTTTTTTATTGAACCAAAATTTAGTACGCGAGCTTAATGTTAATGAAGAAAAAACATACAAGTTAATTTTGATCACACTTCAACTAATATTATAAATGTGAAAAATTTGTTTATTTTTGATTTATTATAAACTATGATTGATTTTTGAATATTATAACATTAGCTGATGTGCCTTTATAAAGTGATATATTTTTTCATTAAAATCCAAAGAAACTCGGTTTGTTTACTAAAAAAATAAAGAACTGTTTATGAACGGTTAAGGCATGCAACGATGACGAACAAAAAAACATTAATTTAGCATTTGCAATGCGTGATTGACGTTTTAGAAACAACTTTGATGGTCTTGGTTTCCGCCCACTCTTATTTCCCATATTTATTTTATGATACTAATACTCGATACTAAACCACTAGAATACACTCGATAATCAAACCAAACGGCTTGAGCTTAGGTATCTGCCTATACTATACCCACAGATCATCT
The DNA here is from genome assembly GCA_947579745.1 of Apocheima hispidaria. Classification (NCBI taxonomy): domain Eukaryota; kingdom Metazoa; phylum Arthropoda; class Insecta; order Lepidoptera; family Geometridae; genus Apocheima; species Apocheima hispidaria. Next base: position 16,468,580 of record OX388150.1, on the reverse strand, counting down.
GTGACTATACCGCACGGGCGCTGAAAAGTGCTCAGGCATGCTCATCCACGAACGTGTGAGACCTGGCAACGCCGCAAAGCGCGTGCCGCGGGCGGGGCGGAATGGCAACCTCGCTCTCACAGGCATACAAATACAATACCTATTGCCTGATCGTATTTTGCGAGCACAATACGTTCGTGAAGAGCGACGTTTTTGTAGGCGCAAATAGTTTTTGTTTAAAAAATCGTTATGTTGATCACTGTTCAATACAAATAGACCTGTACAGAAAAGGTACGCACTATAAGAACAACTAGTCCGAGTTTGCTACTAAGCGAATGTGAAACACCCATAAAAAACGCTTTGCTAGATCTTGGTACATCAAAGTAGTTGAAATAGTTGTGGGTGTTCACTGGTGCTAGCTATAACCGACAGCAAGTACTTGGAGTCGGCAATAATAACTACAAGATATGTGTAATAGGATGTATAAATATCGACGCTCCACATGCTATATTTTTCGCCAGAAATGTTTCTAAAAACACCTTGTTTTCGTGTTTTTGCCTTTCCCATCACCTTAAAACATTTGTAATCTTTTCATAAACAGACACAACATAATACTTTTGGAAATGTGAAATTGCGCGAGCGACACAACTGTGGACGCGACTAAGAACCTTAATGTGACACTTCAGAAATCTTGTTACTATTGTCTCACGTTGTTTTGCATTAGTTAATTGCACAGGTCGCCAGGAAACGTGGTGGGTCGGTTGGTGAAATATAGACCTTCTTGTTGTGATGAATAAGGTCTTTCATCGTGCAGGTCGCCGGTGATGGCGGGCGGTCTGTTCGCGATATCAAGGGCGTTCTTCTGGCAGCTGGGCGGGTACGACCCCGGCCTCGACATCTGGGGCGGGGAGCAGTACGAGCTCAGCTTCAAGGTAACTAGCACCTGCAGGCGGGGGCTACCTCCGCGGTAACAACCCTGGACATCTGGGGGGGGGGGAGCAGGACGAGCTCAGCTTCAAGGTAACTAGCACCTGCAGGCGGGGGCTACCTCCGCGGTAACAATCCTGGACATCTGGGGGGGGGGCAGCAGGACGAGCTCAGCTTCAAGGTAAGTAGCACCTGCAGGCGGGGGCTACCTCCGCGGTAACAACCCTGGACATCGGGGGGGGGGGGGGGAGCAGGACGAGCTCAGCTTCAAGGTAACTAGCACCTGCAGGCGGGGGCTACCTCCGCGGTAACAACCCTGGACATCTGGGGGGGGGGAGCAGGACGAGCTCAGCTTCAAGGTAACTAGCACCTGCAGGCGGGGGCTACCTCCGCGGTAACAACCCTGGACATCTGGGGGGGGGGGAGCAGGACGAGCTCAGCTTCAAGGTAACTAGCACCTGCAGGCGGGGGCTACCTCCGCGGTAACAACCCTGGACATCTGGGGGGGGGGAGCAGGACGAGCTCAGCTTCAAGGTAACTAGCACCTGCAGGCGGGGGCTACCTCCGCGGTAACAACCCTGGACATCTGGGGGGGGGGGAGCAGGACGAGCTCAGCTTCAAGGTAACTAGCACCTGCAGGCGGGGGCTACCTCCGCGGTAACAACCCTGGACATCTGGGGGGGGGGGGAGCAGGACGAGCTCAGCTTCAAGGTAACTAGCACCTGCAGGCGGGGGCTACCTCCGCGGTAACAACCCTGGACATCTGGGGGGGGGGAGCAGGACGAGCTCAGCTTCAAGGTAACTAGCACCTGCAGGCGGGGGCTACCTCCGCGGTAACAACCCTGGACATCTGGGGGGGGGAGGAGCAGGACGAGCTCAGCTTCAAGGTAACTAGCACCTGCAGGCGGGGGCTACCTCCGCGGTAACAACCCTGGACATCCGGGGGGGGGGGGCAGGACGAGCTCAGCTTCAAGGTAACTAACACCTGCAGGCGGGGGCTGCCTCCGTGGTAACCCCTCGCTTGTCCATTGGTTTTGCGAGCCTCCATCACCGCCACGAACGAAGCCAACACTTCCATTACCCACAGCCCTCGTTATCGCACTGCTGCAGGGCTGTTGTCGCGGCTGTGGGCCCGCGCCTGTCGGCCGGGCCGCGCTCCCGTCACGCCTTCGCCACGCCCCTCCTCCCTACAACTCCTGCACGATAACAAAACTTTCATAGAAATGTGGACCTGTGTGCTACCAGAACTTATTATGATTTATATAGTTAACAAAATTATTAAGGTAATTAAAAAACTTGACAATTGCTTTAAAAAAAAAAATTTTTTGTCGTTGTAGATCTGGCAGTGCGGCGGGCGCATGCTGGACGCCCCTTGCTCCCGCGTGGGGCACATCTACCGCAAGTTTGCGCCCTTCCCCAACCCGGGACACGGGGACTTCGTAGGCAAGGTACTCTAGGGACTCTAGGGCACACTACTACTACTAGCTGCTACAGTGCGGCGGGCGCACGGTAGGGTTTGTTGCACTGAGATTCCGCTTGGGAAACATTTCAACAGTTTCCAGTGGTAAGACCAAGGAATAGCTCAACACGGAGAGAGCCTAAATTGAAATACATAACATTACATTGATTACATCATAAGCCAGAAGACGTCCCCTGCTGAACATAGGACTCCCCCTTATAGCGCCACACCGACCGACAGAGTGCCACTTGCATCACTTGTTGCCACGACTTTCAAAATGTCGTCGGTCCACCTAGTAAGTCAGTCCACCAGTCCACCAGTCCACCTGCCAACTTAATGTAACTGTAAACTACATTATGTATTTCGATTTTACCTAGAGCTGTGAAATTCTGACAACTCGGCGCAGTTCCCTGCACGGTGACATCAAGTATTAATAGTAATAGGGATTTGAATAGAAAAGTTGCAAATACTGAAAGCTATTAGATTCGTTTGCCGCTAGTTAGCCGTGGTAGCTCAGTGAGAGCACGCTCGCCTCACTTTCTGGGGATCGTGGGTTCGAACCCGGGCGGGCCCTTTCCAACGAGTCGTTGGAACTTATGTACGGCTATATATCGCTGGCTTTTCGGTGAAGGAAAAAATCACGAGGGAACCTGCATATTTCCGAAGAAGAAATTCGATGGCGTATGTGAGTCCGTCAACCCGCACTGGGCCGGCGTGGTGGATATTGCCCGATCACCCTTCGAGGGTCGGCCGATATCTCAGCAGTGGGATGTGTAAAGGCTGTAGCAGAGACTAGTCCGTTGTAAAGATGTGCACATTCCGTGGTCGTGCCCGTAGAACTACCGGCGCGTGGCGGAGGTGTGGATGGACGAGTACGCGGCGCACCTGTACGCGCGCCGCCCGCACTACCGCGCCATCCCCACCGGCGAACTCGGCCCGCAGCGCGCGCTCCGGGCCGCGCTGCGCTGCAAGCCCTTCCGCTGGTTCATGACGCAGGTACTACGCACCTGCCGCCTTGTACTAACGACTACACTACACTACACTACACTACACTACACTACACTACACTACACTACACTACACTACATTACACTACACTACACTACACTACCGCGCCATCCCCACCGGCGACCTCGGCCCGCAGCGCGCGCTCCGGGCCGCGCTGCGCTGCAAGCCCTTCCGCTGGTTCATGACGCAGGTACTACGCACCTGCCGCCTTGTACTAACGACTACACTACACTACACTACACTACACTACACTACACTACACTACACTACACTACATTACACTACACTACACTACACTACCGCGCCATCCCCACCGGCGACCTCGGCCCGCAGCGCGCGCTCCGGGCCGCGCTGCGCTGCAAGCCCTTCCGCTGGTTCATGACGCAGGTACTACGCACCTGCCGCCTTGTACTAACGACTACACTACACTACACTACACTACATTACACTACACTACATTACACTACACTACACTACACTACCGCGCCATCCCCACCGGCGACCTCGGCCCGCAGCGCGCGCTCCGGGCCGCGCTGCGCTGCAAGCCCTTCCGCTGGTTCATGACGCAGGTACTACGCACCTGCCGCCTTGTACTAACGACTACACTACACTACACTACACTACACTACACTACACTACACTACCGCGCCATCCCCACCGGCGACCTCGGCCCGCAGCGCGCGCTCCGGGCCGCGCTGCGCTGCAAGCCCTTTCGCTGGTTCATGACGCAGGTACTACGCACCTGCCGCCTTGAACTAACGACTACACTACACTACCGCGCCATCCCCACCGGCGACCTCGGCCCGCAGCGCGCGCTCCGGGCCGCGCTGCGCTGCAAGCCCTTCCGCTGGTTCATGACGCAGGTACTACGCACCTGCCGCCTTGTACTAACGACTACACTACACTACACTACACTACACTACACTACACTACACTACCGCGCCATCCCCACCGGCGACCTCGGCCCGCAGCGCGCGCTCCGGGCCGCGCTGCGCTGCAAGCCCTTCCGCTGGTTCATGACGCAGGTACTACGCACCTGCCGCCTTGAACTAACGACTACACTACACTACACTACACTACACTACACTACACTACCGCGCCATCCCCACCGGTGACCTCGGCCCGCAGCGCGCGCTCCGGGCCGCGCTGCGCTGCAAGCCCTTCCGCTGGTTCATGACGCAGGTACTACGCACCTGCCGCCTTGTACTAACGACTACACTACACTACACTACACTACACTACACTACACTACCGCGCCATCCCCACCGGCGACATCGGCCCGCAGCGCGCGCTCCGGGCCGCGCTGCGCTGCAAGCCCTTCCGCTGGTTCATGACGCAGGTACTACGCACCTGCCGCCTTGTACTAACGACTACACTACACTACACTACACTACACTACACTACATTACACTACACTACACTACACTACCGCGCCATCCCCACCGGCGACCTCGGCCCGCAGCGCGCGCTCCGGGCCGCGCTGCGCTGCAAGCCCTTCCGCTGGTTCATGACGCAGGTACTACGCACCTGCCGCCTTGTACTAACGACTACACTACACTACACTACACTACACTACACTACACTACACTACACTACCGCGCCATCCTCACCGGCGACCTCGGCCCGCAGCGCGCGCTCCGGGCCGCGCTGCGCTGCATGCCCTTCCGCTGGTTCATGACGCAGGTACTACGCACCTGCCGCCTTGAACTAACGACTACACTACACTACCGCGCCATCCCCACCGGCGACCTCGGCCCGCAGCGCGCGCTCCGGGCCGCGCTGCGCTGCAAGCCCTTCCGCTGGTTCATGACGCAGGTACTACGCACCTGCCGCCTTGTACTAACGACTACACTACACTACACTACACTACACTACACTACACTACACTACACTACACTACACTACACTACACTACCGCGCCATCCTCACCGGCGACCTCGGCCCGCAGCGCGCGCTCCGGGCCGCGCTGCGCTGCATGCCCTTCCGCTGGTTCATGACGCAGGTACTACGCACCTGCCGCCTTGAACTAACGACTACACTACACTACCGCGCCATCCCCACCGGCGACCTCGGCCCGCAGCGCGCGCTCCGGGCCGCGCTGCGCTGCAAGCCCTTCCGCTGGTTCATGACGCAGGTACTACGCACCTGCCGCCTTGTACTAACGACTACACTACACTACACTACACTACACTACACTACACTACCGCGCCATCCCCACCGGCGACCTCGGCCCGCAGCGCGCGCTCCGGGCCGCGCTGCGCTGCAAGCCCTTCCGCTGGTTCATGACGCAGGTACTACGCACCTGCCGCCTTGTACTAACGACTACACTACACTACACTACACTACACTACACTACACTACACTACACTACACTACCGCGCCATCCTCACCGGCGACCTCGGCCCGCAGCGCGCGCTCCGGGCCGCGCTGCGCTGCATGCCCTTCCGCTGGTTCATGACGCAGGTACTACGCACCTGCCGCCTTGAACTAACGACTACACTACACTACCGCGCCATCCCCACCGGCGACCTCGGCCCGCAGCGCGCGCTCCGGGCCGCGCTGCGCTGCAAGCCCTTCCGCTGGTTCATGACGCAGGTACTACGCACCTGCCGCCTTGTACTAACGACTACACTACACTACACTACACTACACTACACTACACTACACTACCGCGCCATCCTCACCGGCGACCTCGGCCCGCAGCGCGCGATCCGGGCCGCGCTGCGCTGCATGCCCTTCCGCTGGTTCATGACGCAGGTACTACGCACCTGCCGCCTTGAACTAACAACTACACTACACTACCGCGCCATCCCCACCGGCGACCTCGGCCCGCAGCGCGCGCTCCGGGCCGCGCTGCGCTGCAAGCCCTTCCGCTGGTTCATGACGCAGGTACTACGCACCTGCCGCCTTGTACTAACGACTACACTACACTACACTACACTACACTACACTACACTACCGCGCCATCCCCACCGGCGACCTCGGCCCGCAGCGCGCGCTCCGGGCCGCGCTGCGCTGCAAGCCCTTCCGCTGGTTCATGACGCAGGTACTACGCACCTGCCGCCTTGTACTAACGACTACACTACACTACACTACACTACACTACACTACACTACACTACACTACCGCGCCATCCCCACCGGCGACCTCGGCCCGCAGCGCGCGCTCCGGGCCGCGCTGCGCTGCAAGCCCTTCCGCTGGTTCATGACGCAGGTACTACGCACCTGCCGCCTTGAACTAACGACTACACTACACTACACTACACTACACTACACTACATTACCGCGCCATCCCCACCGGTGACCTCGGCCCGCAGCGCGCGCTCCGGGCCGCGCTGCGCTGCAAGCCCTTCCGCTGGTTCATGACGCAGGTACTACGCACCTGCCGCCTTGTACTAACGACTACACTACACTACACTACACTACACTACACTACCGCGCCATCCCCACCGGCGACATCGGCCCGCAGCGCGCGCTCCGGGCCGCGCTGCGCTGCAAGCCCTTCCGCTGGTTCATGACGCAGGTACTACGCACCTGCCGCCTTGTACTAACGACTACACTACACTACACTACACTACACTACACTACATCACACCACACTACACTACACTACCGCGCCATCCCCACCGGCGACCTCGGCCCGCAGCGCGCGCTCCGGGCCGCGCTGCGCTGCAAGCCCTTCCGCTGGTTCATGACGCAGGTACTACGCACCTGCCGCCTTGTACTAACGACTACACTACACTACACTACACTACACTACACTACACTACACTACACTACCGCGCCATCCTCACCGGCGACCTCGGCCCGCAGCGCGCGCTCCGGGCCGCGCTGCGCTGCAAGCCCTTCCGCTGGTTCATGACGCAGGTACTACGCACCTGCCGCCTTGTACTAACGACTACACTACACTACACTACACTACACTACATTACACTACACTACACTACCGCGCCATCCCCACCGGCGACCTCGGCCCGCAGCGCGCGCTCCGGGCCGCGCTGCGCTGCAAGCCCTTCCGCTGGTTCATGACGCAGGTACTACGCACCTGCCGCCTTGTACTAACGACTACACTACACTACACTACACTACACTACACTACACTACACTACACTACACTACACTACACTACCTTGCCAAATGTAGATATGTTATGTATTGCGTTGCAGGTAGCGTTCGACCTGACTGCGAAGTATCCGCCCGTGGAGCCTAGCCCGTTCGCCAAGGGCAGGGTGAGTTGGCATTGAAAATATTTTTGACAATCGATATTGTTTCCATTGTTTGTTATAAGAGTCGGTAGTCTCACGAGACTCGACCTTGGACTCGACTCCCCGCAGGTGAGGCCCGCGGCCGCGCCGGCGTGGTGCGTGGACGCGCACCACGGCAACCAGATGGACAAGCTGCAGCTGGCCAGGTGCTCGGTTGCCGCTGAGAAAGAATTCGTCTTCTCCTGGCACAAAGATATCAAGTTAGTAAACCGAACATTTATTCTTATTCATATTTATTTGCATTCTGCAGTTTCCATTTTACCTGCGTTTCATGGAATAAAGGGCTCCTATGTCTGTTACCACGACGCACACGAGTACCTTACCTCGAAGATCACAATTTTCGTTCAACAAATCCTGATATAGTTACCTACCCCTGCAGTATAGTTTTTGTTGTTCCTATATCTTCACCTCTTAATCGTGCACTCCAGGAAATAAATAAATAACGCTACACACTCGCATGGAACACACACAAAGACAACTAACAAGTGACATCCAAACCCAGGGCAGATATTTTAAATAATCACTTGAACATCCGGGACGGGCTTACGAGGCAAGCGCGTTACCAATTAAGCCAGAAGAGTCTTCATATGCATAGATTTTTTAAATCATGCAGTAGATACATGACGTGTAAGAAATAGTAAGTGTAGTAGTACACGGAGTCCCTTCATGTCGTCGTCCCTTCACAGGGCTAACTATCTTTACATTTCGTTAGTTGACGAGGGGAAACATCACAACATGTCTCCCTGCGTTGGCGTGAAACCGGGTATTGCGGGGCTTCTAAACCATCCTCGGTAGCTTATCTTAGTGCTCGTTGAGAGAGAACAACGTACAGGGGAATATGCCTATCTCTGTCTAAATCGAGAATGTAGCCAATCAGTAGGCAGTGTAGAGTGAATAATACCGTGTGTTCCCAGGAGTGCGGGGCGCAACATGTGCTGGGACCTGCCGGAGGCGGCGCCGCGCAGCGCCGTGCGGCTGTTCTCGTGCCACCTGGGCGGCGGCAACCAGCTGTGGCGCTACTGGCCGGTATGTACTCGGCCTCGCGGTTCACAGGTTACAGGTACATGTTTGACCACAGCTCAACGATTGTTAAAAACGATTGGTCATCAAGCATGCATTCTTTCGAGGCCAGACGGTCAGCTCTAGTGTCGGAGCCTGCAGACCGACCCCATGCCTCCGACATGGATCAACAACAAAAACACAGCTGAAATCTACTGTTCTAAAAGAGATCTGACGAACGATATCGTCCAGATCTAAACAAAAATTACAATTTTGATGAAGATTGTTGAATATGATACTCAATACTTTATTTTGATGTTACCAAAACACATTAAAACATTTATTCTCACTACTACAGCGACTACTTCTGTTTCAGACAACAAAAACGATCCGTCACGGCGAGAGCAACAACTGCGTAGAGTATTCCGTCTCGCCTCCCTCCTTGTTCATCAACAAGTGCTCCGCGAGAGAAACCCAGCGCTGGGCCGTCGAAACTGTAGACGAGGAAATGATGGAGCGCTGGAATGACATACAGGAGCGAGTCACCGGGCCCGTGGAGCTCGTGGAGGACTAGAGGCAGCGGGCCCGTGGAGGAAGTGGAGGACTGGAGGCAGTGGGCCGTGGAGGAAGTGGAGGACTAGAGGCAGCGGGCCCGTGGTTGAAGTGGAGGACTGGAGGCAGTGGGCCGTGGAGGAAGTGGAGAACTAGAGGCAGCGGGCCAGTGGGGACTAGAGGCAGCCGGCCCGTGGAGGACTAGAGGCATGGGGCCCGTGGTGGAAGTGGAGGACTAGAGGCAGCGGGCCGTGGAGGACTAGAGGCAGCGGGCCCGTGGTTGAAGTGGAGGACTGGAGGCAGTGGGCCGTGGAGGAAGTGGAGAACTAGAGGCAGCGGGCCAGTGGGGACTAGAGGCAGCCGGCCCGTGGAGGACTAGAGGCAGGGGGCCCGTGGTGGAAGTGGAGGACTAGAGGCAGCGGGCCGTGGAGGACTAGAGGCAGGGGGCCCGTGGTGGAAGTGGAGGTCTAGAGGCAGCGGGCCGTGGAGGAAGTGGAGGACTAGAGGCAGCGGGCCCGTGGAGGTCTAAAGGCAGCGGGCCCGTCGAGGAAGTGGAGGACTAGAGGCAGCGGGCCCGTGGAGGTCTAAAGGCAGCGGGCCCGTCGACGAAGTGGAGGACTAGAGGCAGCGGGCCCGTGGAGGACAAGAGGCAGCGGGCCTGTGGAGGACGTGGAGGACTAGAGCCAGCGGGCCCGTGGAGGACGTGGAGGACTAGAGCCAGCAGGCCCGTAGAGGAAGTGGAGGACTAGAGGCAGCGGGGCCGTAGAGGAAATGGAGGACTAGAGGCAGCGGGGCCGTAGAGGAAGTGGAGGACTAGAGGCAGCGGGGCCGTAGAGGACGTGGAAGACTAGAGGCAGCGGGGCCGTAGAGGACGTGGAGGACTAGAGGCAGCGGGGCCGTAGAGGAAGTGGAGGACTAGAGGCAGCGGGGCCGTAGAGGAAGTGGAGGACTAGAGGCAGCGGGGCCGTAGAGGACGTGGAGGACTAGAGGCAGCGGGGCCGTAGAGGACGTGGAGGACTAGAGGCAGCGGGGCCGTTGAGGAAGTGGAGGACTAGAGTCGGCCTTTGGGCCCCAAGAGGAGGGTTGAAGTTACTGTAGATATCTTTAGTCTGCTGTGGCCTTCGTATGCGTGTCTTCGTAATGTGCCAGTGCAATGACTAATACATAATGTGTAACAAATATACTAAAGTGAAGGATTGTTGTCACGATTATTTGTCGCGATCGCGGAGTTACGGTGCTGTTGATATGTCGCTAATCTACTCTCAGCTTAGTAGATGCGATAGAGAATACTGACACTTATATAGCAACCGGTATTTATTTATTATTTAGCAGGGATCGTATCGGATCGCCGGGAAGTTCAGGGAATGTGATGTGAGCGTTTGTAACTAGTTCTCGACTAGAGCGTGCGGCTCGAGGTGGAGACCAGTTCGAAACCCATCGCATGTGTGGAGACTTCAAGTCGAGTAACACAGCAGGGCGCTTGTTGTGGACGCTCGTCATTCGGTATAGTGACTACCGCGCGCTATATGCCATCCCGCTCGTCGATAAGGTGGCACGAGCGGGACGGCGAGCGATTACTGAACAACTATCACAAGCATAATCACGAAAGGCATCCACGATGAGTCCGCTGTATTCGATTCCTAATAATTTTATTTCTTTTAGGGCTGATTTTTTAATCGTCTGATGACTGTTACCTGAGGAATAAAATAATAACGCATGTTTGACAGCATCTGTATAGAAAATATGTAAAACCGCCAAATACCTCGGGTAACAGTTATCGTGCAGTTATCGGTCGATTTAATAATCAGACTAGGCCAGTTTTTCAGGCTAGTCATAGTCAGTATAGTCATAACTAATCGGCGCTAAAAGGTAACGAATAACTAGGTAACAAATTTTTGTTAAACCGATAATTATAATAATTTAGATTATTGTTTGAAAAGGTCCTCGCTATATAGCTTGTACGTCCGATAACCACTCGGCAGCCCGAGCCGGCTGCGGCGGCCTAGCGCCACGCAGGCCAGATGTTCATTTCAATTATCATACAAACCAGACCAGGAACCTCCTGCTCATGAGGCAAACGCACTACCAAGCCAGGAGACTCGTTATATATCAAATCGAACAGCATCGTCAAATATTGAAAAAGAAATAGTTTTTCCACAACTTTTTACAATGAAAATGCAGCCGTGGGAAGGTTGGCTGGCTTCGAGTTTACTATCGCTTTGTTAAAACAAACGTGATTTGGTGTTGTATGTACTTGTATGTTGAATGCCTGCCATTTTTTTATTGCCGGGCACTGGTAGGCATAGCTTTGAGATAGCCTGTGAGTCCCCGCAGTCTGCGCTTTCCTCAAACTTCGGGAACTTTTTGTCGGAACAACTATCCTGTAATGCGGTTTCTTAGCCCAGTCGATTTAGTGTTTAACCCGGAAGTAAATAATTATTTTTTTACGGTACATAATGTAGAAGCAACCTCTCATATTAATATATAATTAAACATACTGCGTATCCGGAACAGACTCCAATTTTAAATTTTGCAATATCGTCTGTATTTGCGCTATGTAAGAATCTATTTCAGATGACGATCGTAAGCACGGCAGTGAGTCGTCGGCGACGATAATTTATTATGGCTAAAGCATGAGTGCTGTTTCTACTTTCCGTACCTCCAGACTGTTTAATTTAATATTGATTCTACGTCTGCAAATTATACTAAACACAATTTAATATTTATGTTATGAATGATGTCCGGGTCCTCCGTACTAAGTCCCAAACCTGACTGGGCTGTCTAGTGTGATCTGTAGGCTTACTACAATAGCCGGCTAATGTCTTAAAAATGTCGTCATCTGCGTAACAATCGGCTTTTATGTCTCTTTGACGGAGAGAAGGTTGCGACGTACTCGTACGTGTACACTGTACGTGTCCGGTACACGATACACGTACAGTGCGCCAACTTTTCCCCTTGTTGCTCATTAGATTTCTCTTAACGAGCTCTTTTCAGTAAATCCATGAGTTTGGCACCATTGGGTTCGTCTCGAATCTTTTTCTACAAAAGCAACGTTTTTTTTTATTGCAAAGCATTTTTTTTGGGTATTTCTTCAAATGCATATTTCAATATCTCACCGAAGTCAAAGATATGCCATGTAATCCCTCAAGGGCGATGTAGTAATTTATCAAAATACATTAGTATTAAAATTAGTATTTTTTAGAGTGTATGTGAGTATGTAGCCTAAACGCCTTGACTGATTTTGACGAGTGTTGTGTCGTTGGATTCCTCTTTACGTCCGGAGTAACACGGGCTACATTTTGCTGTTGGGTAATTTGTTTTTCTTTTAATAATGTTATATGTTTCATAAATAGTTTTAATGTTAGTAGAGATCTTCCAAAGTAAAACTAGGCATCGCTACAGGAGCACAGTTGTACCTTGAACTATGTGTTATTATGTTTTGTTGTACATTATGTAAGAGGTAAGTAAATTTCCCTTACGCAAGTGTCCATGTGGCGGGACCTGCAGAGTGCGCCACTTGTACCGAAATGTCCTGACCTCTCACTCAAAGGACGTTTAGAGTTTATTATTGACTTGATGCCATATAGAAGATGTTCAAGGTTCGTACGAATTTTTAATTATTTTTTGCGCAATGTTTTAATCGGGAGTTATTATTGTAAATAAATTAGTAGGCACTCTGATTTATGCGCTTTGAATTGACTATCTAGTTTTAGTTTTATTAATAATCATATTATATTTTTGTGAGTAATAAAAGACGCGTGTAATCTATGCTAATTAATAATTTTGATATAACAATGATTATTATCGATTCAGTAGACAGTTCATTGAAATAATAGCCTGCGCAGACGACGTACTTACTTTAGTCCGTTAACTTTTATTTTAAATTTACCTACTATTTTGTATCCCGTGTCTCACTCGCACGGAGTTTTTACGTTTGTGCATCTGTATCTGTATTGAAAAGGGTTTTTAAATTAATATGTAAGACAAGAATCGTAACAGTTGTTAAAGTTGTCTTTGTTTAGAGAACCGTTCAAAGATGAACCATTGTATCGAGATTTCGTACAGCCTGAATGACCCTTCACGAAATGTTACAATAATAGTGAACCGTTCTATGTTGACCCAGAAAGTAATGTTTCGCCCGACGAGGCTCATGTAAAAGGTGCTTGTGTAGTGAGTGTAGTCGTAGTTGCATTTAGCAGTAGGTATGGCTCGGCACGGTTATTTAAAGCTGGTGACGGCCATCACTACGTTGTCTATAGAGGCGCCTGACGTTAAGGGGTATAGAGTCGTGCCAGCTACGCGTGGGGATTATGTCCTTTAAACGGGAGGCCTTTGTTCAGCAGTGAACGTCTTTTGGCTGATGATGTTGGGTGTGGTCACATCTATCTCACTCGCACATTATTCGTACAATCGTATTCGAACACGACACTCGTACACTCTGTCACGACTCTATACGTTGAATATATCAATATACATTTTAATAACTTTAGAATACTAGCTTCGACTTCGCGTGAACATACAAAAAAAAAAAAGTAGCTTATGTCCGTCTCCGACCTTTAAGCCTATATTTATGCATAAATTCAGGTCGATCCGATCAGCCGTTTAGCCGTGATAACGCGACAAACACCCAGACAGATACAGAGTTACATTTGCATTTATAATATTAGTTAGTTTTTTTTCTCTCTCGCGTTCTAATTCATTCAAACATTCTAATTAATAGTCGAGACAAAGATTGTAGTAGTCGACAATAAATCTTTTATTTGTTGTACGTTTGAAAGGCGCCAGCTTATAATAATCCACTAGTACATAGCATGCATGTGTCCATAGTTGTTGATGTTGAAATATATTTACGCGTATTGTTGTCCGCATTGTTTGTGTTATGTTATCGGGTCTAAGCAATTCTAAAGTAACATATCACTAGTTTTATACCTACTTATTTGTTTTAGAATAATACGTTTATATAATTATTATGTTAATAATAAAGTATTTTTACAATTTCCAACTATAATTTTCTTTGACCTTTTACGTACGTACGTCACATGAATATGTGAACGAAGAAGTGAAGTGTTTCGTACACTAAAAGCGGTTTCTGCCGGAATCTATTCAAAGCAAATTCCAACAATCCCTACAAATCGGATACCACACTCATTAGTGCCCATCTAATGCAAATCAATTAACGTTACATCCAAAAATATACACACTAGCAGGAGTTAACTTAGTTGGATGTTCACCATTACACCTACAAGCCGTGAAATAAAACAAAACTATTATATTTTAATGTTTTTATTACATATTCCATTAGAATAGTTTCTATATTTCATTATTGTACATGCTTACATGTGTGTGTGGGGCCGCTACACAGGAGGCTACCGGCGCGGACAACACGGAACCGAACCCACGACTAACTTATTCACCACTATAAACAGTGACACGGCGTCGTGGCCTCGTAGTAGTTCGTTTATTACGTTGGATAGGTATCGCTGACGAGGCAGCCGCAACTCTAGCGATTATTAAGTTTAGTAGTATATCGCGGCGTCCAGTTCGGGCGCCCGCCCCGGCCCGCGGCGCACGGAACCACTCCTCCACTCCACTCTGGTGACGGCACCGTGTTCTGAATGCGAACTGGGAAATCTACCGAAAAAAATAATCATAACGTAGCGCCGACGATTTGCGATTTAATTTAATCCGGTAGAACTCGACGTTTGAATTACATATAGATTAGTATTTCGGCGAACGGTACACTTGACAACCTCTCGAGAGATTTAAATTTCACATTCTTATTTAGAATTCAGTACCGAGTGTTTCTGCCAAATATTATAGAAGTCGGCCGATAAATAGCGCCGCAGCAAACTTCCTCCCTTTTGGGGGGAAATTCCTTCCGAATCGAAAATTCCGGACGACAAAAAAATTATATGAAATTATAGAACCTGTATATCAAGTTTCGTCAAATTTAGTTGAAAATTAAGGCCTGTACGCGAGTGCCTACATCCATACGTACTAATGAAAGCAAATTTTGCCAGTTGTTGCAAAGACTTCGCTCAATTCGTTCGCTCAGTTATAGTTGGCTATATACTTACGTTACCTATATACTTATAGGCTTACGTTACCGATATATTTAACTTTATTTTAGTATGTAGTTTGTCTACTGATTGGCGGAATTCTCGGTCGTAGTTGCGTGCGCCGTCCGTCGGGAGCGCTAGTGCGCCGCGCCCGGCCCAAGCGTGTGACTCGCGGCCCACGCGTGTGACTCGCGTCCCACGCGTGGGACACGCGTCCCGCGCCCCTCCTGCTGCGGACGGCTGGATCTTTGCATACTTGACTCGACTCTCTAATACCTACTTACCGGTTTACATTATAAATAATTCAAGCGTAAAGATATGTACAATATTTTTACAGATTACATTTGTTAAGTACCTATTTACAAATTAGAATTCTATATACATCATAAAAAGATAACTATACCGCTCGAAATATCACCGCGAAATTATAAACTACGTTCACGATAGATATATATTTATAAATATATTAATTTTAAAATAAAAATTACATCTTATGAATACTAAATAAAGAATAAGACGTATTACATTACAATGTATTGCTTCGTTTAGTCACATTTTGCAAAAATATCACCATCTGGCGAATCGCGACCGCGACCGGAGCCGCCCGGCCTCCCGGCCTGCCGTCCTCCCGGCCTGCCGGCCTGCCGTCCTCCCGTCCTCCCGGCCTCCCGGCCTCCCGGCCTCCCAGCCGCCCTAGCTCTCCGTCGCATCGCTATACTTTATCAATTTAGTAAAAAATATCTTCCACATATCACTCAGTCACTATCATTCAAATAGTACTCTAACACAGAATAGACACCACAATTTAAATGATACACATTTATGGACATATACTATAAAATATCTACTTTTTATTAAATTACTTTATGCTTCTCGCTGAGCTATCATTACCTAGGGGAAATAATATAGGTATTTTAACTGCGCGCGTATCCTCCGACGCACTCTGTAGATACATAGTCTTGGTATTAAGTACCATTTTAAATATTATGCGTAAGAACTTTGGGGAACATCGAACCGAACGCAGTTAAATATACAATGATATAAAGTAAAAAAAGTCAGTCTCAAAAAAAAACGTGTTGCGTGATAAATCAGCGAAAAGTCGACCCTAGTGTAGTGTAACCTATAGTTCGATTATTGCACAACACTGTAGAATGTACGTATCGACGTTGTCTGTTAGTTTATTTATGTATATCTATGTAAGAGGCCGCTAGCTACAGTACGGTACGGCACAGTACGGTACGGGGTTAGTGCACAGCGCGTGTCGGCCGGCCGCCGCGCGCCGGCCGTACACCGAGCCACTCGCTCTCTAGGGATACCAAACGATAATGAAATATTGCTTAAATAGTATTGCGAAGTGAGGAGACCTTAGGTCTAACATTAAAAAAACCACTACAAGAATAAAATATCGTTAATTTCATTATTTACAAATACCTAAAGTACGGGTAGAACGAAATATTTGGCTAAAACGTCATAGGAATACATGGGTCGCGTGATAAACGATACGAATCTAACCGATTTACTATAATATAATCATAAGTATAGGGTTAAAATTGTAAAAATTACTTCATTAAAAATAATATCAACGTGAGATTGTAAAATTGTGATCGCTTTTGAGTATTTTGGTTCGGTTTGTTTATTATTATGCTCGGTTCGTTAAGCTTCACTTCATGACTCGGTACCCTGTGAGTTAAATCGAGATTCATTTCAGTCCGAAGGGTAATAACTAAAACGTAAGCCTAAACGGGGAAAATCGCCTAAGTACGACAAAGCAACGCGACTTCGCTCACAACTCCGTTTCCGTCCTAACCCTAATTCGCGAAACTTTCCCGTTCAGTCCTAGAGAAACTTAGAAATATCGATCACAGGAGCTCGACCCGACATCTCAGTCCTATAAAAATAAAAGAGTCTAGGGGCCGACGTGGCGGTCCCCGCTCAGGAGCGCTCGCGGTGCCTCGCGCGGCCGCTCTTTCTCCGCTTGCGGCGCGCGTCGCGCACGAACACGATGTTGGCGGGGTCGTCGGCGAGCGCGGGGTACCGCGACAGCGAGTGCACGTCCCGCGCCGCCCACCCGTCCACGACGCCGTGCGAGATGAGCTCCTCCTTCTCCTCCTCGGTCCAGGCGCCGCGGCCCTCCCAGCCGGCCGCCACGAGCGCCTTCTCGCGCTCCCAGGCGCGCGCCGCCGCGCGCTTGTGCGCGTGCTTCAGCAGCTTGACGCGCTCCTGCGCCGGCTCCACGCCGTACCGCAGCACGATCACCGCCTGCGCCGAGCCCGCGCCCACCGCGTGCACGCGCACCTGAACCAACACCGAGGTCTCGATACAGCTACGGTTCATAAGACACGAATACACAGGACACGACACGAAAACTTCCTACTCTGGTATAAAGGAAAAGCGCAAAAAAAGATGAAAAGCGAAGCAGCGCTTGGTCCTCGAAGTGAAACGAAGCGAAGTGAAACAATCTCTACCTAATGAATGTGTGGCATCTGTAACTGAGCACTACCGTATTTCGGATGCACGTTGCTATGTATATCCTAGTTGTTTGTTCTAGACTAGGACGACCGCCATCACGCCACGACAGACGCTTTCCGGGGTCGTCAAATCTTCAAACTGATACTATGCTACATGATAAAGTAACATGATGAAAGAGATATTTACCTCTGATCCCTGATCGTTGGTCTCATCCTGCGATACGTTAAACTTCCCAGACAATCTTCTTAACTCCTCCATATCATCTCTAATCTTGAGAGAATTATCCTTCACGAAATAGAAGACATCCTGGTCGTGTATACTGAAGTGAACATCGAGGAAGTGTGAGTTGTTGAAGACGGTGGTGATGACGTCTTCGACGACGGAGTTGGCGCCGTCAGCCACGCTGATAAAGGCCTTGCCGTCAACGCGCGAGATCAACACGCCCTCGCCGAACACGCCGCGCTTGTACGACACGCGCGGGAGCAGGTTACGAGTTATGGGCTCCATCTTCAGTAGAGGCGTTGGGACGAACTCTATGTCGGCTAGCTTGTCGTTCACCTGGAAAAAAACATTTAGATTGCGTTATTATAGTTTCAAATACATACATTAACCTATGTAACAAAATAATGCCCATATTTTAGGAACGAAATTACGATCGTGTTCTTATGCCTGGACAATTTTGTTCTGGGCAAAAGTATAGTTCCTTGCCATCAAACGAGATAACGTAAAACACAAAGTCATACAAGTATTTATTATAAAACATCCTTACCTTTTCAATGATGCACTGCAGTCCGGACATGACTCCGAAATCGGGAGCTAGCTGAGCAGCAGTGACCGATGTCTTTGGCTGGAAGATCATGTCTGTAATGTATTTAGAGCCCATCATCTTATTCAGGTCGTATCCATAGAGCTGCAGCCAGCTGCTTAAACTAGTCATGTACGGGACGTTCTGGTTCTGGTTCACCGGGTCGTTATTCTTGAATCGATAGATGAAGATGTCGGTAGGTAAGCTTAGCTTTGTCGCGAGATGCTCCCAGCTCGGCGTCATCCACTGCCCGACTACGGGGTCGTAAAGTCGATTCTCGAGGTAAATCAAGTTTGTGTTGTAGTCAAATATGCCTCCATGGAAGTCTACCGGAACGTAGAAGGCAGAGTTCGTGTCTTTCACTATTTTCCCGAACGGACTGCGTTTGATTTCCTTAATGATCTCTCCATTGACATCGAAGACGACGAGGGGAGAGCCGTTGTGGTCGGTCGCTACGTAAAACCTCTGGTCTTCGGTTTCTATGCATGTGAGGAAATCTCTCTGGTCGTACAAGAAACGGACGGTTTTCTCGGTTTTTGGATAGTGCATGTGAGTGATGAGATTCGGAGTTTGAGGGTTGGTGTAGAAGAACTGCGTAATGTTGCCTTTTTCGTCCTTCCAGGCCACTAATCTACTTCTGTCGTCGTAGTAATACCACATTTGGAACTTGTCTCTCTCAAAGGCGTGGACGAACTGTCCTCTAGAATTGTATCGGTATTTCTGCTCTCCCCGTCTGATGACGAAACCTCTACCGTCGTAACTGCTGAACTCTACATCCCCGTATTGCACAACTCTATCACCGATATCGTAACCGAGGTACCGTTTCTCTCCGTGGTCGATGACTCCGATAACGTTCCCGTTCTCGTCGTAGTTGTACTTCCAGTCGTCTTCAGAGCCGATCACTTCCATCAGATGTCCGTCGTAGTTGTAGCTGATGCGTGCCACTGACGATGTATCCCCGATCATCATCTTCTTTGTTTTGATCCTGTTTCTTACATCGTATTCCAGTTCTAACCGGAAGACGTCGAAGGCTTTGATGTTAATGAGCACAGTTTTGATCCGGCCATGGTCGTCATAATCCGTGATTGTAAAATATTGCTTACTCGTGTCCTGCATCACAGATCGATTGAAAGTGTTCCTGTATATCCTCAGGTCACTGACAGCTTCGAGACTTCCGAGATTTTGGTTGTATTTGAGCCTTAGCTGCGGCATTTCCTTGCTATTGATGTTCGCGTCAATGGTCGAAAGCCGCGCGTTGCCGTCGTACTGGTACTTGAAGTGGGCGTTGTTTAGGCTACTCTTCGAATTAAATTTCATCTTTTCGTCTTTCAATATCCCGGCATGGTACTTGTATTCTTGCTTTAGTTCGTAATCAGGGTCCGTGATCTCAACATTCTTTACGAGATGTGTGTTGTCGTGGTAAACATACCGTATGGCCGACGCTCCCGCTAAAACAGTTTCCAACTTCCCTGTACTATCATAGACGTAGAGTATCTTTCCCGATTGGTGAGGGAAGATCTTTGCCAAAATATGACCGTCATCATTATACAGAATTTCGTAAGGATGCCTGTTCATCGGTGAAAAGTACTGATACTTAAAGTAGCCAAGTGATGTCATAAGAGCAAAAGTGTGAATATGACCCCGAGGAGTGGTCAAGTTTTGAAGAGCGCCGGAATCGTCGTAATCGAGGAGATAGTCGCTGCCCCTAGGAGTTGTGACCTTCAGTGGCAAGCTTGTAAACATGTCTCTGAATGAATATGCCAGTGAAGAGCCATCTCCATATCGAATTTCATGCAGTCTGCCTGCTCGGTCAAAGCCATACGTTTCATTCAAATCTCCCCAACTCCATCTTGTCAGTCTATTGAACCTATCGTATTCGAGTTCCACTTCGGCAAATATTTCGTTTCTCGGTCCCCACTTTACAGGCCTCGCTGTCCGGTCGTAGGTCACATTCAACAGTTCCACTTTGTCATCCATAAATACTGCAACAGTCGAGGAGTCTCTGTCATATTCGAGGGTAAGCAGGTTTTCACCGTTCACCCTCAGTTTACGTCCTATTTGGGCGACTGCTTTGTTGCCCTTGCCCTTGTTCGACAGAAGGCGGCGTAAGAAGTATCGCCATTCAAATCTGTTCGCCAAATCTCCGCCAACTTCGGTCCTCTGCTTGGCTGGTACAGGGTAACTCTCACCCAAAATCGGATCTATCTCGGAAAGTATAGTGTACGGAACTGTATCAGTGGAGATAATGTGACCCCAAGGCATGCTGGTTGAGATACTACCGTCGGTCGAAATTATTGTCTTCTTTTCAGTTTCTCCTACTTTCGTATTTACTGATGAGCCTTTGATCAGTATAGAGATAGGTTTTCTGTTGTTTTCGCTCACTTTCACCGTGGCTCCCTTGACACTGAGATCGAAAGTCAGAGTGATGATTCGGCCGGTCGGTGTCACGGCTGATGTAAGCCTTCCGAACTCATCGTACTTGTAGATGTAACTTCTGCCAGTGCTGTCATATTTTGCTTTCAATAGACCTGTTGTTCCGTGATAGTCGAAAGTCATATTAAAATTATCAGGCGTTCTCAACTCTTGAAGCATTTTCATTCTAGACATTTTCAATCGGCATTTTTGACCCTTGGTATTTTCGATAGAGTTGACCAAGCTTGAGTAGTCACGAAGAAGGAATACCTTGTTTCCAGCCGCGTCGGTGACCGTACTGAGTTTTCCGTTACTAGTATTGACTGTGTAAGTAAAGACATAGTTGTTCTCTCCTGTCAGAATATTTTTCGTCATGACATGTTGACCGAATCTATTGAAGATGTAGATTTCTTGCGTATCGGGAGAGTAAATGGTGTATTCCCTGGCTCCACTGGCATCTGGAATGCTTGCCATCACGGAACGAATTCTGTAGTTAGCTTGATCCGCAATATGGACGATACCATCGGGACTAACGATCACAGCAGAGATGGTGTTGAATTTCGAATTAGATGCCAAGAAATGGTCGGCCTCGAAGCAATCGCAGCCTCGCTCTAAGCAGTTGCATTTGGACTCTGCTCCCGCGTACAAAGAAATCTTGCCGTCGGTTGTTATTAATCTCACTCTGTTGATTCTTTGCGAGTCACTTTCAGCAACGTAAAGGTCGCCAGCAGCACCAAAAGCTATACTCTGCGGCATGACTAGAGTGGCGTACGTTGCTAGTTCCATATCGTAGCCCGTCAAAGGAGACGGGCAGTGGAGGGGTCTTCCGGCTATCACCTTGACACGACCATCAGGTGCCATTTGCAGAATCATATGATCGTCAATGATGTGAAGACTGTTGTCTAGAGGATTGATAGCTAGCTCAGTCGGCCACCTCAAGTGAACTTCCTCGACGCTAAGCGTGCCTTCACATGGGATGGGTTTCCAGTGTGCTCGGTGCATGTGGTTGCCTATCACGGTAGTAATTATTCCGTCTCGGTCGACCATCCTAATGTTGGTCCCGTCAGCAAAGTACAGAACATTGTCGATGGAGACAGCCACGCCTTTTGGGTAGGCGAGCTTAGCGTCTCTAGCGAGAGCTCCGTCACCGCAGTGCGCCTCGTCGCCAGGCAGGCATCTCTCTCCTGATCCCACGACCGTCTCCCAGTTGCGTTCGGGGTCGGAGTAGTCTTCGGTGTTGCGGACCTTGATGATCTGGTGTGATTCGGGGTCAGAGATGTACAGCGTGCCGTCAAGCGGCGACAGCGCCATGTGGTAGCGGTAGGATACTCGTGTAGCACTGAAAATTAAAATAAGTAAATTATAACAACACCAACATGGGTATGTATTACCAATTAAAATAAAGACTTTTATTCCAAATTAAAAAAAATATATTTAAGATAATTCAAAATAAATTACTATAATTCTTAAAACCAAAAAGAATTAAGTTCACAAAGCTCGGTCCAGGTTTTACAAAGGAAAACAATATATAGTTTCGCTTAGTTTATTGACCGAGCGAGCGAATTCTTTGCAACAACTGGCAAAATTTGCTTTCATCTATCCGGATATATGAATGGATGTTGTTGTTGGTATTAATGTACTTTAAAAAAAATCTTGTCCAAAGTTGGTATATAGATTCTACAATTTAAAATCGGCGATTTTTGATTGGAAGGGTATTTCCACCCAAACTGGCGCTGATGTTTGCGCGCAAAAAGTTTACTGCGGCGCCATTTACCGGCTGTTTTGATAATATTTGGCAGAAATATTCGGTACTCAATTCTTAACAAGAATTTTGAATATGAGCATTATCGGCGAACAACTCAGGAGTGTCAAGATATTATAAGGCCGTGAGTTCTCAGATCGGGACGAACTATCTATAATAATACCATTTAGTGGCCAATTTTGGTAATATTTGGTAGTAACTTTCGATGAAACAAAAGAATAGGTACACCGAGACCCCGAGAACTTCACATATTATTTATTTACAATCATTATTCCCAATCACAGTCATTGCCTCGAGAAGAAATTATACATGACGCACAGACAGAACACAACTGTTGCAAAAAAGTTTGTGCTCCGAGGTCTACTGTTCGCTGAGCTACTAGTGTTAAATGGATAACGCACTTGAGTTTGACCACGGTGCGCACAGTCCCGTCGGTGCTGATCTTCCGCACAAGGTTGAAATCTCCCACGAAGATGGAGCCATCAGGTGCCGCCGCCAACGCCACCGGCGCCAGCAGGCGCTGCTTGGTGGCCGTGCCTGAACACTCCACCCCACAGTCCAGCTCCCGCTGCCGTCCGTCGCCCATGGTCGTGATGATCAGGCGTGGCTTGTGCTTTAAGTAGATATTCGCGCCGTCACCTTTTTGTAGAATACCTGAAAAGATGAAGAAAAAAAAGAATTAAACCTTACTTTTCCTTTTTGTATACAGACTGAGGAGTAATTTGCGTTCTATTATGACTTTTTCGATGAAACAAATGAGGAGAACGAGACTTACCTTCGTGGAAGTTATATCTGTGATGGATATCCAGATTCCATCCTCCGACATCAGAGATACTCATATCGTGTCCACTTAGCTTTGTCGTCTGCACATTCCAAATGATATCCTTACAATCTGTGTACTGGTATCCGACTTTGACCAACGCTGTCGTAACTCCATACACTCTCTGTCTGTAGACGTTCAGTCTATTCCATGGATACGTGAACTTGATAACCGGATCTGCTTCGAAAGTCTTCTCGAACAATATGCCTTCGATCGTGATGCGGAGGTGGATGAGTGCCAAGGTCGGAGGTACTTTCTCGGGAGTCAGTTGTAGTTGAATGGTGGAGAGGTAGCCTGCCGCACGCGAACTGTGATATACTAAGTTGAGACCGGTGCCAGGGATTTGGAGACTTTCTTGCACCACCTGAAAAAATTCGACACCAAATCAATTCAAAATCAATTAAAATATATATATTATAAATATATATATATTTCAAATAGAAATCAATTGAAATAATATAAATCGTTGTCTAAAATAAATATTAATAGAATGTAGTAAAAATTGTAACATCGAATTGGTCCTGGACTGTAAGGGCGAAGTCACGTCAGTTTAATAAATAAATAGCTTTGAAGGTTGTGGAGTTTTAGGAGGTTCTTACATTATGGATACTTCCTGGCATACTTATTGTTATGGGGAACGGCCGCTGACATAAATGCAATATTTGTTTTGCAAAAACGAGCAATACGTGCTAAATACAATTTAGGGCCTAGGGAATCACTGAGACAGATCTTATATCTTAACTGTGCCATCTCTTTACATCTACGAGTGCATTATGTACGCCAGAAAAATCTATGTTGTGTTAGTAAAAAACCAGACACGTCGCACTATAAACACAGACTCGTGTTTCCCAGGTGTAGACTTCAAAAAACTAATCAAGTCATATCTTAGAAACAGTGTTCGTTTTTACAATGTTATTCCAGAACAGTTATTAAGTCTCAGCAAAACTAAATTTAAAATACTATTAGGAAATATTGAATGACAAAAGCGTATTACTCTGACGATATGTTTATAAAAGACAGGGTACAATGGAAAAAAAACGTATCAAAAATTTTAGTTAAATAAACCTTGACAAAGCCTCTTTACAGCTGCACCCGACTGACGAGGCCATTTTACAGCCGCTATGAATTTGTACTTGCATTTTAGGTAATGTTAATTTTTATAATTGCGTTAAGCTGTTTATGACGTCGCTAAGAGTATATTTAATTATGCTTAAAACCCGAAATAAATGAATTGAATTGAATATAATATGATCCTATGATTATCTTATTATAAATTATAAAGTTTTAAAGGCAAATGAAAGGTCAGAGGTGATTAAGTAAAGTGTAAAGTAGTGTAAAGTACGTATTAAAATGACTATTTTAGATTATTAGCTTCTAATTCTATCTTAAATTGTTGTAAAGTTTACGTACCTGCGATTCGGCGAGTATGGCGCTCTTGTCGGGACAAGCGCCCTGGAAACCGTGCTTCCACGTGGCCAGCACGACGGGCTTCATGGCGTCGTAGTCGTGCGCCAGGCACGCCTGCGGCGGGCCCGCGCCTGACTTCTCGTCCGCCGTCGTCATCATAACCTCGTCGATTATCACCACCTGCACATTACAAATATTACAATATAACGCTGGTAACTCATTGTCTTGTGATTTTTTAACTGCTTGCTAAACTTAGTAAACTTTCATTTGATTACTAACGAGTAGTATAAGTTTAACCAATATTGTTTGTAAATAATAGTTTATTTTCATTTTCAGGTTTTTACGACTGAGTTTCGTGTACACGTGAACTTACACGTAACTTTAGTCAGGTTTTAACGACCTCCATACGATTGCGGACCCGAAGCACGATTATAAATGTCCCGTCTGGGCCCGAATCGGTGGAAATAAAGTTTTAAACGAAATAATTGAGTCGTAAAAAGTGTAATGCCGCTTTAATCGCCACTTCGCATGTTTCCTTCGCGAAAAAACTTTAAATTGCTTCATACGAAGTTTGGTTAAGTCGTCGGGTTATTAAAGAGCCGAGTGTGTATCTAGATCCAGGCTAATGATGTGAGCTAACTTATTTACGGGTTCCTAAACTACCAAACTAGAAACTCGACAACTTCTGCAGACTTGTTATCGACATTGCTCTATTTTAAAGGTCGCCTATTTCGAAGGACTGTTTTGAAAATGTTAATATTGACACTAAATTAACCTCTCTAGAAATTAATTCCAAGTGAAATCGAGTTTCAAAGATTAAATAATATTATTATCATCATGGAGATTAGATTTATACACAGGTACTGGCATGAAGTACGAGGAGGCGTCGGTTATGCCCTATTAAAATTGGCCGAAATCACGAGGATCGAGAGTTAATGCTGTACCAAACTGACTCATAACTAGCAGGAGTATAGTACGCAAAGCCTATTCTATAATAATGGAACCTAATTCGATACAATGTGTGAATCCCACATCGAGTGTCTGCGTACAGATTTTGTCTCCCCCAACACAAATAAGATAAGTCTGAAGCAGTAACTGATGAAGAGATTTTAAATAATTTTGCGTTAATCGTCCATGTAGCAGGGCGAAGGACCTCCCCGCGGTTCAAAGGAAAATAAGAGATTAGTAGATACTGACCTCATTCCACGGAACGAAGACGACCTGCGAGGACCTTTTAAAGGGTGCACGCCCAAAGTGCAGCGTGACGGCACCGCCGCCGTTCACGAGCAGGTCGAACCAGCCGTCTTCGCGCGTCAGCGTAAACCCTTCCAGCGGCGTGGAAGTGGATACGCGCACGCCCACCAGACCCGAGCCCAGAGACGTAACCACACGTCCGCGGATCACCGCCGAACGGCTGCAATACGTAGAGACATCTTGTACATTGGTGGAACTGGCGCGAAGGTGCCATATATTAAATTATATCATTCGAATCAGTTTATCTTACAATTTTCATGGAGTGGGAACTTTAAGCTCTTACTGGTGAGAGACAGAACAAAACTATATGGAGTCCAATAGTCTAGTATGTGAGGCTAAGTTACACTTCGGGTAGCTGCTCCAGTGAAATGACATCACTAGGATGTTTCAGATAAACGAACTTTGGCTAATACAAATTCACAAAATAAATTGTTCTGATGATAAACAGGTACTACCTTATACAGTAGTATAAGATTTAGTAAAATACATTATGTTGGTTCAGTTCTACGTTAATAATCAAGACAAACCTGGTACTTGTAAACGGGAATTGCAGTAGGTATGTAGGAAGAAGTGGTTTGGGCAATCTACTTTAATATCTTCGTGTCTACTTCTAACATTAAATATTTAAAATTTAAAAATATTAGACCCTACACAACTGGTAACTAGAAACTAACATTCTTAAACTCTCTACACTTTCAATATCACTTACTGATAACTCTTAAAACAAATGTAAGTACACACTATAAATAAAAAGCGGAACACAACTTCACAGGACACAATAAGGTAACACACACTACAGCTACATTAAACGAACAACATGCTTTTAACGAACAGATATAATACGAGTATATGCCAATAAATGGAATATAATTACATAATACCTTGAGTTATAACAACGAATATACAGAAACATATACACAGGTAAGAAGGGCACATAACTTCCACATCACAATTCTTACCTCGTGTTGAAGTGGTTCCAAAACATACTGCGCAGCGTTAGAAAACCGAGAGAAATGAAAAACAATGAGTTATCATCATTAATATTGTTAATTTAGAAGGGAGAACGTTATAGAGCATGCAAGTGCCAATCGTAGTCGCCCCGCAGCTGTCCTCGCGAACAAACTCGTTAACACACGTAACAAAATAAGGAAGAAAAGCGTCGTGTTACAAATCTTAGTAAATAAAACATTAGGATCGACTGGGGCACAACATTGCGTACTTCATATAACAGATATTTGTATTCATCGTTATTAGTGTTAGACATTCACCTAGCTTCGACAACGATTCGTGAAATCATAATTTGACGACAAACTACATACTGTTTTTCATAGTAAGCACAATAATGATTTGTGTTCTCGGTAAATTCTCAATAATTTACTTCACTTTCAGAATATGAATTATTTAAAGTATATTACGCGTTTAATAATTAGCATTGCCATAAGAAATAGCTTTTCGTTACTTTCATCTTCCATCAATGATTTAACGAACCGTGTAATTTCTTCGTCAGTTAATCTTAATAAAACAGCGAGACATAGATCTGGGACCGACCTTTCGTTGAAGGTCTCCTGCTTGGCGTAGTTTTGGAGACTGCCCTCATCTATGAGGAACTTCATGCGCTCGAAGAACGAGGCGGTGATGGCGGGCGGCTGCTTGCGGAGCAGGATGTCGATGGGCTTCGGGGAGGACACACAGAGTTGGCTGCCCTTGCAAGCCGCGCTCGCGCAGCACTCTGGATCTTCGCAGTCCACCAGACCGTCTGAGAATATTATGCGCATGAGAGAGGAGCCTTGCATTGGTGATCTCATAGAACATTTTGGTGACACTGCTAATATAAACTGACTAGCCTTGTGACTCAGTGGGAGGTTTTCCGCCTTCTGAGCTTCAGGTTGTGGGTTCGATTTCCACCCAGGACAAATATTTTTGTGATGAACATGGTTGTTTTTTCTTTGTCTGGGTGTTTATATTAACGCTACGTATGCGCTTACAAAAAAAAAAACGATCAGTTATCTGGTTCCCATAGTATAAGCTTGCTTAGTTATGGGTGTGTGAAAAAAGACCAATATTTATATTTAAAAAATGAAAATCGATTCAGTATGTATTTCAGTCTCTACAATCCCTTTAATGGCTTCGGAGAGGCTAGATGTCCTAATAAAATAAACGTTGAATAAGTTCATGAAGGCTGATTCTTACCTTTATCATTGTCCTTGCCGTCGTCGCATATCTGTTCCTTGAGGGTGGTGCAGTCGGGCCCGTCCCAGCCGTCGAAGCACTTGCACTCCCAGCGGCCGTCGTTAGCGACGCGGCAGTTGCCGTGTCCGGCGCAGCCGCGCGGGCAACCCTCCAGTGTGCAGTGACGGCCGTTCCAGCCCGAGACGCATAGGCAGGTGCCGTTCTTGCACTGGCCGTGGTCGCCGCAGCGTGCGTCGCACAGCCGCAGGGAACAGAACTCACCGCTCCAGCCCGCGGCGCACACGCACGCCTCGCCCGCGCATCGCCCGTGCGGGCCGCACTCCAGGTCGCACACCTCTGCAACATATCACGCAGAATGTAAAGTCGAATCTATCGACACCTCGCAATCGAAAACCAGTGTTGAGTTTCGAGTTTCAAATTCGGTGCTGATATGATATGGTATGCGAAACCCATTATACTGTTTCATTAATTGAAGCCCGACATTTTTGTTAATTGAATTCGATTCATTACAATACTTTAAATTTGAAAAGAGCTCTGAAGCTTACCTTTAGAGCAATCTTCCCCTGACCACCTCGCGTGACACGTACAAGTCTGCGTATCGACATCGAACGTCCCGTGTCCGGAGCAATCCGGCAGACACTGCAGTGCGTCCTTATCCATCGTCGCGCAGTCGAGGCCCTTCCATCCCTTTTTACAGACGCAAGTCCCTTCGATGCAGAAGCCGTGACCGGAGCAGGTGGGGTGGGGGCAGTCGATGTCTCCGCAGAACTTTCCTTTGTATCCTCTGACACAGGAGCATTTCCCATTGACACAATGTCCGTGCCCGTTGCAGTCGGGAACTTCGCATTCGTCGTGCCGTAGAGAGCACTCTTTGCCCTTCCAGCCGGGGTTGCACTGGCACTCGCCGTTAATGTATTCGCCACGCTGGCTGCACAAAACTGGACATACGCCTGCAACGAATTATGCGTCATATAGGGAGTTGGAACGTACCAAATATTCCCAATAAAGGCACTACATAATGATTAGAATATTTAGATATAAACAGTAAGTCTTACACAAAGCTATAAGTTGGACTATAAATACTTATCTAAACTTACTTTTACTGCAGTCGTCTCCTCCGAAGCCTGGTTGGCACTGGCAGTGTCCCATGAGACACTCTCCCTTCCCTGAGCATCCGTTGGGACAGTTATGAGTCATCTCTTCAGCCACTACGGCAATAAAGCTGATCTCCTGGGGGTCGCCGTCGTCATTGTACAGGGACAAGAACCAGTGGCCTTGCTCCATGTAGTGGGTCACTTCTTTCTTAACTGATGGCTGTAAAAACGGCATGGCTTATGTTTTATAATATCAGAATCCAATACAAATATGAAACAGAAATTGTTTCTTACATGTGAAGCTCTGGTTGTCCGTGCCTTGAATCCGCTCAGAACCTCCAAGAAATGGTACTGCGTGTGCGTCGGTAAGGCGTTACGCCGTGCGTATACACCTATCGAGGCGCCTCGAGGGATCATGTAGTCGAATTTTACGTAAGACGCTTGCGATTGGTAGAACTGCATGTTCCAGTAACTATATGGAGGGATTTCTTTTGATAATTTTTCACCTAAAGTAATTTGTTTGAACGTTGTCCCGTCGGGAGGAAACGACTGGGCGGGGAATGTTCGCGCACCTACGACATAAACACGTGTTAGTATTTTTGATATAAAATAACACTATTTATAAATTCACAACATCATGCGACAATGTGATGACCTACGACTATTTTCTAAAAATTTACAAGCATTCTTATTTATGTGCAACTAGGGAACGAAATAAAAATACGTTATTATAGTAGATCCTACTTGCTACAACTACTTGAAATAAAATTTGTTGAATCTCAAAGTGCCCCCAAAAGCGCGTGTATTGTAAAGCCCCCACCAGGAGTTAAGTTATGTAGACATGCAAATTAGTATATTAGTGGAACAAACAGTTTGTTTTAACAGAGATAACCTATCAGTTGATGGATCGTCGTGATCGTTAGTGAGTTAACTCTGATCATATTGAAGTTCAACGACCTCACCTTCCAATATGAGAATGGGTGGAGGTTCAACCTTTGGACAAATGAATTGTGATCCCGTTGTAGGAGCCTCGGTATTGCTTTCCGTTGTAAAATCAGTAGTTGAAAGAACATCTGTCGTAGAAGTTACCCATTCTGTTGTTACTGATTCGGCACTGCTCATTTCAGTACTCTCTGTTGGATCCGTTTCTGTTGACATCTCATAAGTGCTCGAAGGTTCCGTAGTTTTCGTATCGGTATTGTTTTCGCCGTAATCATCATAGAAATTATCTACTGTATTATTTTCACAACTTGGGCAGGAGCACTCACAGCTGCCTCCCCAGTCATCTTCAGTATTCGTGGCTTTGATCACCTTCGTCGTACCTTCTATACTCACTGGCTTGTTAAAATTAGAAGGTTGAGTGGGCTCGGCTTCCATTGGCGTTATTTTGACCGTTGGAATCTCGTTCGTATCACCTAATGTAGGCACTGTCAACGTTAACGAATATATCGGCTTGTAAGATGAATTTTCAGCGTCATCGCTACTAATAGTAAGGTTTATCAACACATGTTTAGGGTTAGGAACGTCGGAAGCTCTGGTTTCACCTGTATTTACAGTTATTTTGTCAGTGGTTCCGTCATTATTTTTACTAGACAAGTTCTCGGCGAAGTTATTATTAGTAACGATCGGTGAGGGTGTTGTTGTCACCGCGTGCTCAGTTTGTGCAACAAATTTATTCGTAGTAGTAAAAAACGTAGTATTAGTTACTTCTTCAGTAGGTAGCGTTGTTAATGTGGTTTCAGTTGTTGTTATTGGTTCGGTGGTCATTGATGAAGGTGCAATATACTTAGAATGTGCTTTAGAAGTGCTCTTTACACTATCGTAATGAAACTTCTCGAGATTGTTGTCCGCTTCGTTGGGCTCTTCAAGGTTAATGTGCAAATCTTCATTAACTTGTTTCAACCTTGTTAGTAATTTTATGTACTGAAGCTTTTGTACTCCATAAGAATATATCGAAGGGAATGCATCACTTTGCATGTCTTCGGGAACGTAAGCAATGTTATCTTTTCCCGTAACTACATTCGGTTTATTAGTCATAATTTCCAGCGGGTTTTCAACACGAGGTTTCAAGTTTTTATCAAAGTTGGATTCCTCAATGTGCTTTGAAGTTTCTTGGCTACTACTTGTATTTATGACCAAGTTGGCTCGCGCAGTAGTAGAACTTGAAGATGTTATGGTAGTTTGTTCAACTGCTATGTCTTTAGAAGACGAAGATTCAATTTTTGTCAGGTCTTCAGTTTGGCTAGTTGAACTTATTTCTTTTTGCAAAGACGGCTTAAGCTTTGTTATATCACCAGTATTAAAAACATTGACATCACTAGACACAGAGGCATTAGGCCCCTCGTTTGTGATCACTTCCGAAGCCCGTTCCACACCATGCGGTAAGCTTACATTGAGAGGAGGAGTGATATCATGCATTGTATCTACAGTGGAAGGAGCTGAAGAGTTGAGAGGAGGGACAGAAGCATGCCCATCTACGCTTCTACGGTGGCGTGAGTGGAGCTCTTCGTTACCTGTGGCGGTGGACAGCGTGCTTGGGTGCGGTCTGGCTAGGGATTTATTAGATTCCAGCGTCGTGGCTTTCGACGCGGGGAACATTTCCGTCGATTCCCCGACGAGCACTGTACACGCTTTAGAATTTTGATATGACCAGTTCACGAAATATGATGCTGCGAACAAAGAAATAAGTATTCAATTAACTGCTTTAAAAGACAAACTTCAAATTACCCAGTTTCTTAATCAATCACGACCAGAATTCTGAAATTTGTTCTATCTTATGAAATTCGATTTAAACTAAATACTGAATATACTAACGATCCTTTGGGGAATTTATATCTGTCCAACTTCGAGTTAAAACAAACAAATTAATTATTATCGTCCGATACTTTTCATCGGCCAAGAGAGAAATAATTTTACGATAATATTTTGTTTCTCAGAATTTTAGTTATAAATTAGAAGGGTTATTATCTGATTCGTGAGATATTTTTTATGGAGAGTAGGTATCAGGGCGTGCTTCTACACTCAGTTTGTCGATTCACTCGGTAGATTGTTTTAATTCATTAGTCACGTTTTCTAAGATCATTCAAACTAGTGTGCAAAGTAATGGTAGTACTCACCCGACATATACGAAGAGATAGCTAAGAGTAGAACAAACAACAAAATGAAAAGTATTGCGGTGCATCGCCAGGAGCAGCGCGAGGAGAGACCCTTGCGGAAGTGGAACCGCGAGGGCTGCGGCGGGAAGTGCGAGGCGCGCAGGTTATTGCGCACGGGCAGCACGGGCACGGGTGCGCCGAACGCCGCGTGCGCGCGCTCCGACCGCTCGCGCTCCAGAGTGCTGCCCTCGCCCTTGCCCGGGCTGCTGCACGACGAGTTACACTTGTATTCCATACACGGATTCTTTTGAATGTCCCCTGAAACATTGAACACATTGCCTTATTAAAGTAGGCGCAGTGAGTAGGTACTTATCAGTTCTTTGCGATGGCTTATGCAGAATTTAGTTTTTATGCCAGAGGCACCGCAAGACTGGGATCGCGGGTAATCTTTAATGTTTCCAAAACCAACTTTTGACAGCTACACCAAGAGTTAGTAAGTAGGTTATAGTTTGTGGGTATATAAAGTAAGATATTATCAGTTTTACCAGCAATATATATAATTAATTAATTAATAGACGCAACTTTCATTGACAGAATGCCACCGTCACATCTTTATGAAACACGGAGTAGGGCTGGCGCGGCGGCTCATTCAGCGCAAGCGGCGCAAATATGCTAACCTCGGTAGTGGTTACATATTTGAGCCGTTTGGAGTAGACCTTGGGCCTTTGGGGACCGGGAGTTCATCCTATTTTTAAAAACTTAACAGAGCGTCTGGTTGACGCGACGCGTGACCAAAATGCTAGCGTTTATTTGGCTCAACGCATAAGCATTGCCATTCAGCGTGGTAATGCCGCCAGCATGCTGGGTACGCTGCCAACTGGTAGTGGGCCTGAAAATTTGGATTATCTATAGACCTTTAATGGTCTCTGGATGATCCAACTGTTATTTTTATGTAGTAGGCTAAGTAGTTTAGGTAGCTGTAGTTTGTATGTATTTTGCTTAGTTAATAAAGGCAATTGCCCGATAAAAATAACAATAATAATAGACGCGGTAAGAAATGATTTAATGCCTGGCTAATAATAATTCCATACGGATTACATATCTTGTATCAGCTAATTCATATAAAGTACCTACCAGCAAAGTGTGCTGTCCCAACGTTTGCATGCATAATGAGCTAAATCAAAGTTATAATTCTGACCTCACATAATTCGAAAAAAAAAAAAAAAGTTGACTTGGAAACCACTTGGTAGTAGATGACCATCAGACTGGTTTAGTCTGATGAGTTTCTTCTATTTCTTTTTTTCTTCTACGCCTTACCAACTAGCGAAGATTGGCATTAGGCTCTAGATCAGCTGTCAGATTGGCTCTGCACGTGCGTTTATAATTGGATGTGCTCTGCAGGAGGTTTCTACAATCAGAGCAGGTATGGATGGTAGGTATGGAGGCTTTAGGTAGGCACGACCAGTTCAAGGATAAGAAAAGGTTCTAACATTCACCTGAAGGCACGTAGAAGTTGCCGGAGGGCGTCCGCACGAGGCAGGAGGGCTCGAAGTCGGTGAGGTCGGCGGGGTTACCCGTGATGCGGCCGTTCAGCCGAGACATGGTGGGGTTGCGGGGCGGCACATCGGGCGGCGGGCGCGACCCTTCTAGCAGGCAACCTGCCGACAATGCAGAACAAACTTTACCAACCAAACTGCCTACAGCGATATCATAATTATTTTTTATATTTCGGATCAATCCATAGTCAAAATACATCATTTAGCACGTGTTGGAAACTTATACAAAAAAAGAGGGAACGAGAGATAGAGAGAGAGAGAGAGAGAGAGAGAGAGAGAGAGAGAGAGAGAGAGAGAGAGAGAGAGAGAGAGAGAGAGAGAGGAATTATATTAACACAGAAAACAGTGAAACTCTTAACATAGCTGATTTGTGTTCATTTTTGAAAATGTTGATAGAGATTTGAATAATTATAAGTTTTTCTTATTATAATTTTAATTTAAAGAGTGATAGAAAGGTAGTAAATACGTAACTACAGTAGTCAAGAAATGTTCAATGGAAGTTGTTTCTATCCGGTTTTATAACTGGCTGGAATCATATTTTATTGCAGGATTAATAGACAGAGCGCGGCGAACGCGTTCCGGTTAATTTCATCCGCTCGAGCTTTTAAACCGAAATTAAGTAAACCAGCAGCAGCGGCACTCTACTAATTGTTATCAAAAGCATTATTTGTAAAGTTAAAGGCTTTCATAACACGAATCGGCCCACGGCCGCGGTCTCTGTGAGCATTAGAACAGGGAAAAATTTAATTATTTCTATCCACGAAAATTTACAAGTATAAATTCAATTAAGGGCGAATATTGCGTACCGTTAATGGCTCGTAAACAAATAGCCGAGTGGATCGCCGATGCAAATGGATCAAAGATCGCGTGCTCCGGTGCTTACTTTATTTACTTCTACACCGACAATATATATTAGACCTGATTCGGCGGGCGCGGGGCGACCGCCGCGCGCCGCGCCGCCACCTCAATTATAAACTAATGGAAAATCGAAGTATTATCTGTTTTCCCCACTCACGGCTCTTATCGGGCCTTATAACAACTTTTGATCCTCGACAAATTATAAGGATTCCTTGGAGCGTTAATTAATTTATTGTACGTTCCGATGTAGCCGCAAGAAAACTCAATTAATTTTAAAAGGGTTTTTGTGTTGTTTTTTTTCGCGATTGAGTGTTCCCCCGGTCCACGCGAACTCCAAGTCGAAAAGAAAATGGCGAAGTTCTCCGATAATATCGTCAGCGCCCTTTGTGGTCGCGCCCTTTGAGAGCCGTTCTACTTGTACTAATTAGAGATTAATGAATTTATTCGAGCGTATCCCTACATTTCTCTTTAACTCGAAGGAGGCACCTACAGAGGCGATTATTACCTATTTAGAGAGAGAGAGAGAGACAGAGAGAGAGAGAGAGAATAATATTTCTCGCGCGACGGCTTTGTTCATGGCAAGTTTTCCTGTTGACCCGAGCCACGAAATCTTATCCCTTCACGACATTTTATGTTATGTAAGCTAGATCTATTTCCTCCGGTATCTCTCACTTATTAATAGGGCTATCACTCAAGGTATTTCTAAAACTACAACAAAACGAAACTCAATACCTCTATGAGAGACGAGTAAAGGAACAATTTGTTTCAAAGTATCAGATGTCAAAGAAAGCACGGCTCGGAACGCGCGGCCCCCGGCCCGTAGCGCGCGGTCCCCGGCCCGGGGCGCGTTGCCCATGAAAAACTGAATCACCGAATCCCTCTCCTAATTTAAGAGGACAAGCGTAGTCATTAATACACACGTCAGTCGTCGTGCTACTACAAAATGTGGCCCATTTATATCCCGCTCTGGGAATTATGGTAATCTGAGCAGTCGTCCTTTGTCTGTAATGGTGGGTAATTACCGGCACCTCCGGCAGCGCGGGCGCGGCGTCTCGCGTCCCGCCGCCGCCCCGACACCGCCCCGCCCCGCCACGCAGCGTTCGACACTCGTTACGCGAATCGTCTTAACTTTAAAAGGGAACGCGATTTTGAACGCCGCAGAGGGATTTGTCGCCTCGTCCCGGAACAAACTCGCTTTCTCTCCGAAAAAATTACCTCGATCGGAATTTTACGTTTGTTTATTCGGAATCCAGGCAGACGTTTCGCCGCTCAGCTCCGGTTTACTACCTCGTATTATTTATTGAGACTGCGCTATGCATAAAGCTGAATAACAATCGGATAAGCGCCAACTATCCATATTCCAGTTCGTTTATTTTTATATTTTTCGAGCCATCTGGCATCCCGTCTCCTGTTTCCCTTTTACAGTCGGCGTTTTTCCGAGAAAACCAAAGCTCGCTTACTTATTGGTAGATAAAGGGGGTGTGTTTCGGCTCATTTGCGGCCGAGCCGGGCTCCGACCCGATCAAACGTGATTTCTTATTGGGAACGGAAAAAGAAGCGAACGGTAATAAAGTAAGTGTGGTTTACTCGAGACCGCCGCCCGCCGCCCGCCGCCCGCCGGCGACCCGGCGCAAGCTCCTGAGGTTCATTCCGAGTCTGTTTCCACTAATAAGATAAATATACTACCGCACTGTTGCCTTTGTTTTTGCTACACAGAACAACAATTACGAATAGATTTTTTATACGAAATGATAGAGACGTTAGGTGCGCAGATGCGGCAGTCAGGGGGAGCTGTCGGCGTATATCTCTTCCCAGGTAGTTTCATAAGCTGAGACGTTGATTTATGGGCCGTAGACCACATTCGCGTGTCGACGCATGCC
Organism: Apocheima hispidaria; assembly: GCA_947579745.1. NCBI lineage: Eukaryota > Metazoa > Arthropoda > Insecta > Lepidoptera > Geometridae > Apocheima > Apocheima hispidaria. Next base: position 16,431,731 of record OX388150.1, on the reverse strand, counting down.
TCCGAGACGAGACACATTCGGGCGTCGAGAGCAGCCGCGACGGAGCCGCGTGCCGTATGCCGTGGCGTGGCAACACGTGCTCGCTATCTTGAACTCGTTAAAAGAGCATTGCCGAAGCAATTTGGAATTTAAACTAGACGCAGAATCTTTATGCAGATGTTTGATTAATGTAGATTAATAATCAGCGCTCCGTATGTGTTAGTTACCTGTGCTCGAAACTCTCGGCCATACGTTTTGATTGCCGATTCCCCAATTACGATTTTAAATTTAGCACCGAAGTTGGGCGACAGCGGGCCGCGCTCCGTACAATATTTATATGAGAGAGCGCCTCTGCGATTTATAGTTGGGAACAATCGGGAACTTGGTCCGGCGTCGTCGTGATTTCGTTTTAATTAGTACCCATTCATCGTGGAACAATCGAGTCCTTTATCGGGAACTTTTCGATAGTCTAAAGAGGTGTATTCAAAGTTTTCTGATTGCGAAGGGATCGGAGCGGCTTTGTCGAGCTCACATTCTGACGGTCGCTGTCTGCCGTACATTACGACGGTCCTTAAAATAAAACTACTTGATATCCAATGAGCTGGCTCGGTCTCAGGCGCGCGAGCCCGCCTCGCCCGCCTTTCTTATAATTTCCTTTACATTTTCTATAACGGAAAGTTCGGAGGCATTATCGACAAACTCAGAGGGCATTAGCGAAATTCAACGCTCGAGGCCGCTATCTCCCACTTACAAGTGGAATGGGCTCGCGTAATGACATTATGCGCACATTTTAATCGATAGCTCACGGTCCACCGGTTCCGACGGCGATATATTTTCCGGCTTATCTTCAGTACATAAACGGATTCATCCTATTTAAACTGATTGATTAACTTGCAATCATCAGATTGGCGCACGGTACCGCATGAACAGTCGCTGCCGCCGGCTCGGAGCGCGTCATCACCGCGCTCCAAGTCCGGTAGCGGCGGCGCTCGAGCGAACGGCGCCCATGTATCATGTCAAGACTCGGCCGCCTGATAAGATTACCAGACAAAGGAAGTCCACCCATATCACTACCGCCGTGACCGCTAAATGCGAACCTTCATTTAGTATCCCTTTGTTCGTGAAACCGATCGCGATCCTACGGCTTTAGGTTTAGAGTCTGAATCGTCTCGTATGTGCTCTTTATTAGTGTCCCGACGTCGACGTCTGCTTCGTTAAAGGACACTCAGCTTTATTTATGTTGACATACTGGCAATTTTACCTTATTTGTTGCGGACTGTCGCTATCGTCGGTCTTCCGACTTAGACCGTCTCGCCTAATAGATAAAGTTCAAATTGCGGTTTCATTCTTTCGTTTTCAGTAGCTCGCGTTACCCTAAAGTGTTTTTTTTTGTAGAAGGATTTAGAGTATATTTTTAATGTGCGGTTATACGGTCTGGGTTCCTCGCCGCGATAGGCAAAAGTGAGTCGGTACGTCACGCGAGCTGTCCACTAATTTATGTTGCGCTGATTTCGAGATATATCTAAAGCGTCGGAAGAAGTCCTTCCGGCCGAGCGGCGAGTAGGGACGAAGTGAGGCCTGCCATGGCCGTTATGGTAATGTTTAGTCTATTCAAATATTAGTATTTATTAAATTACAAACCGTTTCTATTCCACAATTTCCATAAGCACAGCGAGGGTTTCGAACTCTCAACTGGAGTCTGTGCATTCCCCGAAAACTATAAAGTACCAAATCTAGAGTAAATATGTTCCTATCATTACTTAACATAAGGCAAGATCACACGCAAATATATATAAAAAAATTACAGGCCTACGATGTCCAACATCTATCTGCTTATTAAGATGAATGTAATTTAGATTTCAGTTGCTGCATCTAGTGAAAATGTAAATGTTCCGAGAGTCAGATTGAAAGGCGTGCATCGAGTCAGGTCGCCGAGTCCCGGCGGGCCGGCGTCCCGGTCGGCTGTTGATGTTAGATTACAGGCGGGATAATAAACGGATAGTGCATCGCTAGAGCTCGTTAGAGGCGACCGCCTTCGTTAGTGTTTACAAGTAAAAATAAAGCGACCGCAGGGCGCAGCACCCGCGCCTCCTCTGCCGGCGCGCCACCGCGTCCCGCGCCCGCCGCGCCGACGGGGTAACGAGATATCTTTACTATTATTATCTATATTTACTAAATTGTAATGCTTTCATATTTCCACGGATTGCATCCATCTAGAGGTTATTTTTTTTTGCTTTAGTTGTTCTAGAAATGGCCGCTTGTTTATATTTCGCGCTTTTTTTTATGACACATATAAACTTTTTTTAGTATTGTCATAGAATATCTATGGTATTGTGTTTCATGAAACATGCCTTATTAATTGTCAAGCAATAGGTAATCAGATTCTGCGGGTCGTTCATATTCGAACATTGTTCGAACACCTCAAGTTACATTCTAAATAATTCAATAATAGCTAATGGTCAAAACAGTGGAGCAGTTTCACCATCAATCTCACTATCTCACTGTAAGTACATATTTCTTTGTCTAAATCCATTAAATTAATTACAGCCATTCGGTGAGCCGACTCCGTATTTATTAGGCTCGTTATCATTCATTGAATCTTCCGATAGACGGCGCTCGGTAAATTGGAAGAAATGCCGAGAGCCGTGATAGATGCTCTACTTACACGTAAATGGGGGCCCAAATTAGCTGTCTGGCGAAGAATGCAGTTACCGAGGTGACGGATCCGCGACCGACACGGGGTGTCACTTAGATTCATAGGTGTCATCGGGGCCGGGAGCAATTGGGAAATTCCTCGCGATATTACTCGAGGTGGGATGAAAAAGAGCGGATACAATCGTGCGAGGTGTAACGAATCGGAAGGGGCTGCGGCAGCGGGTGACGGATGCGGCCGGCGGTCGGCGGCCGTGGGGCACTGATCGCGCAGATAATGCGACCTGACGCCGAGACTCCTCGACCGTTCAGCTGTAACTCGCGCGACTTTACGCCTCATTGATTACTAGCTTAACAGGATGTGAGCTATCGCCTACTTTTGCGGCGAAATCGCAGAGTTGCGAAATTATAGAATTACAAAATCGCACGATGAAGTTGAGAAATAGGATCGTCACGCCAATAACTTTAATTCAATTAAATTAGGTACATACACCTATTTTTACAACAGAACTGAATCGTAGCATACAGAGTAACTTTTTAAATAGTGCGCAAATTTTGCGTACTTAAAGATTGTTGAAAAATAAAGGATACCTATTTTTTGGTATCCTTTAGTTATTAACTATTTTAGTGTTTAAAGACTCGCGATTCCACAATATTTTGCTTTATGTTGTCTTGAGTTTCGTAGCGGAGCTCGGTGGCAAGGAATGTATAGTCCTAGACAATAGGAGGATAGCCGCTCATCGCGCGGTATGGGCGGGCGAAGGCACGCGCGCGAGTCAGTCAAAGTCCGATAACCGCCTTCATTAACCTTCGCCCTATTCTACGAACATTAATTACATTTAATAGAAACAAACAAAACAAAACACCTACAGATAAATGAGCCGAGATAGTTATTTGACTGTCTTATCTCGAGAGGTGTGGGGCGGCGAATAATGCAGATTCATTTGGCGTTACGTCTCAACTTTTGTCAAAAGTTTCCGTTCCTCCCCTTTCCGCTAATGAACGATTCACAAATGAGATTCGGCGTTCAGAATTGATGTTTTGTGTAATTGCTCAGCGACACAGTCGTTGTTACAGTTAAAAGGCAGACAAATCGCGCTCTTTGTCATTATTACCTACTTGAAGAATTATAATTGACGCGAAGGAATTCACAATAATTGTATTAGTAACAATACGTACTGAGCAATCGTTGTGATTGCTCAGTAAGTAATGTTACTAGAAAAAAAGATATTAGGTATAGTTTGTGATCAGGGAGCAGGTCGCGTCACCTCGGGCGAGGGTGCACACTTCACAGGTCGCGGACACGCTGTCACGCGTCCGCACGGAACAGTCATATTTTTCGTAGCCGGTTTTTTGAACGGAAGCGAAGCGAACCGCCGACGGCAATGCTCTGATAGAGATTGATGATCCAACACCCCCTCCCCGCCCGGTCATTGAGCTCACCCGATTACACCGGCCCGGGGGATTCGCATATATATCCAAATTACATCAGTGATGGACGTTTCTTACCTAGATAACCGGTAATAATCCGCGTTCGTTTCGATGTGGAAATCTCTTTTGGCTGTAAAGCGAACTAAAATTCAAATGCTTAAATTTCGACACCTCATTATTGTGCGGTAATGTTTGAAAGTGATCATAATTATATAGATACTAGCTTCACCCGCGGTTTCACCCGCTATTTTTTATGGACGGTAAAAGTTTCGGGATAAAAAGTAGCCAGATAGTAGATGTGTTAATCCAGGGAATAAGCTACCTCCATACCAAATTTCATCTAAATCCGTTCAGCCGTTACAGAGTTGAACGAGAACAAACACACTTACATACTTACACACAAACTTTCGCATTTATAATATTAGTGTGATATAGCGGATAGTTCATAAACAGCACTCTGATTCCTCTGATTTACAGCAATGCAATAAAGTTTTTCGCAGGTAAAACCAGCAAAGGAAAAATTCATAACTTTTTTTCTATAGTTTAACTCAATCTTGTAGTAGGTACTCAAGAATTCTATTTATGATGTCTATCCTTCACAATAATGCAGATAGAGTGCGATGTTCTTTTTGTGTACGCGCAGCGCGAGGCGAGGCCCGCCATCTTGAACCCCGAGTAGCATTCGACACCGCCTGAGAGGGCCATCAACGCCTCCACAGACAAGTGTCGCTTTTATACTGGTGCGTGTAAAAACGTGCATTTTCTTTGCGTAATTGGGCGTGAACCCTTCACATGTACCTTAAGTGGAATACTGCCGACGCCATGGCGGCTGCAGCGGATATCTAGTTGCTCTAAGAGAATCGCGGGAACGAAGGGCTCTCGATTGCGGCGAATCATATCGCGTACGAAATAAATCAGCTGTTCGGGAAGCCCAGGGGCTCGCGCGGGTCGCGTTACACCCTCGATTTGTGAGCTTATTTGCATTCCGATTAGAAAATGGCGGCCGCGGTGGGATTTGACGTGACGTTGAAAAGTAGGTACGCGAGCTGTCATATTGCGTTTATGTTTTTTAATGGATCGTAGGTTTGGGGTTTGATTAATAGCCACTGATAGGAAGTTAGCAGATTTTATGCAAATTATATGTTTTCATGTACCTACATAAACACAGCTCACGGTATTATTCAGCAAAAGGTTTTGTGCTGCTACGCTTGCTACACTGGCTAGTACGACGACTGCATTAAAAAAAAAAAAAAAAAAAAAATGTTCTCGTTATTCAATTTATTCCCACTCCCTATTCTTCCGACGGCATCCTAGAGCGAGTAGTGAGGTGAAAACTTGTGTGTTTAGCTCGGCAGCAAAGTTATTCTGCATCTCGTACCTTTGAAACCCTCGCTACGCTCAGGATTCAATACAAGTTTACTTGTGCTAAAAAAAAACTTTGTATCCTTATATAACAATATAACTATTATTTAGAACGAGTAGTATTATGTGGAGTATATAGTTACGTACAGGGCAATATATTACCGTGTACCTTAAAAAGGGTTCTCGCGTAACTTTTTTCCAGTAAAAAAACCTAAAGCCGAGTCAGCGTTACAGAGGAGGTTTCCAAAACATACAAACACGGGCCCGTTCGTATATCTACAGAGGTCAAGCATACTTACGACCATTCTACCCAAATAGATATAGCCTGTGCATTAGCAAGGGTCGCCCTTCTTACCGTTTTTCTTCTACAAAGACGCACGGAACCCTACCGGATGCGGCCCGAGGGTTCCGCGGCGCGCCGCGATTAAACGCATGTCATTTTGATTTATTCATACAATTATTACACATCACCCACTGGTACTATCGAGTGAAGCTCATTTGTGTGATTTCAAAGCGAATTAATTATATTAAATCCTCTAAAACAAACACTCGTAGTAAATACTTTAGTGCAAATATTTGCGCTAGTTCTAATTAATTGCTGTAGCGTTTGGATATGAACGAAGTAACGCGTCGCGTATTTGGCATTTTATACGAGCACTCTGTCGATGTCGTCTGCCGAAAAGGCAGAAAGAGTGAGGCTGAGCCGGGAGTCGAATCCGTGCAGTTTAAAACCCATTTAGGTAGAAATGTACACGCGCGGTAATACGTACGGCCGGGCCCGTCCAGGCCATTCTAGCCCATCCATCTTGCCCCTAACGGCTCCGAATGTTACATTGACGAACGATGCCCTTCGATATGGGAGATGACACAATGCGATGACCCCGAATCCATTCCTTCTAAGGCCCGAAGTAATAGTTTTCCCCCTCTCCGTACGCTGCTCTCCATATTTTATCGAGGCTTTTATGAGGGTTATATCGGGAATGTGTCATGTTGCTATTCGTTCGCCGGCCCCGCTGCCCAGTTATCTGTACATATTTGATGAAAACGCGTAAAGGATTGATGGTTTCCATCACGTTTTTCTCGGGGATTGACTCCGCGATTTGTGTACCGATCGTATTGAAGCGATGTTGTCCCCGCGGTGACGCGACCGAGTCCGAGACCTGATATTTGCATTGTTACAGCACTAATGGCGGTCGTTTTGTTTGGATCTCGAGGGCATTAATGACGGTCATCCATCACGTCAAGTTGACAGCGGAGCGCAGTTGCATCGGACGCGGATTTAGTAGGACACATTGGAAAAATGTTTTGGAAACTATTTCATTCGAATATTGCGCTGCAGTGTACAACAATCGATAGGTATATCCATATGGTGTGATATATGGCACGTGCTACTCTTTCTCAATGGTTTATTTTTGTCAGAAAAAATGCAGCAAAAACATATTGACAGTTTCTTTTTACTTAAACTTAGGAATAATGAAATGACACTGTAATCTGCACTTGCACGCCCACTGAGAGAGTAAAGCATGACGTTGCAAGCCTTAAAGAGTGACGCATTATTTTAACTTAGTCTGTACACTGTGCCTATAATACAGCAATACATTATTTTGATTGTATAATCATTGCTATTGTCGGTGTTTTTGATGCAGAACCCAGATAAATCACGTTTAGAAATCGCTCTTTGCGAATATAATACTTGAATAATTCTCCGAAAATTGTGTAGCAAAATAACAAAAGCACAGTAACAAAATGGGCCAAATTCATAAATCTACGCGCTCTATTAATAAATTACGTCAGGCAGGTTTAAGCTTACAGATAATTTTATCATCAAATATAGGCTGCATGCCGAAGAGAGCTGAGCTAATCCGCAGTAGTAATCACACGGTGAACCTATTACCGTTTCAAGTGTGAACTGTGAAATCGCTCTTCCCAGGGCCACCAGGGCAGTATTGAGCTCCGGCGGGCTGCCAGCCAAATCCGTTTGCAATGTTATAAATGTTTAATGCATAAATTCAATTAACAATCAGTTTATTCGGAGCAGAAAAAAGCAAAAATAACGCGGACTTGTTAGGCGTAATCAAGCGACTAAATAAGGCGCGAGGTACCACCGGATCAAAACAAACATTCTTTATAAAAAAAAAACGGACATTAACGGATGTAGGGCGCTCCCCGCGGATGAGATCCTTCTCAAAAAATTCCTCTGACCGAACGCCATTATGAACTTCTACGACGTCGGTACGACGCGGATCGTATACATAGGTAAGTGATCCGAGTTACATTTCTTAAGCTCGTGTAGCACGGATCGAGAGGTCGTCGCCGAAATTTTGTAAAATAAATAAAATAAAATAGTAGTTTGGAGCGTCGTTACGTCGGACCCGGCACTTGTGCCGATTAATCAAAAACAACAACAGACGCGAGCAAAGACGGCGGCGGTAGCGAGCGGCACCTCTACACGAGTATTGCATCAGGGAGCCTTCGCACCTCCCGCGTTTTATGTTTTCATAAATTTCCGTTTAGATCAATATTTTATATTCGCGCCAGGCACCGCAGCGAATGGTTTTTTTTTGCAAGTTCGCGCTTCACTCTCGTCTTTATTTATTCGCATGTGGCCCTCTCGAGATTCACCACTTGTTCCTTTCGATACATTTTCCACGAATAATGTAGCGTAGTGTAGCGTTCTCAGGCTCCAGATTTTGTAGTGAGTTAACAGTGTTTTGGACCTTAAACGGTCGAGGATGCTTCGCTCGAGTGACGCTGGAGCGAAGCGAGTGAGTCGCGCGGTCAGAAGCAATCGGTGCGCGGGCCGGGCGCGGTGATTGGCCGCGACAGTTTATTACTCCGTAGTTGGCTTACGAGGCCCGCGCGGCCTCTTACGTGATAAGGATTTTTATTTGTTCTCGGCTTGGACACACCGGAGACGGATCGCCTTACTGTAACGCTATCGCGACGCCTTTATCGCAACCTATCACTATGAAACCTAGACAATAATATACCTACTACTTAGTTATAATTACTTAATTCACGTACGCGTGCATAGTACCTACCTAAGACAATCTACACAATGAGGGTTACACTCTGCCTACAAAATGCTATGCAGTTTGGCAGAATTAAAAAAAAAGCTATGTATGTTTAATAAGGGAGAAAAAAAAAAGCCACTTTAGGTAGATAACATTTGTTACTTTAGCAAGCCGCGGCCGAGGAACTATCGAGCGAAGCATAATTTATTGGTCCCTTTACGATATGAAAAATAAATGGATGCGGCGCAGGTTACGGTGAATATTGTAAAGGTTCGCACATCGGGCCGGCTGCCCGCGGCGCTTTGTCCGCGCCGCGAAAATGACCCAGTGTGCGCCGGCCGCGCGCCTGTTCGCTAATCCTATTTACTCCGGCAAATAAATTATAGCATTTGACCGCTAACTCGCAGGACGGATCCTACTGTGCCTTAACTAGTTCCGAGACAGGACGCATTTATATCGGGATTTGTCTCGTTTTACATTCGCGGGAACGGCTTCGATTTGTATTAGGTGTAATTCTGGCCAAAGAAGATTTTATAGTGGCGTAGGTAGACACGGGCAGGGCGTAGGCATGCAACGACGAGCGGTCACGTTGCGTGATGGTAGTTGCGGTAGCTCTCTTTATCGATACACGTCAGTGCTTACTATATTGTAACTATAATTTAATTAAGCAATAGGTAGGCCGGTCTTGCCATTGAAATGAAGAATCTCTGCATTGAAAAATAATAACTACGATTACCATCAAAGTCGCGATGCTATACGCCACTCTGATACTTATTGATAACTTTGTAGTATCAGGGGAGAACAGCCGCTGAAGTAGCATTAATTTAGGCGCAGCGAGATACTTGGCGGCGTTATCTCGAGCTGGGTTGTTATTACTACGCTATATACTTAGACGGTAGCTCTAAGTGCCCTGAAATTTCTCTAGATAACGAGACAGGCGGATGATAAAGATAATATTAAGAACAAAAAGAACTTAAACGAATAGACATTTCATTGCGAAAACAAGACCTTTTATCGAGATAAAACAAGGAGATGGTAACAAGTAACGCCAGCAATCTGTGTGAAATTTACGAAGTGCCTCACAACTGGAGCGTGAAATAACCAAAACATTTTTTATTAAAAACTGGTACTAGGTATACATGAATATAATATATATATATATACATGCCGACGACATTAACATCACAAATAAAAAAAATCTTCGAAAGTTTTCATAACTTATTTCACAAACTTAATAAAAAAACCCGACTTCAATTTAACATCACCTACAATCTGTTACATAATTCAAGTGATTTCCAACTGAACTACACTCAATTCGGGATTCCTCTCATTAACAGCCACATAAATACGCACCTACTTAACCAAACATTGTTGTATTATGGTAATGAACTGGCACTTTATCAGTGTAACAGTAACTCCTGGCTGTTTGTCTGTTTGTTTACAATTTCATTGAACACACAGCGTGAGCTAAGCGGCAGTTGATTTACTTAACTACATCAATACGGTTATCGTGGTGTTGTAGCAGACACTCGACCGACACTGATCATTCATTATTATATTAATAATTATAATATAGGTCCGTAACAAGTAGCGCCACCAACTCTACACCTGGAAATACTACGTTGGATTCATTATAATGCCTCTTTACAGCAGTGTTTATATTTTTATATTTATAATATTAATTTAATGTAGCTCGTGCATTCAATTTAATGTTGTCACGATTACTTAAATGAAATGACGAAATACGGTGTGATGCACAGCTCTTATATTAAATTATAAGATGTTTGTAATTCGGCCAATGGAATAATATTATCTTATCTCATCCTGGATCTTTCACGATAAATATGAAATAGAAATATCGTTAGCTGGATCGGTATTGGTATAAATTAAGGGCAACAATAGCAACATCGTAACTATATTTAGTTAATCTCCTCAGTTAAGTGTGTATATAATTCGATCCCAAAAGCTCTCCGTACGAGAGCACATAAAAAAAGATAAATAATTTGAAGCAATTTCAATAAAGCCACAATTTCACGGGCGCGTTGGCGCGAACTCGCGAGTGTTACAATTTAATAGAACTTCAAAAGGCTGCTGATTCCACCACAATTCTATCAGCTTAGCACGAGATCCCGCGCATTATGCGTATAAAAAGCGGTTATCGCGAGCGCCGCCGCCCGCGGGGCGCGCGACCCCGGACCCAATTTTTTTTTTCAATTTTAAAACATCTTTATTTAAACATTAAACTAAATACAATAAGTTCTAACGCTAGTGTACATTTTTCCTAGCGGTACAATACATTGGAGAATTAAAAAGAATATTGTTTCTCGTAAGCACGCAGGCTTATGTAAAACTTAAAACAGGTTTTTTTTATTAAATAAATAAAGTAATTTTTGGTTTATTATTCGAATGTGTGTTGTTCTCAGTGAACACGTAAACTTTAGAGCGAGCATTACGTTTAAAGAAATTGAATACCTAATAATATAATATAATATATAAATATAATTATTTTATTATTATAAAACATAATTATTATTTTTTTCCCCCGGACCCGCTACATGCAACACTTTTTAGGTCGTTTTAAGTACATTGCTGTGTCACTACCAAAACTATACAGGAGCGCGGGTCGCACCGCACAAAGTTTCATTCGCAATACTTTTACGATTCGGCAGCGTCGTGTGTCTTCATAGCGCGTGCTGTGCTCGGAATCGACTATAACTAAAGAAAACCAGTAAAACGGCTGCGTTACCGGCACTGCGAGTCAAACTTGAGAAATATTTTCTACGTAGCTTGCATATCTACCGGCAAAACAACTGAAATGAAAATAGAAGCGGCGGAAAGCGCTGGAGGTTTATATTTATAGTTTCAATTAGCGGCTCCGCAAGTCCGCACGCTCACCGCTCTCACTCCTTGTTTTTATGAATCTGAGGCGAGTCACTCGCCTAACTCGTAACTTGTATGGTAAGCGTCACGCTTGCCTTTATCACTTCAATGCCAACCAGACCTTTGAACTATAGCAGCTCAAAACATTGCGTGGCATTGTCCTGCGCTCGTCATTCTGAGAAATATCACACATAATCTCTTTATTATGTGATATAAACTTAGATGTAATAAATTTAAGAAGATGTACTGAAACCCCTGATAACGTCAGGGACAAAAAAAAAAAAACTATATGTATCTCATTATTGCATTTTGAAAAATATAACCTTTCTAAAGTTTCACTTGTTTAGATATTGGCACACAAAAACCGACTGTAAATTACGCACGTATAAAATTGATCGCGCGTAAATGACGACAGTTATAAAGCGATCGTTGGCGGAATTTAATTCGACATTCGAAGCGAATCGCGTCATTTGAGCGACAATAATCAAGGCGTAAAAACATTTAATGTGACCACTTAAAAAGTGCGATTTAGTGAACGCGGCTTCAGGAACAATTAAACCGATTCGAGCTCACTCGCTTTGACTATTTAGCGACAATTACGTCGCATCACCAGCCATTGTCCGTCGGCGATTAACCCTCGAACACAATAGCTCCAATCTGACCTGTAACGAAGCGACTTCGGCCGCTTCCGGTGCACTTCGACTGTCCAAAGACGTGTAATTTGTGGCTGTGGAATTTGTACTCGTTACGAATTTTGACGATGTTCGGTGGAAGTTGCGCCGCCTCCGGTGCAGTCGTTTGAAAGTCGACCTGAGCCGTCGCACCGTGCTTTAGTTCGACCTTAACTAGTGTTGTCGAAGTGCCGGCATCGCGCCGCGCACTAGTTTCATTCCGTCTTTACTACACAACACTAGTTCAACCATAACTAGTGTTGTAGAAGTGCTGGCGCCGCGCCGCGCACCGGTTTCATTCCGCCGGTCACGGTGACTACGATTGGCCCCATTACGTACGATTATAGACTAGCTGGCTAACATTGGGTTTTGATATCAAGCCCCTTCGTTAAAATAGCGTGAGCCTCATGTAACCTTCAAGTTAAGTCTTCTTTGAAGCCTGTGTTTGTTACAAATTAGCACAAGCCTCAACAGCATATATGTAAAATCCTTTTTCGTTCGCGCATTAGCACCATTCAGGATTCCTACAACAAAGTGCTAAGCACAATTATACGTCGACAAAGCCATGCTTCGACAGCGGCCTTTGTCAGTTCCACGATAATGACGGCCGTAAACTTTACTAATTTGGCCGACGTCTGCGCCGCTGTGTGCCCGGCGGTGGGCGCGCGGCACTGCGCCGGTTCGCGCTTATTTTGTTGCGAAAAATGCGCTGTTTGACGGCGCGCCGCCGGCACAGTAAATATAGCTTAAAACCGTGGCAAGAATACTAATCCAGCAACTCGTAGATATGGCGGAAAATTCGTGCGTAGCGTACCGTAGCGCAGACGTAGCACAGATTGCTACGAGCTATATTATTACACACCCACTGCAAGGATTTGAATTAGATTTTTTGTATATAACATTTTTTTTAATTGGAACTTTTTAAAATGTTAAACCTGTCTTTGTTTCGTAGTTCGAACCGATACGTCGGAGCACTACATGATATATCCTACGATGATGATGATGATGACGAGAAATCAACGGAAACATGAGAAATCATTTCCACTATACTGTCTTTACGCATGCCTGTTGTGGTTTTAGAATTTTTATTATGACTATTCACTTGTCAATTCACACTATTCACACACTAATCTACAAAATGAAAGGGCGATCCCGTCGTACGCAGAATCCGCTCATGTAAGGCACTAAGTCAGAAAATATGGTGTCTCCTTTGACTAGTGGCTGGTTATCGGGACTGTGACAATGAGGTGTGCCATTGTGCTGCCAGTGCCGACTCGATTTACATATCATGTGGTAGCGGGTCACGGACTGCGCTGCCAGTGACACGTCGACGACGACGCTCGTAACGGCCTGGTTTATCAGAGATAAGTGCTCGATACCTCTACCTTTTGATACAGTCTTAAGACGATATCATACAATATAGCCCAGTCAATTTAGCGTTTGACCCTGAAGTAATTAATAACAAGATTATTTTCCGGTACAGAATTGTAGAACCAAATTATCATATTAATATACAATAATTTAAGAAAATGCGTATCCGAAACAGACTCAGTGTTTACATTTTGCAATATTGTCTCTATTTTCGATATTTTAGAGTCTATTTCAGATGATGATCGCAAGAATACAAGTAATAAAACAAGGTGTCAATCGCTGTAGGCTATAAGCAAGTATTTATTTAACAAAACTAAGACGTAAAGAGGACTCACAAATATGTAGTTTTATGGACATCGAAAAATGAAAGAAATCTCACAGCTTTAAATTAAATAGCTCCAGTATTTCCAAGTTTAATATCAGGGTTTCGTTTCCAGGCCTCTTCCCCGTTTAAAGCTCAACACTTCTCAAAATATTGGCGGTTTGGGCGTTCAAAATAGCGATAATCGCCAAGGCGAACGCCACCCGCCCTGCGCCACCGCCGCCCGCCCTGCCAGCGCCCGGCAAAAACGGTCATCGCCTCCTACATCCACGGAGTAAAAATAATGAAAATAATAACAGGTGCAGCTGCTCGGCTGACTTTCCGAACTTTTACAATAAAGATAGCCCTATAGTACCCGAGTGCACAAAGCGTGACGAAGTTTCTAGTTTACAGATAAATGATAACTATTGCTTATTAACTAACATTTCTTGTTGAATAAAATATTTTCGATTTGTTAGTTTCAAATTGAACTACACTACTACTACTGCACTTTAGATATAAAAAAATAAAATAAAAAAATATATAATAATATAACGTACAGAAATGAAATGATTTAGTATCATTTTACTTATTTATAAAAACTTACCGATCACAGCGAGTTGCTCAAATTTTAGTACGTTTGAAAATTGAAATATTTATAAACGAACGAGCTTAAAAGCCAATTAAGAGCAGGGTATTTAGAGCGCGCTCAGATGCAAGGTAACGCCTTCGAGTACCTGAATCGCGCTCCGACGGGGCTCAGTAAAAAGGGCAAAATACTGCCCGGCACTTAAGGGCGCACGGTCCTTGCAGAATACGTTATCAAAATGTAAGTGGATGACGCCAAAAGCCAGCGCGGACTTTCAAATATAAATATTTAATCAGCTTTCATTAGAACTGGTCCAGGTAAAAACGACAAAAAAACAAAAGCTCGAGCAAACATTCGCGAGATAGCGAGCGCCGCTCGACCGCTTAATATCCTGTAAACGTCGTAAGCTTCTGTTTTATCCATACTTAAGCGACTGTTTACGAATCTTTTGAATTTGTTTACGAAAATGTTATTTTACGCTTCGTTTTGTTAACTTTATATCGCCGTCTCGAAGTTTCCAGTTTGTTGACATTAAAAGCGAACAGTCCTCAAACTCGGGTAGGTTTCCTCAACTCCGAGTAACGGACGGCTCCTTTAAGATTACCGTAATTTGAAACACAAAGAACTCTGATCCCCGAGTATCGGACCTCGGAAAGGACAGCTGCGATCATAATAGCCGACTAAATAATTTATTCGTCGATCGTTTTGTCCAAAAGTATCACTGTTGCCGGCATTTAGCGTTATTGGGTTACCTTGACTAAATAATCTCTTTGGCGCTGCAACGAGTAGTCTGTGAACGCGGTATCAGGGTCGCATTGAGGCTCGTATCGGCTACTATATCGGGCGCGCAGACTTAGCCGCTTATTCCGCACAAAAGATGTCCGTGACCCGGCGCCGGCCGCGCCGCTACCACTAGTGATAGCTTCCGTTTCTTAATTGATCTTAAAAGCACAATACGCTTTGTGATTGGACACGGACAGCCGCCATTCTTTGTTTACATTTAATCGTCTAGAGGACTTCAAAAGTTGCTACGTTACATTAATGCAATCTACGGAGTGCAATTTAATTCCGGAAATGGTAAAACATTTTAACTATGTACCTACGTTTACCTCCGTGCTTTAAAGCACTGCGATGAACACGCGCCTATTTTATCATTTACATTGACAGCTGTCAAAGTTTCCCGCCGTATCGACCGGCCTGTTTAATTTTTTAATTACTTGTAAACTGTGGCTTACACAGGCAAGTTAAAAAACCGATACGTTGTGATGATCAAAATAGTACGTACGAAGTACGTAAGATGATTAACATCAAAAATATTCAAGCTTACCTAGATCTGTATCCGTAATGGAATCGATGGAGACATTTGATGTCCTTTCGTATTTTTGACTTTAATATACTAAATATTTCCTTTTGTTTGGTTAATAGTAGTGTCTCGTAGCAATACTGAAATTTAATTCTATCTTGATAGTGAAAAGTTAATTTATCGCGTCGCGAGGTTCCTCCAGTGCAATTAAGTCGGTCGGGCTTCGCCCCCAAAGTCCCGCGAGTCCCAAAAGAGCCTTCGTCGACAATAATTGGGATGCAACAGAATTGATCGCAATTTCAAGTGTTGTTAATTAGTTTCGGGCCATTGTTGCCGAGAGAGGGATTTTAAGTCGTTAAAACCATTAAGAAACGGTACATAATACTACAATGGTTAAAATGGTGTTCCGATTTACACTCCACGGGCAAATTGTAAGTGAAAATGTGTTTCAGCTGATGTCAGATAAAACCAGAATAGCCTAGTTTGTGCCGGTTTTTGTACAAAAACGCTAACAATAGAGACAAAAAAAATATTTTAGATCATTGCCCTCACTAGTTTTAATATCCTGAATCATCAATCACTCGTAGAATTTTGCTAACATTTATACATGAAATAAATGCTTATTCTCGCAGTAAAACTGGTCGTTTCAGCGTCTTTGCGGTGAAATTAAATAAGCAATGAGCGGCAGTCTCATTGAGAAGTGCTTAATTCGAGAGAATTTGCGGCCAAGCTGACCGCTTCGTCAGGCAGCCGCGGAGCAGACACCCGACCGGCGCGGAGCTGTCGGCCTGCGGCGGCAGATAGGAGCGGATGACTACTACTCGAACATTGGACCAAAGATGCATTGACTTCACTTTTATTCGAACTGCACGTTTACTACAAAGATCTTTGTTAACTACCGAGAACTCATCTAAACCAATTTTAATCGCGTAAGTGTGACGAGTATTATGAGCTAACGACTTTAGTCGTTTCTTTTAAATGATGATAAGTGTATTTAAATAAAAATACATTACACTACAAATTTATTCCAACATTATTATTTAATAAATAATTTGGCGTTCGAGTAATTGGCGTACAAGCGTCCAATTAAAACTTATTTTTTGTTAACCCAGTGAAGGTTAAATCAAATTCATACTTGAAAGAAGGTACTCGTCGTTTCCACGCGACTTGTCAACTAAACAGAGCGAGAAGACAACTTATCAAGCTTTTAAATATTCCGCTCGAACTTTGATAACGTTATCTTTGTGAAACATAAAGTTGCTTAAGCTTTTCCATTATCTACAACTATAGTAACAGTAGGACTACTTCTGTCCAATATTTTTGTTACTACTTTTGTTAAGGAATGAATTTATTAATCAAAGCGGTCTTGAACAGTTCCTTTTGGGGAATATTTTTTTTATTTTCCTGTCATTTAATTGTGGCTATTATTGGTGACATCATTGGTGCATGTCGGCCAACATGGAGCCACGTTTGTTCCACGATGCTAAATAGTAATGTGTAACATGTTACACAGAAATGTTCAATGGAAGATGGTATATGGTGCTAGTTATTCTGTTATACCTTTTATTATGAGCTAGCCATTTCATAGTGTCTTATCTACAAATCGGCATTTACACTCATGTTTACCGCTATTCTCTATGTTGGGTATTACAGTAATTAAGTGAGTGAGTAATTATAGTTTCAAAAACCTATATAGTAAGGAAATCTAGCCTAATGCTAATTGGACACGATGTGGAGGAACTTGCGTTATGATATATTAAAATTTGAAAGAAGCCACCACTAATATTCGAAAGGAAACCAAATGAGAACCTCCCTTTTTACAAGCTTTGATTTAATTTGTATGTAAGTATGTATGTTCGGGTCAAATCTTGCAACTGATTTTCAGCATGCCTGTCAAGTTCCGATGACAATACAATATTATGAGAGCGAGCTGGGCCCCTATTCGAAGATATGACAAATTGATGTCGATTTCTAGATTCCAATCTCGACTGTGTCTCGTATCGATTGCCTCCGACCACCGATGTATCTCGCACGCTAGCCGTCGTGAATATCTAGAATAATAGCGTTGAGAATAAGAAATCTCTAAGTTCGAAATTTTTTTGCGAGATGGGATTGAATCTCAGCTTATGAGAATAGGGGTCCTGATCTGATAATTGAGAGGGAAGATGGAAAATGGAACTCCTCAGTAGCTAACATTAGATCGATGGAGTTTGAATTCATTTCGATCGGCTTACAGTACGGCCAAAAGCGGATTTTATAAAAGCTCGCGTGGAAGAACATATTTTCCACAAAAACTTATTTTAAGTCTGCAGTCTGCCGCATCTTCATGAAACCATAAAATTAAGTTAGATTTTCCTGCACGTAATTCTGCAACTTTGATAAGCACACTATTCATATATTAGAACAATTACTTTAAAAGATTTTTTCAACAAACACTATAAGTAGTATTTGTAGTAGGCTAGTGCATTAACGTACCATGTCCGATCCACCGGCTGAGGAAGTAGCGGGCCTATAGCGGGAAGGCAGTACTTCCGAGGGGGGGGGGGTAGACAGGCAGGGGGTTTATCCCCTTCCACCACCCTCCACAGTATAGTTGGGTTAAAACGGTGTATCTGATTTCTTGTAACTTTTTTTACGTGTGACAAATACGTTCCGAGAGTTGAGCTCGGCATTCCCTCGTTTCATTAGATTTGTCCTTTTTAGGGGAAAAGTTTTAGAAAGTCAGTACACGGGTGTGTAGTGGCTACCGTCGTTTCATTCAAATTGCAGAACGAAAAGCTTCGCATTTTTCTACATTGCAAAACTTTCGATGGTATTACTGATTAGTCGGTTTATATCAACGGTATCGAAATAGTTTATATAATGAGCTACACAACTGAGGTCTAACACAAGAGCTTGGTGTAGTATATAATCTCGTAGCAACGGCGGTGGCGGTAGGTCGGCCAATAAAGGCATCAATCAAGTGGCGTGAACCGAAGAAAGGCCGCGGTATCTGATGTGGCCCTATTTGCCCGCTACTTACAACCAATTTCCGCACTAACATTAGTTTTATTTTACCGCCGAAATGTTTAAAAACCCGTTTTATGAAATACCTTGTCAACTCCGTCAAATTAATAGTTAATAACATAAAGTCAATTGATAAGACTTCGAATGAAAATTGAAAAAGATTAATTGAAAACGTGAATATGAAAAACAAATTTTTGTGATTCCGTAGTACAGCAAGAAACTCTTTTCGTTGTGTCCGTCCGTCTGTCGGTCCGGTTGTTACAAAACTTCATGTACTTTGGGTACATGAAATTTTGTACTATTATTGATTGTTTTTTTGAAGGAAGTTTTTAATTTTGTTTTGTTATTACAACCCCTAGTGCAGTGTTTCGTTGAATAGGGCTTCTCAAATTTGTATTTTTGTTTGACATTACATATAACTAATGCTAATTTTATGTTTATTTGTAATTTATTGTTTTTTTTATGTGTGTAATATGGACCTTTATAGTCTGAATTAAATGAATTGAATTTGAAATAAAAGGAAGGTTTTTAATAACACACTTTTGGTCAAGTATAATTGTTTGTAAGATAGCGCGTCATAGTGGCTTACAGGGTATTGGCTCCAAAATATTAAATATATAAACTTTCTACTTTCAAGATACATTTTACATATTTTTTTTTTAATATACCATAATTATGTGTATATTTTTTTTTTCACAAACGATGTTCTCCTATCTTCTATCCGATCAATTGTGATGATACATCCCTGGCTTCGGATAACAACAACTCCAAATGTGTTTCATATGAGTATCTTCTGAATCTGCCCACGGAACCTTATCATACGCGCGTCATGTTGTTGTGTAACTTAACAGAGTAATTGAAAACTATCTATCGACGATCTCCTAAAGTAAGTAATAGCACAGTTCTGTTATTTAAAGTACGAATGTTTGAATGATCTCTGGGTGGACTACGATTGTGTGTGTGTGTGTGTGTTTGTGTGTGTATGGTATTACGAAAAATTCGATCCCCTCGCTTTTGAACATATTTACTTGCTCTTTCAGCTTCAGCTTTCAGCGAAAAAATAGCAATACAGGCAAATATTTTCCAGAAATACTCGAGCTCAAGCAAGGGTTCAGCCGAATCCGTGCTCATTAAAAACTTTTCATCGCTTAATGAAAATCTTATTGAACCCAGTACGAGTGCATCCGGGCCGGAGAGGAGGGGAGGGGAGGGACGAGGGAGCTGAAATGGCCCGGCTAAGTGTATTACAGTCGGATCGCTGCCTTTCATTCGACACATCAAAGAAGATCCCGTTCGTTCGTAACTAAATCGAATCAGTAGAGCTTTGTTTCTAGCCGGCGGTAGCCTGCGAGCGAAGGGAGCGGCCCTAGGCCTCGCTTCAAGTGCCGCCCTGAGAGGTTCCAATTTGAGCCGAGACGCAATCTGCCGGATGATGCGAGCCTGGCTAGTGACGCCTGCCCGCCTCCACGACTCGCGTTACGCAACGCGGACTCTCGGCGACGCGCCAACACATCTGCCTTCAACACGGCTATGTATATCATTACAAAACGATACGCGGAGATGGCAACACTGGAACCCGGCTAGTAAACTTGGATTGTAGAGCGATCCGAGGAATCTGGATAGTGCCAAATTCTTACATAATAATTCAGGCTTTGATTGCCTTTTAGCCGCTATCAGAGCGGAGTTAAATGGAAAAAACCGGCGATATTCCGACGAGTTGGCACGGTGCCGTTGCCTCGCGCTCCGGTGGCATCCGCACGGGCGCGCGCGGGCGCGGGCGCGGGCGCTGCCGAGCACGCTCGACACGCAGGCCACGTAGCGCCGCGCCCGCCGCCGATTGCGAAAACAATTTCGGATCGAAGGCGATTCGCGTCCGTTTAAACCTTGTTTAACCGGACATTAGTGGCACACCTAACCGTTACTCTGAACGATCTAATATGGACAAATAAAAAATAACAAGTTACGCAAACGGAACATTGCGTTATTACTCCCGCGGGACGCATAACTAAACAGCCCAGATTGAGAGATTAGGTAGCGAATGTGTTTCAGAATATTTGTACGTTCCTTATTCATGACATTGTATGAATAAAACATGGATGTTATCACCTCGAAGCCTCTCGGATATACGTAAATCGTCAAGTTCAACCTTGTGGAGTTCGAAGTCATTGGTTGTTACTCTGGTGCAGGGTGGTGGGGGTGGATATCAGTGAGGCCCCGGTCACGCGCTGACGTCAGCGCGACTCATCAGCTACTATCGAGTTTTTAAAGCGGCGGCGTCCGCTGCCAAACTAAAGAGTTAACCTGCCTCTGCTTTATATACCCACCGTACGCAAACCTTTGATGCAGTATAGTTTTAGAAATTTGAAAAAGCCAGTGAACTCGTAATCACTGCAACGGAACGTCAAGTATTGAATTTTCGAGTGACCGTAAATCCATAATTTGTTCTGTTGATTAATCACGCAGCGTTTCTTTAATCCTTTCTATTATTGAAGAGTTTAACAATGTCATTATAATGCAAACTAACATATCCTCGACAATATCTCGATGGCGTCTCGACGTGGTTTGTCTCTTAAAATAAAGCGTGTGTAAAGCTCAAACCACACCGAAAGCATCGGGCCGTTGCGCTGTCCGGCGATTTGTGACGCGGACACTTTTTTGTTAAGTTCTTATTATTCCTTATGTTACGACGTGCTCGGGCCCAATTTAGACTCGCAGCGTAGTGTTCCTGGCATGCCTTTGGTGTGGCCAGACCTTTACTGTTTGAGCAGCGAGTCGGGAGTCGAGTGAGCAAGTCCGTACGCGATCCGGTTCGGGTTTAGCATAGCTTCAGAGTCCGGCGGAAATTCGATTCAGGAATTATTAATGCGCTTTTACCGCACACTATGTAGTGGAATCTGTATATTTTATACACGTGGGTGTTTTAATTATTTGGGTGAGTGGGGTACAACTCACACAGCTTAAATATTGCATTAATTGGCTGCCGAACGATTAGCTGTAATTATCAGTTTGACGGCCCTCGTCTAATGGATTTATTTGAATATTTAATGTCTGTCTCTTAGACTAGACTCAGGGCGGAAAGGATGGATTTTAATGCCCATTATTGTGTTTGTGTGGGATGTCTGCGTTCAGCAGTGGACGTCTTCAGGCTGTTGATGATGATTGAGTGAATGTTTTTAATGTATTAAATAAAGACACGAGTAGAACTTGTTAAGTCTAAATTCGATGAATTCAATAAAATAATGGTGAATGAAGAACTGTACATACTAAGATGTAAACTCGAATGATGGAACCTGATTACTCCTATACGAGTAGTAGTTTGAAGTGTTAGGGCCTACCGAAACTTGTATGATGCTTGTTCTAGAACAAATAACCGGAATTACAGTTTGATGTAAATCTCCTCCATCACGCATAAATATACGAGTATTTAATTACTTTTTTGTCCATTTCAATACATTAAAATATTAACTGACAGACGATCACCAAATCTACCGCCTCCTGCTTTCTTCATATTTATGACGTCATATTTCTGGTGGGTACCTCCCGACCCCTATATTCCTATTCTCCCTGGAGCCTGTATTTGCCAGTCCACTAAAGCATTGCGTTATCATATTAACCATGTGCGAGTAATTCCATTGTCTGTTGCAGTTTACGACTCTACGACTGCCAACTAGGAAATTTATAAAGAAGCAACTATAATAAGAGCGTGACAGTGCACGAACCTACATTACTTCGTGCGGCTGGCCTGTTATTCAGACTTATACTGTTATTTATACTGTTATGTTACAGTTTTCTTATAAGAAAAATATAATATAGAATATTCATGTAGCTAAAGTTGGCACTTACTATACTGAAACCGTAAGAAATCTAATATTTAACGAAAGAGCCCGCATTACCGCTTACCTTCAGGAGGTCCTTCGCTCACTTGTCACTCATTTTACTTAAAAAGAGAACCAGCAAAATATCTTGTTAAAAAAGCTCGCGCGATTTAACGCCATACAACACAATCTATTGTAAAATCACAAAAACAATAAATTAAAATCAATATAGAACATGCGAGCCTATTTAATAGGATTGATATTTGCTTGATAACTAATATTAACATTCTTGGGAGCGATTTCTGTACACATTTCATACTCGGTACAACTTTACTACTATATTATTTTAGCGCTGACTGTACCGAAACGTCTAGAACAGTCCGTTGCCGCAAATTTCTCCTTCCCGTGTCAAGATAATATTGTGTTTATTTTGTGCAGAGTCAGCGGTACTTCGTAAACTCTATCTCGGAAGCATAAGGTCTAGAATGAGGCTGACTTAGGAAATGTAACGTTGCTATTTTATTAAGGCTATGTCCACTGCCGAGACAATTATTATAAATGACAATAATTTTGCGGATGAAATACAAACTTAGCCATTTTGGTTAGAACGGGCTTTGTAATATTATTTTTGGGGAATACGTTATTGTCTACGTGTTATCAAAATACTTCCGAAATAAAATCAGTCGCAAAAATTAAATCAAGTGAAATTAGTGAACAAGAGATATAGCAGCGGCGGTAGGCTCTCTGTTAGTCCTAATGGCGTTTTGTTTTTGCGCTACGAGACGTCTACAGCCGAGACCATTCCACGCAGTTAACTTCTACATCGCCACATCTATTTCTGCCTCTACGACGTAGTTCCGTAGTAGGGCTACGCCGTAGCGTCTTAGCAAGTCAATCCTAACTAATATTATAATTCAGAGGAATATAGCTGCAGTCGTATCAGGGCCAATAAAGCTTCGAGGTATGAAAATGAATACGTACGTCCCGAGGAAAAAACTTCGCTTGCGCGATTCAGAACTTCCTACATTACAACTGTCAGTCCATACAAAACGTCAAAAAATACATAAAAATGAATTAACGCCATCTAGCGAACTACAGGAAGTAGCATTGTCTCTCTGCCCGGATGTTTGGCGCGTTATCACGGCTAAACGGCTGAATGGATCTTGATAAAATTTGATAAGGAGTTACTGTATATCATAAAGACGGACATAGAATACTTTTTTATGTCCACGCGAACGATGTCGCGGGTAACAACTAGTAATTAATACAATACGCATATAAGTCCGCGTTGGTCCATCAACTCGCCTGACTTTTTAATGTTAGTCCATTTGTTCGCATAAGCTAATATTATATTATAACTACAACCGACTCTCCTTATTAAGAAAGACGGTGTAGACGAAATGGTTAGCACTTGCTACCAGGAATAGGACACAGGGATTTGTCGGTCATGCGCCACTTTGCTCTACTTTCCCGATCTATCGAGATCGGTGAGCGATGCCACGAGCAATACAAGTTATCATCGTTATCATTACGAGTGCATTTGCAAACTTCAGTTTACGGAACTCAGTTCATTGCGCTTCAGAACTGCGTTGACAGAGCTTATTTATGTGTTCAGAAAAATAAAAACATGTGGTTTATATCTACTTTTCAATAGTGCTTCAGATATGTAAGAATTTAAACAGTAAAACACGGTTATTATCGAGACAACTCGATCGAAATTGTATATATACGAATTGTGATCAACGAAAAGTCAAAGTTGTTGAAAATAAAAACAAAATCTATGACTTCTATGTCTGTTCTGAATTGTTTTAAATAATTTGATTTGATTTTAATATTGACGACAAAAATCAAAATTTGGAAGAAAAAAAATTACAAGCACATCCGGTTCTAAGCTTTTCTCCAAAAATCATCACCAGGGATATCTATTGTAAAAGCTTTAAAAACTACATAGTTTTTTTAGTTACTTAACCTACATACATATGCTTATACGTACATATAATACATACATATAAATATATATTTGTATTATAATTTCTCTATATTATCAGTTAAGTTCGTAGCTCAGCGTTAATTGTACCCTATTTCATACGATTACATCAGTAATTGATGACAAAAGGACGACAATACCTTTTTAATAAACTTGGAAATTGCAGATTGTCAAAATAAGAGACCGTTAGTGAGCGATAAACGCAGGACGAGATAATAAGGCGATTATAATTGCACCAATTAGAGAACGCAGGCGTCGTGACGTCACACCTTCGAGACCATTCACAACGCGCGCTACATACGCGACGAAAACGATTTCATTCTGAACCTTTTTAGTTAATATATTATATAAACTTCTATTGCATTTAATGTACATGAAGTAATATTCTCTATTAAAAATATGTTTTGTATGAAAAGTGTGCCGTAATCGCAACTTACAGGGTTATTGGTAATTAGCTCATAACCTTTCGTAGGCCGCTTCCCTAAATCATACCTAACAACTTTTGTTCCATGACTTTTAATAATACGTAATTTTTTTCTTCCAAAATAAAAATAAACGTTTAAATTAGAGTTCCAAATAACAATAATATTAAGCGGTTTCAAATGAGTAGGAACGCGAAACAATCTTAATTTTCTTTGCTGTAGAAATTATTAAGTTAAACTTTGTATACAGTCATAGTACAACAATTGTTAAGGAAGCTGCCCACAAAGAGGTTGTTGGCTAGTTACCAATAACCTTGTTAACGATAACGACCAAGTTGGAGACTGTAGTTAAATATATGAGTTTGGAATGTTATTTGTGTGTTTATGCAGAATTAGTGAAACTTTTGGTGGTTAGCTGTTTTCGTCCGACAAAAATCGTCGTCGGATCGTCACGGCCCCGGCCTTGATCGTCTCGGCTCGTCGTAGCGACGTCCACAATTAACTTTGGCTTCAAGTTTTCTCCCAAGTAGGAAATAATTGCGATCGAGCCGAGTTTCGCTATCCGACTCCGAACAGTGGCGGCGCCACCGACGCTCTCTTTAATTGATGCTTAAATAGAGAATTAATTTCCCGACAACAGCGTACTTGATGGGAGTTTTCCCATTTTTGTGTTACTTCGGTTTCATTTTTTAATTGTGCTGTTGTTTCAGAGATTCTTTATGTTGGCGTCTGTTGTGCTACTGAATATTGACCCTTTTTACTACAAACTTAAAGAAAAAAATGAGGCTGTTTTTCTTTTGTTTCCACAAACTGACCGTCAGAAGACCGGTTTTTAGTTATCACGTGATGTGCACTTCGGCAACCGTTCTCATTGTGGCGAGAAAAGGTCTCCGGTCAAATTAATATCTGTGAAAGGATCCAAAACAATTTTTTTTTAAGTCCCGGCGAAGTGTTGTATTAAAATATAAAGAGCTTTTATTCGCAATTTTAAATTCGCCCGCGGCCATGTTGTGCCGCTACTTAATTAGTGGGAAACTTTGCCGCCGGGGGCGAACAAGAAGGGTGGGGCTATTGATGGAAATTGATGGATTTCTATATAGAATGATAATAAAAAATCCTTTCGGAAACCGACCGACTTTTGCTGCGAAGTTGGCTGGTTTGAAAATATTCGTTTAAAAGCAAAATATTTTTTGGCTGTGCATGGTTTGTGCATTAAGCTAGTGTCAAGAATAATTACACACTTAGTACATATTTCATGTGAGCTTTGATTATTATCCTAATTGGCGGAAATGAGTTTTATAAAGTATGTATGTATACGCACCGTCATGTCAATTTCAGAAACATTGTTCAGATTAAATGGAAACTACGTCGTAAATTTTAAACTAATAATCGTACGAAGGTTCGGAGCCCTTTTGTACAATCAAAGCTCGTCAACTACGGCCTGAACTAATTCACAATCGCTTTGAAGTCTCAAATGATGAGAAAACTTCAAATAATATTGCTCACAAAATCTTGGCAACTATTCGACAAGTGCTCGATGAGTTGAGTTTGAGATGAGACCGCAGGATGAGCTATCGGCGCTCATTACCGCTCTGAGGAGAAACCTTTGAACCTCTGCCTCACGGCCGACGACGTCGACTGCCTTGGATATCGATTTAGAAAGAAACAATATTCTATCTGCACAATATCTTTGTTAGAAACTATTCTACATTTTCTGTGAAACAACGTAAAAGCTCGTCGTAATTATAACAAGTTTTTGTACGGATAGGGCTCTTTTGCAAGAGTCCGCCTGGGGACCTTGCTCGTCTCGTCAGCCAGTACCATAAAAAAAAAGTAATAAGTTTTAAAAAAAACCTGAAATAAAAGCAGATTAAGGCGAGGACTGATCGTGATTAGAAATGAGTACTGTCCCGCCCAAAGTTCTAAGGTTTAAAGTTGAAAATCGCATATCCGTACCGATACAAGTTTTAACTTATCAAATGAAATAAATAATGCTTCTAACCTATAGATAGTTAAGTCATTACGTCGTCAAAGTGCAAAGCGAGCAGCCTCGTAACAAAGTTGCCACACAGTCACATAAGAGAAAAACTGCTCCGTTACTTAGTTAATTGAAACAATTACCGGAGCGCACGTAATAAACGAACTTACGTCCCGGCGCGGCCCGGTCCGGCCCGGAGACGCCACGGATCCGGGTTAGGGACCCGTCAACGTACGATTCAAAAATATTTTATTTTTCCGTGTTGCCTCAATAATAAGGTTTCGTAAGGCACTTGCCTGGTAAGTCCACTTACCGAGTAGAGACCACGTTACAAGATAGTACAGCCAGTTTTTACATTTTACAATAATACATTCAGGATAGCCATTGCATTGCGTATCGGTGCACCTTGCGTCGTTCCCCAACGATGCGATTGTGGGGAAGAAGTTAATAGCCTTTGCCACCATGGCTTATCTTGCAGCAGAAGTGCCGGCCGCATAGCACGTCACAGCGCTTCGAATGATGTCATTCGACATGCCTGCGGGAGTGCCGACGTCGTAGCAGTTTTAGAACCGAACGGTCTACTGCGCGACGACGACAAGAGACCCGACGGAATGACACTCGTTTCTTGGAAGATGGGGCGGCCTTTGGTGTGGAATGATACATGTGTTGATATACTGGCGCCATCTCATCTTCCAGAAATATCAAAACAAGCGGCTGTTGCGGCAGAAGCCCTCAAAATGCGCAAATATTCTACTTCTTGACAGAGGCTACCTCGACAACCGTTTGAACCGTTTGAAGTAGAGACACTTGGACTGTGGGCGCCGGGTGCTTCTGATATTTTTAATTATTTGCCGGGGAGACTAAAACAATCTGACGTATATTTCGGGTAGAAAATAAGCCTCTCTATCCAACGGAGTAACGCGGCTGGGATTTTGGGCTCTTTGCCTGAAATTAAAGATCGTTGAAACTATCTATAGTTCCTAACGCTTTGACAGTTTAAACGATCTCTTACTTTGAGGTTATAGTTATAGTTTATATGTTGTTACGACACTTGTGAATTTGAACGAAATAAATAAACGTAAAATTAGAACCTTTGTCAAAGTTGAATAATTTTAACAACGTTAAATGTATGACTTTTTATTTTGATTTTTCATGGAGGGGACGAGTACCTACAGTAATTTTAATGTTATTCAAATAAATATTACAGATATAGGAAACGTTAACCATTTTTGGGCGCTTTTTATAATTTTGTACTGAACCTCGGAGCTCAAGCCCGCAGCTACTTGCCAGCTTTTTTTCAAGAGTCATAAAAACTTTATACAGTTCGCCGTTTAGCGAGGACTTACTCGAATTTTCTCGGAAGGCGATTTTTTTGCGAACAGGACGAGAACCTATTAAAATACTTACTGTTGGTCCAAATTAGTTCGACTTACAATGTTAGACGCTGCTATTCCTGTTTGGAGAGTGAACTGTGTTTGGTTAGTGTAGACATGAGTATGAAACGTTGTTTATTATTTATTTAAACTAGGTACTTTTGTTGAACTGAATCTGTGAAAACTGATTCAATTCTGGATAATTTTTCTAGAAAAAAAAAATACCGAAACGACCACAGAAGAGGAAAAATTTTTATTCTCTCTCTTCTGTGGAAACGACCGCGCGCTCCGCACGGCGTGACGGCCGCCCGCCACGAGCGCGACGCCCGCCCGCCCGGCTCGACGCGCGTGCGGTACAGACCGAATGATAATATTGTTTTATCGAAGTTGTCGAAGTTAGCAAGCGGCCCGCGGCGCCGTCGCAAGATAAACTCTAATTTCCCATTCCCTTACATAAAGTTTCGCCAACATTTTTTTCATCGGGTATATTTTAAAATACTTCTCTATTTGCTTTTCGAATGTCGTCGGAGTTTCGCCAAATTGTTTCGGGATGCGACTTTTTCTGAATTACGAGACATTCCGTCGTCGGGATGAAATTCTGATGAGTTTGATGATTGGAAACATGAATAAACCAATTTCGGGAGTCGGCGCGAGACCCTCGCAATATTTTCAATATAAATAGAGGCCTGACGCGCGGCTTGGCTATCCAGGCGTCCACTAGATTATTTACAGACGCCGTTTATTCGCCTGCGATATATGAAATCATAATCCACATATCGGGATCCTAAAAAAATATCAATAATCGGGAAAAAAAGGTCGGTTATAAAGTACGTTTAACCGGATAGAAGTGGCGATATCCGGTATTCCTGAGAGGATAGCGATAGCGGATACCGAACACCAGCAAATTATAAGTGGGCGTAAGAAAACGACTCCTTGGGCGGCCATAATAATATCTTGGAGCGAAAAATGGCGCGAATACGCGAGTTTCGGAGGGAGAGGTAGCGGTGGTGGGGGCGCTGCTGTGATCATTCAGCACGCCTCATTCAAAAGATCATCTCAAAAATTACAAACATTCAACATTTATCTAATTCCAACAATTGTGACCCTTTATAATTACGATACAGTTTATGGCTAATGATCGACTGGGGTACCAACGTGTACGTACATACTCTAGGTTGATTTATATGAATACCTATTTACGTAATATTCAGAGATACAGAGAAAGAACAAGAACCATCGCGCTTAGATCGCGAACGACGCCATTAAGGCCACGTCACTATCAGAAAGCTCATTTTCGTGTCACGGAGATGTCGATAATTAGACGCTCTCTCCAGTTTCCGCTCCTCGTTCTAAGCGAACTGTAATCGATTACAATTTGCATACGGAACGTATAATAGTTATCTTAAATTTTTACCCGGCAAGATAGCGTAATGAGTTTTTCGACGTCCGAGCCGCTTCGCTCCGGAACTAATAATGAAACCGCGCTGCCATTCGGAACGTGAGCCGAGCGAACCGAACAAAGCCCTCGAAATGGGTCGCGATCGGATAAAAGCGATTCTATAAAATCATCCTAACAATTTTCTGGTTGTCATCGTCTCGAGTCAGTTTGTAAAGGTCGGAACGCGGGCCTCGGCTGCGATGTCGGAGCTCACCCGCGCGCGCTCTCGGCGCCTCTTGTCGGATGAGATCCACACAATAATAGAGTAATTTTTCATCGCGACGCGTTAAAAACAGCGTAACTACAAAACGTGGACTCACCGTCCATTGTCGCGGGTGACAAAGCCTGTGCTAGCTCCTCGAGTGTCACGACTGAACGCTATAAAAAATAATGTAAATTTACCGGCGAGTGGCGAGTGGTCGCGATCCCGTCACGGACGTGGGCCGGATCCAGACGGATGTAATGTGTAGGATATATGCAGGGTTTTCGATTTTGATACACCTTTTCAATGGCAATAACATAAATAAATTGTTGACTATTCTTGTATATAAATGACATTAAAAAATCATAGATTCCTTAAAGTGCTATGTTGGATTAAAGTTGAATTAAAGTGTTTACAATTTTAATTAAAGTGTACACGCGACCGAGCGCTCGGTTCTAGTAAACCGTAACAACGTTTACATTATCTTTGAATGCTCGTAGACTAGAATGGCTGCCTCGGGAACGCTAAAAGTTTTGAACATTGGTTAAAGCACTCTTAATAAAATCTAGGCGAGATCTCATTATTCGCGCCTCATTATCCACCAACTGGCGTCGTCCCCCGGCCGCGCCCGCCGCTATGGTAGAGCCTCCGTAAAGTCCGATCGTGACGTCGATAAGCGCCGTTTTTTGCGTTATTCCGTTAAATCGCGCTTCCTAACGACACCGTCCTTCGTTAGACTGGAAGTGTTTCAGGTAGTCGTTGCGACGAGTGCTCTTTTTCATTTGTAAAAAAGGTATTTTAAAAATGTCTCACGAAATGAGCTTTTGTATTGTTATTGTGCGCCGCTTAGAGATATTGCGACGGAATTACTCTAATTTTGTATTTTATCCACTGTGAGTTTATTTTGGAACTGGAGTGAATAAATAACTCTTCCAGCCAGACTTGATAATTATATTTAAAAAATCTTTTTATCACATGTCACCGATTCATAAGATAAGTGTATAGTTCGTTTCGATGAGACCCAACACGACGTCCAAGTACAATTTTCTCAGTCGATAAACAGCAGGTGAGGTGTAATATATTCAAGGGCCAGCAAATAATAACGGTATTGATGCTATTAAGAACGCCGCCAGCTCCGGTACCCATTGTAACGGAAAATCGGGAAGATATTTCATATCCTTTTGTGTGTTTATGAAAGAAAAACATAGTGAATGCGAGGTTTAAAATGTTTTCTATTTTCTACAGAAAGTATTCATGTTTTGTGACGACCTTTTATAATTTAGTGAAAGTAATGCCGTATCATACTTACTAGGTATACTGGTAATAAAAGTTATGTCATATCATACCTACTAGATATACTGGTAATAAAAGTTATGTCATATCATACCTACTAGATATACTGGTAATAAAAGTAATGTCATATCATACCAACGAGGTATACTGGTAATAAATGTAATGTCATATCATACCTAATAAGTATACTGGTAATAAAAGTCATGTCGTGTCAAAGAAAAATCACAAATTGGTTTGACCTTGTACATTTAATTTGGTCTTATTTTTTATGCTGGTATCTAGATTTGTAGAACATTTGAACGTTTGAAAGTTTTTCTTAAGTTTACAGTACATTCTTATTTATCGTACTAATGACATCGCGCTAAAGTTCCGGGGATTCACGATTCCTTTTACATAAGTACCTAGTTGTGCTTATACACATTGGGCATTACGCTGTGCCTGCTGTATTTCCAAACCTGTCTCCAGGCTACAGGAGAATAAAGTAAATAGTCCATGTCTATAGTCCAACTACGCGCATAATTAATTATATAAAAACACATCGAAACAGACTGAAGTCTATATTTATGCACCCTAAAAACTTAATAAGCAAACTTCAAAAGAATCAAAATCTGCGCTCTTGTATTACGCGAACCAACTCGCACACTCTCGTACAGGTAGTGAGGTACCAAGTTAGTTCCTTCTCGAACTCACTCGATTTATCAAACTCGGAGGTAGCGGGAATCTCCGACGCGTTCGCTAACTAGTAAACAATCGCTGCAAACGTAATTTGTCGAGTATAGAGCGTAGTGTAATGAGCGCTGTCTGTGGGATTCTTGTCGAGCTGGTGACGAGCTAGCTAGACGGAATTATTCTCATACACAGTTACACAAGTGACGAGTTATAAAACTACCAAGCTATAGATGTACCAAATATCTATCAAACCAGAGGATATATATTGTGAAATAACACAAAACTGACACGTGATATAGTTCTTTTTTTCGTCATGTCAATGTTTGTTTGGGTTATATCAATTTTGACTCTATTATGCAACGGCTACAGTTTTGTGCGATTAACATCTCTGCACTTCGGTGGAACACCCTTACAGAAGTTATAGAGATATCGCAGTATAAATATATTTATGTGTACAGAGTCATCGGTTTCTCGCCGTATTCCGGCAAGACGTGATGTAGGAGCTAGAATGCTACAAATTCGACAATGTAAAAATCTGATGCTGGTAGTAATTTTAAATAATGACGTAGTTTTGTACCTTTTGACGTTTCGTTAGCTGGAGTTAAAGTGTCCGCTATAATTACAAATTATTATATAACTGATTCATCACGCAGTTTTTTCCTAATTAAACTTAAAGGTTTAATTATAAGAGCTTAACGAAAAATCTTTTGTGTTTATAATATACTTGTAAAACTATTGATTGTCGGCGTAAATTTTTGTTCATTTTAGCTTCTCTATCATGTCCCGCCAGGAAAACAGCGAGATACTCATAGCCCTATGTATGAATGTGTGTATAGGTTTATTATAATAGGTTCCGTTGTGGACGAGTTATAATGGTAGTGTGCGTGCGATTGACGTTCGCTTGTTTGTATGTCGAGTTAGCCGGTCTTCGGGAACTGATAGTGAGTGTTTACAGAAATAATGGACGGGGAAAGAACGTATGTGAACGAGTACATCGATTGTTAACCACAGTATGGATATTTTCGGGCAAGATATTGCCTTACGTATTCAATTGCATTGTATTTGATTAAAATAGGCTACGAGTGTGCTACGAGTCCCTGATTGACTCTATATCTTCTATATAATATTACGGGAAGTTATCTAATACGGCCTAAGTTAAAACGGCCAGTAAAATTGTTCGTCGGTGATAATGAAAATTAAAATTAATATGAAATCCCGTTCATATTAGAAGAACATCATAGTATCTATGTACCTATTGTCGTACCTACGGCAAGTTTGTCAGCCGCTAGAGCCACACAGATCATCTAAAGCCCAGATGGGCCTCTGCTTTGAGGTACTAACGTAAGTATCTACTGTGGCTGGGATCTAGGAACATTACCGGCCAACTTCGCGCTATGTCTTATAATTAACTTTAGCGGTGAATTAACTAACCACAAAACGGGTAGGCGAGACGAAATTTAAGTTAGAAGTTTATCGATTGAAGCACTACTGTTGGCGGAAAGTCATCTTCAAAACTGTATGTTTAACAAATCTCTATTGTTTTTCTGTTGCAATATCGCGCCTATTACAGTATAGTATAGTATTTGAATAAGGGAATCAATATTTATCTTTCATATTACAAAAAATAGACAAAGACAAGTTTATTTATTGTCTTGTTTCAGGTTAGGTTTTATTTTATTTTAGTTTAGTTAAAATATTTTATGTAATTTTAAGGATAAATAATCGACCCCTTATACTATACATATTGTATTAGATGCGATATTGGAACGAAAAAATTCTAATGATCTTTTGTAAATATCAATTTGATGAAATTTAGTTTATTTCTGAGCTACTTTTGAACAGAAATAGCGTGAAAGCAGGATACAGTTTAATTAAGTTTTTCAATGGCCTTAACTAACTTTCAGTCAAACTCGTGAATCGTGAACTAGAATTAAATTATTTTCCTTGAAAAATATTATTTGATATCAAATTTTTGTTAAGAAAAGTATTCATCGAGTTTTTACACGTGTAACAGATAAACCTACAAAATGCTGTACAATTTCCCTTAGAATGAAGCGTATTGTAATTTTTACTGCAATGTGAACTCTATCGCAATTATTTGGCCCATTGTACTGTCAATCATGCCATAGTAGGGCTATAACTACTTACCTAAAACCGTACTTCAAAGAAAATTCTACCTCATTTTGATCTAAATAAGGTACACGAGGAGTGTACAACTGTGTTGGTAAGCGGGAGAAAGCATCGGCAAACTTGTTCGGAGTTGGGATCTTGAACTTTTTGCTTAAGGAGGGCTGTTAGTTTGCCTAGTTCAGTTATAAGGCTAAATAAATTAGTGAGTGGCCACTTCCACTAGTGGAGTACGTATAAATAGGGCTTTTTATTAGAGAAGTTCCATACTTGTGGGAAGACTGGCGCGTGTTCACTTCAATTGAGGAGTTTATCACTTTACTTAATATAGAGCGAAGTGTTTCAACGAATACATAAGACGCACTATTTCTAGAACTGGACACTTACTTTAAAAAATACTTGAAATTTGAAAATGGAACTCTTTGGCTGTAGAATACAGTTTGTTTCACCTGACTGTCATTTGTTTTTACAATGTGGCGTCATTTTAGAAATTGCATGAATTTAACTCGGGAAAATTTTCGTAGTATATGACATTTATAGCTCAGCAGAGCTACGCTCGGCCTCAAACTGATTTGTGATGCTATAAATTGATCTCTCAACGTTCCGCTGACGAGAAGTGTACCAAGCGTGGGAGCAAGTTTTTTTATGGATATACCCGATAAAAGTATGAACGTTCACGCATTATTATAAGGATAAGTTTTCATAGTAAGTCATTACTTGTAACACTTCGAAAAGTCTTTTAATTTATTAGCACATACCAAAAAGACATCAATAGCGTTGTTTTGTAAAGATTGTTTGGGGATAACTGATATCTACCGACTTAGCTATCAGTCGCCATGATGGATCGCCCCGTGTCTTCAAGGCGCTGTGTTTGCGCGGGAAACGTCGCGTCGTCTCGTCAACACGAGAGATATCTTTACTATGATGTAATTAACTAACGAGCTTTTTAACGTGTTATTTTAGAGCGTGGGGTGTGGGAAAATGGCTGATGTGTACATATTTGAGAAATATATTATAATTATGTGAAAGCATTGAGGGACGTAGTATTAAAGATATAAAACCACTTTTCCAAAAAGTATATTGTTGTGTTTGTTTGTGATAAGATTACAAATATTTTAATGTTTTATATTTTGTTTTAGTCACAATGCGACAGAAAAAAAAATTGGAAAAAAAAACTTAGTCCTTTTTGATATCGTCCGTCAACATAAAAGAAAATTACGATTCGCACGTACGCAATAAATCTTTACTTACAGCTAATTAAGTGCAACTGTACCCGGTTGTAGGTCATTCTTTAGAAGGCACCTGGGATGTACTAGGTAAACATAATTACATATCTTAGAGAAATATAACCAAGTATATATAGCAGTATGCAAAAATAACCGTGATCCGAAGTGAAACTCGATTTTCTAGTGTTGCAGTGAAATGGTAGCAGTTGATTGTAGTTGCCAGGCGAAGGAGTTACACACCACCTTGTTCTATTTGACTTACAACACTGTAAATGTTTTGTGAAATTTAATCGAAAATAAATAGTAGCATCATGCGTCACTAGCACAGACAATAGGTGAGTGATAGATTCACTCAATACGGGCTCGAAGAATGGAAAAATCTGATGGCCATAATGTCAGGACGGGGCTTTTATGCGAATTGTTTTATTCGCAGATCGTGTGTTTGATTCCGTTCGCTTCCGGGATGCGAGCGAAAATAACCAGATTTATATGGTAATATTCATATTGGGAATAATAGCAAAGTTAGTGACGGTAAGTGTGCATATTTATAGTAGTTGTTTAAGTAGCTATGTATTTCTATTACGATGTAGTATATGGTTAGCTATATATAATGTTGTTAAACTGAGGCATTGTTTTAAATAGAAGCTAATCTTTATTCTTAGTGTAAAATAGATACTCACGTTCGTGGTCTGGTCGGTCGTATGTGGACCTCAGCATGCCTGGAACAATAACCATCAGAATCAGACTAACTGCCGCCGTCGGCGCTACTCGCAGAGACTAAACTTATACCCTATATCGGTGTCTGTGTTTCTCTAAAACTACATTATGGGCCTCTTAATATCTTAGGTACCTTCTAGTAAGCATGCTAGCATGCTTCATCCTAGACGACGTCGTTGCCTAACATCACGCAGGATGTAGACAAAACTAAGCAATAAAATAAAGATTTACGTCGCTTGTCCTAGCATTTCGGTATAAGCCTTATGGCCACTCTGCACAAAGACACAGAACACGTTGTAGCGTTATATAAAGTTTTAAGTATTGGCTGGATATACAGAGGTAGACGGGGATAGGGATGTGGATTATAAAATTTCAGAATGACTAAAAATGCTGGCGCAAATTTTGCCCGGTATTAACCGCATGACAATGTTCACCACATAAACCTCAATAATAAACAACGATTTGTGCATTAAATAGTTCTCTATTAAATTTTCATTCATCAATTACGTTCAATTTGGGCTTCGGTCGTTTACATTCATAGAGCCTGCTATGTACAGTCGCGGACAGAAGCGCCGGCCAATTAGTTTGTTTAGCACGGTGTGTGACGCGCGTTGCCATGGCGACTGACGGCGCGGTGTTCGACGGACGCATGCTAATTGCTGTCCGGACGTGGCGGACATTTTGGAGCGTTTAGCACCTCCGAGATATGACAGAGCATGTACAATTGTACATTCGTACGCTGCATTATCTTAGTTGATATTAATTGTATAAATATCTATAATATAATGTAACTGGACTCTGCAGTGGCAGTATGGCATTTTATCAATCGACAGATTTGACATTTGCTTTTGACAAAATCAGTTTTATCGATAATAAGCATCATATTTGGCGAGCGGTAACTACCATACTACCATAAACATGCCGCGATCCCCAAGCCGCTTGCCAAGAGTGGGGATTATGGCAACTGCCCCAATATGGAGCAGGCTTTGTACAGCAGTGGACGTCTAAGAGCTGATAGAACTACCTTACTTGCGGTGCTGTTTCTCTATTTATACCTATTTCCAGTTTTGACTTAAAATGTTAAATAAATCAAACGAAGTATTGATTGACACGTGTATTAAGCATTTTATGCAGTCACACTATTACTAATACGGTTTTTTTTATTTGCTCGTTAATTTTAATACTACTAAAAGCAATCGAGACAGTGCAGGTATGTCAGAATGAGCTAAGTATGAATATTATTTGGACGATATTTAAACTCTGTTCATGACTGTACTACCGATCATACCCAGTAGTTATTATAACTTCTGGTTTTGTCATTTTTTTTTAAGCAAGGAGCTGTTACAAATTTATGAATAACGAAAATATCTTTTATAAATATATAATAATAATATATATAATTTGTCTTCTTGATAATGTTAAAATATTGACCAAATATGTACTAGGTAACCAACGGTATTTTGTTAAGTGACAAAACGTCGTTTCTGTAAAACTTTAAGAGGTACCGTAACTTTAAAAATAATAGTGTCATAAATTACATAAAAACCGGCCAAGTGCGAGTCAGATTCGCGCACCTAAAGCTACGAACCAACCACACAACATTTTTTTCCAATCGGTTCGGGATCTTTGACACGAGTCCGACACGCGTTTGGCGGTTTTTTAGTATTTGTTGCTAAAATAGAGAATTATGATACGTAGGTAATATACAGAAATTTCAAGTTCATAGCTAGTTTAGTTTTTATCTCTTTAATAAAAAGTGGGTAAACGTCCAACGTACTGGGTACGAAATCATTAAAATGCGATTCATAATCACTAAATTGCGGCCGCTATGTCAAAGCCCAATAATGGCGAGAAGCTACCGTAGAAATGTGGAATGAAGCTGCACGAATCTTTTTCGTGTTTTGTTTCAAAATAAACAAAAGACGATCGAAATACAATGAAACTTAATTTCATAGAATAATTACAAATTTCAATTTAACCTAGCGGTGCAGATACACACCGCTCATGTCCTGGTGTGTCGGTAGTTAGTGCTTGCTAGTCAGGTACTAGCTCTGGCTGCCCAGAAATGAAGCTAGGTTTGTGTACACGCAGCCAGAGCTAGCCTGAAAAACTATCCTCGTGTCACACGAACATTAGAGTAGTCCTTGTTGGATAGATACTCTTTTATAAACCTGCCTTCAATAATAAAAATACCTGTACGTCATCGTCACACTCGAATAGAAAATATGAATATCGAAATGACAAATTCCATCGTCGAACAGGCTCGAGGGCACTTCCTGCGAGCCGGGAAATTTACTTTGCAAATAATAAAGAAAAAATATATTTCCCATCCCCACGCGGGTGAAGTGTTTATTATTTCATTGTATACGCGGTAGATGGCCGTACATCTACAGATATATGCTCGTGCTCCTCGGATATCGGTGGGGAGGGTGCCGACGGTTTCTTTAGAGACCTCGCATTATAATAATAGTGTTGAAGGTGCTGTGTGCTTGAAAAACGTTTATGTCTGGGCCGCCCGCGCCCGCGCCCGCGCCCGCACTGGGGTGGATTAGTTTGAACACGGTTGGAAGCGCTCGAAGCTGTAAGACGAATTACAATACAACTGTATGCATAATACACGCACCATAAGGTCTGTATTTTGGGTAAGGTGTACGCTGTAAAGCTTGAGCCAGTCTACGAAACGGCGTTCGATCAAATGTAGGGAACTTCTTACTACCTAGACTACATTTTTAGAAAATTGCGGTTCCTGATGTTCTGAAAAATATTTAGCGGTATTTCGGCGTTCAATATTTCAAAATATGATTAGTTTAATATCTATAAATGGCTTTTGAGTTATTCGGAGTGTAGGTACCACCAATAGCGCTGTTGGTTTTTCCGAATATTTGATGTCAATAAAAAATGAGGCAAATGTGTAGTCATGCATAAAACCTCCATTTGGAATGCATTTTTTAAATGCTCCTGTTTTGTATGCAGATTGGGAGCTATCTGTGAGAATTAATGAAATTGGTTAAGTTGTTTTTGTAAAAGGTAACCGTGTAAATGTATTAAAACTTCTCAGTTCATTATCTCTCAGTTTCATTTTATAGTAACAACATTATACATCTACCGGACCTGCTAAATCAGGACGTACAGACTTACGTACATGTCAATATTAAAAATAATAAATAAATAAATATCTGGGACATTATTGCACACACGGTCATCTGACCCCAAACTAAGCAAAGCTTGTAATATGGCTGTCAGAGACTGATATACGTACATAGATATTTTTAAATACATACTTTTATAGATATTAACACCCAGACATAGAACAAACACAAATATTCATCACATAAATGTTTGTCCTAGATGGGAATCGAACCCACGCCCCCAAGCACAGAACGTAGGTTCACTACCAACTGAGCCACCGGGGCAGTCGAATAATAAATATTGGTCGACGATTTTCAGACACAGCGCCATCTAGCCCCATACTAAGCAAGCTTGTACTATGGGAACCCGATAACTGATAGAGTAGGTACATAAATACTTTTTTTTTTATAAATACATAGTAACACCCCCAACATTATCAAGTACGTATGTTCCGTTCGGGTAATAATTCCTTACTTAGAGTAGACGGATATGTGAAAGCAAAGGCTAAACGTGTTCATGTCACTAGACCAGATCGATATGCATTTAGTTTGATCACAAATCATGGTTCTACATCCATTGCATTGTTCCATTGTCCGCGAAATAGCAAATAACAATAAAATCGACTTGGAACAAAATGATAGCAATACAAACGAAAGCTGGTGTTTATGTTTATAACAATTTTTAGTTGTTTCCCTCTCAGTACTGTTACATCTAAACTTCAACTTTATACTTACCACAGTTGTTCGCACGTCTTCATTGGGTACAGGCTGCTCTTTCTAATCCCGTCTACCCTGATCTTGTACTAAGATCTAGCTTCCTCAGCATTGCAGATATCCTCACATTAATAAAGTGGTTTTAGATTATCATTGATGCCATGGACAGACAGAGGTTAATTTTCATCCCAAAAAAATGTAATAAAGAGCGCAAAACCAAGAAGCGCAGGTAGTCTAAGTTAACCCTAGCAGCGTGACCGGCGCGCGCGCGTGCCGCCGTCAAAAACAGATGGTGACCGACGACAATCGCGCGTCGTGAGCGACAGTCGTGCGCCTGCGCACGTGGCTCCCGACCGCCGCCCGCCGCCCGCCGCAGCCGGCACGAATCTGTACTGTCTGTCCTGTCTGTACGACTGGTAGCTTTTGATAATAGACTACTTTTATTTTGTTAAAAGGTAGGAAGCGTAACTAGAGGACAAGCTTAAGGTCTTGTTTAGAAATAAAAAGCACTTAAATTTGAACCTTATGCTGTGTAACACAACATTACATCTACTATCAGAAAAGATAATGCACGTTACCTTAGATCAGACCACTTGTGTTTGTTTACCTGCGTTATATTGTCATGGTCGTCGCTGAAATCATTAAAACACGTGCTGCCTACAAATTAACATGATATTTATTCTATAATATTTGCAGAAGCGATCATCAACAATCATATTTGGTCTTTGTGCAGCTCGTCAGCCCTGTTGATGACAGTAACGAGCTGTCAATAAAACGTTCAAATTAACATACTCGCACGAGATAAACGACCGGTTGTATTGATAATATGTCTGAGACCAAAAATGATATGATATGATATGCTGCCTGGTGATCGCACTCTAGTTATAATTAAACTATTATTTACTCAACTCAGAGATCTTTCGACAACGTAAAATATGTTTGACAGTTGTAGCCAAACATTCACGAGCAAGCAACTGCTAAGTCTACCGAAGAACTCAAAGTTGAAAGGTACAGGTTTCATTATTACTCTTACCGCCCAGCTCTAGCCCGCCCTAGCCTCTTACTCATACTATCTACCGCTGATCGCGCCGAATCAGCCTTTATTCTGTCGATTGGATTCTACCACAAAAGCTAAACTACTTGCACAACTTTAAAGTATTTGACATACTTTACCTCTTATGAATCTCTACATCTCTACTATCGTCTCTCATTTCAACCTTTTTATCTCTACTAAAAAGTTTTGATTTGATATGAACCGCGCTTATTCTGACGTACTTGCCTACATGTATATGTCTTTCGTAAAGAACGCAATAAAATCCATGTTTGCTTCCGCTTATTTTCACCGCATTTATTAATTATTAATTGGATGACGGACCATAAACTTGAATTGAACTTCGCAAAAATTAAAATAATTCAATTAAGGCCCTATAAAATCCCCATATTGATATTAATTTTTCCTACAATAATAATAAAGTAGAATGCGTTGACGCGGCAATACTATTAGGCTTAGAACTTGATAAGCACATAAACTGGAAATCCTATAGGGTCATATGTGTCACTAAACCCAAAACATGCTATTTAAGACCTGCATGTATCCACATAATTATGTCGCAATAAATGATTGAGTATTGAGTATTGATCAGAACCATTATTACAGCACTCGGGTTCTCGACAACGATGTGACATAATTGGCAAATTACAACAATTCGAAGATGCAATAATAAAATCACAATTAAAGGTTAACCGTGAAATCGAGCCATCATCAGATGTTGCACGTGTCGCAACAAAGTACTTGACTAGACTTGCATAACGAGAAAGTCAAACCTACGCGACCACATTATGCCAGCAAAGCGGCAGCGGTAGCTCGCTGTAATCTAAGGCAGGTGCCCCACTGCCGCCCGGCGGGTAAGCTATCAGCTAGTTCCTAGTACATGTAACTTCTCTCTGCCGTGTACGTACAGCCATGTGACGACTAAGAATAAGTAATAGTACAGTGCAGAAGACTCACTCCGAAATGACAGTAAAAGTGTGTATCTAGCCGCGATTAATACATACATGCGCGCAACGACTGTGAGAATGCGAGAGTGATTGCTCTGTCACTGTCGCACACGTTAGGTTAGATGTAAAGCGACTTCGCCTGCGGGATTCAAGGCATCGCTCTCGCAGTGAGGAAAGTAGGTCTGGAGACAGAGAAAAAAATTGTAGGTACTTACAATATAATTTGAAAAAGTTGGGTTCACTTCACAGTTCTATCGACTGGTAAGTGATCGACTAGTTTGCTCTCGTACACGGAATTATACAGCAGCTGTTCGTTCCTCGAGTAAGATAATAGGCGATAGCAGATAGTGACTCGCCGGCTGAGGGACACTTGCCTAACTTAGCGACGTAAACATGCGTGACCTTCACTAGGAAATAAGTTTGTGTCAATCAAACGCCCCGAGCAAGAAAACTTACAAAATTAGGAAAAAATGGCATGGAAGCTTTGTCTATGGCAAAGAAATATTGAAAAAAAAACCTGAGCAACTAGACCAGAGAGTTTGGATCGCAATATACTTAGTTACGCGTCGCTGGCGCCACTGCACTGCAGTCGCGCAGGTATGGCTGTAGCTCCACAATTCTTCATGAATCACGATGTGCCGCGGGCGAGTGTGGGACGGAGTAGCCTCAATTAAACCGTATGTGTAACTTTATAAGGCTTCTTCAACTTTACCCGCAGTCGTAAAGCAACGAACCACAGAGTAAACCATAGTTACTGATATGCGAGGAGCTACCTACTAGTCTAGTCTAGTCTCACTTATTTGCAAATAAAAATTAAGAAAACATAAAAGTTAAAAAAAAAAACCGTTTACAACTGGAATACAATAAATATTTAGTGTAGAACCGATAAAACTTGTTAGGATTTAAAAAAAGGAAGTAGTAATTTTTTCTCAAATTTTTATATCAGTGTTTACTTTTCATTTTCTTTTAATTTTTTCATTTTCTTTCATTATGTGCCTAACCACATAAATGTGTTAATAATATTGTATGTTGAATTTATTATCATTAACTCGACACGATAACAAGCTACCCCAAAATATCCGACTGTCTTTGATTATCATCCAAAATAATTAATTCACTCATATATCTAATCCACAAGAAACGGGGGCATTACAATGAATTGAGTAATTACCTCTGTAATAAAGCGCTTCGGTAAATCACGACGAAATCTAATCCAAGAAACAAGCAGAGAGAAAAACTGTATCAAAAAGATGAAAAACGACTGACACGAGCAATATACTAGATTTAGAGTATCGTAATAATGGTCACAGTGCACAGTGTCGACTCGGCACCGGACCGAGAACAGGCAGACTCTAGGTTATTCTCGTACAATATATTTTAGATCTAAAGGTTATAATAATAATATTTTTATGGCCAGAAAACTTACATTATGCATTTATAAATTAACAGCGATCCCCAAACTAGGCGAGAATGCCTGTATTTTCGGGTTCAGAGCACGAGTTTTGTAAGAGAAATAAACGAATATTAATTAATTACTATGGTGTTTTAAAGTAGAAAATGTTTGGTTATAATTTTGTTGATTGAATTCTATAATGGAGTTATTCAGATACGTGCAACGGACCCAAGATTAATATTAAGTTACTCTGCAGTGATATAAAATGGTCTACAACTAGTGAGCATTTTTATATATTATTTGTCATGTCATGTATCTACAATATATTTTCAGAAAGCTATGCATATAAAGACCCTCCCGGCTTAGTTGGTATCATGTCTGCCTTATGAGTAGGAGGTCCCGGGTTAGATTCCCGGCCAAGCTGATATTTGAATGATTAATTTAAATACCTGCTCTAGGTCTGGGTGTTAATTGTCCGTGTTTTTGTGTGGTCCATCGCATCCACGACCCTAGTCGGGAAATATGAGTTAGAAGTTTTTTTTTAAATTGTCTTTTCTTTCGCGATATCAATGAGTCGAAGTTCGTTATTTTAATAGGTGAAGAGGTAATTATAATTATGGTTTGCATCTAATCAGTGTCAGTGCAGTGTGCTAAGACCTTAATTCCGTAGCCTGAATATTTTACTCTGAATACGAGTCCAATATCAGATAATGGAAGTTATCTAGTTCCAATGCGGCGATAAAAGCTATTTACCGATAATACCGAGACTACCCTGCTCCCTGCTGAGGGCCTATCCAAGATCTGTGACGTCAGTATTCAGAGAACTACAGAGTTGTATCTATCAGCTAGAAAGGGGCCTATTCAGATATAATACGTTATTTGCTGGCGTTGCGGCTTAGAAATCGGATTGTTGTTGGTATCGCGCTAGTATTAATCTCGGTATACATTCTTGCGAGAGATTACCGCGTATCTGAATAAGCCTTTTCAAATAGTGCGTATTTGTGACGTTCAGATCAACAAGTAGATAAATACCGCGGCGTCGCTCGCCGTGATTTACGACCGCCGCGAACAAAGTGACATTCGAATCGATTTTTTCTAACATTTCTATATAGATAAAGAAAA
This sequence comes from Apocheima hispidaria, assembly GCA_947579745.1. NCBI lineage: Eukaryota > Metazoa > Arthropoda > Insecta > Lepidoptera > Geometridae > Apocheima > Apocheima hispidaria. Next base: position 16,387,570 of record OX388150.1, on the reverse strand, counting down.
TAAAAGATTCACGCCGGTTTAGCTTCGGGAGGAAATAGCTCCTCTAGATTACGATCTCGGTGAACCCTTTGTGAGATATTAATCGAAATACTACCACAATAGAGAAATCTGTAGAAATAATGCACAGCTTACGCAATGCAATAAGTATTTCAGTATAAGTGCAGAAATCATACGTTCGCGTACCCTCAGTTGTCCATTCGTGGTGCGGTTCGGATCGAATGTGCGTTGCATGCATTCATCACTGCATATTTACCCGACGACTCAAGAATGAGAGTAATGTAGTATGTTAGTATGTTTGTGTGTTCATATTACCTCATGTAGTTCACAGTTCATAGTATTTATTCATAACAATTACATGTCAAAAAGTAAATAGTTTAAAAAACATAAAAATAAAATAGCATTCAATTGTTCAGTCAAATTACTTACACGTCACATGAAGCGTAGCCTAAATAGCTTGACAGATTTTGATAAGTGAGATGTCGTTGCATTCGTCTTTACATCCTGAGAGAGATAGACTACATTTAGCAGTCTGGTATTTATCTTTTCTTTTAATAACTTGTAGTGTGCCTACAAAGTGCCCGCACATTTTACTTAGTTACTCCGTACTATTGTCTGTGTTGTTATTACGAATGCGAAAAGGATGTTCATTTAAGTACTCGGATTATAACTATATTATCCGATTAACGTGCACATGTCTAACCGGATTAAGCTTTAAAAAAGCGGGCGACTAATGGACAACTCTCCGCGTCAAGGACGACGTTCGTACCGAATATTTATTTATTTATTTACCGGTCATAATTAGTTCAAGATATTCATAATAGTCCTGCCTGTGGTTCGAGTCAGGCTCCGTGCATAGAAACGCATTCTCTTGTGTCATTTTCTCGCCGAATATGGGAGGGCATGGTAGTCTCACCATTCATTTACCGGATCCCCCAGAATTGTGCCGGCGAGCTGCAGACGCCATATATGGACCACGGCCTGCCGCATTGGCCACGCCGGTCCGGACCAGGCCATATTAGGCGCAAGCGGCCACTGTTACCACTTGCTGTTACCAAATATGCGACAGGTCGGGACACCCGCAGGCGGACTATGCTGACATTTTGTAATAAGAAGCTTTCCTCGGATATCTTATATACTTAGTTTTAAAAAGGTGTTTTTGACTTCATTTATATTGATGATTTCAATGCTCTGGGAACATTCTTGTTTGTGTTCAAGTCGTGGATCTCGTCTGTACGGGGCCACTTTATTTAGCTATACGTTGGCGATATCAAGTTATCACTGCAAGGGTCCCTCCCTAACTAGTTAACTGTCAGAGAAGTTCCAGAGCTTTTTGGTGAAAACCAGGAATCAAGATCTCCGAATAATGTCTAACACTACTTAAAAAAATCACGACTCTACGATTTAATGTACTATTCCCAAACCGTCGAAGTTTCCTTTTCCGGCCTATATTATAAACATTTCGAATTGTTTAACAGCATTTTATATTCAACGTGGGACTCCAAGTTTCTTGATTACATTATAAGGCAAGTAGCTAAAATATATATTAGCAATACTTCATCCCTTTCTTTTTCTCAAGAGTTGTTAAGGACGGCAGTTAACAAAGGGCCGAGTTAGATTGGAAAAATTTACAAGTTGAAAGATTTGCGCTGCCCAAGTGGCGAAGTATTAGCATTTTAATTGTGGTGTAAGAGACTTCGACGATTCATTATGATTCTTGGAAGTTATGCGCTACTTTTGTGGACCTTTTTTGTAACAAATGGTCAAATTGTATTTTAGCGATTTTTTATTGCATACTTACAAATGTTTAAGCTACATTCTTGTATGACGATTGTTCTTAAAAAAATAGAATGCTGTTCAGCGCGCGTTATAATATTTCTTTTAAGGCCAACAGCTGTAAACAATGAGCCATAATCTAAAAGTCGACACTTTCAGTGGGCTTTTGAAAAGTGCATTAATTTTTCTGTGCTTATCCAAAATAGCCGCAAAAGAGAGCACGTGTCCTGGTGTCGGAGACAGGACGCGGCGTGCGACATTGTCGCGACACTGGGCCGCGGTACCACGGCAGGCTGCGACACAGGGAATAGTCGCCAGTATTCTGCTAACGGAATTTTTGTTTTTGTCGTCTTCTGTGCTGTTTGTAATGATAATGTGTGTTTGCTACGATCATAGAATTCTCCGTGTTAAATGCTACGATAATGAGAACGGTCACGGCAGTTTTATCTAAAAGTCGACACTTTCAGTGGGCATTTGAAAAGTGCATTAATTTTTCTGTGCTTATCCAAAATAGCCGCAAAAGAGAGCACGTGTCCTGGTGTCGGAGACAGGACGCGGCGTGCGACATTGTCGCGACACTGGGCCGCGGTACCACGGCAGGCTGCGACACAGGGAATAGTCGCCAGTATTCTGCTAACGGAATTTTTGTTTTTGTCGTCTTCTGTGCTGTTTGTAATGATAATGTGTGTTTGCTACGATCATAGAATTCTCCGTGTTAAATGCTACGATAATGAGAACGGTCACGGCAGTTAGTTATACATAAAACACATCTTGTTCGTTTAGTTATTCTACACTGTGACAAGGTAGTATTGTAAATCGTGGGGAAAGATTTTAGCCAAAAACTAAAAGTATCAAGTTATGTTAATTTCGTCTGTAGTGTACCACCAAGGTAGGCCCCAAATGCTTTGTAGGTTACAGAAACCGAAATATCAGTGTAAATTTATTATGTAAGAATTATCTAGATCTAATCTTATAATTATGAAAATAAAATACCTATACAATAGGCCGCCATATACAATTATACATCCATGGTCAACCTGTTCTAAAACCTACCATACTATACTACCTAACCTATCAGTTACATATTTTATGTTCCATTTTGATTGTGGAGGAATGTAGTGTGTGGCTGTACCTACATTATAATCATTATGACAAGTGTGATAGTAGTGGAAGGTATAGGACGCGCCGGGCGGCCGCCGACCGGTCACTCTAAATAAACCTATGGTACTACCGATACTATTACTTGTGATCACTCCCTACCACGAGCAAGAAGCAAGCACCAATTCATGACTAATACGAGCAAGCAGCAAGCACCTCTAAATGACTAAGACGAGCAAGCGGCAAGCACCACTTCGTGACTAAGACGAGCAAGCAGCATGCACCCCTTCATGACACTTCCCAAAACGGTGAGTGTGAATACTCCTCGCAAACTCGATCCTTTACTTAGAAATATCCAAAATGATCTGAAAATTTTCGGTAAAAATATATTAAGAGTTATCTGGAAATCTCCGGTACAAATTGCCACACAGTGTTGTCTTAATTCTTGGATTTTCCCCAAAACGCTGCGGAAGCGGCGTTGTGCGGGAAAGGTAGTTAATTTTAACGTTGGGCGTAATTAACGGATCTTGAGACCCTTGAATATGGGCACGAGGGCCTGCGCCTTAATCACGCTGGTGACGCGTGGTCCGAAACAAGAGAATTCGGCGAGTAAGGACTTACTACGCTCAAAACAATAATAATTTGTTGAATGTTGTCTTGTACTATAGTGTGCTCTAGTTTCATCAACTTTTGAAGAAAAGTGCGCACTAGTGTCTTCAAATACTAATCCGATAATAACAGGGCAAAATACAGTTCAAGAATTGGTAAAAATTGAAAAATAAATATTGGGAAAAAAATAAGAATTTAAACTCAGTCGAATAACAATCTCAAACTTGCAAGAGCATCAAAATGAAAAACTTCAAAAAAAAAACCGTGTACTTGAAAAAACTGTCTCAAATTTTGAGTGCTTTGAGTATTGATACAGAGATTTAGATCTACAATTTTCTCTTAAAAATCTAAAAATCTAACTCTGTCTCCTCTGAATTGCACCACGCGTTATTGCTTCAAAGAAAAGGCCGTTTTCTTGGATTTTTCATACTAACCGAGTGGAGGTAAATTAGATATTTTCCCTCCTCTTAATGAGGGCTTATGAACCCCTCCTGCGGGGCGCGGGGGTAGTCGTCACTCAATATCGCGCAATTACTCTTTAGGGCGCCAAAATGTTTGCTGACAAAAATATTCATGAACTTTTGAATGGCTCCGTGATATTTCATGTGAGGATTTTTGAGTATTTTCATTCGCCGATGATTGCATTTTCAAATTTTCTGGAGGTTCTGTAATAAATATTCAATTTAATTTGAATAAATTGTAAGTTTATCAAGCAAATTTGCGATGAAATAAATGGGTAAGAATTTTTATTTTCATAATGTTAGAAAATCTCTACTAGGGACCGATTGCACTATGTGAACAGAGTTAGCAGACTTCACGATACCGTACAATTTACCACCGTTTATCGAGTCGTTAGCAAATATTTTAGGAGATCCCTCGAACCTCCGCAAATCTCACCGCAGGATACAATTTAAATTTAATCTAACGAAATACCCTCTCATTCACAATATTAAAATATGATTACGGTTCGCGGGGGAGAGGAGTGCTGCGGGGGGAATGGAGGATCTCCGATAGAACGCAATCAGCATCGAATCACGTGTTCCTTTTGAAATCGGCTTATCCCTAAGACTTATCTAAGCAATTCCTCACTACGCTCCAAATTGAACCGTAAGTCGAGTTAAATTGAATTTACTTTTGAAACGGAGCGCGGGGACCCGTAAAATGTTCTGCGTTGTCGGGCTATGGAGATGCGTCTTCAGCGTTACCTTTGAACGAATAATTATTCTGAAATTCCGGAATTAATACGGAGATAAGCCGAGACTGGCCCCTTTTTAAAATGGTGGCCGCGACATTATCGACGCGCTTCCGAACAATTGATGAGTCTTTAATCAACCCTCGCAGGCTTTGTTTATTGAAATTTTAGCGGGTTCTACTTATTGATTTTACTAAATTTCTACGAAGGGCTCGCCGCCGCGTGGAATATTGGACTCGTTTGATGCTTGATGATACTTATCTTTATTTAGCCTGAGTAAATCCTAAGCTCACTTCTTATAAACGAGTGCCTATAAATAGGTAAAAACCACTTATTCCGTATCCTTAGTTAATATTTGTTTTCTAAAAGTCTGTAAATATAGAGACTATCTAGGTGCAGGTACGAATGCTAATCTATTATTTGTGTGTTGTGCACCTAAGGCTGTAAAGTATTTCACCACCATCAGCTAGAAGATCCACTGCTGAACATAAGCCCCCTTTATTGAATATAATTAATTGTTAACTATCTCCCTAAAAGGTACAATAACACAATATCACTAGCACAATATTTAGCAGACGTTTTACAATCAAGCGGTAAAACAAGGACCTAAAATCAAAGGGTAAGTGCGAACAACTACGTGTCGTTATAAATTCACTAGTTACACCCCACGGCACGGTTTGCGTTTGACATGGAAATGTGGAAGCCTACTCGTTGCGATATCCCGCGGAATTTATTCAAACGTCTAAAGTTCTACTCCACCCCTCCACACGCTGCGACGCCCGCAGACTCAGACCGCACGCACCTGGGCTGCTGCCCGCATTGATATGCACATTTGATTGTCGACAGCTGATCGCGGCAGACGTGTGGTGAAGCGCACACTGATTAGAAGCTTCATGTGTGAGATATGCAGATCTTGGAATTAAACGCAACAGTCTGGAAAGTAAGTTGTTATAAAAGTTTACTGATGTCCGTCCTTTCTTTGCATAATTATACTGAGTACCCAGCCAGTCCCAATATCCAAGTGTTAATTAAGTCTTTTAAAAGATGCCACCAATAACTTGAGCAACCATCGGTAGAATTAATAACATTAAAATCATGACGAAGTATAGCGCCTTTCACTGATGCTGTATTGAGTTATTATCACTTGCGCCCAAGGAACACGGAGAAAATGTTCACGTTCACCGAAAATATACACCTGTTCTTTACCCATCACAGAAAAACGAGCGTTTTTATAAAACTGTTTGGGTATTAACGTGTCAATCCAAGATGCGTATCGAGTCCCTCCGGTGACTTGCATCTCATACAGGGGGCTCAAGTTAAATTAAGGGGCGTAGAAAGATAAATGGGAGCACCCTGTCAATATCTGCGTTTCATTAATGGTTCAAAAGTATGTTCGCGTGCTATAAGCGTTGCGTTTTGTTCAGTCACCGCCTAATGGGATTCGGGAAGTTTGGGCTTCTTCACCCACTTCGGTGTGGGCACGTCTTCACTTCGGGTTTTGTAATAAGCTTAATTCGTGATAAATGTGTGTTTTAGCAAACATCCTCCTTCGAAGTAGATTAACGAATTTAAGCAAACTATAATGAAATAGTATTTGTAGTTCTACTAAACTTAGACAAAAAAATATATATCACAATTAGCACTCTAGAAAGCTACAAATGAGGTGTGTGTATTACATAGCCTAGCTTGTCTCGACACACATATAAGTGCAAGTTGTAAATGTGTGCGTCGCGGTGGCTTCAGTGGGTCGTTAACATTATGAAGTCTATGTGTATAAAGTGGAACATAAGGCATGAATCACGAAAGCGAGCTTGCTAAGTTTGTTTTCATACCCCGTCCGGTATACCAACAGACGCGGTGATTTTGCACACTAAGTAATTTATTTACGAAATTCATTGTTTTATTACGGCTAGCTGCAGCAGCGCTTCGATTCTGCTGTCGGTTGGTTCCCCGGACGGACGCCGCTGTTATAACTTTATAAGTATTTCAAGAACTACAAGCCAGTTCGGTATTTGTGTTGCTTCTGTACCGATCGTTACGCCCTGAAGCGACGTAACTAGATTCTACGAGTACACGGAAGGAGACTTTAGTGGAAGGTCGACGATAGCTCCTCATAGGTTTAAAATACGAAAATTTTGTGAAAATAATAATAGTATTAATAATTTATTGGCCAAAAATATAGATTCTACGCAATAACAATTTATTTAACTAAGAATAGTGAGCTTATATAGTATAGTCTAAAAATTATACATATTGAAATCGTACTGAGGAACTGGCTAGCGCCCGTACTAGTAATCAAACTGTCGTACAGGCGCCAGGGCCCTCCGTCGATAGTACAAACTTTGTATGATAACAATATTATTACTTATTTTTGTTTTTTGTAAAATTGTGGTGTTGTAAGGGCCATGTCAAAGTGGTGGAGAATTAAATATTACAAAATATAGACGTTTAACAGAGCAGTACACAAATAACTGGAACTCTGAAATGCCTACTATTATGTAAATTGAAAAACGAAGTAAAATTATATAGAAGTTCCAGCGTAAACACAGGCTGTCTGTAAGACATGCGGATTGGAATACACTTAAATAGTACTTTCATAAAATATAAACCTTAAACCAAATGTTATAAGGACTAGTATTACTTGGCGTTAGTAAATACATTTTGAGTGTTAATAAGTATGGGGTCACGTAACTTAACAAAAAATGCACAAAAGTGGATCAACGCCATCTAGCAAACTATAGGAAGTAACTCTGTCTCTGTGTCATAGCGTGTCATAGCGTTATCACGACTAAACGGCTGATAAAATAAAATAAAATTTGATAAGGAGTTACTGTATAACACAAAGACATAGGATATTTTTTTAAGTCCACGGGACCGAAGTCGCGGGTAACAACTAGTTTTAAATAAATATCGCTTCACACTGATAGCTCACCGGATGCGGAACACACAGACATGGACAACTACCTAACTTTTGGCCCGCGTTACAAACTAAGCCATGTTCGTCGCAAAATTGTACAAGTACCAGAATCAGAAATATTTAAAAAAATAAAATAAAAAATTAGTCCATAATCTTGATTCAGTTATATAATTAGACTTACACAGATTATGAGATTACGATGCTAACAAGAGAGTTTTGCATCGCGCCGCTTTCTCCATTCTTTTCGAAGATTCTCATATTGTAAGCTGTATAAATGTCAGATTTTGCATCTGCAGCGTAACTTATTTCATAGTCACATTGGATGCCCAAGTAATTAGATATTTTTATCATTGAGCACCTCATACCCATCATAACGTCGTCCATAGCACCCCAGGCTAGGTAGCTGCCGTGTTATATAAACGTACCAATTAAAGGTTTGCCCTGAACTCTGAACTCCCGATGGCTCTTAATTCCTCGCTTTAAATAACAAAAGGCTATTACGAGCATTTTCCAGCGCCTGGCACGGAGCGCGCGCCCTCGCGCCCTCTCGCGGCATGCCTCGCTATTAACGCACGGTGATCGCCCGATACCACTCACTAAAAGTTCGTTTCGATTGGCTGAGTGACTAGCCTTAAGTGTTAGTTTTTAGAGCCACCAAATATTTTTGTCCTGTCTCGACGATTTTTGGATCAAAGCTTAGCTACTTTAAATTATTAACTAGACAAAGTAAAGCTATACGTTCGGTACAAATGGTATAATATACAGTTAGATGACAGACATTATTCTAGAATATCATTGTACTCGTCATTACAAACAAATTTACTATGGGACCAAACCTAAAACCGCAAGACATGATAAAACTTTTACATAATAAACTGTCATTCTCTCTCGATGAAATGAAAGGGACAGCTGTTTTTTCGCGATTTCAAGGTTGGCCCTATACTAAAAGATCTAGATCGCGACCGCGATCGATTCAAGGCAGTCTGAACTCTGAACCGATCTTTGCTTAGTTTTGCTAATCTGTTGGACACGGACAGTTGCTACGCGACGAGCGTTGTACTCGCTACTCCATTAAAAGTGTATCTACACTACCTACTCAGTATTCAGATATTAAAATGGAAACTAGAATAGGTGTGTTTTATATGAAAATAATAATAGCAGAAAATTGTGGAGTACCAAGTTTTTTGTTGATAACCGTTTATTAGACTTCTATGTGGGTGTGTCATTTTTTCGTGGTTTAAAAGAGTTCCATTATGTACAATTTTCAATAGGGTTGTGGACTGATAAGTTGAGCTATAGTAATGCAGCCTGTACTCGGTCAAGGAGTGCAGTGGTATGCGACATTACATTACCAGCATCTGATTACTGCGCGGCCGCTGGCCAATAATTCCAATTACGGCTCCACAGGCCGCTCTAATAAGTCAAATTGAACAATGGAATGACCACTAATTGCTCCGGCATATCGGTTAGATGCGTGCCATTGGCTTGGCGCACCGGGCGGCGGTGCCGGCCTTAGCCCAAACTGGATTAGGCCAAGACACAACTGCTCTACCTCTTGACGAAACAAAGTTACCGGTGAGATCAGTGCCTTTGTCATAAAGTTCAAACGGTATTCCTGCACTACTGTACTGCTCTAGATAGGTACTAAGAACTGACGTCATTCCACTGCCCTAATTTGTTATCTAGAAAATTATCCTTCATACAACGTCAACACGGCACGGAGAGCGCTGTGAATATAAAATCTTCATAAAATGACATCCGCGTGCAAACAATATTGAATAGTGTTGCGCCGCAGTCATGTAACTTATCGATCTGTCGATGCATTATTGAGGAGCTCGCCGATTCTCGATGCTACAACTCCTTCTGTTTTCCTGGATCCGTTCTATTTCTGCGCCGGGACATTGTTTATGGAATCCATAATGCCAGGTAACAACGGGGCGAGTGACATTTTACCGCGAACGATTACTGTTCGCTCAAATTTATTGATAGGCTTTCTGGCGTCGACGAAAAGCTTTCGTTTTATTGCGACATGCGATTTTAGGCCCGAGAGTAACATATGTTAAAAAAAAATTGCGGATTAGTCACAGTTTTGGTTTTTATTTTGATTCCTCTTCTTCGGTTCTTCCAATAACATATTTTTGATATCGATTCTATTCGACATATTTATTACTTGCACGTATTATGCAAGTTTTACAGTTTAGTGAAGATGTTAGCTTAGACCTATTATAAAATAATAATAACTCGTTATTAAGCTGAGAAAACCTGGGAGCGTTGTAACAAGGCGACAGTTATTAGATTCCTGAAGAATAGAGAAAACTGAACAATCTCCGACACCGCGCTTTCATAAACATTGTCGCTTCCAGTTAAATTATAGTACGATAAAAAAACTCGCATATTCCTTCTAGAAATGGATGTTACTGTACTAAATTTATTCATGCTGATAATATACTTTATAAAAATATATTCTAGTAAATAATTCCAAAAACACTTTTTAAATATTGTGATACGAGCTCTCGTGCAACTGCTTCAAAATATGGAGTTGGGCCACAAAGAGTTGTTAGTTTACAGTGAAATCTGCAGTTGGATCGTGCAGCATGGAAAAGTTAGCGCTTGACCGCCGCGCGCCGGTGGGGCGCGTTAGTACCTACCATTCCATAGGTCATTATTATAATCGACTAGGGATGCTACATCGATAAAAATAAGTCAGTATCACTTGAACAAGTTCGACATTGTGATACTATTGATAAATACAAAAAGCTCGTCGACACGATAAAGAAGAAGAATTAAATCTACTGCAGTGAACTTAAAGTTACCTTTGTCTATATTTATATAGACAATAGATAATTATTTGTTAATTGATTAAAGTTTTTCAATATTCAAACTAAACACACAAATAATAATAAAATCACGTTTCTACTATTTTATTTTATTTTTGTCTTGTTTTTGTTCATACTCAATAGTTTTTCAATCTATACTTCTTTTTAAATAATGCGAATTTAGATCGGGGTGAGTATGCTGTGAGATTTTCGATGGATATTTTTAAAAGCTGCAGTAGTGGAAGCCTTCGAGGCCGCGCTAGCTGTCGACATCAATCGAGTGCCGCGCACGGCGCACTCGCGAGGGCACGATGGTATCGATGCTCGAACTGCCGGCACTATCGAATCGTGCCAGAATTTCGCGAATGCATTACAGTCTTTTGTGGAAGTGGGCCAGTCGGCTTGCAATTACCGAATGTGCTCGCCTGCACGGCTCTTTGTGATTTCGCGCACGAGCGTACCGCGCCGGCTCCCATTATATCTTTTACTCTCGGCACGACAGTATCGCTTCGGGTTTGGGAGATTTTGTTTCGCGCTTCGTTGCCGTTCGTTTTGTTGCTATATAGTCACTGCAAGTAATTTTGCAAATTGGTGCAGATAGTGTTAATGCTTTTTGTATTGGATTTTGTGAGTTTTCTCTACAATTTGCCCGTACATTCTGTAGTCCCTTTGAGCTAGAGGAAAATGTAAAATTGAAGAACTCGTGTGTCTTTGACGACGTAATTTGGACAGAAAGTGTAATGGCTGCCGATGCTCGAGTTTCCTCATTTAAAGTTATCGACAATACGGCTCGTTTCCCGAAAAGTTTGTCAAAGCGATCTCAATAAAAGCGTTCACGTAGAACTCGGCATTTTTACGTTTCATGCACCGCCTAATTTACAATACAAATAATCACGGCCAATCGAGTCGAATCCGAGTTATTTACCTTTGAAACTCAGCCGAAGGTACAAAGGTGGCTTAACGAGCCACTTCGAGGAAAGACGGTGGCGAATTATAAAAGTTTCGTTGGGAATAAAACGGAAAGTGTTCAGAAGCGGGGGATGCGGGCCGCGGCCGGGCAAGGCGCCCACTCTACACTTTAAATAAACCCGGATTTTCCGAGGGGAGGGGAAGGTGCATTCACCTGCTCGATTCATACGATTGTTGTCAATTGAAAACTCAGGCAACTCATTTAGGAAAATTTAGGTTATTTATGAAAGGTTAGTAGATTTCCGTAGTTTCCTGTAATATTCAGTGTTGTTCATAATATTCAATATTAAATGATATAATGGCGAATAAATATTTATGATTTCCGATTTCTTACGACTTAAACAACCATACCTTTTTAGTTGATAGCGATTCGTAGTAGCCTATGTGCTATTTCAGGGTATAAGCTGTACACAAAATCCATCCACCCTTACGGAAAGGAGTGGCAACAAACACACTAACGTCTTTACATATCCTCACATACAAACTCTCATTATTGTTATTATTACTTATTAGTTAACAAAAATAAAGCTCAATATTATAAAACTTATAAGGTGGGTTTTCTGCGCAATAATAATTACACCGATTACTACTAGTCTAACTCTACACACTAACACACAATGTACAACCTATATAAAATCAGTAGGTACTATACGACACACAGTGAGCATTGTGGAAAGACGTCACATCTCATTAGGTGCCTGATGATAGATGGTGGCACCGCGGACCGCATAGTAGCAGGTGATAAACTGACATTTATATAAACCAAGAAAACACACTAGACATCTAACTAGATTTTTTTTTACCCAAAGAGTAGGAGTTTGACATAAACCCGATTTTAAACAGCCTCGTATATAAGAGTGTTAAAAAACATATCTTTTAAAATATATAATGATAAAGATGCTAGAGTAAACAAAATACATGAATAAAATTACGAGAGAATTGGTAGAATCGATATCGTCTGCAGCAATTGATATAGCTGGGAAGGAATGTTATGTGGTTGAAACGTATTTCAGTTCTTTTCTTTGTGACAGATAAATGCGATTTCATTGTCTGGTGTTGTCTTAGGTATAATTGTATTCTGTACCAATATGAAATTTTATAACAATATGATACTATGGTGATTTACATCGTGACATGGCTAAATTAACAAAAAAAAAAAAAAAAAAATATTATTCCTAAAATATTTCCAAAAAAAACTAGCAAAAAGAGAAAAATAAAAGAGAGAGCGAGTGGTACTTTAGGTTCATTTTAATTTTTAAGTTTCAAGAGCATTACTAATAAATATCGCCTGGTTGAGGTTTTGGGACTCCTCTCCGCAAGAAGCGAACTCCGATCTATTATAAAGATTGCATTAAATACCGACACTTATCGGTGCTTTTCACGACGCAGTGACAGTCAGTTGCGATTTCAGGGCGACGCGACAACATTCTGTATATTCCTACAGTGTCGACGTGAATTTACACTGCATTACGCCAGGTGAGGCGCGATCGTACAACCGACACGGAAACTTCAACTCTACCCGGTTTACCACAGGTTCAAAATGACCCAATTTTTAAGCTTTTGACGACAAGACGAAACGGGACGCGAAGGAGGCGCAAGCGATACAATTTTGAATCTCCGGTAAGCCACTAAAAGATAATTTTCCAAGCAGCTTGTACGTCTCCACCCTGTCTCGATTTTCCAGATGCCCATCTGGAAAATCGTTGCGACTTCGACACTAGCTTATTGATGTTTTAGTTATATACCTAGCTCACATTTTACCGACGAAATGACTAAATAGGGTGTCCATGTTTAATCCGCTGCGGCCGGCTCGGTGTAATGTGCGCCGATGCATCCATAATTCAGGGGAACTTGGTAGAACGCTGCGTTGTGGCAGGTGTCGTCTTCAGATGTCTGTTCTCAGTTTTGTGTTCTCAGTGTTTATCCTTTAGGGTACACGATAAGTGTTTCACTGATGTTGATTCTCTTTTAGAAAAGGATGACAACAACATCAAAGCTCTCAAATATATAGTTTCGAAATTGGTCACCAAATTATCTGACTATATTTACACTACTGAAACTAATATAAATTGTCAAAAATCTTGCACCTGATATTGAACACAAGAGAGTACCAAGTTTTGATCTTGCTAATTTATTTTAAAGTATGGAGGAGTCTGCAATACTTTTGGTTTGGTTTAGTTTAGTTTAAAATTAGCTTGGTTTTGTTATTTTCACAAACGGTACCAGCTTTACCAAAAGTTAGTAAAGGAGATATCAGTAGCTTTGCAGCTGCAATTATGTCCCTTCCTTTCGTCCTCCAGAATAATGGACTAAATCTTGAATAACTGATACTATGTTGTTTTCACTAACAAAGCAAACAGTCTAAGTATTCAACTCACGGCCGTTTCTTTTTAGGATTCAGGGCAGAGGTAACAAAACAAACAAGTCCGAATGATAAACCGTCACTTTTGCTACGTTTGCTGAATGCCGGCCGATTGACCTCCTCCTTCCCTTTAGGCCCACGCCACGGGGCTAGCGGATATCATGACGGTATTCAAACTTGCCTGTTTTTTAAATCAAATTAATACGAAAGATTGTAGTTAGTATATATGTTCCCTCTTAACTCCTTAACGGATTTCAGTGAAATGTGGTACGGTGGTAGCTTATACCCTAGATAGACTAACTTTTTGTTGCGGAAATATCATTGTACGAATCCTGTTAAATAGCGGGAAAAACCGCGGCGTGGTACTTGTGTAATGCTTACTTAGAAAATGTCGTTTTCAACGCGTTTTTTTGAACGATGAAATGACTTTGTTGTATAGTGGCCGTGTACGTTTTTCAAAACAGGTAGCGATTTTAACAAGATCTACGCTGATGATTGAGAACAAAACTTGTCATCTCTCTGATGCCAGATAGACCAATAGCAAACTTAGAAATGTACAATATACAAAATATGAAAAAAAAAAAAACACCCACAGCGTCGTAGCATACAACAATTCTGCACGGCGCGGCGGACCGCTCTGCTACGAAATTCCTTATCTGCCCTGTAGCATTATATCATGGTCAGGCCAGAAGGAAGTAAAAGCAGTAAGACTGATCCACCATGAGCCATCCTGTGCCGATGTTGGTGGCACAAGTGGAATAAGCCACATCATCCAAGTGACCACCATCTCTATCAAGATGTAGTACTACGAAAAGTAGTGGAATGAACATATTATACTATGATCAACATTACAATAAAACCAATAAAAATCAATCAAATTTTTTTTTTTTTTAAATAACTTGGTTTAATCCTGTTCTATTATTAATCTAAGAATAGGTTTGCGCTAGACCACATCCTGCCTGATGGTAAGCAATGAAGTGGTCTAGGATGTACCTACCGGTTCTGTTTACTCTATATTTGAAGACACCATTTTGTACTTTTTGGGAAACACAGACTCCTGTAGAGAGTTTCACTAGCTTGCTGTGCGTGTAGAGATTGTGGAACCGTAGGAACCTATTTTGTCTAGTGCTCGAATACTGCGTTGTACCGGTCGGGGCCGAGTGACCGGCCTATCTACCCCTGTTTCACCTGCGATCCACGTATTTAATTCAGTTCGAAATATCACGAATGCATCGGCAGCGGCCCGTGGGAGCGCGCACTTTTTGCACTCGCAATACCACATGCAGGCTCCGGGGAAATTTGTGATTTCATTTATTAAAGTGGTATTTATAATATTTATAGTATCATATTTTACCAAAATATTTGCGATGTAAATTGCAGTAACTATATTATTTTAATTTAATTTTATAATTTATAACTATAAATCTTTCTTAATATTATAATTCAGAGGAATATAGCTGCAGTCGTATCAGGACCAATAAAGCTTCGAGGTATAAAAATGAATACGTTCGCCTCGAGGAAAAATATTGCTTGCGCGATTTAGATCTCCCTACATTACAACTGTCAGTCCATACAAAACATCAAAAAATGCACTAATATGGCCTAGCGCCATCTAGCGAACTATAGGAACTAACTTTGTCTCTCTGTCTGAATATTTGTCGCGTTATCACGGCTAACGGATCTTGATAACATTTGATAAGAAGTTACTGTATATAACAAAGACGGACATAGGATACTTTTTTTTATGTCCACGCGATCAAAGTCGCGGGCAACAACTAGTAACTATATATTTTCGAATGCGTATTCGTAAAAGGCTCATTTTAGATTTGGTCTATTATCGCAATGCTATACTTTATGAAATATAAACTTAGGTTATGATACAGTATATAGCGTATATATCCATTCATTTTATTTTACTGTATGAACTCGAACGCGATGTGCGTCTTTGTAATATTCTAGCTAAACGTCACTTCACTGAAATTTATATGTGCAGTTGAAGTACTCGCGATTATAAAGCAAGTCGGTTTGACTTTAAATTAGTTTGATACCACACAGTCTGTTATATTTTCAACTGTGTAATGAAATCGCATAACTTTAATTAGTCAGTTTTAAAGCACACTCGTCCTTAATAGTTTCAACTATGAACTACGTAATTTAGTTTTTGAGAAATGTATCATACCGGCTTATTAATGTTAAACGTGGCAGGGCTCAGGACGATGTTCCGCCAAGAGTGATCCTGCAATCGCACCCTCGCCTCGAACAGACACGTAGATACACCTACAGGTACTGGCAGGTATTTGCGTTTAATTCTGCACACATTAACGGAATGAACATCGTTGTTCGCCGCGTGCTAACTCAATTTATTTAATGAATGCCATACATTACACCTACAACCGCTTCTGTTAACAATTCTGTATCGCAGCGAACCGCTCCGGGTAATGTCAACAATGAGCCGAGACCGTGAGACACCTATCTTCCAGCTCAGACCGCGGCGAGCTACCTCGCCGAGCGGACGTCTCATATTTATTTTATTAATAAATATGTTAATACGGGAGGTATAAGTGGCGCGGTGGCTGCATTATTCATCAGCGCGGTGCTCAGTTGACACAGCACGGATCGCCATGCAAATTCAATCCGCGCGCGGAGATGCCACCGAAATTATCATAATTGTGACGTTTTTGTTTCGGGTACCTGCCGCGGCCGGCGAAGTTTAATCCGAAGTTTGGCGACACTTTTAGTTCGGTATAACGCCGTCATCGCATCCCATTTGCAATTCAGATAGTGGGAAAAGGCGGGCGCGGATCCGTTTCGGACCAACTTGCGCCTCGCAGCGGGGATTTGTTTGAAAAATACACAGGTTCCTAACTCTTTTTCGTCTTTGTGCGCCGCTTTTTAGCGTAACGACAAATTGAATAATGTTGTAAATGTACGGCCGGAGTTGCGCCAACTTTCCAAGCCGATATGAAAGGCAAATTTGTTGTTGAGTGCCGTAATCCGCGGAGTGGCGCCACCGCCGCTCGATCGCGATCGACTCGTGTGTTTCCATTATTCGGAATAATGTTGTTTCTTTTTATGTTATTTTCCGTTTACTGTGTTTTTATATTCGTTAACAATCAAGTAGATGCTGTACGCTTTTATGATATGCTTGAGTTGGAGAGGTTTTTTGTGTTCGACGGATTTATTTGCAAGTCGCGACGTGTCGATTCGAGCAGGCACGATGCGAAATATTTGTATTTTTATATGTTTTTGCAATAACATCGGATGCTTTACGAGTATAACGTATTATTAGGCGGCTAACATAAATTAGGCATTTAAAAGTCAGATAAGAGCCATTTTGAATCGAGTAATTTCCAATTTGAAGTGAAATAAACCACTTTATAGCGAGTCAAACGCTTACCGATATTACGCGCGTTTTTATAGTGCCATCACACTGTACCTACCTGTTAAAGTGGGCCCTCCAATCGTAAATACAGGGTGTTGGATCGCTTTAAGCCTACCGATCCGATTTTATGCCGCAATGAATTGTCGCCGGCGATTTACGACGCCTTGTCGCGATGTAAACTGGGCTGTATAAACATTTATATTAGTATGAAACATGTGTTTCATAATAATATAAATACATTAAGTACACACGATAACTTCTCAACTCCAGGAAAAAACACAATTCACTATCACAAACAGCCGGGCCGTACTACAGACTTTTAACCTCATCAAGGTTTATAATAAATAAATAAATAAAATAAATAAATAAAACTTTCCTGAGAACCACTACCGGACCACCCCGCTATATCCTAGACAAGTATTTTAATGTAACTTAGTGACAACGCAACCATGACGTTCGCCTGATGGTAAGAGTAACGCTTTAACAGTTTAGTGCCAACCAGAATTTTGAACTTTAACAGTTAATATGTTTTGATAGAAAAATATATTTTTACAGGCAATCTTTTATAAAATCCGTTATTGGTACTGTAAGCTAATCAAAATGAGTCCAAATTCCATCAATTTAGCTTCCGTCAGTTACTGAGGAGATTCATTTACCACTTTCCGTATCCATCATCTCATCGGCTCACTCTCATAATATTGTATTGTCATCGGACCTTGGCAAAATTTCGACTCAATTGAACAAGTGGAACTGGTCTAAAATTCAGTTGCAAGGTTTGACTTTAACATACAAACATTGCAAGTAAATAAAAGCTTATAAAAAAAATTGAATATATAAATGCTCAACAGTGCACTCTGCTCGTCACTTTATGCACAGTAATTATTATAGGAGTCATTGCCCTTCAATCGGGAAGACAGCAATGTTTGCACATACGCACAGAATATATTTATAGTAATACTACGACACTTGACTGCTGCGACAGTTGAACTGTTAAAACTGCTGTTTTAGGGGATGCCCCAAGTTGGTGTTCAAAGTCGGTTTTTCTTTTGAGTTTGTAAACGTAAACATGTGAGTTCACTGAGTTCACTAACAAAACACCAAGTTTTGTCGCCCCTGAAATTTCGCCGCCCTAGGCCCGGGCCTACTCGGCTTATTGTGAAATCCGCCCCTGCTTTCACGTGATAAAAGATCATATTATGTTCATAACCTGCCTTAGAATATCCATATTTGGACAACGGTGATGATGACAGCTCAACCAACAAAACTCCGTACTTCTCATTATCATTATTTTACGTCCCTAATTGAAATGATTTTCCAAGTTGGAATTTGGAAAATCAAAGGCAAAATTAGATTATTTTAATCTGACGAGGTCGAGGAGGCTGTCGGCAACTCTCGGCTGATCTCGGCTGCCAATCACAGCGCGCAACCGACACGGAAACGCGCGATTTTTTCCCGCCAACAAACTTGCTGCATTCATCACTCGATAGAGCTACGAAGGCTACGACCGGCGCCAGGGCTTACCGCTGTCGGATACTGACAGCTTTGACAAGGTTTGATTTGTTGCTGTTGTTTTTCGTGTTGTTGCGGCGTAACAAATGTATTCAATGTTTCACTTGCAATTTAGACGATTGAGATAGAAGTGGTACTTATAAATCGACGAGTATTCGTTTTAAACGATTCGAATAACCACATAAAATTCTACAAGTGCAGGGGGCATCCTTGTAAAACTGTAGAGTAACTAAACTGTGACCATCATGTTCTATCTATAAAGAGATAGCTTTGAATCAGATTTTTTCAGTCAATACGTTTATAATATCCATAAAATAAATCCATATCAGAACACTGATATGGATTTATTTTTGGTTCAAAAACTGACTGGTTCATAGAGATAAATAACTAACTATAACTTTTATGGTGTAGACCATTTATACCGTTACGTCATGAAAGTAGAGCAATATAATATCAGGCACATCGTGCAGATATTGTACAAGTATTTTTTTGTGAGTTATAGTGCTGCAATCAACAGCTATAGTAGATTTCGTCGTTAACATATATTTTTTTTTTCAACTAGCCCTGTCTACGCTTTTTTAACTCTCTCACTCCATGCAATCCATATACAGGAGGTTGTTTTAACAAATGAGCGTCGTAGCAAGTCAAAGAGGCGCGCTGAAACATTCGATGCCGACTCACGCAGACATACACAAACACGACTATGTCGACGTATTGGGACGAATGGTTGCTCCCTGCGGTCTTACCCGATATCCTATTAAACCTTAACGTCTTTTAAACTTTTTTTTTTTTTAAAAAGAAGTATGTTGTCTCACTCTCCAGCTCTACAGCTGTAGCTGTAAAAAAACAAGCCAACTCGTTATTTTGTCTTGACGTGAAAGGACAAACAGACACGTTTACGTTTTTGTTATGATTGAGAAATTGTATGTGTGCGTGTGTAATATCAAGTGAATTGCTTGTATTAAGGTTTCGTTTTATTTGAGTTTACGGTTTTAAATTGAGGTGAGGCATCCGATGAATAACAAGTGGAGGGTGAAGGAAGTTTGTTTATTGGAGAGTTAAGGGCCTTACATACATAAAATGCCTTTAAGTGAACACATAAACATATTAACATACACTCCAAAAACATTACCGTCCTTGGGCGATCGGGTAAAAGTTCAAGGTTGTCCGGCGATTTGCTCGTTTAGTCTCTCAGCAGCATACCAACTACTTACTAGAGGCAACTATAGGTTACGTAATGCTTATTTATTTTTAGTCCCAACACCTCTTCACATTTAATCTATAATAAATAATATAATTAAAAAAATAAAAAAAAAATAAAAAAAAAATACTTGCGTCGAATACTCACTTTAAGTTAAGTCGATTATTCCGACTATAAATATTTTCGTCCTCACCTGGTGAGGTAACGCACGCTTCACCCTTATAGCATTCCTTGAAAAAAATCACCGGACGTGATCAGAAATATAGTTGGAATAACCGACTCATTTAACGTGAGTATTCCAGCTTTTTTCAAAACCACTTCATTTTTCATAGTACAATACACCTACTCTTGATAAAACTTGGTCCTTACATAAATTAATTGTATGAATTAGAAGAGTCCATTCACTCTGAATAACAACAAGATGTTTCATGAATGTTGCTCGACGTTCGTTCATTAAAGTTATAATTGGGTATTAGTATAAGGCGTCAGCAATTTACAAAATATTTAGCACCACTAATAACCGTAACTTATAATTTGCAAAATAAAGGGAATCGCAGATTAATTTCATGATTTATTTAAAGATGTTTTGATTTTACACTTACAAATATACCTTATCTACCTCGCACCCGGGTCGTCATCATCATCAGCCAGTAGACGTCCACTGCTGAACATAGGCCTCCCCCTTTGACCGCTACATCGACTGACAACGTGCCACTTGAATCCACCGGTTGTCCGCGACTTTAACAATGTCATAGGGGTCCACCTATTGGGAGGCTTGTCTTCCGGTTCGTGGTCGCCACTCAAGAACCTTTCTTCCCCATCGGTTATCGGTTCTTCGAGTGAAGTGGCCTGCCTATTGCAAATTCAGTTCGCAAACTCTGAGAGCTATATCGGTGACATTGGTTCTTCGGCGAATATCCTCGTTTCAGATTTTATCGCAAAGAAACTCCGAGCACTCGGGTCTCTCGCACCCGGGTATGTCCTCAAAACTGTGCCGGAGGACCACCGGAGGACGGGCGGGAATTGAGTTGATTGTTTGAAGTTTCAGAATAAATATCACGATACTGCTTACAAGGCCAAATACACGACCAAGAAGTAGTATAAAGAACAATCGCCAAAAATAAATGAATGAATGTAACTCATGAAAGTATGAAGAACAAATTTAATCGATTGCAACTTATGATTAACTGTTCCTACGCAAGCTAAAAAAAGCCTTTAAAGAAGCTTGTTAACTAAAAAGTGAGTTTGGATTGTTTTTGAATTAAGAATATCTACTAACTTTGAATGGTTATCCACTCTAGTAGGTAGTAGGTAATCTTGGAACGCGCATCGAAAACTGGCGCCTATATTCCCCGATCCACGAACACTTCACCGAGCGTTTAGCGAGGTTATTTTCATTTTGTGCAAACATCGCGGGGTTATTGAGTTGAAAACTTGTTAATTACCCACAAGTTTTGTCCCGGATGTGATTGGCCGGATTTGTGAGTGACGCAGGACCGCCCCGGAATTGTTTTCAAAATTTATGGGATTCGGCAGATATCGAGAGTTGAAATTAGGTCGAAATGTGCAGGATGGTGAGCCAGTTCGATTCGGGCACTATTTAATTAAGAATTACAGTGTTTCCATTTTAATTTTTAAATAAAACACCTTATTAAAACTGTAACTATAATAAAATTGACATTGATAATAATTTTTAATTTACTTTGAACTGTTTATATTTTTAATTTTTAATTTCAATGACTGTGTATTTTTAATTCTATTTCTGATTTGATTAGCTATTGTAATTGGTTTTAACGTGTTAGTTATATAAATAAATAAATAAAATCATGTCGTACTTGTTATCAAATTGTACTTAAATAACGTTTTCTCGCGGTCATTTCCTATCAAGTTTTCACTCTACCTGAAAGGGATCAATATTCTTCATAACTATAGCTTTAATATACTTATATAAAGGTTGTTAGAGAAACGAGAACTGGTGATAGTGTTGGTGGTTGCTTTACCGAACTACCTTTTCTCATGTTCGCAATATAATGCAAAGCTGACGCTCGAGGTAAACAAACGACCTGCGCCCGCGCCGCGCGCACGCTAGTATATACGCGCGACATTGCTGTTCTGTAAGATTCCAAACCACAAAAACAACAAGTATAAGGCAAATGGTTATCGGTATTCGATTGTGTTTAGATAGTATAATAGTAGCGTTTCGACTTCGGGAGCGTTTCCCTAACACTCTATACTAGCTGTTACACGTTTCGTTCGCGCTGACCTAAAAATAAAACTATTGCCTATGTCCGTCTCCGACCCTTAAGTTACATCTATGCAAAAAATAAGGTCGATCCGTTCAGTGGTTTAACCATGATAACGCGACAAAGTCCCAAATAGAGAGACAGACAGAAAGACAGAGTTACTTTCGAATTTTTAACATACTTATATGGTAGTTAGGTTAACTTTGATGATAAGAACGTGTCATACATCACCCGTTTCCTTCAATCTACATCAATTTGCTTTCATGTCATTACATTTCATTTCCAATCGAGAGGAAGCTCAAATTTACCTTAAAACTGACAATCCCAACTATTTTGCCAAATTAGGACATGCAAGCCGTCCCGTATCAGATCAAATACGGTCCAACATTTGCGCGATTATTATCTGGGATAGATGTTATCCGGGTACAAGGATCCTCGGATGTCCGGGTTAGTTATTTGGCGTGTTACCACCGTACCTTACCGAGCCACTGCTACGGCGTAGGAAACTTTCCAGAGAAACAGCTCTTACGCACACGAAACTAGCCATGTCATGACGTGTGCTGTGCAACGATGTCTGCATACAGCGGTAGCGGTATTAAAGCGGTCACGTGCGTAAGATTAGTATAGACGCGTGGATAGTTATGTGCGTACTGCGCGATACATCGCCGCACAGTCAGTGAAGTACTATCTACAGTTTGCGTTATTCGATGTTGTTTCTTTGTAGATGTTGCTCGGTGTTACAACCGTACCTTACCTCGACACTACGAGGTATATTTATGTCGGAGCTGTGTTTGTGGCTATCTTATTTTGAGGGCTAATTCAGGGATGGCGTAGTAAGCGTGTATTATCTAACCCACTTGAAGTTGCTCCCAGAGGTAATTAAGCTGGCAAGGTGAAGATAAGCGCTGTTGATGCTAAATTTTGCTGTCAAGTGTACAGATGTGTTCAGCGTGTAGCTGAATGCCAAAATACATATATAATACTGGACATAATAGCAATTTTTGAAGGGAAAATTCTCTATCAAGCCGACTTGAGCGTCATAACGCACAGTTTTGACGTTCCAATTAGGACTTATACGCTATAGTAAAACCATAAATTTGCGCCATATTGAGCCATTATGTGATCTTACCAATTGAACTGCTTTTGTTTCGTAACGTGGGATACAAATAGGATTACCTTTGAAATATATTCTATCGAATGAAAAAAATAATCATCTATAATAGTAGAGCCAATTAAAATTCACACTGACTATAATACATATTAGCTCTGATGTTGTACTCTCTGTTTTGTTCTCGTCGGATTCATAAAGAAAATAGATAGAAAAGAGTCAATGTTACCTAATTTACAAGTAATGACGATGTGAAACTAACGTTTTTTACCTGAAACAATCAAAATAATCATTAGAACACACACACACATAGCTTACAATGATTATCATACTATTAACCTTTCAACAAAAAAAAAACAACTTCAAAGCAACTAAAAATCATTTATGTCGGTGGCAAACAATCAAACATATGAAGATAAAGTGACTCAAATTGAAATAAATTGTTGCAAAAAATATTAATAGATCAAAACTTGAAAAACAATGTTGAGATTTTTTTGGAAAAGCTTAGAACGACAATTCAAGTAAAATATTGAATAAATAAGATACCAAATCATTTTCTTATAGTATTAGATAAATAACATTCGTAAGTACAACATTTCCAATCTGAAATAGGATTGGTTAGTCGTAGCAAGTGACCTTTCCGAGTACAGTAAATATACCTCAATATAAGGTCCTCAGTCCGGCCCCCGGACCTCACATAATGACGAATGGGACGAATTTGTTTTGCTGACGTAACGAGATGGAAAATTCTATAAATCCTCAGACCCTGTATTTGATTTGTGACGTTGAAATAGGATTTTAGTATTTGCTATATTGACTTAATCCTTATACACAGAATAACCAATAGTACAAGTCTAAGGTATAACTTCTTTATATCGGACACGCATTTAAATACAAGCTCGACTGATGTTAAGTGACGTGTGCTCGAGGATGATAAGCCACCTAGTCTGGAATGGGAACTGGCTCTTAAGAATAGAGTATACCGCGTCTTGTCCATACAAAAAGCGTAGTCTGATACCCACCCTTGAATGTTATCCGATTTCGATGATTTTTTTATATGTTATCTACAGCGTGGAAAACTATGCTTGTATGTTTTTTTTTTTATTTCACAATATCTTCTTTGTTATAGGCAGTTAAACTGACAATTTTTTTTGGTCGAAAAGTAGTTGTCACTAGAATACCATAAACATTTTTGAAAAAAACAAAACCTAGCGGCATAGATTATGCGATAAGCGGCGGCGGCAAGTGGCGGCGATAAGGCCGCCACTTGTGGCACTGCTTATAAGATAGTTCTGTACGTGTGTTCTTTTTTATTTTTGGTGTACACAATAAAGAGTTTCTATCTATATATCTAACTCTTTCAAATATCGAATGCGCCAAAACCTCGTGGACGGACTATCCTCTTAAGTGAGGCAACCGGAACGCACCTTCAGTTGCGCAATTTCTTTGCGTGCATAATAACTTTAAATATTCGAAATAACTAAAAAGAAAAATGGAAATAGACAATTTAATAATAATAAACAATAATAATTAATAATAATAATAATTAATTTAATAAAAATCGGTAGCAAACAACCAATAAAAATATTCATCAAAATTGGTCAAGCCTTTTTTATGCTACTTAGTGAGGAAACGGGCAATACCTGAGATTTAAGATGTGAAATCTTTTTATAATAATAATAAATAAATATCTGGGACATTTTTGCACACATCGTCACCTGACCCCAAACTAAGCAAAGCTTGTAATATGGCTGCCAGAGACTGATATACGTCCATAGATATTTTTTAAATACATACTTATATAGATATTAACACCCAGACATAGAACAAACACAAATATTCGTCACATGAATGTTTGTCCTAGATGGGAATCGAACCCACGCCCCCAAGCACAGTAGGTAGGTTCACTACCAACTGAGCCACCGGGGCAGTCACCCTATGCTTATTAAGTTATTTTACTGGAAACATGTTTGCACACTACTGCTTAGCGGTTGAATATCTGGCAAAGTCTGGTACTTTTTCAGGTGGAATTCTGCAAAAGAATCCTACCCCTCCAAAAGTTTATGCCTGGTCGTTTAGATTAATAAAAATTAATACATAATTGCTATGAATTAATAAACCTTAATCGTGTGGTTTTGCGTTGAGTTTACAATAACGCTTCAAGCGACACACCTCAAATCTAAACAGATTATCTCGTTCAAAACTCTCTTTACTTCGTACGGATACGTTAGTTGCTCTTAATAAGCTCTAATAACAGACAATAAAGCTGTAAAGCAGATAGCACTTTTTTACAACGGCTATAAAATTTTACACCACATACACTGTTTAGCATGTTAGTGGGATAATATTTTTTTAGGTGTAAACACGTCGATGTACACACTCCTTAAAGTAAGTACTTAAGTTGTTTTCTTTGCTCACGTGGTTATGAGTGCACCGCGCTCTTTGAGGTAGCAATGTTTTTTTAAGGGTCGACTTACACCGCGATGTTTGTATTCGATCGTGAAACTTGTTTTTGAGTAGTAAAAGAAATATGTAACGATAAAAAATACGCAGCTTACGTTAGTAATAGTTTGATTCGCTTTCAGAGGTGTAAATTTAAAATTGTAGAAAATAAACAAATTACAAAAAAAATTAAGACGCGGTATTTTGTATCAAACAATTATTCGCAACTATTTACAATTTAAATAAATGACGATTATTACGGAACGCCCGTAACCCACACAATATGGCGTGTTATATTATATTTCCACTAATTGACAAACTATTACGATATTGCTCGCAAATAGTTGTCACAATAATTACTTTTATGAACATTGCCAAATTGGAGCGAAACCATCTGGATATTAATGTAATAACCGACATTAAACTTTAAAATTAAGCACGCACTGCCGCGTTCTTAATTAAAATATTAGTGAATCTACATACGCGGTCCAATGACTACTAATTACGTTTAAATTATGCAATAAATTTATTTATTAAAAATTCAGTTAATAAAAAGCTTGATGAAGGGATATATCGGCGGCAAACGAGCCACTGCGTCGCGAACGGCTCTGGATGGCCGTTAATGACTGTTCAT
The DNA here is from genome assembly GCA_947579745.1 of Apocheima hispidaria. Taxonomy (NCBI): domain Eukaryota; kingdom Metazoa; phylum Arthropoda; class Insecta; order Lepidoptera; family Geometridae; genus Apocheima; species Apocheima hispidaria. The sequence goes on along the minus strand of OX388150.1, from coordinate 16,361,315 downwards.
TCTGTTAATTGTTATATACATGTTATAATTCAGAAGATGAAGCTGCGTTCCGATCGGTTGCAGTGTGCAACACGATTTAAATTGGACGAGAGTGGTTCGCTTTGATGTGAATTAAATGATGGGGATACAGAATAATTACCATTATTACATTACACTTGAACTTACTATTAACTACTGCGTTAAGTTTTTACGAGGCTTTTTAATAAACTTTATAGAAAAAAACTTAATTGAATAGTTTTCTTTTCACTAAAAAAATAACAAACGTATTATAACGTGTTGCTACCCGCGACATCGTTCAAAAAAGTGTATCCTATGTCCGTCTTTATGATATACAGTAACTCCTTATCAAATTTTATCAAGATCCGTTCAGCCGCTTAGCCGTGATAATGCGCCAAGCATCCAGACAGAGAGACAACGCTTACGAGAGACTTCCTATAGTTCGCTAAATGGCGTTCTGAATCGCGCAAGCAAAGTTTTTTCCTCGTGACGAACGCATTCATTTTTATACCTCGAAGCTTTATTGGTCCTGATACGACTGTGGCTATATTCCTCTAAATTATAATATTAGTTGGGATATCCAAAAGCTCATTTGAGTGGAGTACGTATATAAGCTACATCAATAAGCGCAATAAAAATTCTCTCTCTTAGCGAAAACGTACCAAACGACCACCACATTGCCAAAAAAATATGCCCTCATCGGAAAAGAATAACATCTAAAAGCAGCACTACCGATATAAACGAGTGTTAACTCTGGTAAAATAAAAACAGAGGCGAAATTACGCGAAGGGGAGCCGCGGCCAAAATGGATAAACACGTCAAAGGGTAGCTATCGGCAAAGAAAACACTTGTGCGAGGATAAAAGAGGCTAGGATAAAAGTCAATCGAAATTTTTACAAACACTTCCATGCAAGAAAGATGTTTTGTTTGTATTCGTAAGGAGTATTTATATTTTATATGTATTTTTGCTATCGAACCGGAATAAATGTGCTCCATGGGTGCGGAATTTTTGAATCTTGGTGCAAATTGGGGGCCATTTTGTAAGATTGATATTTTCAGTACCGAGCTTGTTCCTTGTTCACGGAGAATGTTGCGTTTTCGGAGTTCTTGAAAGAGATTATCAGCGAACATTTTTGAAGTTGCATTTACCTTAAGAACTGTTTTTTACTTAAATGGGCCGTCTCCTTGTTTGAAAACGAATACTCTTGCTCCTTCTCTAATAGCTAAAATACGTATATTTTAAATTATATTTTCTTTCGTTTTATTCATTAGAAACTAAATTGAGAATACCTATTTAATTGTTGACCGGAGAAGTATCTAACGTGTAACGTTGGCAGACATCCACTAATTCGGTAATAGAATTCTAGCTTGTTAGCACCACGCGGCTCGAATACATTCTTTGTACGTGGCCGGCTGACGACCGGGCGCGGCGCGAGCTGCGGCGGGCGGCGGCGGCGGACAGCACCGACTAACGGGGATCACCGACAACCATTTCAATTCAAGAGTTGTATTATGTGAATACTATTATTATACAGTGTTGTATTGGAAAGCAATTGAAGAATTTCAGGTTACATTTAATTATTTTTATTTTTGGTTGCCGCGCGTTGAAGTCTTTTGGCAGCGGGGCAGTTTAATAACTACGAAAAAAGTACGAAATTTATTTTTAACTTCTATAAATAATAATAATTGTTTTAGTTTTAGTTTGTATATTTAAGTTTAGATTATAATATAGTATATTTTAGAGAAAAATTTGTAATATTTGTGAATAAAACTTACAAGAACTTTCTTTCGACAGCAAATATCATTAACTTTAAATAAATCTTGGATCATAAAATTGATTAAAAGGAATAATGTTCTCCAGCACGTATCATAATATAATGACAGTTTTTTTTGCCTTGCCGCTATCCTCTGTAACCGCAGCCGCGCCTCCGCGCACGTCGCCCCCCAGGCGTCCGCAGATTAAACGGTTAATAGGCACGGACACCGCGGGTTTTTCCTCATAATCATTACAAATAGTTATAACATCATATGTTGGTAGTTACAACACGATCGCCGAAACTGTTGTACCAAAAGACTTTGCGAGTCTGCAGACCATCATCGCCGGACATTGGTGGCTGCAGAGTTTTAAGGAAAGGGTGTGCTGAGCCGAACAGGGCTCATAGTACTCATGGACGTGAACACTGACATCGCGAAAAAAAGCAGCCGTTCCGTACATTTTTCGTGTCACTGAGAGTTTTCTATGAAACAGCTGATTTTTTCTCGATTTAACGGTTGGTTCATTACTAAAAGTTGTTTATAAACTATTTTTGGCTTAGCATATCCATTCCTTATAATATAAATCCTATATATAATATCCTGTATAAAATCCTGTATATAAAATACAAATAAGACTGTAACTATAACTTTACTTATGAGTATTTGTTACCACAAAGTTTTGGGGGGTTTTAGATACCAGATAAGTATACGAATATACTAGTATATGTATAAATAAAGGACCGATAAAGCTTCGCGGTATAAAAATGAATACGGTCGTCTCGAGAATAAAACTTTGCTTGCGCGACTCAGAACTCCCTACATTATAACTGTCAGTCCATACAATACGACAATAAATGCACAGAAATAGATCAACACCATCTAGCGAACTCTACGAAGTAACTTTGTCTATCTATCTGGATGTTTGTCGCGTTATAAAAATCTGATGAATTTTGACTTCGATTTTTTGTAGCGATGTACCTTTATTGCTGCGAGTGCCGCATTGCGCCCTTTACCGCGTATTTTCGGCGTAAGGTATAGATTATAATTATAGAGATTATATATATACAAATTCAGACCAGAACCTTGGCCAAGTCAAAAGGCACGTGTACGAAATAAAGTTTACAATATGCCAAGTATATTTATGTACGTTTAATTACAGATCTTGGTTTCCCGTTCATACGATAGTGAAAGCAGTACGAAAAATCTTTAGGACCTACACACTGTTTTTTTTTACTAATTTCAACTAGTAATTCGCGCTGAACTGAGACCTCGCGACTTTTATAACTTTACAACACCTCGACAAGTTTTCATTAAAATCGGATCAACCTCTCGCAAGTTATCGTCGGATAAATTTACACACAAACATACCACCATACAAACGTCGACTTGCTCCCGTAGACTCTGGATGAGATCTTCACATAGTTCGATTAAAAAATAAAAGGGTTTTCAATTCAACTATATTTTTACGTACGAAAGAAAAGGATAAATACGAAAAAAAATAGTTCAAACTATAGAAAGATTAAATATTTTACAATAATAACTGACGTGGTTTTGACACATTTCATTTAAATAAAACGGGACTATAAAACGACTATAGTTTCGATACCACCGAATACCGGAATAACCGATTCGTAACCGTTTGATGTAACTTGATTATTTCCGTTTTATTAAAATAAAAGATTTACGAAGATTTGATTTAGATTTGATAGATTTATAAAGTTTTTTTTTTTTTTTTTTAAAGTTACTCCGGACGTAACGATCAATCCAAGGCAATTTCACTCGACTAAATCGGTCGAGCTTTTTGGTCTACAGGAGCTATTATAGGAACACACAAACATACATAACTTGTACTTAAATACACCACAAAAACTATACTCTCCTTCTTGGGCAGTCGGGTAAAAATTACATACATCACTTGAAATTGAGGCAACCTTTTCAGAGAAATCGTAAAAATAGTGAAACGGCTAACATTTAGCACCATATAATGTGAAAAGTTCATCTGCTAAATATACTTATGTTCTATAACGTTTGAATACAGTGTATTGGTTACCTAACCCAATTACTGCAGATAATCCTCGAGAGCTCGCCCCGCCCTAGAGTGAGGATAAAACCTGCTCTAATAATTAAACCACCTAAATCGTAATTTCGTGAATTTATTAGCAGTTTACACAAAACATTCGTGGAACAGGTTTGCGTTGAGTTGCCTAACTTACTATTACGTCTCCCGATAGGATTTAAATAATAAAACTTCTGGAAACTTTGTCGAAACTTAAGAAGGTAATCAACTATGTTGAAGCTGAGATTAAAAAAGTTAAAAAGCTAACAAGAATATGGTACTTTAAAAAATCTTGTTTAGAGCATGTCGGGCCTTGCTTAGTATATAGGCGAGTAGGACGTTTGAAGTATTTATTAGTTTTTTCCGCATCACATTTTTCCCGATATAATATTAAATTTATCAACATGGAAAATAACAAGTTTCTGAGATGCATAGTTTTGAAATGGCAGGAGAAAATCTAAGAGTAAGTATTAAGTAAGATACCATTAACTGCAATAGAAATATCACTCACAATTAATACACAGGGTTTGACGACGAAAATAATTAGTTATTTTTCTTACAAATAACTTTTAATAATAAAACAATGTTTTCCTCATTTCATCGATTGTGCCTTAAGCTTTAATATAATTTCTCATAAGATAAAATAACAAATGTGCAATACTAATACCCAAGTAAGATTTTTTATTTTGCAAAACTTTCAAGGGCCGAAGGTATTTGAGAACGTGAAATTTCGACTTGATGACTTTTCGCTGCACGAGGGACGATATAAGGACAGATGACGATTAGAAATTTCCGATTGTCATCTTGATTGTCCGCTACTGTGCGTAGGCTTAATTACTTCATAAAGTAGTGATGTTATCGAACCCAATTATAATAAGGTGCATAACTCTTCAAGTAATTGAGCCACATTTAAATTAGGCATGCTTTTCGATTTGTATGTTAAACATTTTTATAAATTTGCATCTGCTTACCTAATAGCAGTATTCAAGTTAATGTTGGCACCATCTGTGACCGAGATTATCTAACGGCCGAGCTCTGTAACAAGATTTCAGCTCAGCTATAATTTAGCTCTTGAGTACGTACTAAAATTAGGCACTGAGTATAGAATCTGCCAGAGAAACGCTTTGATAGGAGCACAGAAACATCAATGAAGATGAATATACGGAATAAGATAATGAGGGAAGTTGAGGCGTTTACAAGACGTGCACACACACATCGCTACGCATTTGTTACAGTATCAACGGATTTGTACTCGTAAAGGTTTAAAATTTTACTATGAAAATTGACTTGGTTTTAATACATTTTGTTTTAATAAATAAATAAATATCTGGGACATTATTGCACACACGGTCATCTGACCCCAAACTAAGCAAAGATTGTAATATGGCTGCCAGAGACTGATATACGTACATAGATATTTTTAAATACATACTTATATAGATATTAACACCCAGACATAGAACAAACACAAATATTCATCACATAAATGTTTGTCCTAGATGGGAATCGAACCCACGCCCCCAAACACAAAAGGTAGGTTCACTACCAACTGAGCCACCGGGGCAGTCAAACGGGAAGACGTAGTCGCGCGCGTGTCTTGCTTAGCATTCCTTGATAAAGATCACCGAATGTGATCGAAACTATAGTCGGAATAACCGACTCAATTTAATTTGAGCATTCCCGTTCTATTAAAACAAAATGGATTTGTACTCCTCGGAATTATAACACTTTTTAATCAAGTCACGTCGAGCTGTCACTTCTTCGGATCACATCACATCGATAGGAGCATTGCATCACATAAAGCATTGGGTTATACCTCTGTAGATTTTATATTCGGTAATCATAGTTAAATAATATCGGCGCCAAATGCTGAGGTCAACATATTTTCAATTTAATTTTATCGCTCTCATTTATTTATACGTCGATAAATCGCGTTTATTTATTTAAGGGCGCTTTAAAGTAATATAACAACTATAAATTAAAGCTTACTTTGTTCGATCTCGTTAGGGTTGCGAGCGTTTTTATCAAAATACCGTTTTTATCACACAAAGTCACGGCAAGCGACTCCTTTGTAATTATAGTTCCATTGTAAATTTTATGGTGGTGTATAAATAAAGTTATTATAACCTTCTTAGTCGGGGGCGTGCTGCCTGGGGTTGGTCAGGACCAGGGGTAAGGCTACCGCGCTATCGAAAAACTATTCCTTCGTGACGTTCTTGTGTAATAATCGTAACATTCTAGCACGCTCTTTTGTCTTCTGAAATGAAATTTTAACAGAGTAGTAGTATAGTATACAGAGTGTTCTAAAACTTATTTTCGACCTAGCATGTTTATTCTGAACAACTTTTACTATGGGACCAACCCTGAAATCGCAAAAATACAGGTGTTCCATACATTTCGTTAAGTGTGAATGATATTCTTCTAAGCAACAGCTGTTAATTTTTTCGCGATTTCAGGTTTTTTATAAACTCTGTATATTATTACATTACATTATCAGCCAGAAGACGTCCACTGCTGAACATAGGCCTTCCCTTTAGACCGCCACACCGGCCGACAATGTGCCACTTGCATCCACCGGTTGCCCGCGACTTTCACAATGTCGTCGGTCCACCTAGTGGGAGGTCTGCCTTCCAGTTCGTGGTCGCCACTCAAGAACCTTTCTTGCTAATCGTTTATGGGGTCCACGAATGTTGCGTTAATTTCTGATATATATATAATTCCCTGCAAACGTTTTAATTAAACTCAAAGAGGAGTGGATATTATTTAAGCTCAGTATTTGCGTCATTCATGGGCGAGGGGGCGAAAATACTTAGGTGCTAATGTCCCGAAATATTCTTGTAAAATTAAACATCGGCTAAAGTGTTATTAATAGCGTCTCCGAATACCTAAAACGTGTCAATATATTTAACCGTTTGTTTTAATAAAGATAAACCGTTGGAAGATATTATTTTGTTCAGTTGATTGTAGAACAACCTACATTGTTTTTGGACCTGTCACTCGCACGTCTATCTCAACGACTGGAATCGAGAGAAAGAAAGCGAGAAGACAATTTATTTATTGTTTATTTAAGCAAAACTTAAATAAGAACATTAAATAATAGCTAGTTTATAACAAATTAATTATTGTGATGGTGCACCCTAGTCTCTGCACTGTGTTGCAGTCTAATTTTACTTGGCTACCTGTATTCTGAGAATTAGCAGCCGGCAATTTTGCCAGAGACGGTTTATCTACTAAAGTAATGTACGCCAATACTAAATATTAAAGTTTTGGAATTATAAAACCCGAATGGAAAAAAAACTCCCCGGCGAGGAATGAAAAAAAAAACCTTTAGAAAGTTATGCTATTAACCAAAAATATACCGATAACAATATGAAAACAGAAATATATATTACCTAACGTTATAATATCAATAACAAAACAAATAACAGAAAACAACAAAAGGAAAAAAACAACGTTTTTTGTATGGGGATAGGCGACCTCCTTAATTATTAACTTTTTCATTCAATTCAATTCATTATTCGAACTCTGGGTTACACAGCACTTGGTAACGTCATATACACAGTTTTCATCGGAAATACATTATTATAAGAATAATTATTTCTAAAGAAAGGCAAGAAAAGTATTTATTTATTTATTTAAAATCCGTCTTAATGACTTACTCATATTCTGGAAATTTTACTGGCAGTCAGACATTTTTTTATGACAGACAGATAGAAGGCGTAGGCTTAGTAATGGGGTCCAGTTGGGTACCATTCGAGTACGGTACCCTAAAAAGCGAGCCGCGACTTGTCATTGCACAGCGGGCAATGGAGAGAGCTATGCTCGAAGTTTCTTTGCGTGATAAAATCTGGAACGAGGATATTCGTCTAAGAACCAAAGTCATCGATATAGCTTTCAGAGTTTGCAGGCTGAAGTGGCAATGGTTAGGCCACATCACTCGAAGAACCGATAACGTATACGTAGATAGCTAAGGAAAGTTCTTGTGTGCCAACCACAAGCTGGAAGTCGCAGCGTGGGCAGGCTTCAGGTGGACTGACGACATTGTGAAAGTGAAGTAGATGCAAGTTGCAAATTGTCGTTCAGTGTGGTGGTCTAAGGAGGAGGCCTTTTATCAGCAGTGGACGTCTCAAGTCTCATGATGATGAAGAGTTGTCATGTATCCGGCAGCGCGATGCTGATCATTATAGATTCATACCCGGGTGGGTGCGGGAGAATCCTCGCAGACATCCTCGAACAACTCTCAAAGCGTTCGCGCCTCACGAGTTTACCGCACCGTGATAATATAATGGTCTGCGTTGCAAATGCTTCCAACTCGCCTTTTGAAGCGCAGTTTTTTTTCAAAGGTACGCGGGACAAGAGACTTGGTAATGCAAAAACGTTTAAACGTAACTAAAAATTCTGAAAATACTACCCAGAACAAATTTGAAACAGAAAAGCGCTTCGCGGAAGCGGAGTGCGTCGCTTTCATTGTAACCATAGCTAAATTGCGATAGTGGCCATCTAAAGTTTCCTCCTATTTACACGAAATGATAAGTCACGAGAATACCCGAGATTAAAGCTGAACCGGCGAATAATAATAGACGAAAACGGTACCCCTCGCTTACATTACCGAGCGTTTTACTTGGCGCGGATAAATTACACAGTTATGAATAAATTTCGCATAAAACTCGGAACTGCACCTTTACATGATGAAAGAGAGAGCTCTATACAGAAAGTGAGCAGTCGGACAGAGACGCATGACTTGGCAAATAGTAATCCGAAAATTTCATTAAGAAGTCAGGCTAGCCGAAGAGTTCGCTGATATCTAGAATATTCGGGCGCACTTATTAAGATGCGGGCGGAAATTTCATCCGTTCCCGCGGATGAATTTAATGTAGTGAGTCTCAGAAATGAAATTATGCGAGATATCGACGAGTAACTTTCTGAATAATTTCCGGTTTGCCGATGAGTTGCCAGTACTCGTACTTGATTAAACAACTTTTCGTCTTGCGCTGCCACCAGTGGCTCGAACTTGCTGTGTCCCGACTTTAACAACTGTTATTGTAACACTTGCGCTGTAATTAGGCAACTATGCTTCCAGTGTGTTTGTTTCCCGCGTCATCAAATATGCGACGAGTGTGTTTGTTCTCGTGTCGTCAACTATGAGACACCTATGTGTTTGTTTTTCGTGTCGTCAAACTATGCGTCGAGTGTGTTTTTTTCCCGCGTCATCAAATATGCGACGAGTGTGTTTGTTCCCGCGACGTCAGCTATGAGACACCTGTGTGTTTGTTTTTCGTGTCGTCAAATTATGCGCCGAGTGTGTTTGTATCCCGCGCGGCAACTATGCGACACGTGTGTTAGTATCCTGCGTCGTTAATTCCTCGCGCTCTCATCTGTGCTACACACATCGACGAACACGCACATAACAAAAAGTTTTACAACCATCGAAGGTATTTCATAAAATTAACATTCAAGCCTTCATCATTTTTACGGCGAAAAACAGCGAATCACTCCCAAGATTCCGAGGGAAAAATTACATCACGTAACACGGGCCCCATTAATTACGGTTATATCGTAAATTTACGGTTAATCAAAAAAACCTGTCCGACTTTTGAGGGTCGTGGGGCCCCCCGACCCGCCACGGCGTCATTAGCGACCGCCGAATTCCTGCCGAGCGAAGCACCTAACTTGATTTTCGAATTTAATTCAATTATCAATTAAAAGGACGGCTTCTGTTTATTTTTTCGGTCGAGCGACTTGTAATTTGGCTCCGCTCTGACGTCGGTTTATTTTACCTATCCCGGTCTTGGTGTTTGTTTGATCGGGGCGGACTGTAATTAAATAATGCATCTGAAGTGCGCACTCGATGGAGTGGGGGTAGTTACAACGAGTGCTCTTCAAAGCGAGATACAATCTTCTTTGTCCATTTTTTATACTTTACAGTGACGAGTCAAGCAAGTAATTCGCCGGATGGTAATCGTCACGTTTTCCAATAAAAAAAAAACACTGTCACCCAGAGTTTTGAACGTCAACAGTTGAAAATTTTACGCACTGCGCTCGTCACTCAGAATTATAGATCTGTATATGCTCATTAATTTCGCTGGAAAAATTGCCCTTCAATCGGGAACACAGTAATATTTACACACTACTACTTGGTGATTGGTTGGTTGATTATCTCTTTGATCGTTAAAATTATAAATAAGTAACGCCACGCATAGCTCCCCAAGGTTTCACTGTTTCGGGAATTTCATGGAACACACACAAACACATGTACAACTAACACCCAGACCCAGAGCAGATATTTAATAACATCATTCAAATACACCGCGGCCGGGAGTTGAACCCGGGATCTACTGCTCACAAAGCAGACGCGACCAACTCAGCCAGGAGGTTCGTCAAATTATGGTAGAGATGTAACAACAAAAAAAATAAAACCAAATCGTTCGTTCGTAAATGACGAAGTTCTGAAGTAACAAACATAAAAAATAATAATAAAAACCGCCGACTTGTGAACCTCCTCCTTTCTTTCGGAAGTCGGTTAAAAAATAAAAACTCAATACAACATGTTTTGAAAATTGAAACGTTGCTGGACCGATCCCGCATTACTTAGTCAAATGCTCGCACAAAATCGACCACAAAAATGCACACACACGGCCTTCCATCCCATCCTATTATCGAAATTATCATATCAAACGGCATCCGAAGCATTCCAACGAAAAAAGAAACAACAACCATTGAAGACCTTTCATCCTCTTATTAGAGAGAAAGGGTTATAACACTATGCAAAATTTACACGTGACTATATCTAATTTTGAATTCTATGACATCGTGTTACGGTTCATATAATGTGTAGTTAAATATTCGTGATGGACTAACAAGCTTATGCTGTGCCGCAATCAAAGGTATAGCATATTTAAATAAATCTAGAGATTGAAATTCATAATTGAGAGTGGAGGGATAGAACGGATGCAAAGTTGATGATTCACTCGTAGATATTGGAAGGATTTGGATAACGATTGGGATTGTGATAAGCAAATCGGTAGACGACTGTTTCGGAAAAGTGCTAAAATCATTGAATAGTACGCCAATTCTTACGAGACTTTACATTTTAGATACATTTTTAAACCGATAAATGTATTTATACTTTGGTCTTTATTTAACGATTTATAATAACCATTTAATTAAAAAAGACATGATTATTATGGTTGGTTACTGTGCTATATCGTTACGATTCATTTTTCAGAAGCCAGCAGTAAGCTACTCGCCTAAGTAAAAAATATTGAAATTGAAATTTTATCGAAGTTTTTGAGCGCATCGTTATTTCATCTATGGTTTTAAATATCTTTGGTAGACAATAAGGAGAATTCTGTAGGTAGACCTTATACGCTCTGACTATACATGACAACTACGGACCCAAGAAAAACGAGAGATAGTAAGAGGGAAATATATTTCTCTCTCGCTGACTCTCGATTGTTAGATGGCGGTCATGCCAACCAAGTTGTAACGTACTTGTGTTAACGCTCTAAGCTTTTGTATATCTATACTTGTTAAATCGATTATTGGTCTTTTGGATTGGTCAATTGTTATGTGTGCCCTTGCAGCATGGATTTTAAAATAGAACTTATCTTATTTTAGCCAGTGATACTCATAGCCGAAGCTAGCCGGGTTTCGCTATATTCAATTCGTGACGACTATTGTAAAGTAAACATCGACTCATACAACACATCACGTACGCGATGTTCATCCAGACGCCATTAATTCAGCATCATCAACCCCTGCCCTAAGTCCGACCCTGTCCTAACGACAAAAATTATGAGCTCCGCCGATTCGAGCTACCGACGACGACGTAATGAAGTGCTGAACTTTCAGGTCATGTGTGGACTCGAGGAGGGGGTAATTGCCAATGCAGCCCCTCTGCCCCTAAATGCCTCTGATATAGTGCGCGTTCTGAACCCATCGGCGCGGTAACGGCGGCCGGTATAGTTTTAATCTTCTTTATGGCTGACCCTTTGAAGTTGGGCTCTTCCGACCCCATTAAGCTGTTTGAATGCGAGTTGTCGCCGCGGCGGATATTTCCATTGTGCCTGACAGCTGCTTTTTATGAACATGATTAAACACTATGGAAATTACGACCAATTTTCGGGTCAACCGTTTGAAATCGCGAAGTAGAACATAACAGTCGATGCGAATTTAAACCCATTTCAAAATAAAATACTTTGCTCAGTTAAAAATGCCCGTGTGACGTATTATTGTAGAAAGATACTATATTGGTTGTTGATACTATTCAAGGTTAACATCAGACGTGATGGCAGTCAAAAGCAAGCCGACAAAAAAAAAAAGATTTGAAGACATCATGACTATTTTATGCATTATACAACAATTCGAAAAAAAAATGTGACCAATCTAAATGGTTGTATTTAGTTATTTAGAACGATTAATTTTAATTTAATTCCATTTAACTGCGTCCAATGTTTGTGTGGAATAAGTATGTGTGTGTATATATGAGCCCCTATTGGAATCGGACGCACACGAGCGAAGTCGTGATTAGCGAGCTAAGGAAGGCGCACACCCCGCTTGTATAGTTATCTAAACAATACTTTCGCGCGAGCTAAAGATTAATGTCTCACATTTTGCTTCACTTTACTCCGATTCCGGCACAAGTTGAAAGAGAGAAGCAAAAATGTATTCCATATTTACTTTATTTACTAACGATGACTCTAATAGTTGATGAATGCGGAAGACGATTTAATTTAATTTTTCGATTTCGATTTAATTTTTTAAAACACATAAAATCTAGACTAAAATATCTTATGTTAGCGTATACAAAATAAGAAGAAAAAAAAAACCAATTTGATTATTTTGCCCTAAAGACCGATGAAGGTCTAGAATCAATTCGAATACTCAAGTTCTATAATAGTCGGCGCCCAGCATGCTGAAGGCATTACCGCGCAAAACGGCAATGCTTATAGGTACGTAGTAGGCATTATAATTAAGTAGGCGTTACCTATAAGTATTGTGTCTTATTTGGCATGAAATTATTACACCTTCTATTGAATCTCTCATAGCTTAGGCCGGGTAGCATGCGAGAAGACGCCGCGATATTAATTGTTGTGCTCATGTCGCAGGCGCGCCGCCATGGGCCTCGAAAAATCATCGCTCATTGGTGCGTGCCGAGATTTATAGCTTCACAATAGACTAGCTGAGCTGTGCAATCTATCTCACATTCACTTTACAAGTGATTCCGGTACAATGAGGATGTGAACATACACAAATTGGGTACCTACGAGTGTGTGCCTCGCGTTAGTTAGGTACATTATTTGAACCACAGATTGCTAAATTATAAAATCACTTTACCTATTTCGTACAATATCGGTTGTTTTCGTTTCGCTTTTTTACTAGCTTTTTCTGAATAACTGTTTCTGTTGTTAATTATGAATAACAGAACCTTTACTTTTACACATCGAATTGTCAGGTCACAAAATTCAATAGAAATCCAATGCACACAATAACCACACTCCACACAGTTGTCTCTGCAAGGCTACTACCACCCGTTATCAAAGCAACAACCGAGTTAAAGACCACCAGTAAGCAACCACCAGTTAAATACGTAGAGTTGTTGCAAACCGCGAGCGCGACTTTACTTGACTTTAGTGGTATTCCAATACACGTGCGTTGAAGTGTGAGCCTGCTGAATTTTTAAGGATCTTTCAGACTACCATATAAAATGCATAACATCATAGCTTTTTCTTAACCGCCCCCTGCATGCCTCGCATATAACACCCTAGCACCCTCCAATTCATAGACACGACAGATAGTGGTAGACCCAGTACCTTATAGGCGACGGCAGCAGCGTAGTGCGGGAAAAGCTATGGAACGATCAACTAAATCGTAGTCTGAAAGCACAAACACCTCGTATAAAACTTCCAAACCTATAAAATTTGAAATATGACCCCACAAATAAGATTCGTGTGCATTCTTGAGTTGCGAAAACTAGTTAATACGGGTACTGAATGCGTACCAATACTAGCAGTACTTACTGAGTAGGAAGTCCGTACCAGCTGTACTTACTGAGTAGGCACTACGATACCCCACAACACAAGATTAATCGCAACGCGTGTGTGTACATTAAAGTAATTTAACATTTAGCACGGGAGTATAAATCGAGTTTAACGGCTTTTGTTCCGCCAAAGTGCTGCCGTGGGGCTGGGGTTTGCTTATCATTAGGAAAATACCTACTAAGTGGGCGATACGAGAGAGCTTGTAGCAGCAAGTGATTTAAGTTATCGCCACTACAGTGTTATTTATTCTATTTGTTGTAGAATTGTCCTCAATTAACGAAATATTTTTGTCACACAAGTACCTAACATGTTTGTGCTTCAATAAATTATTTTTTTCCTGTGATGTTGGCCGGATTTGATAAATTAATTTTGTTTTTATTAACTCCATAACCAAATGCTCGGTATATAATGATGAAATATTAATAGATATCGATTAATTAAAGTAGAATCAAATTGCAGATGGAAATTAGTGTTTATATCTGTTAGTGGTTATCTCACTTAGAAGGTCTTAGTGAGATAACCAGTAACCGAAGAGATACCCATTCAGTAGGAAAATATCCCGATTACAGAAGGTCCTACGAATATTGTTGGATCCCCGTCCGCCACAAAGAGCTTTCGCAAATCCATTAGGTTCGACACCGGCGCTATGAATGCGCTCCGAGCGGGGTCCTAGCGTCTCAATATAAAAGCAAACACTAGCTCTGGTTCAGTTCTGTTATTCTACAATTTCTCATTTAGCCGGCGAGCCGCGCGGCTGCGTCTGACGTCGCGGCTTCGTAATATCCTGTCACTATATTGACCTAAATCCAACTGCACTCACAAAAGCTACGCCCTAACACAGCCCCGGTCGGGAACATCGTAACATCTCTCAAAATCTTTATTACGAAAGCAATAAAGCCCATATTTAACACCGTCAAAGGTTTTGTTCAAATTAAAACGACGAAATGAAACTTTGCTTATCGTTTTCGGTCGCCACTTTCTCGGTTACTCGGTGTCCACTTGATAAAAACAAAAAAGAGGTTTTTCAATTGGAATTTCTGGAGAAACAATCTGTTTTTGACGGGAAAGTGGAAGCTACAAGACGGTTAAGTAAATCTCGACTCTGGAATTAATAAGGTAAAACGGTTTTTTCTTTGCGAGGGGACTCACATAAAATAAATATTCTTATCTCGTTGACCCAAATAGAGGCGTTTTAACCTAAAACCAAAGGACGGGGACGCTCGGCCGGAATGTACGTTCACTCGTACTAGGTATTAGTTCATTTTGTACTCTACGTGTCCTTTATTAAAGTTTTGTCCTGCCTTGTGATATAAATACGATTTTATTAAAATAGCTTGATATTAAAGGAATTTATTGAGGTTCATTGACGATAACATCGACTATTACTCCAAGGCACAAACGGAATAAGCTTTACCTACGATGAATCGAGGTGAGAATATGTGAACGCTTCATGATGTAGCATTTTACTAACTGTTAAAGTACATTTATGTAGTTGTTTATTGATACACTGGTAAAATTTGTCCTAAACAAAAGGCATGAACTTATTTACGAATATTTTGTTACGTTTTCCTTATTTCGCAGCGAATCCGGCCGATGAAAAGCATTAAGTACAGTAAAGGGCAGGAGCCATAAAATAGAAGGTCAAGACGTCGCGGAATTCTATGAGGAAACCTTGAGGAAGAGGTAGTCAAAGGTGTCATGTAGACGGGCGAAATTTGGAGAGTACTAATAGTCAAAATTACTTATTCCATAGTATAAATGCCAATAACAGCCTGCCCTTATACTTTTGGTGGCGAAAATATTTCTAATAATGTACTTTGAACGTGTGGAAATCCGAGTGATTAATTCTTCTTGTTCAGGTGCCACACTACTACTAGAGGTTGGCCAGTATTATTCGTTTTTGATTGAGTTTAGTAGTAGAACCATACAGAGTATAGATAAGTTAAGTAAGAGATAAGGTCAATAAAAAAGTCGCCCTGATCTACGACCGCGTCTCCCGTTTGCAGCGGCGGTTTGCAACGTTCCGGGTCCGTCGAATTTTTCGGTCGGTCATTCGCGTGACCACATCGCATTAGTGCAATGAATCAAATTGAATTCGGCCGCGCCACATCGCCGCTACAGGAAACGCTAATAAATAATCTCCTAACTAGTCCGGCAACCGTGGCCGTGTGCTAATGGAAGCTAGGCGCGACGCCGATTTGTTTAGATTTAGTCTCATTACAATATAAGCTGTGCTAACGTACTAGCAGTTACACTGTGGCATGGGCTCGGCGATTCACGCCTGTCGGTAGTCAAGACATTTTTATTGATGTCTGCTTGTGAGTGATGTCGGTGTCAGTCCATTCTGTGGCGTGTTTATTCCCAGGTTAGTGGAATATATTAACGCCGAAACAGATCGATAGTTGATGGTTTTGTTAAACAGGAACAGTACGGAGTTTATTTTTGCGGAAAATAAGAAAACGGAAAAGTCAGTTGAATTTATAAACTATCAAATCAAGCCCCGACGGCGGGCACTAACCGTATACTAAAAGATATAAAAGCAAACAGCCCACTACATAACAAGTTAACAACTACCGTGGACTTTGCAGTAAAAATCTAGCACCAGTGCTCCTCGGAGTCCACTCCTCGGTCTAGCGCACCAATAAAACAATTGCTAACCCTCCGCCGGCGTGTCATTATGAGCGGGGTCATAAACGACCCGGCGCGGATTAGACCCCACACTCGAGTTCAAAGTCGCTGCGAGTGAATTAATAGGGTTATTGTGGCAATAAATACGGAGGCGCCTAGTTTGCGGCCGGCCGCGGTCTGATAAATCAAGTGGGCGTCCGCCGCAAGATGTCCTGCGCCCCTTTGTCTCCGAGTGTTTGGAGACCAAGACAGGAGAGGTCGAACAGTAGACATTGTTGCGCATGGCCAAGACTGATAATATAATAGTATTATTGTATGCAACCGTCCGCGTCTGTCAAACTTAATGAGGTTAAAAAATCTTATAAAATGCTATAATAATAAAAAATATTTACTGGCCAAAAATTTAGATTCTCCGTCGATAGTACCAGCTTTGTGTGATGTAAATGTTTCCTTTTTTGTGTGATGAAAACAACCAGTGATAAAAATGTTTTTCTATTTTTTTTACAATAGTGACTATACGTTTTTGGAAGATTTTTCAGTGCATCTGGTTTATATTATGATTAAATTAAATTAAAAGATTAGCCCCCAAATAAATCTTGAGACAAAGTTGAAGCGAACAACATTGTGACGTAAATGGTAAAAACAATAGCAAAATAATGTCGCAGGTGCAAGTTACTGCGAAACTACAAACTTTTTAAAGTCATTAAAACGATTTATTAGTGTTACAAATTTTAGCTCAGAAGCTGTTAAATTAACTTTAACACCTTTGTAATTTTAAACCCACAATTATGATTAACTATTTAGACGCTTCGACCAAAGTAAAATGAATGGACGGACCCAAGTAAGAGAATTTTAAAGACTTTAAAGTGAGCGCCGGCGCTCACCTCACTTCAGTTGCTCTCAGTCTGTGAAAGGTGCGAGGCACGTTTAATGTCAAACAGTCCGAGAGAAACTGATAAACACATCCCTTTTTCTCTCGTAGATATTATAATCGCTATCTCTTTTTTGTGACAAATGTATACGTGTATATTACGTATTTAAGCCTAACTTGTTATTTTTAAAGAAGTTGTGTGATTAGGGCCCGTCCATTCATTTTACTTTGGTCGAAGTTTAGACGTATAAATATACAAATTGTTACTGAAAGGTGCAACAATGTTAAAAGGTATGTTTATAGTTATTTACTCATCATTATGAACAACTTTTACTATGGGACCAACACTGATGTCGCGTAAAAACTCAGATGTTCCATAGTAAAATGTCAATGACACTTGACAAAATGTGTGGAACAGCTGTTATTTTTTCGCTATTTCAGTGTTGGTCCCATAGTAAAAGTTGTTCATAATGACGAGTACATACATATCTTTCAATATTGTTGCACCTTCCTGAGACACGTTGTATATTATATCGATTTACAAACTTAAATAACAAATAAATAATATGCTACAAGGTGATACATTTATGTACTCGTACCTATTTATCCTGTAACTTTTTGATAGAGCCCCTTAAATCATCTCATTCATAATCATAATATAATCATGATAATCTATTTCATAGTCGCCATAAGTTTCCCGTGACTTGTACTGCAGCAGGAAGGTAAACCAGGTAACTTTGAAAGCTGTCCACAAAGGCTGAGTGGCGCAATATGTTGGTTGAGTTAATTCGCCGAATGTTCAGAAACCGCCTCGTGATCTGTTGTCGGACGAATTCGAGACGTAAATGTATCAGTTCTGTGGATCGTACCTATAGAAACGTTTAACGCAACACCGGGCACTTATCCATTTTAAGGTTTAAATTTATGAGCAAATAGCCCATGTAGGGTTCTTACTTATTTAATGTTTGCTCCACGGACTCCGGAGTCCGTGCCTTGTATCAAATTTAACTATTTTCATCAACAAGACTTAGTATAAAAAAACTAAAGACTTTACAAAAGGCATACACCAAAGAATACTATGAATGAGATGAACAGTTTTGATGATGATAATAAACCCCACTTTACCACCCGAGTTGAACTCGTGATTTTCCAAGTTTCCTGTTTATTCCCATCATAGAAATATTCTGTTGTAATGTGTTTGTGTTATGCACAATTGCTTATATAGTAAGATATGTCGGGAAATACAAACAATAACAATAAAATGAATAGCGAGAAAATTACAACCATGGACTGAAAGTTAGATGCTTATTAATTATCATTTATAGTTGGAGATCAAGTTACTCAAATCAATAGAAACAGACGGAAAATATGCAAACAACTGTCGATTTTGGTCGCTATACATGAACATTGTTTCACAAAGTGATTGTTATTTTCGGTGTAATAAAGACTTTAATTTAAAAAGTTATAACGTTTTCAGCCTTTGTCTATGGCACACGAAGATCCTTATCCGTATGTAATCAGCAATTGAAATGGGCCTCAGAGGTCACAATTTATGCGTTGCCCGAACCACCTGAGGCAGTAAAAGCTCGGGGTGACTAATTTATCGTCGGTTAATTTACTCTACATGTTTTATGGGCCTTGAGGGTCAGAAAGAATTGTTGCGTTGTGATTTGCATGTCTCGGCGTAAGTGGTCTATGGGGCCTTAGATGGACGGGGTCGGAGTGGAGTAGCCCCAGCTGTCCGGCTGTTTGTCTGCGAGTGACAAATGTCGCGGTCTCCAAGTTGCGGTTACAAGGGAATGCATTAAGCCGCCGGAAATTAAAGTTGTCGGTTTGTTTAAGCGGTCAGTCGGAATTTTGGTCGGAATCATGTCGAATATTCATTATTAATTTCAGACAACAGAATAGCAATATTTCGTAACGCGGCGTAACAATTTAAAATGCAAATTTTAAAACGAAAGTTTAGGTATTACAACCGAATTTGAGATCGTACCGAATGTTTCTAAATGAAAAACACTAATTTAAGCCGTTTTACGTAGCGTGATACATCTGGTGCTCACTTTGCATATCGTTCAACGTGTTAAGATAAAAACTAAACTCAAAGTTCGTAGGTTCAAATAAATATGTTTGTTTTGTGACTAAGTTATGAAGTTGGGAAATGTGAACGAACTTAGGTTTAATTTAATAACCCGCAAGCGTTGGCGGCCTTATTTAAAATAACAGTTTGTAAGAGCCATAGTTTAATCTTGCCGCGACGTGTTTGCATTACTTACATTTTTCCTGTTGAATAAAACACATTTTGTATTATAATTATATGCTATCTGAGCTTCTACTACTAATCAAAATTAGTAATATACTGATTTGGTTCCAATTTCAAAACTGTTCATGTATTACTTAGGCATTTTGAATGAAATATACTAACAAGGAGCATAATGAGTCAACATCTTATATCTCAGGGTTGACGAACGCAATTTTTTGTGTCGCTGAGTTTTGAAAAGTTGGAGTTCAAAATTCTGGGTCGTACTAAACTGTGACCAAGCGTGACGCGTACCTACTATCAGGAGAGCGACTGGTTCGTCTCGGCATTCAGTAGCATATAAAAAGATTAAGAAAACGATAGACGTAAGACATGAAGACGAGAAACGTAAGAGATTAAGATTAAGAAAGAGATTAAGTGAACGTCAGTGAACTTTGTAATAATTGTGACGTTATGTAACAATAGAGGTATATTTACGTAGCGTCCATCTCCTATCTCGTATTTTCAGATAATTAATTTCCCAGACATATCTGAAGCGGACGTTGCGTTTTTCGGGCGCAGCTTTCCCGGGCCTGTCAAACCCCTAAATTATCCCGGGGTCCAAATTGGACGGCCGTTAATTATAACTTTCTCACTGACGTGTCCGGTAAACTGTGCACTTCAATTAAAAGTCTTCAGTATTAGATAGCTGTTGTGTAATTACGGAGCGTGGGGTCAGCCAGACCCCACGTGTGCAGGTGATTTATTTACTAGCTCATAAATTTAAAGGATAATGAAATGGCTGTTCGAGTTGTGCTTTTACCTGGGAATTTGATGTTATCCGCTTATTTGGTTTCCACCTATTTGGCGTATTAAGCACAGCTTGTTGCAAAAAGCAAAAAGTTTTCACTTTCTGTCGCTCACTACAAAAAAGTCGTAATAGTAAATATCTGTATAATAAATATAATTATGGCCGCTTTTCCCGAAGGCAAAGGCCTTTTAGACATACTTTTTTTAATTTGGTTGGTTAGTTGAATTTATTCGACGTTATTACCATGAGAGCATTGACCAATCAGTTCCAGAGCCCGTGAGCAAGGTATAGCTATTCTCGCCTTCAAAGCATTGATAAATGACCAACCTAATTGTACATTCACAATGTTGCCACACAAACGAGGATCAGCGAAGGAGTGCGCCGTAATCAATCTCCTAATGAAAAGATTACCGGCCAAAAGAACTAATTCATTTCGACCCATTGAACTGTCCGGAGATTAACAGCCAACTTGATGGTACATTTCATTCCATTCCATTTACAAAAATCATTACCAATTCGGTAACGGTACTCGTATCCCCGCGATGAGTACTTAGACCCATTATGAAAACATTCTCGACGATATTCAAATTGAATTGACTGAGAACTAATCTAAGAAAGTAATCTAGATTCAATATAAAGTTAATGTCAAAGTTTTGAAAAGAAAACACCGAAGACCTGCAAGAAGCCGAGACTGAATTTGATGCTAATGAAAAAATGCTCTCAGCAGAGACATTTACTCAGAGTCTAAATAAAAAGTTTGGCGAAAAAATGTGCCGTATAAAGAGTCAGCGAAGTTAGTCGACTCGACTTCGATTAATCAAATAGAAAGCTAGAAGTCGCAAGTCTCCATAACAATCTGACACACGCGCCAAATAAAACCAATAAGAGACTTAAAAAGAATTGTTTACAAAGACCGATTCTATCCGTTGTCCCTTTTTAATGGGAAATTCTTTTACCTCGGTATCGGGCAAGTTGGGCACAAACAACTCTGTGGAACTTCCAAACAAATAAAACAAAGAGACGTCCGGTAGCCGTGACGTCATTGTGCGCTAGACATTCTCCCGCTTCAATAAGGTTTCACAAATTACTATACCTTACGAATTTCACCACTTCAGGTCGCCAACTACTTTGGTAAGGTATAAATTCACGTAACTTCAGATACTTATAGAAATCAGATACGATCGTAACCATCGGAAGTTAGTCGTCTTCATTAATAGTTGGATGATATTGGGTTTGTAAAGTACAAAATTTATCTGTCGAGATACTTTATACGATATGCACTGTCAGCATATATCGTATTTCCAAAAAATAACAACGTGCCATCATAAACCAATGTTCATGAAGAGCAGAAGGGAAACCTACGAAAAACTGCATGAACTAACATTGTATCATGTCTGAACTAATCCTAGCTAAAGTGTGCATCGGCGCTTGTTCAAAAGCATTCTGAACGCATACCGCGGCGGCAGCCAACACTAGCCGGATTGGGGCGCGCTTTTTATCAATGTAGGGATGTGAACATGTTGTGAGTACATTTCCGATTATTGCTGATTGCACACTCAAAACATACTCTATATATTTCGGACAATCGTCACAGTTTCTGTCCCTGTCTCTCTCATGAACGTGTCAATGAGAGTAACAGCAATATTATTATCTATTACCGGCAATCAACCTGGAAAATAACATGCCTGCATATCATCTCAATCAAGTGCCGATTGTTTTTTATTTACAAGACGAAAATGTTGTTACAAAATTTTCTTAACTTCATGCAAAGCAGAACCAATCTCTCGTTCTCTTTGTGAATATTCCACGAAAACGCAACAATTTAAGCCTTTTGATATAGTAACAAAAACTTAATACTTTTCTTGTCAAAAGTTTTATGAGTTCTATTCTAAAATTTTCATCGAAACTTGAAGGCTTTTAGTAATTTTTGTCATATTTGAAAAGAAGTATCTAATGTATCACTACAAAACTATCGGATGAGATAATTCGCGTCTATCGCAACCACATTCACGTTCTCAAGGTAATGACTCTGTCTGCCGATGCTTGTACGTTTTATTATATTTATTATCCTTGCAATACAATTATTGTACCGATAGTTTGAGTTAGATTGTATTGTAGTGGTAGGATTCTTGCAGAGGCCGTCTAGTAAAGTACCACACCATGGCCAGCTATTCAATCGCCAAGCGGTACTGTGAATACTATGCTGTTTTCCGGATTGAAGGGCAATGCTTACAGTGAAATTAGTGGGCATGAAGAAACATCTTAGTTCTCAGGGTCTAGAGCGTAGTGCATTGCCGCGCATGGTTTTGAACTGTTATGGTCAAACTTGACGCATATCATCAGACGGGAGACATACCCGTCTCGTCATTCCATTGTACAAAAAAGTACAATCTTAAGGCGCATTTCACGCATTAGATATTTACCTTTTAATGGCACGCCAAAGTCGAAACAGACTCGGGAAAGTCAAGAGGTATATGAGAAAATGTTTAAGACAGTTCAAACAAATAACTCGTCTTGTTTATAAAGCACCGTGTAATTAAAGTTAACACAGATAATCATCAGAAACAATACTTCAAATATGTAAAAATGCTATCATAATTATTTTAAAGATGAAAAATTTTAGAGACAAAGTAAAACTTGAAAAGAACAGACAAATCGATTTATACCTGGTGTTTTTATTCTGAACGAAAAATTTAGTGTATGACTGGTGCGTAGAGTAGTAGAACGCAGACTTTTTACATTTTTCATTGTCCTCTGTTGTATGTAATGTATTGTATAATAATGTATATAAATGCAAACGTTTGAGAGTGTATTTATGTTTGTTTCTGCCCACTGAGCTCCGGAACGGTTGAATATTTTTTTAATTATCATACTGCTAATTACTACTAATTATTATCATAATGACAGGTGCTTTTATTGATTGCAAATATAAGCTGACCTCCGGACATCGCTATCGCCGTCTCTATCGTATTAATATAAGGCAATAGCAATAGAATATATCCTTGAAAAACACCTATATTTTGTATGGCAGCTTCAATTTCTACATTCCTTTTCTCTATGTATCATATAAGAACTACTGTCGTGATAAAAGATTTCTCTTGTCTTAAAAAAGCCGCGGTGGCAGTTCGCAGGAAGGGTAGATTTCAGAAGGGTTTCTGCCGGGCAGATGTTTGATTGGCGAATTTAAATATCTGCTCTAGATCTGTTATAGTTGATGGTGTTCCTGAAGCAGTGAATTCAAGTGAAAAGCTATGAGTGTGAAGTGTCATTGTTTTATTGTATTTAAGTCCTCTTGACGTAAAATAGAGCATAATTCTCCCTGGCAAAATAGTTGTAAAACTAAAGAAAATTTTTAAGAACACGGGTTCACGAAATCTATCATTTTGCGTGTGATCCCCTCCCTTGGAGAAACTTCCAGCTCGTCTCAGGCCCTGTGTTTCGCCTCTCATTGTTGCTCCAAACTTTTCTCTTGAATTTCCTTTTTTATTTAATTCTATTTCGGTGTTGCCTCGGTTTTATATCTGCCAATTCGTGCTTATAGCCGTGCCTCGGTTCCTACTACTCGGAACTACACGCGAAAATATCCTGAAACGCTTTTTACTTTTCATTTAAAACCCAGGTTATCCTCACGCAGATCTTTGTTGCTCAGAAAGTCTGAGTAACCTTTTAGACTAAATAATAGACAATAATAGGTGTAGTCTTACAAATGGTATCCTTAATAAGAGTAATTCACATATCAGGGATCCAGGTCTACGTTTCTTAATATCAGGCGAGTTCTGTTTTAATCTTCCAACAAAACTACTGTGGAACCGTATGTAACGTTGTAGCGATGGTGTGATGAGATACAGATATTTTTGCGGAAAATATGGATAAGATGGGAGCTAAACATGATTGGCGAAAAAACGAGGTTGCTTATACCATGCATTGGGTGATTGAGGTGATAATGTAACGTTATCCCAAAGTTTAAAGTACCTACTGTGTAAAGTAGCTGTCTGGAAGGCTATGTCTAGTCTGTGGATAAATGCTGCATAGCTCGAATAATGATAACTAGTAGTTCTGCGAACAGAAGACCTCACGCACAAACTTTTTTGCAAAATCTAAACTTGTTTGTCTGTCTGTGTCACGTTATATCTTGACAAAATCTTGACCGATTTTGCTCTTGTTTAGAATTGGGCACCAAATATTATCAAAATCAGCCGGTAAATAGAGCCAAGCAAGCTTTTTGGGGGAAATACCCTCCGTTCAGAAATCGAAAATGAAATGTAGAACCGTCAGAAATCGAAAATGAAATATAGAACCTGTATACCAAACTTCGTTAAAAATACGAACTGTATGCAAGCACCGACATCCAAAGAACAGAGGAAAGTAAATGTTGCCAGTCGTTGCAAAGATCAATCCACGTGTCAGTCGTAAAAGTTCAAGTAGGTACTTATATTAAGTTCTTCATCTTCACCCGTAATAGCATGAACTACTTTGACGGCTGACCTCTAACAGTTATTAACAAGACTAAGCCAATATTGTACTAAAATCACGTGCCTATTAAGTTGTGGGACCTAGGATCCGCCGCTGGTCAGATTTTATTACCCTGCCTGTAAATAACTCGGAACATAAATACAAAGTTGCCGGCCAAGGTCGTTTATATAACGCAGGGGGTTGAAGGGGGATTGGCTTCGTGATTTTATACGTGACCTTTATCTAATATGAAGAGCGTGATACATATTCGTAAATTAATGAAGAGTGAGTGAGGTGACGACATCGCGGGTACTACACGTACGCAAGGAATGGAGATATTATTTTCAACTAAAAATTTTACTAAAATGTAATATGTAACCTGTTGATGATACCCTAGTTGCTAGGAATACAGGGAAGAAACTTCAGTAGAAACAAGAATACTTTTTTTTAGACATTTTAATAGGCTGAATCGCAAGTAAGGTCAAAAGGCCTTGAAAGCGGGTACATATTTGAGCCTTTTGGGGTCGAAACCCTAGGACCGTGGGGACCGAACGCAAAGAAAATATATAAATAATTATCAACGTGTCTGGTCGAAGCATCTCGTGACCAAAATGCTGGCCTCTATCTTGCTCAAAGAATTGCAATCGCTATTCAACGCGGCAATTCGGCCAGCATTTTGGGTATGATGACTGCTGGTAGCGGTTTATTAGATTATATTTATGATTTATTTTTACTTAGGGTTTATTGCAATTTATTTATTATTTAAGTTGCATAAAGTAAAGTAAATACAGAATCAATACAATTTCTAATTGACTTTTTTTTTTCTTATCTACTTATTTCAAAATTTATTTAAACATACATACTTTGTACT
Organism: Apocheima hispidaria; assembly: GCA_947579745.1. NCBI lineage: Eukaryota > Metazoa > Arthropoda > Insecta > Lepidoptera > Geometridae > Apocheima > Apocheima hispidaria. Next base: position 16,335,598 of record OX388150.1, on the reverse strand, counting down.
GATGTGTAAAGAAGTTGTTGTGCTATTTCTGAATTTTCTTATATTCAAATCAGTTTCGGTCCCAAAGAGGCTTTTGGCGTTGTAAAAAACTTGACAGAATTATCAGGAACTATTTTTTTGCAAGCATACTTTAAATCTTTTCAAAATTTGTAAATGCCAAGCCAAGTGTCTTATAATTTTAACAAAAAATAAAACCGACTTAAACAAAATACTCTGAAAAAATACACTATCTGGATGTTCTTGGCACCATCCGTGAAATAATTATCATCAGGGAGATCTGGTGGCCATCTTCTGTGGTCTTCTTCATCAGTTTCACTTCACCAAATGATACTTCCTGAATTTGCATTCTGAAAGTACTTGACTTGTTGATGAAAATACCAAAACCGCTGTATGTATGCTTATAATATATGAGGAGTTCCCTCAATTCCTAATGGATCCCATTATCAGAGCATTGATAAAAATGGGACCAATCTGGAAGTATTTCCTTTCAAATAAATAAAAAACTGATTAAAATCGGTTTATAAATGAAGGAATTCAGAGGCAACAAAAAAACTTGAGAACCTTCTATATTTTTTGGAAGTTGGTTTAAAATTCATGAAATATGTTTTAAGGTTGTCTTCGGTATAGTTCTAAAAATATGCTAGTGGAGGGATCCCAAAGAGCACTGCGGCTATCAAATTTTGACATCGTTGCGAACCCTGACTCTTACGAAGACTTGAGTATCGCAGCCATGATATTCACACCCACACCCTCACACATCAACACTTACCTGGCACTTGACATATATAAACAATTTTTGCATTCAAATGTATTATCAACAGTATTGAGTTTCCACAACACAGTTTCTAGCTAACGCAAAAGGCAGAGCTTGTATGTAACTTAGTTTTGCAATAAACTATGTTTATGTCTATATTTTCCCAGTCAAATAAATATAATATTCTAATGTAATCAGTATCTCCCAAAATTTGAAAACAAAAACACAAGATCAGAATCCCAGCCGCATCGCATCGTAAATGAAATTAGAAAGTTCCTTTTGAAAATGAATTTAGGTCCGTTGATTTCGTTATTTTTATTCAGTGCCCAAGTTTCTATTGCTTTTGTTTTGTGTCCGAGTTAACTGTCTTTGCTTTAACTTGGGGGATTGGGGTCAAAACGCAACGACACAAAAGACTCGACTTACAGAGTAAAATAAAATAAAAAAAATTCGAGTGAGATAAATGTTAGTGGACATATCCGTTTGTATCTCAGTAAATAATTTGAATTTGAGTTTGATGAAATATGATCTACCAATGTACTTTGAAAGCACCAAGTTTAGCGAGATCCTGGTGGCAACTGACCCTCGCAGACAGACACTGTAGGGCAAACGAAGCACCTTTTTTACTAACCGATTCTTATCTATTCAGATTCATTAGAATACTTTTTCTCTTGTTATCGGGCGCTGGGTCTTCCTCATAAGTATACGCACAAAAAATAAGTTTCACTTGTTTCCGTACTTTCCAGTTATTGTTGTATTATTTACAGCGACGCAGTTGTATCTTGTTTTAAATTAGTTTTTTTGCGGCAGTTTTCATGCAATCTGCGATGAATGCTTTTAATTTTATTGCAAAAGTTTTTGAGTAAGTTTCAGGGTGATAGCATGACCGTAATAAGTATTTATTCAAATATACTATATATATACAACCTATTTTTACAAGTGTCGTTTTCTCAAAGTGTCAAGTGTGGTTGTAAAACGAAAATTTAAATAGAGATTATAATTACAAATTATATGTATATTTATTTACAAACTATATGTCCAAATTTAGTACGAAAAAGTAGACCTTTCGTTAAAAAAATTGTAACGAAACTAAATACAATGGACAAACAAAATAACTAACAATTTTAGACACCTATACTATAAAAAAAACATTTAATATAATAAAATGAAAATACGGTTCGTGGCATCACAGAAACAACACAAAAGCATCGCAGTTCGCACTGTTTTAAGTTTTAGAGAAAAATAAATCCCCGATATAGGGTAGTTTAAAAATCCTGTTGGAACCGGGCTTCCCGGCAAGTGACTCGTTAGACGAATGGTCTGGGCCCGTGTGTCGGACAGGTCCTGGTTCTTCCTGGCCCCCTGGCCCCCTGTGACCCCCTCTACCTCCCGGCCGGGTGTCGAACGCACCCGACGCCTTCGTTAAACTGCTATAAGTTACTCTAGGTGTTGCTCTACGTACAGATGTTATAAATGCTGCATTTCACCAAGAAATACGGCTTACCTAGGTTTATTGTTGTTTGGTTTCTAACTTAGTTCTCGTGCTTCCTGTTTTACTGATAGTAAAAAAAAATATTGCAAAGTCCATGTCGACACATGCACATGGCAGGGTTCCATAGTTATTTTAAAAATTATCGACAATCATCACAGTCACAGGCTTTTGCGTGTTTTCTGGAACATTTTGTTTGAGCACTCACAAAACTTGGTCGGCTGCATCTCGCAAGCAATTCGATTTTTTAAAATTTGCCTCTATTTTGTAATCTAGACCCGCATGAAATACAAACGCAAACGCACCGCAAAAAAGACATAATTTTAGTAAACGGTTTTAAAAAAAGTCTTTCTATTATATTAAATTTTCTAAACATAGACATCCCACTCAATGTGCAGGATTTTACTCATCTCTACACTTTTCACGTTCATAGAAGAAGAATATTGTTTATTGCCATACTGTGTACAAAGTTCTTAAAATTAGGTAAAGTTCGAACAGTGGACCATTATCGGGTGTGCAATTTTAAGATATTGTGTGGGTTTAGGACACGAACGTTTTCAAATTAATCTTAAAAATAATGTTTTTCCTTTTAACAAGTATAATTGTATGAATTGCAAATTTTATTTTTATAGTCCAGTCTTTGAATAGAAGTACTGCGTGATACAGAATCTTCATCAGCCTTTAAACACCACACTGTTGGGATATCGGCCTACCCTCGAAGGGTGCTAAGGCCATAATACTCCACGCTGGCCCAGTGCGGGTTCGAAGGGTTATACCTACAGAATAATACAGATTAATAGCCGGACACGTGAAACTATAAAAGTGCCTTTTTTTCTACGAAATCCTAAAGAGTTTAAGCTTTAATAAACGATGAGATAAAATAGGAAATTCTTAAAAGGTCAAAAAATATGAATCCCAAGAAACTTTTGGTCTTTATTCAGAATATGTATTTAGCAAAATTAAAGTGGCGAGGTGAACTAAGGTACTTAATTTTTGAGTCAGTTCCGTTTATTTTTAAACACGGCTCTGGGTCATTTTATCGGATTGTGAATCTCGACGATTGTCTTTGCGTACGAAACTCGGACTAGCGAGGGATGTCGATATTGGGTTCTTGTTCCTAGGTCTATTATCTCTATTTAATAGTGAATACAAATGCGAAAGTTGGATGTTTGTTTGTACCTTTATTGTTCCCATTGTTGATCGTCCCTTTATAGTTGACATGTCAAAGCAATTGCAAAAAATGTAAATGTTAAAATCTCATCTCATGAAATATTAATTTTGTTTTCTTTTATTTAATTTAGTGAAATTGTGTGAAATTAATCATCATAATTAATCATTTTGTGTCAATAAATAGGTTGTAGGTAAACTACACCAACCAAAAAAAAAACAAGATGTAATCTAGTATAACTGCACTTCTCACTAAACCAAGATGAAAATTAGCTTATTGAGATGCGGAGCAAAGTCTATATTATCTATGTGATCATTTTAGCCGTAATTTTTTGACACGACCCATTAATTATTGGCGCAAAAATTAAACAAATCCACAACTTGTAAATAAGCTGTATTTGATACAGAACGCAAGAAAATTTGAATTTGGCGCGCGAAACATTGCACCTTAAACATTAAAAAAAAACACGTCATGTAAGGTTCTGAATTAAGACCTTTTTAGAGTTCCGTAAAGCTATATTATAACGCTGAAATTTGGTATACGAATAAATAAAGATAATTAGCAAGGAAAATATTAAAATTTTGTGTAAAAACTTTTTTAGGAATGGCTTTCCTAGATGATAAAAGGGACGAGAAAAAATTACCCACCCCACAGAGGAGGGTATCAGTGAAATGGAAATAAAAAATGTTTAAAATTACGGCCTGTTTTTGGAATATTCGAGTCCAGTATCCATTTTCGAGTTTCTTACATTTTTGTTAAGACTAAAACATAAAGGATTCTTCTGAAAAACTATTGCGTTTAAATTTATCACAACTTAGTTGAGTTTAATAGCTTACGTGATAGCCGACCAAAAGCTATCATCATGAACAATCATCACAAACAATAAAAGAAAATGATCCGGAAAACTCACAAAAATAATTTTACACAAATCGATTTTTGTGTAATGACACACACTTAACAGATTATGTTATTTATTCCTTTAACTTCACAAAAAGTACGTTCGTCTGGGACCAGTCAGGGTAGGCGAGTAGCAGTACGGGCTCTGAAACTCGCTCGCTTGTAGTCCCATACATCCATTTAATGCTTTCAAATGCCTATACGTATTCAAATTCGTCGTTCTAAGCGACCCGTCCTATCAGTAGGGGGAGTATTATAACGGAAGATTCAGGATAAATTATGAATGAAACTTATGAGATTACCATGTATGAGTTCGACAGCGTAATATAAGTAAACTGGAACCATGGTCTACAATAAAATAGTTTTAGTGTTGAAACTTGAACACTTGAAACACTTAAGTATTTTGACATTGCTTACCATTGGCCTTTGTAGAACAAATAAATGCTGAGTGGATTTTAATTACGCTATTTAAAAGCTTTTGAAATGGTATAAGATTTTATAAATTACCAATAGAAATAAAAATGTACTTGTATATACGAAGACACGAAAAAACAAGTTCCAAGCTATATCAAATTAATCGTACCACAAAACGTAACAACTAAATAAGCATGTCCCGATGCCGCGTGGCAACCCTACGGCGTTTGGATAGAGTCGTCCTTACATTTATTTCAGTCAATAATCAGGGGACGCACAGTAATAGCCGTAGGGCTGTCACTCGCATACGAGTCAATAGAAATCCTCATATCCCGGCAAACTTTCGATTCTTCCAAGAAACAAAATGAGCCAAGTTGTAGCGTAAAAGAAATTGGATTTTCGTATTGAATTGACAGAGGAATGGGAGACGGTGGGGATAAGGAAACGGGGGCTAGGAGAAGCGGGAGAGGGGGGGGGGGTGTAAACACAGGTGAGGGCAAACATGATCTGTCAAGGATTGCGACGTTCCAAGCTCGGATTGTTTCTTGATTGGACATTTGTTGCAATTTATTATGATTGAGTATATATATCGGTTGATAAGCTGTTGAGGAAATAAAGACTAGTTTGAAATGTCGGAAAGATGGTAGAAGTAAAAGAGAGAACAAATACTAAGTTTCATGATTTGTTACGGTAGCATAAATACTTGTACATGCATATAACAAGACTGAATTTTTTTTATTTAAAATTCGTCGTATTTAATTCACGGACCCGTCTGTGCCCTACAAACTTTGACCAGAACCACCATGGGTCGGGCAGCAGACTCCTTTTAGTAAACGGCGAACATTTTGCGATCTCAAAGCCGCCTGCCAAGCGTGGGGATTATGGTAACCATTCCACCCGTCGGGGGGGGGGGGGGGGGGGGGGCTTAGTGCAGTAGTGGACGTCTAAGAGGTAAGAAGAAGAATTGAAGGGCTTTGCTCCGATTGTAATTTTAGCAGAATCATAAAAGTACGACCCGGTATGTAACGCTATCGTGACAAACATATTCGATTTAATGACACGTTTTAGGAGTCTCGCTCGACATTAGCTAGTTGTTGCTTCCACAGAGGAATAATATTGGAACTGAATGTGACAAATGAGAACATACCCATTGAAATACTGCAATAAATAAATAAAGCAAGTAAAGTAAGTCGTACCAAGTTCCGTCGCATCCGGAAACAAATCTCCATTCTCATCGCTTCCGTCGCCCAAAAAGTTACTTTCCAAATAAAGCGAGCGGTTTAATTCAACAACAAAACAATACTCCAAATGAATTAAACAAAAACAACAAGCGATCCGCTGCCTCATCTCGCTGAATTTACATACGAATTCGAGAGACAAGTAGTCGTCGCACACCGTATCGACGTCGACTCTATTTGAGTCAGGATGAAGTGTAGTGTCGCATTGGAATGTGGTGCCTAAGTCGTATCACGTAGAATTCATATTTTTCCAACTTCACAAGGCTTTGATTTACTTTATTATCTTATTTTATTTTATTATCATAAGAGTGTATTTATACTCAAAACAATGCTTTATACTTTTTGATACTGTCTACACGACGCTTGGTTTAATATACACCGTAAAACTTTATGTGATGAACTTTGAGTGTACCACGTGTGGCTGACGCGTTGTACATGTTATTGAACGAATTTGTGAATTGGTTGGAATAGAGCTGATTCAAAACACAGGTAAATGAGGAAGTTTCCAACGAGACTTTCAAACTGCACGCACACCAAGAACTAAATCTATAAGTTACAGCTAAGGAATGCGGGCTGCCTCAGCTCAGGCAGCAGCGAGAGGCCATAGGGTGGGTCTGCGTGGGCGTAAGGGTGTAAAGGAAGGAGTAACTTATGTTGCTAGCATTGTATCATGAGTGTGTCTATCCATGGTAAATCTATTCAAAATCAACCCACAGCTTCTGCATTCCGTGCACTCAGTCACATATCGATGCTTTGCTTCGACCAGAATAAAAAATAAACAATACAAAATATAGAAGACTCATTCTGAAATGACACTTGAAGAATTAGAGGCTATACAATTTGCGTTCGCAGTGAGACAGGTCGGCTTCGAGTCGGGTCTATGTTGAGTCCATATGATATGCGACGGCCATTACGCGAATTCCAAAGACAAGTTCCCGAGACAAGCATCGAACTGGTTACCCTACTACTACTACGTTCCGGGAACTCGCGAACGAATGCTGGATGATTAATTAACAAGCCGTCGAAGTTTTAATTACGAATTAAGTGGGATACAAGACCATGTTCTATAAATGACGGGTTCTATAAATGGGATAGATAGGTTCTTTATCGAATTAGTTAGGAGATGCCACGGGCTAGAGTTTTCGTAGTCCGCAAAAGATTAAACATTATAGATGCGATTTTTTTTACGATGTTATATATATATATATTATTTTAATGATATATTTCTCGTTACAAAACTCCATAACGGCTGAATAGATCTTAACGCAACTTAGTTAATGCAATTTTTTAAAAAGGGGTGTTTTTGCTTCCCCCGATAAATATTATACGCAAGATAGTTTTAAATTATAATGATTTGAATTCAATATACGATAGTCCAATACGCTGTTCGAAATCTGCTGAATTTTTTATACGATGCTCAATCTTTAAGCCAGTATTAGAATCTCCTTTGAATAAGCAAGCATCTATCTATAACGAGATCTAGAGAGCTTCCCCATGTAACGTCGTCTTTGCCTAACTTCATAACCCATACGCCGTCTTTAGCCATAAGGTCGAGAATCGGCTGAATGCTAGCCTACCAGAAATCCGTCAGACAAAGGCGTTTCCGGTCGCGCGAGACGGTGTGCCGGAAGTAGACACTATCGCCATCTATCGCCGTGCGCGCCTTATCGGAAACTCTGTATCTGGTGCAGTTATAGATTGCCTTTTGTTTTGCGAGTTGTGACGGTACTTTATGTTCAGGTAAAGGAAAATGTAGAACTTATAGACATACCAGTCGTTCACCCCGAACTGGGACCTCGCAACTCCTATATCTTCACAACCCATCAACCTCGCTTCTGACTTTGCTCATTAGTAATTGATATTTAGAAGTGTATTTGCACGAACTATTTGCCGATACAATACATATAGATTATATTATTATGGATCAATCTTACACAAGTTATCGTCGAACAATATATACATACAAGCGCCAACTTGATCCCTAAAAGTGTTAGACTTTTGCTTTGCTCGGTCAATTATTTATTTCCTCATTTTGTAAAAGGCAACGAGCATGAATGTATTTGGAAACTTAGTGTCATTTTGCAATTCTAGCTTATTCATTAATTTGGATCCTTGGTCGGTGTGGGAGCGCGACCACGGACCGATGGAACGGAAATTTCTTAATTTTATTTAATTTGGTTTATTTCTATGCAGATTTTGGCTAAACCGGTAATGAATAGTTTTTAATAGGCAAAATTTGTAAAGACGAAACTCTTCTGAAGTAATTATGAATGTCTTATCCGTTACTACAGACTATCAAACGTAAACAAACATTACGAATAACCCTAAAATTGCAGTATGTTTTTAAAATCAGGTCCAATCATGGCAGGTTGGTAATTTGCAGGGAACAAGCCTGTCCAACCCCAGCTTTTAAAGCAGGTACGGAAGTGGATGGTCTGTTACGTGAAATTTATAACCCCTGGAGAGACCGGGGTGGAAATTGGTTAATGCAGGGGTGCTGAGGTGCCGTGCAAGGTATGAAATAGTTTTATGGTACAACTGTTTAGTGGAATCCTAGTACCAGGTGTTGCCACGAGGCTTAGGCTGAGTTTTACAAGGGCAAAGCGTTTGACCACAGCCCGACGGTGTAGTCGAAGATAAAAAGCTAAGCTCTGCAAGCGAGCCTTATTCGTCCCAATTTATTCGAATTTATAAAAAACCTCTATTAATTGTGGTATATTACAAAAAGTAGAGCGGTTATAAGTGTGAATTAGTTACATGCAAACAAACACCTTTCGAATTCGACGTTTATTCCTCTTGAATCGTTCTGTCTCCACAAACCCGCTGAAACTAGCATGAGATTGTTTCCTTGATATATTCAAACTTACCTGAAACAAAAAAAAAACATGTTGTAAAAATATTGATCATCCCAACTTGCAACCATCGTAAAGTTTCTTAAGTACGTTGAACCTTAATAGTTTGGTAACCCCAAAATACCGAACCCTATTTGTATTAATGTTATGCTTGATTGGAACGAATAATCCTCGATTTTTGTTGAAATTGATTCTTGTTGTTTAAGGGAGCGGAGCGGGCTGTACGCCTGCACGGAATATTGACTGACGTGGAAGGAGTTTGCTATGAGGAGGGTGACTTGAAGGCAGAATATTATGGCCGGATACTTATTAGTGCAGGAGTTGTTAAGTTTTGTTTATAGTTGTTAGTGCTGGCAGGCTAGGTGTTTGACCGCAGGTCACTTTTTGTTTCGGTGACAGAGGATTTATCGAAAGATACCCCAAAGCAGTCGGGCTATAAGGAAACATATCTACTAAAATACTAAAACCCCTGCAGAGCCCGGAGCTCCATAGGAACGCAGCGGCACCCCGCTGGCACGCTACCTTCGGTAATACAACGGGAAATACCGGGAACTTAAACTCTTTCTTAGATAACCTAATGTTACGGCGGTCAAAGCTACTAACCGCCTAGCTTGATTTAGGAAGAGGAACTGACTCACGAGTGAGTTATTGTAGTGAACGGAAAACATTTTCTTTTTTTGGTTGACAGGCTAGGCTTTGACCACAGTTCACCTAAGTGGCTAGCAAAGTGATTTCTAGCAAAGTATGAGCATGAAAGCATACCTGGATTTCACCAAAAAAAAACCGAAAAAAAAAACATCGAAAAAAAATAGGTACATTACTTTGGAATAAGAGTAAAGTGAAAATAAATAATTGTAAAATAACTTTACTGTTCATAATATTATGTTTAGACAGTAACATTATGCGTTGATCACAAGTTTCCATTGTAAAATTCAGAGAGGCAAGATTTGGTGATGATGGCTGTGGTATGGAGATTATTTACCTACGGATGGTGAAGACTTCATGTGTATGATGATGACGCTTTATTACCAAACTAACAACAATTCTAAAGAAAGACAATATTTTTATTTGATCAGATAACAATGCAAGCTCTATTAGGTACTTTAATTTTTGGCTAAGTCAACTTCTTAAACGTAATACGTTTTATCTTAAATCTAATCAACGATGTAGGTCTACATCGGTCTACAGGTGCTTGAAGAAAGATTTTCAACTTGACGGTTGCTAGTCAGCTATGTATCACAACAACAAGGACAGACATACTACCCGCCACTATCCGCCAATTTAGCAGTCATAGCCAGCACTACAAGTACCCTATCGACTGCTTTTTTTTCTTTGCGATATTTTCATGATTTAACTAATTAAGCAACGTAGTCTACTCTAGTCAAGGCTAACTTCATTTCTGTAAATGTTTTATTAGGTCGTGACGTTGAGTTTGTCTAAATCAAGATACTGTGTAATAAACCAGTGACAATTTTCGGACGTTCCAAGTTTTAATCAACGGGCTGAAGACTGCGGGGGCTTCTAACAATTTTGCGAATTAATAATTACTTCTATTTATAACTTTAAATTATTAGCAGCCTCAAGGCAGTTTCTAATCTACTAACTTAGCAGCTTGATTTGACTAATTAAAACATTCAAAATACCTAACAAAATTAAATGGTTTTCATACTTTGACTAGCCTAGTCCCCTGGCTCAGTGGGAGGATATCCGCCTGAAGGTTGTGGTTTCGATTCCCACCCAGGCCAAACATTTGTGTGATAAACCTGGGTGTTTCTATGTATTATATGTATGTATATACAAAAAAAAAAATGTATTCTATCAGTTTTATCTGGTATAATATACCAGATAGTATAATATGGTATAACAGTACAAGCTTAGTTTGGGGCTAGATGGCGCTGTGTGTGAAAAACGTCCACCAATATTATATTTTCTTGGTTTTCATATTAGCTTAAAAATACACTGACGGTGTTTATCTTAATGGCAGGGTAAACATTCTAATTTTCTGTAAATTATTTCTTCGGTAAATTTTACGAAATAAAGCAAGGTAATAACTCAAACATTTGCAAACTAAAAATCAGCATAATTTCATCCCCCACCCTAGTGAATGCGACCTTTTCGGATGACGTAAATAAGACGCTTCGGTAGTCAAAAAAGCCATCGACATTTGTCATTCAGGAGAAGCGATGTATTATGCCACGTCGGAATGCTCGTAACGGATCTTAGGGGCGATCACGGTGCGCGGACGCTCACAGAATTTGCAATTTTATTTGATTTCCGATTTAAAATTTTATTGAGGTAGGCACCAGGAGCCCTTGTTCAATGTCTCGGGTCGATGGCTCACGCTGTCAGTTATGTTTCCTGTAATTTTTGTTGAGAGAGAGTTTGTTCTACGGAGTTTGCTCTCTCTTTTTATTATTTACAGATTCCTTCTATTAGAAGTTTGTCTTTAAAATTACTTTACTTGCAATCTTAGTGAACATTAAGATTTATACAATCTTGTAGAAGTTATATTTTCAGCATAATTCGTAGTAAATTTAATACTAAGCTTAGAAGACTAATAAGAACTTTTTAGTCGGTAAACAACTTTTTTATAACGGAAACCTTAATCTTTTCGGGTATATTTTCCACAGCCGCGTTTTGAGCCGTCAATTTCCTAAGTATTTTCAATACTGAAAGCTTTTTAGTGTCCCGTTGTGTAAAGTTGACACAAAGCCTCGTCGCTAACTGCTAAGTAGATTAACACCCATTTACCGAACGAAAACTCAATTTATTTTCCGACTCACATCATTTTGAAAGCCTACCATCTACCAATAACCGCGGCTTAGCGTCGATCTAACCTTATCATGATTTATACTCTCGTTTGTTTTAATGTCTGGTTACAAGCACCATTTCAATATGCCAGACTTACTTAGAATCCTAATATAAGTTATTTGTCATAATGTGCAACAATCACAAGTCACAGTCACACTTAATATTACTTTAATTTGAATTACACGTGTAACTGAAACATTTTTTACCATACAGTGCAAAATGTGTCCATCTATCTTAGTTTCCAGATTATATTTTAGGAGGACGTAAATGGGTTATTTATAACAGCTCTGTGCAGCTTCATTCAGCTTTAATGTAGCTGCTAAGTAGGTACAAGATTATTCTGTAGGGTGTGAAAATAACCAAGATTTTGCTTATTGCTCCAATGATTTCATAATAGCCTCTAAACATGTTATTATTAAGTCCAATAAGCAGCCTAAGCCAATAAAATCAAATTAAAACGATCCTCACGACTGCTCCGAGGCCCGCGAAATTCGCCCACATTTCACATTTAATCCTCCAAACCATACTTTAGCATGCATTAAACGTAAACGCAACGTAAACAGTTTCCCTCACCCCAGCAGGGCATCAACAATACTTCGCCCTATTCGATTAAAAGGAGCGAAATAAAAAATCCACCCTCTACTCTCTATTTCATAATTTGCATTGTAGACGCAAATAAATATTGCCTTGCGATGAATTTAAAACATTTTCCCGCGAAAATGTAGGTTGATATTCAGGAACAGGGACTTATTTTGCTTCGTCCCATCAAAGCGAATCAACATATCTTCCACTCAGTCGAATCTAGACTCGTTAATCACGAATAGACCCTACGGGATAAGTGATACTCATGGTCGAGTCGCGCAATCGATGACTTGAATTTAATTTACTCCTAATAAGTTATTTTCTTCGTGTTTCTGAATCTCAGCCATACAATATTGCCCTGAGAAGCCTTAATTTTCCCTGTCTGGTGTTCCGATCAGCCCCCGCGAGTTCTAAGGGTGTCTACCCTTAGATGATGTTGGATGTTTTTCCGAGTTGTAAACAAACGTATTTTTTGCTTTGACTTCCTTAATTACACATGGAACAAAATTGCGGAAAACTTTGTCATAGAGTGCCTTAATTTTTTATCTTGTTGGAAATTCTCTTTACTTTCGGGAGTCTCTTGTATTTATTCTGTAAAAAAAGACATTATTATCAGGTGTATTTTTACGGCACCTACTTTTAACTTACTTACTTACTTTTCTTGTTTAAATAATCACAATTTCAAATGAGTAATGACTATATTTTCCGTAGACATAGTACTATAAAAATAATATCATTTTAACTCTTACCGTCTTTCACAATAAGAATTTGAAACAAGGCTTAGACACCTGTTTAGCAAGATAGTGTCTAAAAGTTAAATACTTGTTTAACAACGGTTTGATACTGATTTGAATTTAAACAACGGTTATGGCATGTTTAACCTTAGCCGGGTGCTAAACGCGGATGTGTGGTACGAAATTCGTAAAACATCTGTTCAACCCTAAAAGTGTGCTTCAATCTTTGGTAGGAAGACGGTTCAAGTCCAATAAAGCTAAAGTCCGGTACAGCCTTAGAAGCTGTTAGAGGCCAACGGCATAGTCATCCATAAAAAAATAACAAATAAATCTAGCAATCATTATTACTCCGTGATTTTATGAAAACAATGCTACTAGAGCAGAAGTCTGAATGTAGATTTCAATAAATAAACAATCTAAGTATGTATTTAGATAGAAGGTACATTACCTGGGAATATCTAATCCATACGATGATTGGCAGATCTTTGAATGATGAATTTAAAAATCTTGTCTGTATCATCATCATATGCTTTGTACCGTTGCGAGGTCGAAATTTCTACAGATTATAATGGCAATAAACTGAAATAAGGTCTTGCAAATCCACACTATAGTTTACTTGACGAAACGATATCTTTACAATAGACAGAGAAAAAAAATACGAAATTCGCGTGCACAGAGCCAACTTCAGTAGTGACGATGACCCAAACGATGCTGGCCTTCTTTTCCCCGTACCTTTTGATTATAATTCCCAGCGATCCTAAAACCTTCAGCCGTCCGATCATAAACATCCTCCCAGCACAATACCTATTCCAATAATAAGCGGAGGAACAAAAACTAATCTAACTCTCACAATAGTAAAGATAACGTAGGTTGGTCCCGCGGGACGAAACCCACTGTTCGGAGATGCAACCTTATCAAAATGAAATCCAATCTGTTGGAAACGACGTTCAGGTAGAGATGGCATTTGGTTTTTTGTTACCAGACTACTGAAAAAGGAGGGTTAGACTTTAACAGTCTACTTCTGTAGGTATATAGTTTTATGTGAATTTAAGCACCTTTTAGATTGACCTTCTAGATTGGCCATTCAAGACGCAAGATCAGTGTTAATGGAAACATATTGACGACAATATCCGATAATTACAATTGCTTCCAAAACTCCATAGAAACGTCTAGTAAAGTCTCCGCCATCTTAATAGGTCATGACTTGGACTTGACCTTGATTTTGACTATGACTGAGGTTTGTTGTAATTTTTTAAATATTTGGCTTCACTTGAAATATTACAATACTTGATAGTGGCTAAATACACTACGTGTGGAGTCAAAATATAGGAGGAGAAAAAAACGACCCAGCAGCGGTAGGACTCTTAGCAGAGTCCGCCCGCGGAAGTACCACACGTTTCCTTCCAGCGAAGTAACTGAGCATAAAAATATATTTCAGACTGATGAGCGCAGTACATTACCACTACATTAGTACACTTTTTACCCGACTGCCCAAGAAGGAAGGCAATGTTTTTGGGGTGTATCAACGTAAGTGAATATGTAAGTATAATTGCGTGTTCCTATATCTTATATACTATATAATTATGTATTCTATATAGTCTTGTTACTTGAAATAAACGTATAAAATAAAATATAGTACATTATTGGCCTTAACGGCGTTGGATTCCTCTTTACGGCCGGAGTGACATAGACTACATTTTGCAGTCGGGTATTTTGTTTTTCTTTTACTTGTAAACTTGAAGTTTGGTAACGGTATACATATAAAACGATCCTTTTTCAAACTACAATAATGGTTATTGCATTGGTAGCATCTCTATGACATCATAGGCCGCGCATTACGACAAGGTTCCCCGAGCAGCGGGATCGAGCTGACTCCAGAACAATTAAGAGCAGGGTATTAGATACTATTCTTTAGTTATTTTGTTTGTGTCGGCCGTTAACTCCATTGCAACGGAAGCCACGGTTATGGGTCAAATGAACTCTAGGAATATTATTTTTAATTTGTTTTTGTATATTTGCAATTATGGGTAAGTGTTGTCTTGTAATTCTGTTAATTTAAATTATTACTAATAAGTCTACTATAGAAAATTAAGTGCATGTTAGAGGCATAGTCATTGACCGACGAAAACCATACAAGGGGTTTTCATTTCAAAGCGAATATTTTTATGCTTTTTTGTTTTACTGACACATCTGATACTAAGTTTTATTCATTTTTCAAATGTAAATTGTATCACAACTATATACGCCAGAATAAACCTCAACAACTAATCAAAAACTAAACCAATTCAACTCGATTGTACTAGTTTCAATAAAAAAAATTACCTTATTTTCGTCAATTTAAAATTACTGCTATAGTAAAGCCTTTAATAAGTTTTTACCCTATTTAATTACGTCCGCGACACACAATGCTCGCATTGTTAGGGACGTCGGAAGACAATGCGATCTATCCCACGATCTAACCCCAGACTACAATACCGGGACAAGCCAGCCCGATATCACGGTACTTTATGATCTCACGTCTATACGCGAGGTTGTATTACATATTTGACCTTTATCCAAACTTGACCTTCTATGAAGTTTATATCAGTGACCTTAGAACTTCAAGGTAAAATCCAGTCTGTAATATCTGAATCAGCGTTTTCATCAAAGAACTCTCATGTTTTGTACATTGTATAAAATACTCTATAATACTAAGCTATTATTCAAATCCGTTCAACTGTATCCGCAGCATAGCAATTATAGAAAAAACTTTCGTACACGTGTATTAGATAGCTAGATGTGTAAAAACATTGAACAGCGCCTCTATCGCACAAGCTAGGAAGCTACATTTCTTACACATTTAATACTATTCCATAACTAATGAAGGTTATTTATTTATTTATTTAATAGACACCAACATGATGTACGTCGTTGTAACAAAGAAGGAGGCAAGCAATGGAAACAGGCTAAACGTCACCACAATTATAGGTGCAGACTACATGATATTAAGAAGCGAGTTTTACAGTCAACGACTTAAAAATAAATTTTTAAAAGTATACGTAGTAGAGTGTGAATAAGCTAGAATTTACAGAAAAAACAAAAATAATAACAATAATCACTCTTTACCAATCCAAGACAATTTATTATTAAGTTATTTTGGATAATAGTTATGTTGGGGGTACTTTTTTGAAAATTATTACGCATCTTAGCTGTGTCTTTGAATAGTAATGAATTTTAAAGAAAATTCATGAGAACAATAGAGACAAATAGATAATTACCTTAAAAGTTACAAAAAGAAATAAATTATTTTCAACGGGTTTATAGAATTTTTCCTCGAAATTGGCCAATATAATTTAGCAATATTTCAGAGAAGAAATTTGCCAAGTGTCATGACACGCGAATGTGAGGGTTCTGTAGCTATTTTAGAAAGAATTGACCGAGCGAAGCGAAGGTCTCAGAGTTTACTGGGACAAATCGGCATTTGTATGTATGTTTTTGTGTTTGTATGTATTTATGTTTGTATGTTTGTGTGTATATTTGTCCGATGATAACTTGCGAACCGTTGATCTGATCTTCATGAAATTTTATAGGTAAGTGGTTCATTTCAATACAATTTTTAAGTTCGAATATGAGCTGAATCGGACTGGGGTTGTGAAGATATAGGGATTGCGAGGTCTCAGTTCGCCGCGAACTACTAGTTATCATAGGCCGAGTTGTAGTGTACAAAGTTGAGCTTAGAACTTTTTGGTTGACTACTTAATTATCGGTTTTCTTGAAAAGTTTAGGTATCCAGTGAGAGTTTCATTATTTTTTTCTGATTTTTTAATCTTAACCAAAACGTCATAAAATCGGAAATGTCTACTTTGGACTCCAGTTTCCAATAATATATATAATCCCTCAATGGTGTTAATAACTTTTATTAATTTCTGCTTTTCATGTATCCTTATACAATATTTTATAATATTTTTTTTTTTTCTCAGTAGCGGAAAATGTTTTCTATATCGAGTATCAAATTGAAGGCCACGACATACAGAGCGACGGACGGATGCGAAGCTAAGGGTTCCGTTTTGTTACAGAACCCTAAAATATAAGAATATCTAATATCGTCGTAATAGGACTAGTTTATGATATGATTGCCGACGCAATTCTGCTGAATGTATTTAAATGAAAAATATTTTAGGTCCGAGAGCGCTAAGAAAACGACCTACGTAGATAACATTTTTAAAAAAATATGAGCACTAAACGCAACCATCGGTACAATATTCTGGCTCCATAGAATATCGCCGAAAGCCGCTGACAATGTACCAGACGGGTTTTATTGTTGTCTATGAATTTCATTAGTTTACAATAGGTGCTTTTGTCTTCAAATCTGAGCATATACGATCTGAAATTGGCTGTAAGATCATGTATCATCGCACGGAAAATTATATCATTCGACATTATTGTGGCAGTTATTACCTTGCTGAAAACGTTGAAGCTATGTATTGTATTTTAATACGTACTTATATTATAAAGAGGTAAACTTTGTGACTTTGTTTACATGAGGTAATATTTAGGACCACTGAACCGATCATAAAAGTACCTACACTCTTCGACAGAAAGTAAAATTTATGGACGAGCCTAAGTAAGAGAATTTTGAAGGCTTTAAAGTAAGCGCCGGCGCTCACCTTGCTTCAGTCGCTCTCATTCTGTGAAAAGTGTGACACGTACGTTCGACAACCCAAATATGCGCAAAAATATGCCTTGATATTATATTATGATACTATATTCGCTATCTCTTTTTTGTGATAAATCATACTAATAATAAAAATGCGAAAGTTTGTGTGTAAGTTTGTAAGTATCAGGTGTGTTTGTTCCCGTTCAACTCTGTAACGGCGGAAAGGATTTGAATGAAATTTGGTTTGGAGGTAGCTTATACCCTGGACTACTTTTTATTTCGGAAAAATATTCAGTTTCTGTAGAATAGCGGCTGAAACCGCGGGGCGCAGTTACATACTTTAAATTACGTATTGAAGCTTTTGAACGTTCGATTGTTTTGAGTTGTTATTTTTAAGGAAGTTGTGCGGTGAGGGCTCCTCCATTCATTTTACTTTGGTCGAAGCCTACGCTGGAACAAAGCTACACTATCCCTGAGTGATGGGCTAGGCGCGAGTGAAGACGCAGCATGCTCCTATTTTACAAATCTGTTAACATGTTTGAACACATTTGATCCTACTTGTTTTCTTTATTTTTTGTCTGAATGGTCTAATATTCATACCAGACCTCGTTGGCAAGACGATGCTATTCGAATTGAACATTATTAGAAGAAGAACAGTCAAAATACCAGCTTTAACACGTTTTAGGTACAACAAAAAACAGTATTCACAATTTCTGCTTGACTTGAAATAGAAATCCAAGTTAACTCATTCGTAATAGTACGGAGAAAAAACGCTACTTGTTATGAATATTTTTGCATTAAAAATAGTAAAAAAAATTATTTTATATTTTATTATATCATTGTTTTTTAAATAATTCTAATTTGAACTAAACCTTAAATTGCGGACATATACCAATACTATTTTTCTATATTTACCATATTTTCATCGGCTTTTATAGCGGTATGAACATTAGCTGACTAAATACTTTAGCGCCATCTAGTTTGCTGTTTTTTTCTGTATTATTTTTTGTGTGGGATTGTCATTCTCCTCGTATAATTTTTCTATGATTAATGTAACATTTTAAAATGCGAGTGCTAAACAAAACTATTAATTGGTGTTACCCACGCCACGAGCGATCGTTGTTAAGAACGATGGAATGGTAATATAGTTGTAATTTCTAAGCAAAGGTATATAAACACTGTTAAATAATAATCTACGAGAAGAATACTGAAACATAATGTACAAATGGCGACCTTGTCACTAAAAGCGTGCCCTTCCAGCCAACATTTAAATAACGGTTAAACAAAGAAAAACATTATACTTCTGCAAAGTTTCGTTCTAATAGCTGTTATAAGTCAGATAATGTAATCCGTTTGGTAACTGAGGAAGGTTTTGCTTTAGTGTATTGTGACTGGTCAAAACAAACGCAACGTCGTCCGGCCCCGTGTTATACTAATTAAACCAAACGAAGCCGGGCCCAGCCTACGACGGACCGTTAAATATTTGAACTATCGCGTATTACTGCGCACCCAGAATGCGAATTACACAATTATAATCCCTCCCCCATTCTTCGTAATTTAATTCTTGCAAGGATCCACGATCTACGGGATAATATATATCTAGTATACTATACGGTATTGTTGATGCAATTCACGAGCGCGTACATTTTAGGGTCGGTGTCCATTTCGGCAACGTGACACTACGTAGTTTTCTGCTCAACACAAATGTCCGAGTAATACGCAGAGCCGTTATGCTACAGATGCTGCTCTATATTTTAATTTTATGTATCCGCGGCTTTGTATGTTGAAACGTGTGGCAGGTTACTCATCGGATCACAAGCCACGTTACATAAGTGGACATCGGTCATGCTTACTTGGTAAATGCCCACTGAGTTGAATTTTCTATTTTATCTGGAGGTTGAAGAAGCACATGCACATCTTTTGCCATCATGAATAAAAATTGCCAACATAATTAAAACTCGCGAGCGCTTATGAATTGCAACAACTATAAGGTATAACAGTGTATGTGTAAAGGCGTTATTCCAAATGGTAATATTATACAATTACCGCTCGCCCCGGCGCAGGTAGAACGTATCCCGGCTTCGGATATTTTAGCAAATGTTTTCTTGCGTTTGCACCTGCGTAGACTTGAGGAACTGTTCATTTTACCCTGAAATTATTAAATGGGGGTAATTTCCCCTTGTATTTGTTTAAGAATTACAAACTGTTAAATTTTATCGCGTGCTGTCTTAGTTGAGAAAGTGCTTTCTGCGCTTCTTCGACCTAATTTATGTATTTTGTTATCTTCCCTCTCTTTAGATATTGTAATACTACGCCACTTGCAAAATATTTTTCTGGTGATTGTAATTTTTTACATAGATTTTAGGAATGAAAGAAGACCTTTGATGGCAAAAAATTAAACAGCAAATATTTTTGTTACTCTTTTTCTTGCAGAAAAACTAAATTTCATCAAAACAGAAAATGTAAAAAAAAAAACAAGCCTCGCATAGCAATCCTTCCACCGTAAAAAGTTGTGACATCTTATGTAAAGCCAAGTCAGTTATTTTATTTAGTACGGAAGCACTTATTCATTTTAGTTAGTATGGAAATACTGATTTAACAACTTTATCATCAATTGCTTCCTAATTAGTTACGCACCAACACTAAGTGGTAAGGCCATGTGACCTTGTGATCAAATTGGCAGGGGCACTCCATGCCCGCAGATAAATTGGAGTAAAAACATAAACTGGAGACAAGCTTTATCTCCTACCAAGCAGTGAGTATTGTTCTAGAGCACTTGAAGCCGATAAATAGCGAGTTTCATGTAACCTACCACAACTTCGTACCGTTCGAAAAACTAAAAACCCGCTACGTTCTTATTATATACGGCACGGTGAATTTATGTTTGCAAAAACATTTTTAACAATGTGTTTGTACACAAAAATAGCTAACAATAATTATATGTTTCTGAATTGTCTTATTAAGCCTTTTCATTTGATACCTAACGCAGTGTAGAATTTATGAGGGAACAGATGAATATATAATACCGGTAAAATCATAACCTTCTTTTTGTTTTGCGTAGTCGGGTAATTAATAGAAGTACAGTTTAAGATTGAAATAAGAATGGTGCAAGAGCTTGTAGAAGGTTCTCTATTTTTAATGGGGTAGAAGCAAGTAGCTGCTTAAATTATATGTACAATTTGTACCTAACCTATGACAGAAGCTTCCAGGGACGAAATTTGTTCAACAGGACTGCTATCTTCTGGAAGAAGAAAATGCCTTTGGTACTTACTCGTCGTACAATAATGATGTTAGTATGTAAATAATACAGTCTTCATTAACACACCATCCCAAAGTGAAAACACAAAATTAAGGCAACCCTACCGTGAGTTCATTTCGCCAGTGACACTTGAACTGACAACGTCAAATTTTGGCGAGAACTGTGCCATGAAAAATTCGACTTTATTCCTCTGCCACTTTGAGGCACGTCGCCTGTTTCATTTGTTTGCTTCGTTCAAAGCATTTGCATGATAACTCTGTTGTTTCGCATACTTATGCATGTAAGCAAACGTCGCGATCTTAGCTGAACTTCAACAAATTAAGCAAACAACGTAATCCGCGACGGAGGCGCCATGTTTGTCCGCCATATTGGTCCGGTAAACACGGTTGCCATGCATTTTGATTGGATTAAACTTTCAACTCTAATTTGAATTGCGACGTCTGCATTTAGGAGAAAATGTTGCGTTAAAATTATAAAAACATTACCCTTTTTCTTGGGACTGATTTTCACTGAAATAAAAATCTTATTCAAATAAACTTTTTAGAATCAGATATTCTTGTAACGCATGTCAATCCTAGTCAATTTAGCTAGGCGTGAAAGTAGTACAACCCCAGAGCGATTCCCGACGTCGAATCTTCTGTATTGTGAACTGATTAATCGCAATCAAGGTAACAAGCTGACTCAACATCAAACACCTACGGCACTGCCACGCGCGTAATTAGATAATTGCACGAGACAGCGCGTGTGACAGCCCTGGGTATTTGCCTCTTAAGACCGCCTGAATCGAAAAGTACAGAGACACAATTAAAAAAACACACTACATACTTGTAGATAATTGCTCTATGGCTTAATTCCGACAATAAGCGAAGTGGTAACCATAGCAACAAAAAAAGTAAAATTTTGTGCCTTACGGCTAAGTGATAATATTATCTATCACTATGCATTTTCTCCATGACATTTGAAAAATCGAAAGTCGCCATTACAATAGTGTCTTATAAATATTATGTCTACTATCTCAATATATTTGGAGCTGGTCTGCTCGGAGTATACACGCGAATCTAGTAATAAGTAGCACCCAACTCTGTAATAATATAATAGTATCAGTTTTCTTTGGTATATTCGTCTTGTAAAATCATTAGTTTTATATTATATTAAGTTTTAGTTAAGAAAAAATGTTAAATTTGACAACTGATCCTAAAGTGTGTGAAGGCTGTGAAGCAAAGCTTAGAATAAAAAAATTGTGCGCAAATTTTCTCGTGAGTAAAATATAATTATATATTTTGAGTATTTTTGAAGTAACGTGTCTATAATATTCTGCGCTTTGTGTTGGCTTTGTTGGTGGTTCCTTCGGTAAGGTTGACGCTTTGATCAAGGATCAAGTTGATGTAAGAGATATAATGTAATGTTTGCCTAATGAATACACGTTTAAGTAAATTAATGCATATTTTATTTCAAAAAGCTTGTTTAATGAGAAAAGTACAGAATGACTCGAGCGTAAGTTAGACTAATAATTTAATGTTTGTTATCAGGACTTAACAACGCTAAAAACTATTTCATTTACCTTAACATTTCCTCGTTTTATTGCAGTTAGCTCGAGATTATGGCTGTAGAAACATGGACAAAACTTCGAGGTAAATAAATGAAATAACTTTTTATCCTGACAAAAACAAAAATTTATTATGTGTTCAAATAGCGAAAATTTAAAAATTGCATAAATTAAGGCAGATTTTTAACCACGATTACCATGACTAAGGTTACTTGTGTGACAATAAGCAGCTTTTTCATGCTTATAGAATAAATAATTGATAATTGTACTGTACTCCCAGTTATCTGGCGGCTTGTTCTACAATTTTACGATCATATTTTGAGTGCCATTCCGCTGCGGGATACTTAGTACATATACAGATTTTCTATGAAAGCACTTCTAAAAATATTTTTCTCTTTTGAAGCTGATACTTATATTGCCACAAATTCTCGATATTTAAACCGTGCTATCTATTAAAATTCTAGCCAACCGAGGTAGAGCGGAGTAAGCGAATCGGTTAGATTCGCCCTTCGTAATTGGTAGGGGAGGTTGGGGCAATGCCGCCTCTAGCGCTCATAAGCCGGAATATCGTTTCTGTTATAATTTTTGCCGAGTCCACAGTATTTGTGGCCGCGGAAACTAACGTCTCTAGATGGAAACAACGATTCAATAATGTTAGAAACTTTCAGATAAGGGTTCCACAATTTAACGATAAAAATAAATAAAATAGTTAAAAACTAAGAGTAATTTAGTCATTAATTCATGAGACGAGCACAAACTTAATCTACTTTAAATAGAAAGGGACAGATTGCTTTGTTTATGTAACAGACATAAAAAGTTCTTGCGGTTGGAAAGCTTTGAACTTTTTCCTTAGTATTCTTAGATGAAACTTCATGTTTTTATTACCTAAATTAAGCTCAAGACATGTTTAGTTATTAAAACTATACTATGCTATCGTTATTAACATAACGATTTAAAGGTTTTTTTATGATTCTCGGTGGCGAGACGAGCAAGTCGCTCACCTGATTTTAAGCGTCATGCTTGCCCATAACAGTTCAGTGCCACCCTGAACTTTGAACTGTAACAGTTCGAAACCATACGCGGCAATGCACTGCGCTCGTCACCCTGAGATGTTAGATGTTAAATCTCTGTATGCCCAGTAGTTACTCTGGAAACATTGCCCATCAATCTGGAACACAGTCATGCTTGCACACTACTACTTGACGGTGGAATATCTGGTAAAGGTTGAGTTGAAGTGAGGAAATGTTAAGATTATATCCAAGAATATTGAGGCACAGATAAGATTTGTTCTACTAAGTGGATTCTCCGTCGTTCTAGAGTCAATAGAATTTCATGAAACTAAGCGCTGTAAATGAAACAGTAATGCGGAGTTAAACTGCGCACTCGGGAGCAGAGGTTTTATTTCTAACGATGTCTCTTTTAAAGGGTAGCTTTAAAATGGAGTTTTATTTGAATTTATTTTTTAAATCTTCTAAAAGTAATCTACTGGGTTCTCGGTTTGATGAAGGACATATTCTACGATATCATAGTATGAACAACTTTACTATAGTACCAACAATTACATCGCGAAAAAAAACAGCTAGTAAGGGCCCATAGTAAAAGAAATATTAGATGAGTACATAAATGTCTTTTCGGCTCAAACACCGACGTCCAGATATACACTATATAAAACAAGACATCTAAGTTTGATATTGTAACTTGAGCAACAAAGGAGCGGACGTCGATGTTTTGATACAATCAATAATCGTTTAGTTTAGTCGTGCAAAATATAGTTTGAATTTTAATTCGAAACTTAAGTACCAAATTAATAAAAATAAAAAATTATATCTGTGCTTTCGTTCTTTCTAATCTATAACAACTTTAAATACACTTTATTCCTTTCATCTCAGTCCAACAAGAAAGTAACGGTACAGTAAGTAAGAGAACAGTGCGAACAGTGCGATTACAGGCGATTCGTGTTAAGAGCCGCTATTGAAATAATTCAATCTGCGATACAAGGGTCTGCCGGCGGTGCTGCAGGTGATCCTATCTGACCGCTACTGCCGGCTACTGTCCGCTGCTAAACGGAACACAAGTGGTTTGGAGTGCCTCTTTACAATTTTCTTTGGATATTAAGGAACCCTAGAATGCCAATAAGCCAGGAGGTCACTTGGCTTATTACCCTAGTAAGCAGCCCTAGTAAACGGTGAATATTCTGCGATCTCCGAATCGCAGAATGATTATGGCAACCACCCGTCATTAGGAGGGAGGCTTCTTCCCGTAGAGGACGTCTAAGAGATGGTAAGAATGTGTATATACCGAGCAGTCTAGCTGCCGCAAACAGTACCGTTCATGTGTTGACGCATTTGCTACCCATCGCTCTTCTCAACCATATTGAGAGACGAGGGCGACCCGCCACATGACGCCGCCGCAAGGAGCCTGTAAGCGAGCGTGACTGCTCTGAGTATACACGCAATAGTTAAAACTGTCTTATTCTGATTATAACTGTAATTATATAATATCATAATGCAATGTATTTAAACTTACGACACGACGTAACACTTGCTTTACATTATATTTCGAACGTTAAATACTTTAATTTATTTAAAGGCACTCATCAGTTTTATACACTAATGTGATTTTTATTCATGGTGATACTTGTAAAATAGTACTACTTGTAAAAGTTAAGGAAAATCTCAGCAACATAAAGATTTCCTTCGGATTTTTTGTTCGTTATGCAAATCAATGCGCAGCAATTGTGTTAATGCTGCCTTGGGGGCGCGCGAGACATGTATCTTAAAAGCCTCCCGCTTATAATGTACAACACGCAAAATGGTCACCACACGCAAAATGTACAAACTAGCAAAATGTATAAACGCAAAAAATACAAACTGCAAAATGTACATTATGGCAAATGTGCAACGCGTAGAATGTACAAACCACTAAAATAAACAAACTCAAAATGTACAAATGTAGAATGAGCAACACGCAAAATGTACAAATGCAGAATGAAGCAACATGAAAAATGTACAAATGTAGAATGAAGCAACACGCAAAATGTACAAATGTAGAATGAAGCAACACGCAAAATGTACAAATGTAGAATGAAGCAACATTTGCACATGCAAAATACGCAAATGCAGGTAGCGGTGGTATTTTTTATGATATAAACTAAGCAATACCATTCCGTGCGAATTCCAAGGAGTTAACCTGACGCTGCCGCGTTACAATTTTGAATGAAGATACAGAATTATGGCCCCGGTGCGGTTGAAACGAACTCAGAAGCGGCGGTTTGGTCTTGAAGAAATCCTAGAATTCTTGGGTGTCCGAAAAAAAACAATAGACGTTTATAGTTATGAGTTGTAAAACAATGTATTGCTAGTTACGTTTTTATTGGCTGGCTTGGAACAACTGAGAAACAACTGGGACGTAAGGCGAGACCGATGAGGTCGTTGAGAGTCACGTTTCTAATGTAAGCTGACTCTCGGCTCAGGTTCAGGACAGTATAGCCGAAATATGCGTAAGCCCAACACTTAGAGATGGATTCTGTGGAGGTATCGCTAACATTTGGCATCTTTTACTCGTATTTCATTCATTGCATTGATAGCTAGCATAACAGCTGTTAATAAAAAACTGTTGTACGTATTCGATAGAAGTAGATGAAACATATTTTCCTCATGAAAGAACAAAAAAAAAAAACATATTTTCCATTTACGCTCGACATGGCGCTGTTCTTTATTTAATACTAGTTGTTACCCGCGACTTCGTTCGCGGGGACATAAAAAAGTACCCTATCTCCATCTTTGTGATATACAGTAACTCCTTATCAAATTTTATTAAGACCCGTTCAGCCGTTTAGCCATGATAACGCGACAAACATCCAGACAATTTTAGAATGTAATACAGATCTATAAATGTTACTTAAATAATAATATTCTTAATATGATTGCATTCTGTTTTGTATGTTTATATATAAATAAATAAATAAATTAAGACAGAGAGACAGAGTTACTCTCTATAGTTCGGTAGACGGCGTTGATCCGTTTTTGTGCGTTTATTGAGGTTTGTATGGATTGACAGTTGTAATGTAGGAAGTTCTGAATCGCGCAAACGAAGTTTTTTGCTCGAGACGAACGCATTCATTTGTATACCTCGAAGCTTTGATTGGTCCTGTTACGATTATTCCTCTCAATTATAATATTGGTTTCGATATTTTACTATCAAATACGTTTTTTTCAACAATAGTTTGTTATGCTACAGAGCTGTGAATATGTGAAAAACCATTTTACATTGGTAAGTGAATTTTGTAATTTTTTTTAATAATACAGGAATACTCACTTCAGTTATTCCGAATATCCGAAGTCACGCGCTCGTCACGCTCGTACACTCCTTGAAAAATATCTCTATCAAATAATAATAATAAAAATTCAAAGTAAAAGGCAGTAAGCAAACTTGACACCTAGAATTAGGTACATGTCCAGAAAACTCCAATTAAAACCTCTCCGTACCGCGCGCAACACCTAATTCCAGCGTTTTTAACCATTTTTCTTCAATTAGTGACATTTAACCCTCCGATAAATTCCGTCAGCTAATATCGAGTTTGTAGTAAAATCTAATTACAGTATAAATTAGAACTCGGTGTCGGACGGGCCAGTAATTAAAGCAACTGACGACTTTTTTTCTACTGTACTTAATGCTTTTTGCTAAGAGCTGTTTTTTTTTTTCTGGAATAACTGGAGGTATTTTTTTGCTGATTTTACTGGTTCGGAATAGAAATTTGTATTAAGTCTAGGTGTAAGTCAAAACAACGCCTTAGTTTTTTTTTCTACAAAAAAGAGGTCTTATAATGTATAAATAAAATTTTATTATTTTGCAGGAAATAAAAGGGTTGTCTTGTTGTAACTATCACATGATTTTAAAGTATCATTGTAAATTAAAAGTCATCCCTGATCATTTGGAGTTTCAGAAGTCTAGCTAAGTAATTTATTTTTTATTTCCCTGTGGCATAATTACATACAAAGTATTAAAAACACAAAAACAATCACTAACAGAGGACCCAACTAGATTTTCAAAGAGTTTATTTTCAGTTTACTTGGTAATAAATAAATATTTAGTTAAATTTAGCTAGCTTAGTGGAGCTGCAAGATGGCAAGTCAATCCCTAAAGTTTAGCTAATTAGCTCAAACGCGAGCTGCGCTGCACTATTTATGTTTCCCTATCATGTTTAGATGCTAATTAAAGTTAGCTAAGTATGCTCTTGCTGCTAAAAGCTTATTTTTGCAGGCTTCTATGGAAGCAGTTCATTTGCAGGAAGTTTATGTAACACTAGGTTTGATAGGTATTCATTTGATTTTTATCGGAAGTTCTTGATTTTTGTGTTTTTAAGAGAGATTAGCTGTTAAATATCATGAGGTTATCAATTTTTTAGTGTTCCCGAAAGCAGCAAATGGTCTTACGCTTATTGTTTTGAAAGTAACAACCTGGACATGTGCCATCCAAACAACATGGTAGGGGTCTCTGTTGTAAATGCTGCTCCGTTCACCCATCTTAAAACCAGCTACGTCCAAAATTAGATTTTTGGAGTAAAGTTAGTGTCGGTCTTACTCATTCAGTTCAGTTAAAAAGTACCTATATAGTTTTTAAAAATCTTTTTTATAGATAATTGAGTATGAGCTGCCGCACCCGTATTTTCGAACATGAAATTAGAAATAGTTAAATTTTCGCGCATAAAATTTCTCATGGGTGCATTTTTTGAGTAGATTAATTTTACGTCTGATAATCGTACCTATTTATAAAAGAAGGATAAGCGTTCTCGTTAACGAGTTCATCTCGGGATCCACACAAAGTGATGAGGACGTATTCACAGCATCCTCGAAAACACTCGAGGACATTGCTCATTACCGACAAAAACGCTCACACATCGAATCACAATTTTAATCAGCGCGTCGAGGACTCCTTTTCAATAAAGGGCGCGTTTACGTTTCCCCAAGTTCGGGTGTCGGGTCTCATCGACAAGTTTCCGAGAATGTAGCTTAACTAAACCAGGTATCCTATTCACGAGTATAGGAAATTATAGAATTCGGAAAATGTTCTAATAAGAGACAGACAAACACACAATTCAGGATAGGCGTGTTATTATCATAAATCGCATTTTATAAATGTGCATATAATTATACACACCGTCAAAAGAATTATTTATCATCATCTTCTTCAGAATCAGCTCGGAAAACTCCACATAGGCCTCCACCTTTAGAACGCCCCAACAATTTGCCATTTGCTTCCACCGAATGCCCGGGACTTTCAAAATGTCGTCGGTCCACCTAGTGGGAGGCTTACCTACGCTTCGTCTTACGAT
Organism: Apocheima hispidaria; assembly: GCA_947579745.1. Lineage (NCBI taxonomy): Eukaryota > Metazoa > Arthropoda > Insecta > Lepidoptera > Geometridae > Apocheima > Apocheima hispidaria. Next base: position 16,306,884 of record OX388150.1, on the reverse strand, counting down.
TCGTGGTCGTCATTCAAAAATCTTTCTTCCCCGTCGGTTATCGGTTCCTCGAGTGATTCAGCTTGCAAACCTTGAAGGCGAAATTTTATCGTACAAAGAAACAAGAGCTTGATGCTCTTGAGCCTCCAATGCGTTCGATAACAGTTTCGGGGAAATAACGTCTACTGTCTCACGCCTTTCGGGCTCTCGTCCTGCAATTGGATTGTCATAGTGGCGTTTCCCTACAAAAACACTTCAGCACTTCGATATACCTTTTGCCAATATGACATCGCTGAAGGGACTGCAATACTGCCTAGGTCTCAATTACATGGAAGGCTTTTTCATAGCCCACAAACGCCAGACGTAATCCAATTAAATAATTATTAACAGATAGGTATACATGTTCCTAGAACCTGCTTAATTGGATATTGAAATCCAAGACTTTCCGAATAGGGTGCAGCTATGACGGAAACATTGAATGTTACATTCGACCCGAGTTTAACTCGCAGTAATTGCATGTGTACGAGTGTCTGAACACAAAAGTTCAATACCGATGTGCTCTGGAATCACCCAAACCTCGCAGAAGCGATGCCTGTTCCCTTTTGAAGAAAAACAGATGGAAATTGGATTAGTCTTTTAATGAGGGATTCTTTTATGTAGAGCTTCCAGTCGTTCGGTAGGAAAAGTTGGAAAAAAAATATTGCCGACCCTGATTGGAACGTGGTTCGTGATGCGATGGAGATAGGAGAAACCAATCCGTTGTAAGTTTACCTCTTAGATGTTATCCAATTAATTGAAAACTACGTACCTGTAACAAAAATACGTTTTGTTAGTTAACGATTTCTAATATTATTAAAAGAACATTAAAATATACGAATCATCGACTTCTGATAAACAAGTACTGCATTTAAGAGGTTAACGACTCGAATACAAAAACATTTTATGAGACTCTGGAAATGAATAATTAAATTCTAAAATCTAAGATATTTCAATAATTTGCTAAGTCATTTTATAGTACTCTAATTTTCAAAATATTTATAGAACGAGTTCACAGCGCTCAGTCTCACCCCGGCCTAAATAAGTTAGTGGCCGAAAACGGCATGGTTCTGTGACCCCAAAACGGGCAATACATAACATATTCAATTAGCACTAATCCCACAAAGTTCTGCAACCACCGCCGGTGGAGACCAGACCCTGAATAAATGAGGGTACCGCACACACGGACATGTCCGCATGTAATCAGTAGTGAAGCCCAGGACAAAAGTTGCTTTTCTCGCCAAGGTCACCCAAGTGGAGATTTTTAGTGTTTTTTAGTCAGAAACGATTACCTTTAACGCGGCGCCATACTAAGGTTTTGGACACAGTTGTTACAACTCCTGCTGACTACCTGGCTTAATTAGTTAATAGTGGGAGCTCGCGGGTTCGAACCCGGGCGAGCCCGTACCGATGAAATTTAAAGTCAAAGTTATTGATTGGTAAGCTAGAAGTAAAAAATAATAACCTTTTGTATGCAATATTATGCAAATGAAGTAGAGGCTATTCATTGAATACAATTATCATTAAAATTTGAGTTCTTTGGAACTTACTTACGGATATACCGCTGGCTTTTCGGTGAAGGAAAATATAGTGAAGAAGAACCTACGTATTTCCGGAGAAGAAACTGGATGGCGTATGTGAACCCGCCACACTACGGGCCAGAGAGGTGGATATAGCAGAATCACCCTTCGAGGATAGACTGATATTCCCAGCAGTGGTTAAAAGGCTGATGCAGACAGTGTCCGGCTTATGAGCAGGAGGTACCGGGTTCGATTCCCGACGACGCAGATGTTTGCATGATGAATTTAAATATCTACTCTGGTCGTGGAAATCAGTTGTCCATGTCTTCGTGTATTTTCCATGACATTCCCGATACTGGAAATCCTAATGGAAAGCTACAAGTATGAAGTGTTTTAACTACTACTGATGCTGCGCGCAGGCTAGAGTCCAAAAAGAGATCTCGTAGAGCTGTGTCTGGATTTTCACTCGGATTAGTGAACGAATACCGTTTTATCTGCGCTAGGTAAGCGAGATACGATTGGTCCAGTTGATCCCTGAATTGGCGCTGCGTGTAACATTCAGTCTCTACCGTTATTTCATTGGAATAAAACTACTTATCTGTCAAATAAACGGTACACATGTCAAAAGTTTCGTCACTGCTCGCAAGACTCACAATAAAGGTAGCGTCCATCCTGTTAGTGGGGCAAACCCACCCGGGACAAAGTGAGGCAAACAACTACCGTGCGCAGTAACTGACACGCGCTTTGGACAACGACGATTGGGTGAAAACTCCGTTGTGACTAACTGGACTTGTTTCAATGTACAGGTCCGCGATTGACCAAGCGATGTCGCCTCAATGTAAGCAAGTGTGGTCGAAAATGATACAATTGGTTTTCGTATTTAGGGCTTGTAAATGGTTGTTTTAGGTACATTTATATATCACGAAATTCGTCGTTCAAAATTCTCACAACCCGTTTTCTAATTTACGTCTAACGTTTAAACGGTCTGGCGAGGGAGCTCATGTCAGAAATGAAATGAAAACAAATTGATGTACTTTGGAAATGTTATGGCACAGAGGTTACGTGAGTTACGGAAATAGAGCTTATATCGCTGTATCGGGCATCTTGGCGCTAGTATAAAAATAATAGGTAGACGCGCGCGCAACGCAGCACTGATGTTATCTTTCCGAGATTGGTGTTGGAGTTTCTTTTCGTCAAACAATTCAAAAACTAGCGGTAGGAGCCCGACTTCTACCCACACCATTTTTTTCTATAAATCCTCTCCATCCTAAGGTTGCTTGGAAGAGATCGCTCTTAGTGACAAAGGACGCCAGTTATTTAAGCATGTTTATCTATCCTTTGTAGTGATCTATCTATGTAAAGATAAAATACTGATGCAAGGTCGCGCTCCCTGAGCTATGTATTTCATTCAATCATATTTATCTTTTTTGAGGATAAAACTCATTAAGTGGAAATTTATGTAAAAAAAAACAGTTAGACAATAATCACACATCTTCAGAACTCTTCATAATAACATTGCCAAAGCCTAAGCAAGTCTTAAGTTGATATTTTCTCTTATGGCGAAGAAGGGAATAAATCATATATTCGATTTATTCTCCTCCTTCTTTTTGCCAAAATAGAAAATTATAATATTAAAATGGCTTTAAAACAAGTCCAACGCAGAAAAAAAAGCAGACAGTTCATTTTCACGCGGTTGTTTTTTTATTGAAAAATGTTAAAAAAAGTGCGAACGAATATTTGAATCTTTCATGTTAACAAAATATCCCGCGAGTGTTTTAAACTTTTTTCTCATTTTTGTTGGATCATCTTTTAAATTACGATAGTATAAACCCCTTAAAAAGAAGGAGTATTAAATTTTGCATTTCAAAAGTTTCAAGATGTTACAAACGTAAACAGTACCGACATTGAATAAGCTCCCCCAAACTGTGCATTAGTCTCTAAATATACAATTTCAATATATCCCGGGCCATAAAAGAGGCGCTCCGGGCTATTGCTGTAAGGAGTAGACTCCAGGAAGGAACATTTCATAAAAAAGCACGCGATGCACACAGAGACCTCATCGGCATTCATAAACAGACGTAACATAGACGTTAAAATATACCGCGGATAATTCCTAAGCGTTTGAATAAAACATTTATGCTAGACACAATCCAAAGTACCTGACGACTACCCGCGATTACACTATAAAAACAACAACATGTTTCTCGACACTCGACTTCAACCCGTTACCCCTTGAGCTAGAGCTTGTTTTCAGTTGTTTGAGTCGTAGTGGGTACACAGGTGATCCAAACATCTGTTCGGGTGTGTTGTGGAAATGCTAAAGTTTTTCCCAATAAATAATGCAATGCCGCCGGTATGAGGAAGTATGGTAATGCGGTGGAGCTGCCGCGTTTTCGCGTCCGGAGTACTAATTCTATTAGAGTAAGCTACAAGATTATTAAAGGAAAGATTTAAAATGAAAAAAAATGAAAGTCTGAAGGAAAATAAAAAAATACGTCGATAGTATGCTATCATTCCAGAAAAAGAAAATAAATAGATTGAAAACAAAAATACAATTTAAAATTTTTCAGGCTAAGGCTTTTTTTGAAACGCTGAAATATTATCTCTAATACTCAATACTCAATACTCAATTAATTTATGGCAAACATTATGTGGAATACATGCAGATCTTAACTAGCATATTTTAAATAGGTAAATCATAATGACCCTGATTGGGTATGGCAATATCGTGCGGAGCGGGTCAATCTATTCCATAATTATTTTGTCTCTCAAAAATTCGTCTAGGGTATAGTAGGATTTCGCGAGTAATACACTTTTTAGGGCTTTAGTAAATTTGAACTCTTCTTCTATCTCTTTTATCTGTACTGGTAGTTTGTTATATATTTTAGCAGCCATTGGGTTTGGTCCGGAGCTATGCATTTCTAGTTTAGACGGTGGTACTATTAATTTGTTTTTGTAATTAGACCTTATTCGGTAATCTCGCTTGTCTGATAATTTTGTAAAGAGTTGAGGATGTTTTTTCACAAATTTGCAGTTTTCTAAAATATATATGGATGTAGTCGTTAAGATTTTAAATTTTATGAAATAAGATCTGTGAAAATTTGGTATTTTGATGTCGGGAAGTTTTATGTTTGCCAGTATTCGGATGCATTTTTTCTGGACAACAAAAAGATCTTTGGCATAATGTTATTAGTTTGACGCTATCTATCTACTATAAGTATATTTATTACTTCTTTTTTAAAGCGAAATATCACTCTCTGAATAATCACGAAATTTTGGAAACAACTTGACCTACGGAGCAAACATTTGACAGGTTGAGTTCTAATGGTGTAGAATCCCCGACAAAACTGTTAGTTTTCCATGCAAAATAAAATAAAATAAAACAAAAAATTAGATAGTTTCGGAGCAGGTCATATATGGAACAAGTGCGAGAAGTCTGAAACAGGATTTTTGTAAACATACGAAGTCTCGGGCTAATGAGTTAAGTTTATGCTATTTTCTGGAAATCATTTTCATTTTGATGAAAACCTTCAATTCCAATATTGCTGATAAGAGATAATAAGAATTACAATAAACCTCCCTCTATTTATGAGTCTCCTACTAGATTAAACTATATCAAAATATAATATATGGAAAATAAAATGAACTCCGACGAATTCTTAGCATCATCGTATGTATTACGCAGCAAAACTACAATTTTGAACGTCATATCAGGCAACAAACACACTATTACAGTTCCCATCTACTTTTTATTTCCGTCATAAGTGACTATATTAAAACGAATAAAAAGAAGTATAAAATCAAGTGAACATAAAAGACTAGCACATAAAACTGCGCCTATATCTCTAAAAAAGCTTGTAGACGACACGAGACTCCGTAAAACGGATGAGAATCTTTACGAGCACTAACAAAAAGATTTCAATTTTCTATTTTTCGACAGAACATTGTCTGTAGCGCCATTATACCGGCTGTACACTCACGGCGAGACAACACAAGCCAGAAGCCAGAGACTACAAAATAAATAGGTAAGTAATAAATTACCTGCTTTATTTGTGGCGATACGTAGACAGTTTAATACGGTGACGCAGCGTCACGCCAAATAATATATTAAGGTGGCGCCTGAAATATGCAAATGCCTTCGCAATTTGTAGGAATTATACGGTATTGGGCTGTCTCACTCGAGTGTGCAACCGGCTTTAATAGTAACGGCGAACGTGATCAACTTACAACGGCTAAGTGATCGCCGGAACTATTTTTACAGCTGGCCATTGACAGAACAGGAACCCTATTCCTGTGCGCTCGAGATTATCTCGATCACTATCTCTCTAATTTAGAATTTAATGGGAGTGAGAGTGACCGAGATAATCTCGAGCGCACAGCAATAGGGTCCCAGCAGTTTGTTATTTCACAAGAAGTTGTTAACTATTTTTGGGGTTTTTATTGCATTTTTTGCTGTGTTTTGATCGAGCTACTTTAACAGAGGTTGTTAACTGGACTTTATTTTTATTGTGTACCGACGTACAACTATAATAGGGATATTTTGGAAATTTTGTCGCTTCTAAATATATATTTTTTAATTTGGCACAGTGTCATTATTTATATTATATTCCAGAATTTACCCTTTATTTCTTAGAAGAATATTCAGGGCCCGTAGCATGACAACCTTAGCCTTTGTAAAAAATCAAGAACTTTTCGACGTATAGTGCCCAAGACACAAAAAAACACCAAAACGTACTAATCATGACAAGTACGTAAAGATTTAGAGCTTTAGATCACGACTTCCAACTGAAGACACAGAATATGGGGCCAAGATTCAGCAATCCTTTAAAAATAATACTCCAAAATACATAAAAAGACGCGTCGTGCGACATTGCCGCGTCGCGTGCGCGTCACCCACCATGTCGCAAACAAAGTAATATCGCGACGTAAGATACTTACCGACGACCCGGGGATTATCTCCAACTTGACTTAGATATTTTGATGTTTTACCGTCGAAATTGGTTTTTCCCTTAGCAAAGAAAACCCATTATCGTGGCTCAGGAAGCCTCCTCGTTATTGCGTATCTAATTTAGGATGAGCCAGATTTTTCGTAGAGGTGTGGGATTGACAGGATACAGCGCGGAACAGAATGGCGGTTAGTATTTGTGCTGGCGCATGCAGTAATGTGCGGCATTGTGCTGTAATGCGCGGCATTGCGCTGTGTCGTGGACTAGTAAGGGATCTGAGTGACATTGTGAGGTCGGCGGCTGAAGGGATTAGGGGGATAAGGCTTCAGAGCTTCAGAGTAGTTGTTATGTGTATGGAGAGATTAGCCTATGAGGTTTATTAGAAGTTACGCGCATTATTGTTTCAAATGGAAGAGTTACTAAATCACGGGCTTATACTTTCAACGTGATTTTCGTGTATTAAACTTAAAATGTTTTAGGTGTTATGTTTTTGTCAAAAAATAATTACTATGAATGTACCAGATGCCAAGTCACAAATTAAAAATCCACAATCCAAAACAATATACTAAGTTGCAATTGGAACTTAAAAAATTGTAACACCAGACGTCATTCACAACATCCGCGCACAACGTATTGTCATCCACACGCGCGGCATGCGCCGCCCCCTGCCACCTGCCGCCCGCGCCGTGCCGCCCACGGGGGCGCATTGTGTGCCGCAGACGTAATGATGCATTTTGGCCATGCATCGCAAGCCGGGAGGGAACGTCGAGAGGTGACGATTTTGGGGACGAAAATAGCTCAGGGCTTAGAATTGGTGACATTTTAGAAAAAGTAAACACGTAGAATGGTGTAGGGGTTAGTTGGTGCTAAGATGAAGCAAACTTTTCACAAACGTTTCGGACTAGCGAGACAGATATGGGCCGGTAACTACTTTCAGTGCTCTAGGAGAAATGTGAGTTGCATTAAATAATAATTGTATCTTACTTTTCAAAGTGAAGTGTAGCTGTTATTCTCAGATATTGATTTTATAGGTAAGGGTCTGCCCTCAACTCGAATTAAAGCGGAAAAATCTGCCCTTTCTTGAGAGCGATGCGTAGGGACGAGACCTCAAAAAATCAAGACGTCTTTATAAGCGCACACTTCAATAGAAGCTGCACACAAACCAATAGATGAACAAAAGCCGCTTTACAATGTTTTTTGGTTCGTAGATTAGATGCAACCGATCACCAGGCTTACACCTCGGCGTGTACTTACTTTGGCGGGCGAAAAACCGTGCTTACATAATTATTATTACACCCCATTCTGACTTTTCTGAGGTCTCGCAGTATGCATGTTTATTGTCTATTAATGTCTCGATCATCTCAGTAAATGCATAGAAAAATATTAGGACCTTCAAGTAAGAAACGAGATAATATTACAAGTTAAGTACCGTTTGTGTAGTTTTAGGAAGTAAAAAATTGTTCATAGACTCATTTAATAACTTCGTACAATTTTTTTTAAGGTTATTTTTAACTAAAACATAACGACGCGATACTTTCACGTTTTCAGTCATCTTTCGAAACCAGTTATAATTTAATTTCGTAATTTTCTTTTGTCCCTCTCGCTGTACTTTTATATACAAAGTTACAAATTAACTCAATTTCGTGAGCCGCGAGTGCTTTGTTGAAAAAAGATATACTTAGCAGCTATAATATAATTTCCGTTAGACAATGTCACATTTTTAGGGTTTCGTAGAACTACAAGGAACCCGTATAAGTTCGTCATGTCCGTCTGTCTGTGTGTCTGAATTTTTTACAACCTTAAAACTTACCTGCATGAAACTTTGTACAACGATAGTCTTAAGTATACATCTCAAGTTTCAAAAATATAGAAATATACATATTTTGTATAATAAGGATAGCTCCCATACATGTAAAGAGAAAAACTACTAAATACTTCAAACGTCCTATGCGTTCACGGAACCCTACTAAGCATGGCCCGACATGCTCTTGACAAGTTATTTAGGTTTCGTAGTATTTCATGTAAATCTTTAAAATACACTCGGGTCCGGCTCCGACGTAGCCCGTCAAAAAATTTAATCATCTACATTTATGAACAAATTACATGAAATTTTGTGCCATAATATTGTATACATAGATCTCTAATTCAATAGAGTACGAAGAAATATTTGTCAATTTTAAGGGTAGCTCCCAAGCACATGCGAAATAGTGTAATTTGTTATTTATTCAATAATATAAAAATAAGAAATTGCTTGTGACCTTCCGAATTTTTAGGATATTGCAAAATTACATTACGTTATCAGCCAGAAGACGTCCATAACAACACAGTAGATTGTTTAAGATGTACCTACTTAGTTAAAAGATCATCAAATCAAAGAAAAAAATATCTGTACGAACAATATTATCCTTGTAGTTTTTTTATCCAATTACACATTCAAATCCTATCACATGCGAGTCTCGACACGCTTTTGACAAGTTATTTTTTATCAAAATGAGTTGAGAAATAGAGATACCCCAAAAAATACTCGGATTGGTTACGTACGCTTCTCCGAAAAATTATTCGTAACTTCTACGCCGTCCGGAGTATTGGACGTTTGGGGAAATTTATGACACGATCCTGAAAAGTAAATAGAGCTGCTTGAAAACTTGAACATTTAATTCAAGTTAGAAGTATGGTTTAGATTTTATAAACCCTTGTAATTATTCCCACAGCCAACTAGAACTAATTAACTGAACTAGAAGTCGATGTTGCGCTATTTGATGATGTTGATGACAGTACTACGTAAACCTGACCTGAAATTACTCACTCCGTGGAACCGTTAAATATTATCGATATCTCCGGCCAAGTTTCAAAAGTAGAATACTCAAAGAAATAATTGGCCAAGTTCGCCACGAGGCGAACCGAAACCACTCAATTGAGAAATGGAAGCTTAATTAACTCATTAATACACGCTTTCTTTGAAAACATCGACAGGCCGACTATCTTAAAGTATTTCCGAAAGTTTTAAATATAAGGAGCTTCCTATGAAATAGTCGTTTTTTAAAACTGGTCATTTTGAATTCACTAACCGATAAAAAAAAAGTATGTACTCGAAGACGGCTGGACTGATTTGGAGAAAGTCATTTTTGTTTGAAAGGTTATACTTCCCACGTGGCACCATTGTGATCAGGTCAGGATATGATGACGGAATACTGGAGAAATTGAGGGAAATCGAACCCTCAAAAATTAGGGCGATTAAAGTCAAACTAAGGCGATTGTTGTATAAAAATAATTATTATATTATATGTTCCTCCAGGAATGGGCACATCTTAGCAATTACCTTTCGAATCTTTTAATGAGCTGATACTAGATTCGTGTATAGAAGACTTCGCGATCGAAAACGTTACCTGCATAAATAAAAGCGAAGGATGAGTAAACTTACGGGGCATAAGCGCGTTGTGGTAAGTAGAAGTTACAGTTTTAAAAAAAAACAATTACACTTCTATAAACGAAATTTTCTTTAAATTTCCGAGTCCTATATAGCTTCTTCATAATATATAAATTATATTCTTTTGGTTTGTCCCTTTCATCCACTTTTAAAATATGTTGTAATTCGGAAACGGGAAAATGTTTGTAATTATAAATGTTGAATACTGATAAGTGATAATTATTATAATTGCAACAGCTGAATTGCAGTGCGGTCATATTCATTTGTTGGATCCAGTTTATATCGTGCGTGTAAAATTTTTAGCGGTAATATTAAATTAATTTTGATAGCATCGTTGTCTATAAAAATATCTGGTGTGCGGGTTTTTTCGAATCATGCAGATGTCACTTTTTTTTACCCGTTGATAGTATGCCAATTACGATGTTACCTTATACAATGTCTCTACTCACATTGGTGTTACTCACAGAAGAGAGAAAGATAAGTAAAAAAAAATCTCTTCTGTGGTGTTACTGTTTAGTTTGACAACTAGTTCTTTAAGTTTTATTTAGCATACAAAAAGCATAAATATCCAGTTTAATGATATACATTATCTTAATATAATTATTTAAGCGAAGGCTTTTGTAAACAATTTTTTTCTTTTACTTTATTTGCTTCTCTTGTTAGTTTTGTAAGTTGTTTCCGTCACCTCGGTCCTCACCTCGGTCCTCACCGCGATCCTCGCCTTATCGGGCCGCTGCAGGCGTCTAGAGCCTCTATATTTTTGTTAACAAGTTCTTCCAACAATTTCCACTTGTAAGCTGTACGTACATTGTGACGGGGTTCGATTCTGTTATCTGTTGACGAACGACTTTTGGTTAGCACGATAATGGCACATAATGGACCAGTTTTTGAAGCCCTGTTAACGAATAATAAGGTATTATAGGAAACTTTATGATTACTTACCAAGTTTATTTTTAGCTCTTGTGATCCTGTTGAATAACAATTTTTAGCAAAAAAAAGCAAAAAAGTCACGTAATTTAATGAGTTTCGGATCGTGATTGTAAATACTTTTCGTTTGAGCTGAAACACTTTGAAAATTACTTTGTTACCAAATAGAGTATTAAGAACAAAGGAAAAACTTAAGCGAAACGTTGCTACATATTATGAAATATTAAATAGTAATATGTTTATTTATCAGCCCTCGAACATTGTAGACACATTTTCAATGCGTGCATGATATATCTCTACATTGATTCCCGCAACTGAAAAGCATTTCCTGCTTAGTGAAAGTCGTTGTAACCTTTTTAAAGTTGAAGGCGAGAAAAATTGGCACTTTCCCTCAAATCCCACCCCTGTTGCGACCTGTGTCGTCACACAGGCATTCTGAAATCTTTTATCAGTGGGGGCCCTTTTGGATAAAATATGCATCCCATTTGCGAGTAATAGGTAAGTCAAGGTAGATTCTTTTATCAAATTTGAAGATATATTTTTGCAATAATGGATGTCTGAGCGACGCTTCAAATAGCGCGTGCTTCCAGTGAGAGTTACAATACTAACTAATATTATAAATGCAAATGTAGCTCTGTCTATCTGTCTATCTATCTATGTGTCTCTCTGCCTCTCTGTCTGGGTGTTTGTCGCGTATATTGGCTAGGCTGAACAGATCGACCTGATTTTTTGCATAGTTATAGCTTGAGGATCGCAGACGGACATAAGCATACTTTTTTCTTATTGGTCCAAGCGAACGAAGTGGCGGGTAACAGCTAGTAGTTTATTAATTCTCCATTCTCACCTATCACAGCCATAACTGTACCATGTATGATATACCTATTTTCATAATCGTTTTGTAATAGGTTAGACACATTATGGTCGCAATTCCGTTGCGTTATATATGAGAGAACTAAACTATAATTATAGTTTCGTCCTGTCAAACGCGTTTTCCTTTTAAAGCGGAGTAAATTTAATTCCTTTTAAACGCAGAATATTCTTTATGCATTTTTGCACTAGAATTTGAACTTATTGTAGTTTCTTTCAGCTTAGAGAGTGGTACGCTTCCTAACCTCTTCCATACAAATTGTCTCAGTGCTAAGGTTGCCTGAAAGAGATTTCTTTAAGCGATAAGGCCGCCATTTGTTACGCTAGTTTTGTTTTTATTTGTGTTATGTATGTCATTTCTGGCGTGAACAATAAAGAGTTATTTATTTATTTATTTCCAAAAAAAAACAAATAGTAAGCTAACAGTATACCAACACCCTTACTATCTTAAACAATGAGTACAAAACAACTTAAATTCTCTAATAATAATGATGTTATCACTAAATATGTCGATATGCTGGAACTTGCGCGCGAAATGACTGAGCACGGCCAAGGCTCTAGTTGTAGGTGCGCGACCTAGTCTTGAACGTAAATAATGACCGTAGTTATGGATTTTACCGATTAAAATTTGCCTGTGTTGTTTCTTATGCTCTATAGTAAAACCGTATTCAAAAAGAAAATCCAAGTGTGTGGTTTTTTCAATGCGACAGATATGCCTCCTTGAATCCCATCTGCACTCAACATAAAAATAGAACAAGTAAGTGCCCAATCTTTGGTAACAAAAACCCTAACCTATAACTGGAAAGTAGCAAGTCCTCAAGCTGAAAGTGTAGTCATAAAGTGACTCCACTTTACACAACTTGCGAAAGCAATTTCATTTCGAGCGACGAAGTATTCAGCTAGTTTAGATCTAGTAAATCTTTTGATACTTCGCCGAGATCAATGAGGGCTCGTTTATCTAAATCAGTACCTACCTACGAGATAGACTACGCTTCATTCAATATTTAGGTATGGACTATTAACTACATATTTATATCAGTCTTAGGATCTTTGTATAATTATGTAATCATATATAGTTTCATGTATATGATTACATACACAGAGATCCAAAGATCATATATCAGGTCGATGTACCGAATTGAGACGTCACGACCTTCCATTTTGACAACCTCTTGACCGGTTTTACTCATAATTAAAATTTTTGGTTAGAATTGAGTACCATATATTTATTTATTTTATTTTAGTTGGGTAACCAAACAGCCTTCGTACAAATAAATATTCCAAATATTATCAAAATCGGGAGCAGCGCCAATTAAATGGCGCCGCAGCAAATTTCTCCCCTTTTTGGGAAAAATACCCCACCAATCAAAAATCGCCGACGACAAAAAAATCTATAAAATTGTAGAACCTGTATACCAAGTTTGGTCAAGATTGGTTGAAGATGACGAGTACCAACATACGGACAGATGAGAGCAATACCCCACCAATTGAAAATCGCCCACGACAAAAAACTATAAAATTGTAGAATTAAGATTGTGCTTGTGAGGTCTACTGTTCGCAGTACTACTAGTATAAGAGGAGAATGGGATAAGTATAAAGTTATAATCGCTGTGTGACATTAACCTTTCTTTAATATAATTTTATATTCTCAACTGTTTTTCCACAAAACAATGGTGTAGCAAAATTACAAAACAAGTCACAATGAACCGGCACGCGTTATCGAGTGACCTTATTCCGAGCACAATTGCCCCACAAATATTCACATCTGTGTATTTTAAAGATACTTTTATTCGATATTCAGCGGCTGGAATGGGCTTTTGTCTCTGGACGAAATACGGCCGCAGTATCGGAGTACGATACAATAGGTTTTGGTACTCGATATACTCATACTCACTCGATACTAGGTCGTAATTCGGTAGTCCGTATCAGCACGGAGTAGTAAATACTTGCAGAAAGATAACTCATGAACGACGCAATATTATAGAAACTGCACTATCATGCCGCTATCACACTATTCACAGTAACTAGTAGTTCGAGCTAATATAATTTCAAAATCCCAGACCGATTTTACTCATATTCAACTGCAAAATTATATACACAAAAACATACATACAAACGCCGATTTGTTTCCGTAGACTCTGAGTCCAATACTTTGCTTGATAAATTACCTTTCTTAATTATTACTGTTTCTACCTAACAACGCTAAATAGACTTTGATGACATTTAGTATAGTACAAGCGTTGTTATGGGAGAGCTGTTTCTCTGATGGATTTTTTACTTCGGTCTCTGATACTGTGGTGTTTAGAAAATGAAGGCTTTCTACGTAAACGGAGCTTCGGAGCGGAGTCCTCTGCATTGTGCTCTTTGGAAAGATCGCGGTATTTTTTGGAGGTAAAGCACCGCGAACATTTTCTTTGTTGTTTGTTTCTTTGGATTAACTAACAGATTTCTACTTTTGGTTTAGAAGTAACATATTGGAGTAGTAAAATATATAATTGTTGTAACTAAATCCAGTATTTTTATAATGTTAAGATAACGTGATAACGTCATGAACTAAAATTGAAATGAATTAAATATATAAAAATAAAAATACAATAAGCTTATTCTCAGCCAACAAGTGAACATCATTGACATTGGAGTCACTTTTCACTCTCATTTAGGACTTGCACATAATGTCGTGTGCTTTATCCGACTTCTAGAACATTCCTGTAAGCTACATTCGAAAACCGTATGTAAGAGACAGAAGAGGTAATGCGAATGTACCGTTGTCGCATCGGCTGCTGTCGCCGCGGAGTGAAGTCTGGCGAAGGCGCGCCGTCCCCACGGCTCGTGCTACCCGCGACTATATTTTCATTTAACTTTGAAAATTGGTCGCGCTCGCCCGCGCCGCTCGCAAATTGCGCTGGAATAGGGATCAATAATGGGATTCTACGTGCGATTTTCTTTCGAGATGAGAATGCTGTAAATCTTTGTGATAGACAATTTTCGGAAATTGTCTGCGGAGCGTTAGTTGCATGAAAATTGATTTTCACTACACCTCGAATCGATAACCGAAACTAGGGAAGAAAGGTTCTTGAGTGGCGACTACGAACTGGAAAACGCAGCGTAGGTAGGCCTTCCACTAGGAGGACTGACGACATTGTGAAAGTCGCGGGCAGCTGGTGGATGCAAATGAGAAATTGGCGTTCAGTGTGGTACTCTTAGGGGGAGGCCTTTGTACAACAGGCAGTGGACGTCTTCTGGCAGTTGATGATGATGACACCTTGAAAAGGTTGCTTGAAAGACGATATGAAAATATTTCATATTATCTAAAATGTTTGTCAAATATCCTATTCAATTATTTGAGGAAAACGAACGAAGATATACAATAATAGGATTTACTGACCAACTTATCCGTAAAATAACGACTCGACAGAAAAAGCGAAATATTGAAACGAAATAATTTGTCGTCATCAAGAGAAAGTTTCCTGAATTGGAGACTATTACGGTCCCATTTCTCAGGCCTTTGAATCGTCAGCGGCCAGAAGATTTACATAAAAAGAAACTTTCAGTCTTGAAAATTATGATTCAATTAGTATTAAAGGATTGGTCCCTCAAAGGGCTCGTATTTTTCGGGTCTGCCGAGCGGCGAGCCGTCTGATACGGAAATCCTTTGTGCTCCCAACCACACTAAGGAGGTTTTGTATCTTTGTACCACGGTTTAATGCATAAAGGTATCGGCACAAATTACAACAGGATTTACTCGTAACGCAATTACAAAAGCTACAAAGGGAAAGCTCCGACATGTTACGTTTCTAGTATTTTTATCCGGGAGTTTCACAGGGTCCAATGCTAAGCCCACCGTTATATTTACGAGTATAAATGAGTCTGGAAGCTTTTAGCTGTGGACCGGCATCGGTACGAGGTCGCGGCGCGGACGTCCGGCGAAAGACCTCAGTTCATTACGCATTACGACATTTTCCCTTCGTCTTTGACTTCAAGGGATTTTTACGCTCAATGTAGTGTAAAAATCTTCTATATTGTCTCTATGTGACTATCTTTTGTACTGATTCTTAATCGTTTAAGTCTTAAACGACTAACTTAATTACAAATTAGCTCATCTTCAATGGTAGCCTTATATAAACTTTAGGCTTAGACTAATATTGAAGATGACTATTGTCATTAAGTTAGACAAGAGGACATGAAAAGTGGTCTGATATAGGGTTATTTAAGCGTTTGGTATCCCATAACATAAAAAAGTCAAATAACATTTTACATTTTGTCCCATGTTACCGCAAGTATAAAATTAATTGGTGCTGGAGTCTATCGTCAGCGCCTACTCTTATTTATATTCTCAATTTTTGTTTTCCCTCATTACCTCACACTCGCGCCTGAGGGAAAGGATGTGTAATTCTGCAAAAACATGAGCAGCGTTTGTCGCATAATGTTAGGTATTTGCGCTCGTAACCCCGGAGATGGCCGGATTAAGTGACGAATTATACTTTTTGCGCTCGTCACAACGTCGCGATTATTCCGCTCGGTTCGTAAGTTTCAGATATTCGTCTTAAGGATTAAGGGGCGCCTTCGCAAACGAAATTTCACGGTATTCCCTTGATGGATGAATACGGAAACCTTAATTCAGCAAATTCGGGGTGAAAATAGTAAAAGAAAAGATAGACGAGACGTTGATGCTAATGACGTAACGTCGGCGTCACGCCGTTTTTATAACCCTCGAGATCCTTTGTAAGATGCACTCTCTGTCGTTTTATGTCTCGGCGCTCGTCGACACTATTAAACACAGCACGGCACCATATGGAAATTTAAAAAGGCATTCATTCATTAAACAAACATACATAAAATTTAACGAAGCGCTGCCATATTCGTTAACGAATTTCCGGCTTTCATTATGATTATCCCACGAATGTGCTTTGTCTCTCTCCACAATGGTATTAAAGAAGGCAAACGAAGAGGACGGCTATCGGTTATGAAAGTTTCGTATCTATCTATCGTTCGGCGATCCGTCTCCAGCATGCGTTTAATGGGGACAATTAAAGGGAACGCGCGGGTTCTACCGAAATATCGCGACATAAAAACGTCGTTGTTACCGCGCATCAAATTGTTTAACACATTCCCTTTTACGACTTGTCGCCTGTTTATGAAGCCGATCTGAACGATTTGTGACACCAGTTATGTTTCTAAATGTGGAATCGTTCGGTCACCAGCATTTAACATCATTAGAGGCAGCGCCGTTACCGTTAGCGTCGCGAGACACTCGCGCTCATTATCAAAACAAACTAATGAAATTAGCATCCGAGACAATTAAGTAAAGAGAATTTTATAATGAGATCGTCACAGAAACGAGATGCGGTCACAGTAAAAAGAAACCAACGAAATAAATGTAAAACCGGTACATGTAGGTGAAACACGAACATCACTTACATTAATTAACGAGCCGAAATGAAGTCCGGTGACACAGGACGACCCAAATTAAAGATAAAACGTTGCCTCCATTACACGGGGACAAATTATCCGGGAATTCGGTAAAACCAAAACACAAGGCGAATAAATTCGCCACCGCAAACAAAGAGCCTCGGGACGAGCAGTAGGCAGGCGACGCGACAAATGTTCCACTAAACGACAAATAAAAGCCGCGATAGTTTAAATTGGGACCCAAAAACTGAACGTAAACAAACAAAGACCCAAATTCCGAAAGTTTAAGGACTATAGAGGAAACACGCGGCAGGGATCGAAAACGTTCGGCAATTTGTAAAACAAGTTATAACTAATGGTTTGAAGCAACACGTAGGGAATGTTTTAGATGAGAAACGTAAATATTGCGCTTCTGGGACGATCCGTGACACAGTGCCTTCGTTTTGAAACAATTGGTACAAGCAACTCTAATGCTGGGAATGAAGCCGAAAATCAGTAAATCGGAGTTTATGTTGTTTCATTTAGTAAAGTATTTTTTGACACATTACAGTTTATATTATCTTATGACGGGCTTACAAAAATAGAGAAAGTAACAGCTGACAATAATGGTTTTGTGTAACTATAAAATCAAAATGGTTTAATTTTACTATCGATACAATGATCAAGATTGAAAATAATGCGAGAATAACTATGGGATTCAAGAAGAAAACTAGTACAATTTACATTTTAATTGTAGCAATAACATCTAAAACATTCAGTGTAATATAAAACACCGAATGGTTTATACCGTTATCGATTGAAATCTCATCGAGAGAATTCCAATTAAATTGCATTTCATTGAAAATCTAGGACGATTATAGAATCCAATGGTGGGCAAATTAAAACCGGGACTCCCTCGGATTTCCTGTTCAATGTTCATGGAGTAGGACACGATAAAAATCCATTAGTGAAGCGTCGCGAGAGGCCTCCTTGTCACTGTGCTGTGTTTCCTGCAGATACGCATTCACTGGATAAGGTATATGAAATGCTATATTTATATGTTTCTCTAATATGCATATTTTTATATAATAATTGTAATTAATTTCACTGTTTATTGCTGACGGAAACGTTTTATCTATATAAATAGGTAAATTAGAATGATACATTTTAAAATGTACATTATTTCACAACATATTAAACATGAAATATGCATATTAGAGCAATATATAAACCATGTTTGCACATTTATTAAAATGGCGACAAGAAGGTTTATCTTAAAATGCTGTTACGACTTTTGACTGGTGTAACAATTCTTATACTAGGTTTCAATTAGACCTCCACCTCCACGACAAGTAAGCACTATCTACTAAACTAGCTAGATTATGAAACAACGGCGATCGATGATATTACGAACAATTACGATAAAGATACAGCTTAAGATAATTATCTAGAATATCTAGGTTATCTATGATCTAAAAGTAAGATTTCAAATTATAATCAAATAACGCTTCTAAGAGAAACTATTCTTATAATTACAATAATTTACTGTAGTTTACACAAAATATAAAAAACTACAAAGTCCAGGTGCACGATTCAGCTCATCTTCTTGTGCCTTGTGTCGTCGTTTTATTAAATTCACAATATTCATTTCCAGATGCTGAGAGATCGAGGTCTCACCGTTGCGCCATAATGCGATTCCCTAGCAATCACATGCTTCATTTTGCATTCCCGCAAACACTTTTACCGGCGTGTCCTGGATCCCGGCTCGCGGAATCCACCTATCCCAGCCTTTTCGACTTTGCTCATATATTTTTCAAGAGCCGATAAAAAAGCATCGATATTGAGAGGGAATTAATTTCTTTTAGTTACATTTACGCTCTTGGGTTTAATGGTGAGATGTTATTGAACATTGTTTACTGAAAATATTTTGTAAAAAAAAAATGTGAAAAGTTGTACGATGTTTTAAAATCCCAAGTCCTAATTACTAATTGTAAATAAACACCATGTCTTGCTTTATTCGGGACTAGCTTGTTTGCATGGCTTCGCTCGCCTAGGCTGCAGTAAACGAAACCCTCCTTATCACCTTTTTAGGGGTTGATTTTCAAAAAACCCTGAGATATGCTTTTCCTTATTCTTTAATGCTTATTACACAAACCGAGCATGAAAAAAGATTTAATTTCCATACAAAACTTTAGGGGTCGTTTTATCCCCTTAGAAGTAGAATTTCGCAAAATCCGTTCTTGTTGTTCACCAGAACACCAGAACAGTATTGGGTACAAACTTCAAACCCATCATGAGCGGTTTGGTCTGTGCGTTGAACTCAAATTCTCACTATATGGTAAATACATTTTAAATAAAATAAAAGTTATATGAAAGAATAAAATTATAGGTATATCATAGCTTTGAGCGTTTTGGGAATCGTTTCATGTAATAATACGTGGTATATCGTATGTAGTTTTCACTTAACGAGTTTTATGCAAATCACAAGCAAAAATCCTCCCTGATGGTAAGCTACGCCAGGACAATGGCCTATGCAAATCAGCCATACTAGGTGTTGTTGGATACGTTGCCATACTGGATAAATTATTGTTATTTTTTTTTTCGTTCCGTAAATGTGAATAGCAAAAGAGTGAAAGAAGATGGAATTGCAATTTGCTCACGAACATTAAAGCATACTTAATTTATTACTCACCGTTTTGCACGAGCAGAGTAGAGTCCCTCGCGAGCGGCAACTCCGAGTCGGTGAGAGTCGCGTCCGAGGCGTTGTCCGAGGCGGACGTGGGAGTGGTCGGCGCGGTCGGCGAGTCGGAGAGGCCGCGTGTGCGCGCGCGCCGCCGCCCGCTCTCGCTACTGGAGCCGCTGCCGCTCCCCGCGCCGTATGGGTGGAGACGGCCCAGGCCTACAGAAAAATATTTGCTAGGCTTATTTAAAGCTCGAATAAAGAGAGGAATAAGTAAAACAGCAATTCACTGCTTGACATAGGTTTCTTCCAAACATACACTTTTATTTCGTCGAAGATGAGTGAAATTTAATGTCACCCTCAACGAAACGTATGGAACAGCAGATAACTATAATTCCACGATTTCATATTAGTTACATAATGAAAGTTGTTCATGAGGACGAGAACAATGATATAATAAAATACGTCAGTTGTCTAAACAACCTGTATAAGCGTAGACACAAAATGTAACTGATTTAGCAAACTTTACGTCATTGAAAAATGACAAACTGTTAAATACAGAGAAAACTAGAAATGACTCCAACTATAGCAATCAAGTAATCAATAGATTATGTAAAAACCGAATATATGTCTGTCTCGCGCACCGAGGGCTCCGTACTATGAAAGCTACAAAAGAGATAAGTTGGGCTGAAGGACAAACTGAACTTGATAGTTCAGGAAATGTTTTCTCATATACAGATATTCACGGTCATTAAATATAACTACAAACTAACAATTTTCCGAGTTTTTTATTTACTTGTTGTTTTGTTCTTGCACAACAAAAATGGAAGTTCCCAAAGAAAAAGAAGGAATCTAAGCCTTGATTGAGAAGGGTGGCTCTGACTTATATTGCTTAGATAATATGGTCAAAGAATAAAACCACAAGATCATGACATAAAAGCCGAATCAGCATAAAATATATTTCCAATAATAAAAATGAGGAAAAATTTCCATATTACTTAACCGGAACAAACATCAGCACAAATATCCAATATTTCTGAAAAGGTATAAAAAGACAACGGTAGCAAAACGTAAGGAGATAATAATAAAACCGTAGACAAAAGGGTCGAATCCTCAAAAGGCATTTGTAACTTAACGGTGGCTTTTTCCATACATTCATTAAGTATTTACCTGTCGGAGAGATTCTATCCAAATAAATAACAAAAGGGAAAAGAAGCCTCGCAAAGAAGGACGAGTAGGAACGAAAAGGCAAGTATAATTAGAAATAATAAGGCTTCGGGACATGAAAACGCACAATACAAAATCTGATGCACTGATTTTCATTTGTTAACTTGACGAGTGAAGTCTTCTCCAGTGTGGTAAGACAGAAGACGAGAGCTTTTTATTGAAGGTATTTTTCTTGTACATTATAGAAGTCTTACATGTACAAGATTAGATAAATATATGGATTTTAAGAAATATTAACATAGGAACATTTTTACTTTAAAATATTACTAGTTCTGTCGTTGAGTTTATGGAAACCCTTTATTGATTTATTTGATTACTAACTATTATCTAATTATTATGCTCACTGTTACCTGATTTCGTGTAATATAATGACTGAGTAGACATAATTATTAACGTGATGTTATTATCAATACCTGGTCGAGTCGACGCTATCTATCTAATGTAATCTGTATAAGAATCAACATTAATTGTGTAAATGGCAATCAATGCCATCAAAGACCAACGGACATTTTTAATCCAGGCACTAAACTCTAATTGCATGGGATCGTTAAGGAGAAAAGTATCGAAAGGAATAAACCGGGCATAGAAAGCGGCTCTTGAGACTGCCAGCTGAAACTTTTTAATTTAAGGCAAACATCCCGAGAGGCCCAACTCAAAGAAAGAAAATAAAATAAAATTCGTTTGGACTCTACTTCATTACTGACTTGGCAATTGAGGGTATGCTACTGCATGTGATAGTTTTAAATATGACAAGCAGGAAATATTGTACGAGGATGCGAGTGCTACGAAAAATCTACGAATTGGCTTCATAAAGTTGTATTGATGCCGGTGATTTTTCCAAAAAAAGTTTTTCTGTAATCTTCGTGTTTTGTAATTTTCGTTTGTTGCCAGTAGTACTACCAGTATTACCACGGGTAAAAAATCTTCCGATAGAACTACCAAGCGATCCAGTAGTACCACGAGAAGTTTTTTTACCCGTTTTACATTCTTAGTCGACATTTCATGAATTCCACGTTACAGCAAAAATATATATTATAATAGACCTTAACGAGATACTATTTGTTATGTTCCCGATTTTCCGAAATATGTATAGGTACATCATAAAATGATTTTAGCTCATGACAATTTTCAGTGTCAAGATTTCCTGAAAACTCCTCTCTAGCCACTCAACAAATACCCGATCATAAAACATTTCTTTCCAGTGACCAGACGTCCAGAGGCACTCGAGATACGCTCTAATCAAATATCCAGGAAGTTACGCCAATGCCATAATTAAGGACCGTCAGCGGAACCCTTCACAAAGGAGGTCCAAACAAAAAGGACAATGCGCTCGTTACCGCGGAATTTTTGCCAAGTCCTCCCCCCACAGGCACTACAGTTTGCGACAGGGAAAATGCTGATTGAAACTGGGTTGCCGTAGTAGAGACTAGTTTAGAAAACATACCGGGGAGTTGAAGCTCCTAATTTTGGAAAAAGCATTGCCCCTGATTCTTACTTTCTGTTAGCTACAAATAGGTACAGTGTTCAAACTTTCTGACGCGAAGTAAAAAAACTAGATTACAACTTGGTCAAAGGTGACCAGCAAAAACTGACCGCATCCACTGATTCCACTAATAACAGCATGATACTTACCGGATTAAATAAATCCAAAAATGCAATCCCAGTTAAGCCACTTAACACAGATTCGTACACCGTTCACAAATTTTGCAAAGCACTGGTCTGCGAGGATATGCTCACAAACACGATCCAAATTACGTTCGTCCTTCGTGTATATCAAAACGTTACTAATTCGCGAATCATGGATATTCTAGACCGGCGGCGGCGGCGTGGGCGAATTCGACTAATATAAATAAAAATATTGTCTGTGTGTCTGTTTCCTGCGAACATGATAAGGATGATGATAAGTGGCGCAGGATGTCCGCAGTGATAGTGAGTGACCGGTCACCTACGGTTGCATATTGTTTTGACATAAGTATTAAAATAAACCAAAATAATATTAAAGTAAACGATTCATAAATTATCTTAGTGGAGGGGAATCTTCATGTAAGTTGTTTTAGATTTAGATTTTGGTTTTATTTCTACAACAAATTTTTCGAGTCAGGTTCTCTTATCAGCTCTTAGACATCCACTACTGGATGAAGCCTCCCCCTATTGGGAGGACGGTTGCCATAATCCCCATACTAGGCAGGCGGCTTGGAGATCGCAGACCGTTTATTATAAGGACGAGTTTAGTTATTATAGGTATATATAGCTGGCTAAGAAAGGTTACAAGCGATTGTATAATATAGAGTGTAAAAAAGTCTGATCGAAAATAAACAGATTAAAGTTTGTTGAAAACTAATTAATCAAACAAATTCTATTCAACTTCAAACTACACTACATATATTCTTTATAATTTATAATGGATTAAAAAATATTGTAAGAAAGAAAAGTTAGGATCCCAATATAACAAAGTCGAAAGCCGAGGACTTTAGCATTGTAGAGCTAAAACTTGATTCGTGAAATTTTATAGTTATGAAAAGAAATACGATTCTATTTTTTCCAATTGGACTCGGTAACAATGGAGTCCCAGCAGAATCAAGTTTAGAACGAACCAGAATTACAATAAGATTCAATACGAAGTAGTAAACTCATAAATATACAATTGGCGAGTTTGCTTGCGTAGCGAAATCACGTCGGCGCGAGTTTAGTGCCAACCCCCAAATGTATCTGAGAAAAAATACAGAGAATAAACATAAAAATCCTCTTTCCGCACGTATTGTTACACATTCGTTACTATAAGAAAGAAAAACTACAATTTGAATCTCACAAAGTCGCCCAAACGAACCGGCAAACCTTAACCCCTAGGGTGCCAACTGTCATATTCATTGTCAACAAAAAATTGCATATTCAATCATTACACGTATTCCACGGGGATCGGCACGAGGAACACACATTATATTATCAGGAAATTGACATTGTTTTGCCTATTTTTCAAAATCTAGTCTTCCTAGACAGGGTTCAGCTAGATTTGATGTTTTCAATAGCTCCAATAATAAGTTTAACACACACGATATTATTTCCATGTGTAAATCAATATGGCTTCCTTTAGTCCCTACATCAGATATAATATTCTAAACACGATGCCCCGCGTTAAGGCAAACGTAGAAATTTGTCACATGAGCGATGGTTCACCTACGTGTTTCGACCTCTAAATCCCAAATATAATCTGTCACTGCTCAAATAAAACACACCTTTATTACTTTAAAGAGAAAAGCTTAAATCCAGCGGCAAATCCTTTGGGAATTTCTTGTACGCGAATAGAGATTATCGTGCAAATTTATATCTTAGCTCAATAATCAAAGAGATCGCTTTTGATAGGCACATCTTTTCACCTTCCGCCAGGATTGTAGTTACGTCGAATGGGACTGTATGATTTTATGCCAGCAAAAGTAAAGAAGGTTGACAAATAGGTCGGGCGTGCCGATGTTCAGTTTTATTAAAATTAAAACGTACTATCCCGGCATTATTAAAACTCAGTAAGGTCGAGAGTCGTTCGTATGCGTCGTTTAAATGTACAGCGGGAACACGGGGGATAAGCTGAACATTTTTATTATCATCGCGCTAGTTTATTGCGTCTCGAGCTCGAGCATTAGAAATAATCTTCAATGTGGGGTGTATTTTTTAGCGCCTGCAAGTGCTGACAATTCTAGAGAGTGGCAAGTCTTCGAGGTAATCTTCTCGACGAGTTTACCCTTATTGGAAGATGGGTGTTTCCAATGCAGAGGGAAAATATTTACGGCAGTGAACAATTCTAAAAACAAAGCGAACAATAAATCTGTCGATGTGGCGCTTAACGCTGGAGTCGAAGGGCCCGTCCACAGTCGTAACTCACTCCACGTACAATTTTACCGGCAATTTATTCAGTATGTACTGTAGTTGTCAAACGCTGACGTCTGCCGTATCTGAGGAATAAATGATAGATATAAAGGAGAGGCCGGAGACAACTGGGACCTTCGGTATTGTGGTCACGTGCCAAACGCGAGCGTCGGAGGCGCAATCTCCGAAGAAAGAATTTATTACGTTTATCTAAAGCATACGAAAATCTCAAGTAATTCAATGCATTGGCGTCGTATGAAAGCCAGACGTAAGTAGTACGGCGTACGGACGCCTCTGAAATGACAGATGTGCTGACAGTAGAGCTACGCATACATTTAGAAAATACAATTTGCCGAAAAGTATATTTGCTGAAGCAACGTTTTACATTATAGAAACAACAAATTGTTATTCAGAAAATATTTCACGTAGTTGTCAGTTGATTTATGAATAGAATTTAAGTACAATACATCTTTCTCGGCACCATAGTGACACATGTATTTTGCAAGTGCTTTATCTAATTTATATTCTACTAGATTTTACCCGCGGCCTCGCTCGCGTTTGTAGCAACGCCTCCTGGAGCACGCCAAAAAGATTCTGTGCGCTGCTGACACGGGAAAGAGCCACACGTAGCAGCCCTTGTGAAAAGCAGTTAGCCTTAAAGTCTACGCATGCTGTCTTGGGTTTTATTTATTGTCATGCTTAAGTAGACGCTGCTGATTGTGAAACGCACGTGCTTAAAAGAAAACGGATAAATACCTATTTGGAATTCTTGGTATTTTGCCTACTGAAAAAAAGTAACAGTAAGAATATCCTGAGTATTTAATTATACAAATTAACACTTTAATAGGCCTCTTACTCACACAGTATACCAAACAAAATACAACCACCCGTTCCACGTAGTGATTACTTGCTCAGTGCCCGTTTCCCTAGTTTTAGCTCAGACACAGAACTGACTTTTTAGCAATATTTTGTGAAACAAAATCGATGCCACCAGAGTGTGATCGCTTGTTCAGACCCTGAAACGTGACCGAGCCAAAATAAGCTACGAAAGGGTCAATAAAAGACGGATAATCTTATCGACGCGAAAGAAAAAAAAAAACAGACAAACTCCCATCCATTAGAAGCGCCATCAATCGGTAGCTCGACATCAACACTCAAAGATACCTCGCGAGAGTTTTCAGAGTGTTGACTTGACACCGAGATTCCGATAGATGGCGCGACTAATGCTCGGCGGTTTCACCCGTGTGAAAAATCCTTCAGGAATCGTAAATTTTCCTGGGATAAAAAGTAGCTTATGTCATTCGCCGATCTATATCCATGCAAAAATTCAGGTCGATTCGTTGTATTTTGACGTTTTGTATGGACTGAGTAGGTCCTAATATATGGAGTTCTTAATTGCGCCAACCAATTTGTTTTGATCGAGACTCACGTACATTTATACCTACATTGTTATAACTAGAAGCTTAGATGGGTCCTGTAACGACTGCTGCTAAATTTCTCTGAATTACAATATTGTTAGGGATTAGGGATGAATAAGTATCATCACCATCACCATTATCAGCCCGTAATAGCTCAGTGCTGAGAATAGGTCTCTTCTTTTGTACGATATTCGTCCCAGTCCTGTGCTGTTAGATAGATTTTTGATTTTACGAGGAAAACTTTGTGAATTCATAAGAATATTGCAATTTGTCCTTTAAAAAATGACTTTAAATTGTCAATATCATCATCATCGGCTGTATATTCATCCAAAAGCAGAGCACAAGCCGACTCCCTCTTTCCTTAAATTTTGTAAATAACCAACATAATTGGTAAAAATCTTCGTATCCGATGACAACTGATTAGATTCTTATCCCTGCGGTACAATCGACCGCATGCAATCAACTATTATTCGAAAATTATCCGCGGCTTAGATCCGAAAATCCCGAGTAGTGAGTGTTTGTTTTTGATTTTTGTCTAACTAGACAATGGGGAAATGATGAGCACTGCGCCGTACGTCGCCTCTGGGACTTCACCCCATACCGACACTACCACCCCACTGATTCATGACCAATCGAGACTTTACCTTACTTCCGTGTGTATAGAACTTCAATTTATTAAACGCTGTGAGGTATAAAGAATGTTCTGACATTGCGACAGCCACATATGGCGTCAAACAGGCTACATCGAGTGACGGAATTCCACTCGAGGGACCCATATTGGCCTCCAGTACTCCACGGGACATTCACTATGTCACTGGTCAAACGTATTTTTGAGATTTAACGTAATCGTATAGGTTTTTTCAAGGTTTTGAAACTTTCAGATTGTTTAATAATATGTAATTGAACCTTTCCACTCCTGTCTTTCAAAGTTTTTCGTCTATTTTCTCCTGTTTATGATATTCTGGTATATAACAATATTTTTTATGAAATAAGATAGACATAACTTTCACTATTACCTACAATTTTAATTCAAGTAATAATGCAATTAAACCACCCTAACAGAGTAGTCACGCAAATTTCGAATCCTTTGCCTCTCTATTTGGCAGACACGCCATCGATTACATTCTTATTGAGCTTTTCAATTTACTTTACTTTCATCGTCTTATGTTCCAAATACCTTTTTGATCAAACACGATGTTCGTGTAACTCGACGTAATCACTGCGTCGAAGCTAACGAGTCAATTATTAAGATCTTCGATAACCACATCGTCTATGTATACAATTACATCGACAAATCACTAACAATGAGCTCGAAAATTAATAGAGCATCAAACGTCAAACTGGTAGACTATCAGTGCAAACCGAAAACCGATGGGATCCGCTTATGTACCGCTAATTATACGTTAGTTGTTTACCTTTCTAATGATCTGACATCAAAGTAGGATTTGGCGGAATACTGCGGGTACATCCCGACAACTCCAGAACTCAAACTTGGTGATTTATTTACGCTGTCGGCTATTGATCCACGCTGTACAGCGCTAGCACCGTTTGGGGAAATCTGAGGATCGAGGTCAAGTGGATATATCTAATTCTCTCGTGTTTTTGTTTGATTTACATCATATAATTCAGACGATAGGAATATTCATATTTGCTTTCGTTTCTCCGTAATTTCTAATGACATGTTTGTGGAAGATCAAAGCTCGAATATCAGCGACTTGAGCACGACGATACATCAATTACAAGTAAACGAAATTACTGGAGTTTCTAGAAGTAGATGGATAATGACAACTGAATAATTTACGTGTTGGTTTCCAGCTAACAAATGTTGCCTAAGTGATTGCGTACAGCTGAGAGGATTTATACTGATTTATTGTCTTTAACCCGACGCCTGCTTACTTCAGAAAACGTTAATTTAGTCAACTTTGATAAAAATTAACGATCTGCTTTATTAAAACTTTGAGTCATTTGTGAGAAAACATATTTAAAAACTATCGTTTCCTTTCAGTTAGGATGCAAAAGATTATTCAAAAAAATCATAGGACGTTGAGCTAACCTGTGTAATGGTAGTAAATTATATTTTCTAATAGATGGACTCTAGAATTGTAATCGATGTTTTCAGTTAGTTTCCTATTACTCATAATCGATAATTAAAATAAAAGAGGACTATTAAACTGCAGCAACATTAAACCGGAGGTAAATAATTGAGGTAATTGTTGGGTCAGATCGGGTCAATTAATCATCGGACGTGGTCCGTACCGCATTCATTAACGATTTATATGCTGCCCAAAACTTGGTTCAGTATTACAGAGTAGAAAATCTAAAGAAACAGTACCAAAAAGTGCAAAATGTTGGCACTTCACTATGCATGGTACTTCCGAGTAACTACAACACGGGGTTCTTCAAAAGGGCTGTTAATAGTCTTTAAAGGTCGGCAACGTATCTGTGATGCCCCTGGTGTTACATGTATCCATAGGCGACGGCGATCTCTTACCATCAGGTGGCCCGTCTGCTTGTTTGCCACCTGTGGCATACAAAAATAATAAAAAAAATTGGCCAGCGATGTGTACGTGCAGCGCTTATACCGGCGGTGTTATGAATGTGAGTCTAAAATATGCGTAAAGAAAAGATTACCATTGGTTGGTTGTTCCAAAGTTGTACGATAAAGCAACCATAGTTTTGTAATCTTAATCCTCTTACACACATGACAACAAAATATATTTTGCACTCTTTCTCTATCGTTTGTTAGACGGCGGTCGGTGCCATACAAGTGGTTACTAGTGTATTATCTACCTACACATGAACTACTCGGAGACAGTTCAGTAACGTGTTTCAAACGCCCGGCAACCGGCTGAGGGTCAGCTGCTCTAATTTGGGATATTCGCTCTATTTAGGCTAATCTATAACAGATTTGAAACTATATCGCCAATTAGTAAATATATCACGAGATCGTTGGGTTCTGTCGTCTATGTGAGTTCGGTTTACGTCATTTCCAGTAATTAGGCTGAGACTAATTATGTATTTGATGACAAAGTTAATTGGGTATTTGACTAACACAATAGTCATCGATCCATTAACTTATAATTTGTCTAGATATTTTTATTTATCATCATCATAAGCATCCAAGGTTTTTCATTCCACGGCTGAGTTATTTTGTTTTAACAATATCTGTAACTTTGCCATCGGATACTACTAGGATACTAAGTCAATCGGGTTCAGGCTTAACCGGCGAATTGACAATAACATTGACTCGTCTTGCAGCTGGATAACAACGTTCCGTTTTAATGTGAATATTGACGTGGTTTTGACACGTTTTAATAAAACGGGAATACTCACGTTAAACGTTTCGTTTTCCTTGTCTCGGCAACCGCTCTGCCGTACTTATAAGATTTAATTTTTATGATGAATCAATACTCAAAAAATGAAAACATTTTTGTTTTGAAGCTTTATTAAGAACTAGTTGTTACCAGAGACTTCGTTTGCGTGGAAATAAAAAAAGTATCCTATGTCCGTCTTTGTATTATAAAGTAACTCCTCAAACTTTATCAAGATCCGTTCAGCCGTTTAGCCTTGATAGCGCGACAAACTTCCAGACAGAGAGACAAAGCTACTTCCTATAGTTCGCTAGATGGCATTGATCCATTTTTAACGTTTTTATGGAGTGACAATTGTAATGTAGGGAGTTCTGAATCGCGCAAGCTTAGTTTTTTCCTCGAGACGAACGTATACATTTTTATACCTCGAAGCTTCATTGGCCGTGATACGACTGCGGCTTCCTCTGAATTATAATATCAGTTAGGACAATTAAATAACAGAAAACAAAGTAAATACCCATATTAACGATATCGCTTTCGAAGCATTGCACTCATGACAATTTCCCATAGAGCTGCATTTAGCGAGATAGCCAACTATCAGGTAGTTAAAGTCCAAATAAATAATACCGATATATCACTGCGTAACCCAAAATAATGCATTCACAGTTAAAGCCTGATAATTCCTCGCGGATACTTGCATAAAATATTTCAAATTTCGCGCACGGGTCGTGCAATCTCGATACATTTGAAATTGGTTATTTTAAACACATTTCTCGAATTCTAAAACTAATTTATTATTTATAACAACAATCATTTATAAAGCAAACTGCAAGAAAGTAGTAACTTATCAGAAAGACCAAGATAAAAATTTAAAAAATAAAAGACCAATGTTAGTTCATAGCCGAGTGATATTGATTTAAATTTACTTGTAATACCTACAAGCTCGTCACGTTGGAATTTTTGAATGATCGTTATTCATCGTTTCCTTCAGAATAATAGGCATTTAGTAGAATAGATCTTTGTTTAATAGTAGCAAATTATGTATTGTTTTATCTTTTTCATGGAATTATTAAATAATAAATAATAAATAAATATCTGGGACATTTTTGCACACATCGTCACCTGACCCCAAACTAAGCAAAGCTTGTAATATGGCTGCCAGAGACTGATATACGTACATAGATATTTTTTAAATACATACTTATATAGATATTATATTATTGTTGGTTATTAATGTAAGATGGCCATTGAGCACAATCATTCTGTTGTTTTACGCATGTATCATGCGCATACGTATACGCATACGATATATTACTAGGCATTAGTTTAAAACAAATTCTACTCATTAATATTGCTATAATTACCAGTCACTTTGATAAGTAGTGCTACTTATCAAAGTGAAACACAATTATTTTGACTGTATTTTCGGAATATTATGAAATGGCACAATTTCCAGTTTATTAGATTGCAACCAAATACATTGGTTGGTTGGTAAATTAAGTAACATCAAAAGAACATGTAGATTTCATAGTACTGGCAAACGCATAATATGAATATGAGAATTGTAAATATCCAAGGAGATATGTTTAACAAACAAAACTAAAATGAATGTTGTCATTATGTCGCCCGTGCCACCATAAAATGAGATAAATAACGAGGACCTCCAGTATAACATTTTCGTAGGAACCGGCACTTAAATGTCAATATCGTACTCTCCTTGCATTGGGACAGACTGCTTTGGTGGCGCAGCAATCTTTGAAAGAAAAACCAGTATGAAGTAACTCATCAAAAGGCGACACTTTAATCAAAATAAGGGATCACAATAAACTGGCCGGATGTTCCGTGGGCGTAGCGATATTTAACAGAAGATATTTTTACTTTTATATATTTCTCGAAACTCATTTTGACACACTTTGATGTGTGAATACGTAATAGAATTGGCACATTTTTGTATTTCGTAATATAGTGTTGAAAATGACATCATTTACACGAGGTTTGATGTGGGTACATCGAAATGAAAATCACTTTTGATTTGGTGTTTGTTTACATTCTGCCAATTTACTTTCTTTATGCACATACTTATTACAACTACTAGCTGTTACACGCGACTTCATTCGCGTGGACCCGTCAAAAAAAAGTAGTCTATGTATGTCTCCGACCCTTATCCTATATCTATGCAAAAATTCAGCTTGATCCGTTCAGCCGTTTAGCCGTGATAACGCGACAAACACCTAGACAGAGAGACAGATAGACAGAGAAGTGTTATATTCGAATTTATAATATTACTTACTAACGTAGGATAGGTTTATGCACCAAGGGGATAAAGGAGTGTCTTATGTCACGGGCGACATATTGAATCCCGAGCGAAACGAAGAATTCTAGAGATAGCTCCCGAACGCAGCGAGGGATTCAAGGTGGCCAAGACGAAGACAGCCTTATTCCCGAGGAGAATACTCTACTTTATACACCATCTGCGAGAAAATAAAAACAAAGCTAGTAATAGGAAATGTACGTAATCAGTTTTTTATTTTACAAGTTAAACCACGCTAAAAAAACGAATTAAAAAGGCTCCAAGAACTAAATATTAAATCAAGCGAGAGTGCATCACGTCTCTAAAAGCGCACTAAAAAAGCTTTGTCTTGTCTCGGAACAAAACAATAAACCCGAATATATCTGAAACTCGTCGAGCCGTTTGAGTGCACTAAACATAGAGGAGTTATCTTTATGTCTCTATTTCGTAACTTTAAAAATAGACGTCCACATGTTCAATGCATTGACTCCGCGCCACAATAGCATCCGTTGTTCCGTCTCAAACATGTGTCACTATTGATGCCTCGGTTTTTGTGATGCTTATCACTTCTCAGACATGGTAATACAGAAAGAAGACCTTTTTATTTATTTATATTGAGAACAAAACGGTTCGATACTTATGCAAAACGGAATGGTACCACATAGATAATGCGTTCGTTTTGCATAACGGTCTCAATGTATAAAATTTGAATAAAACAACAAATTTTCACGCGGCGGCGGCGCTTCTTCCATTTCCACGTAATAACGCGTCCATAACACCGGAGTGCAACGTGTAGTAATAAAACTGTAACGCAAAAAGAAGCTCCTTATCAAAATGCCACGAGAAACGCGATGGCATCGCTCGCCGGCTCGGCAACTGTCGGCTGGGGACCTATTCTCTCTATATTACCTTCTTATTCCGACGCGTCAGGTTCGAAATTCAAAATTATGTGCCGCCATCTTCATTCCGGCGATGACGGATTCAGATTAGTTGTTTGATTTATGTCTTGGTTCTTTATTGGATGACGACAATTAGGTCACGCAGCGGTGCCGTGAATTTAATTTAAAGCATTGGTTGTTAGTTTAAAATTACACCAATTCAGTGGATATTGACATTTCGACTTCTATTTAATACATTTTTAATTACTTACCAAAAATGATTTATAACTTTTTGTTGAACTGCTATGTTTAATTATATTTAGTTAACATTTAGGTTCGATTGCTAAATTCATCGAAACTATGAAAACTACTTCAAATCGAATTAATATAACAACGTTTGTAAGCACCGTGCCGTGCCGAGGTGACAAAGGTGGCGGAATGGATGCAAACAGTACAGTACTGTACAGTACACAAACAGAAGAGTAAAAATACTACAAACGAACAGATCGGTACCTGCTTATACTTATCTGTTCTTTAGAATAGTTTTATTTGAATAGTCCAATGAATTTGTTTTAATTATACGATTGTTTAATATTTGTTAGTGGTACTGTTCATCATCAGCCATAATACGTCCCCTGCTGAACATAAACCTCCCCCTTAGAGCGCCACTCCGACCGACAGCGTACCACTTGCATCCACCGGTTGCCCGCGACTTTCACAATGTCGTCCGTCCACCAAGTAGGAGGCCTGCCTACGCTTCGTCTTCCGGTTCGTGATTGCCACTCAAGAACCTTTCTTCCCCATCGGTTATCGGTTCTTCGAGTGATGTGGTCTCCCCACTTCAGCTTGCAAACTCTGAAAGCTATATCGGTGACTGGTTCTTCGGCGAATATCCTCGTTTCGGATTACTGTAAGTTGATCAAAATGAGTCCGAACTCCATCAATCTACTGTTAGTAGCTGAGTTTAGGTTAGAAGTCCGTTTTCCACTTTCCGTTTCCATCATCAGATCAGCTCGCTGTCATAATATTGTATTGTCATCGGAACTTGACAGTCAAGCAAAATTTCAACTGAATTGAACAAGAATGGAACAGGTCTAAAATTGAGTTACTAGATTTGACCTTAATTTAGTACACAGAAACATGGCAAGTTAAATAATATATTGCTATAACAAGCTCCACGAGGTTTCCATAAAGTTAGAAACCGTTATTAGACCTTACATTTTTGCTTTGTATGCGCTTATTCGAGCGTCTTCAAAGCGATTTCAATAACAAGCCATAATTGAAGAAACAAATAATAATGCTGCTAATAGTAATAGTCAAACGCAAGTATTTTAAGCATAGAAACTTATTTTGATGGTATTTTTTCTTGAAGGATTTTTAAATCGACTTCGTACACCTAGTTCTCAAGTAAAGAAAGGGTTTATAAAAACGATTACAATCCCAACTAAATAATACAAATGCGAAAGTGTGTTTGTTGGTTTGTTTGTTCCTATTTCACGAAGCAACAGAGTGACGGATCGACCTGATGTTTTGCATAGGTAGCAGAGTCACATAGGTACGCTACGTTTTATTTTATCATTATATCATGAACGGTTCCTGAAGAATTTTCCACTCGGGTGAAATTGCGAAGCTTAGCTAGTTTATAATAAACTGGAGATCATATTTTGTAATTAAGTATTAGAAAATAGGATAGCACAATACTTTGCTGATAAGCCTCTCTCTTTCAAGACGAAAAAGAAACCGAGATCATAGACGACACATTAGTGTTTGTAAATCACTGATCGTCGGTTATTAAAACTGAGCGGAGAAAAATAAATATATAATCATTTTATACCAGAATTTCTCACTTCTTTTTTTCTAATGGAAACCATAACAAATATAATAGTCATTATTGTAGTAAGGTCACCAGCGACCCGGCCAGCGCACTCCCTGAAAACTAAACTAGGAACACGACCATAACAAGGTAACAAGACGTCCAATTGATAGCAACTATCACAAAAATCCTCCCGATGGGATGCCCTGCGTAGGATTACCAACTTTTTCCATCTAAAACTTGTACTATAAATCGTCATAGAGCAAGACTACGGTACTACGGTAGAATAGTTCTACCGTAACTCCAGAGCCGTTTTATTGACAATTTATGGCAGATTTGCATTACTGCTGAGTAAATTACCGTCGCCGGAGTTTGGCAGAGTTGACGACGCTGGTGGCTAATGAATGCGGGAAACTTTGCTCTGGTGGTTTATGCCATGATACTATACTTTTACATGGATAGGTATCATTTTATTGCCTATCATCCCGACGCGATGTCATAATCACTTTTCATCTCCTACACAAATCATTTACATCATTTTTGCAATCAAAATTAAATACTCAATTTTATGAATAATTAATATTTGTAAAGCGTAGCTATATGATTGATTTCAGGAATATGGATTTTTACCATATCATATTGAATTACCAAACTCAACACAATTAAATAGGGATTTTTCCGCATGTTCACATTAAAAGATTATCAGCCGCATCCACATGCAAAACAAATTACACGATAATTATCACAGTTTAGTCACAATAATAACATCAATGTATACAATACAGCTAATCAATTCTAATTACCTTTGGGCACGTCACGGTCGGCAAGTAGTGAATACGGCCCGCTACCGTACGGTAGGTACCGCGGGCGAGCGCCGCGCCGCGCGCCGCCGCGCCGTGACCGCACACACCACAATTGCAACACGATATATTCGATTCGACGTCGCTCCGATACAAAATCAATACCGCGTCGCGAAACAATCCATTTTTAAACCCATCTTGATGTTAAATGGATGTTGTTGTTGATATGGTTAGATGTTTCTGCAGACAATTTAATTTTATAATTTGTAACTAACTCGGAAAACAATTTTTTTTTTTATTAGATATCGAGTTTCAATTGAGTTTAGACAATTTTGATTTCGAATTCTGTTCAGTAAATAGATCAAATAGGCATCTTTAAAAAAAATATCTGATAATCCTATCTGGAATAATTATAGCAAAACGTCTCGGAAGTAGCAAAGAGATTATTCGAAGTTTAATAATTCGACGTAATTGTCTCATCTTGTCCCCGATTAATCCCACTGACGAAATTAAACGAAATCCGAAGCCCTAATCAAATCCACTTGCCAGGAATTACTTCAATTACTCGACTCTCGTCTCGCCAACTATTCAAGTTTTCCTTTGATTAAGCAAACGACAAAGATTTTCTTGATTAAAATTTCTCAGTGGGAAATTGTGGTCTACGCTCGTTGAACCAGTGTTGTGTTTCGTCTCACTTTGTCACTTTCGAGATTTCAAGAGATGCTGTTCGGAACGTTGACTAATTGTAACATGATTCATAGCGGTTGGTACGATGTTTGACCTTGTTTTAACTTGACGTTTTTACACATACAGTCTAAAATGTAGTTATCGCCGGTTTCAACTAAAATAGTTTAATCACATACTATTACATCCATCACATTATTTATTCGTACAAAATATTTGTCGGTAAATTCCCATTTCAAAGTAACGTGTAAGCATTTCGTGCTATATTTCTATGAGCAGTTATTACCGAAATGAAAAAGCCTGACGACAGAGCCCAAATAAGAAGTAGAGCGGGCGAGGAGCCGCGCAGAATACATTCGGCAAATAGAGGCCCGAGTCGAAATAATAACACATAAATACAAACCCGGTACCATATCCATATTTCTTGGCCCGCTGATTAGATATGGGGAATAATATTTCGCGAGAAAAATAATATCCTGATTTATTCTTAGAGGGCAGATAACGGCACGAAAGATGTGGCCATAATGGCCGAAACCGGCCGGAATGGGCCGAAAAAGGCCGGCAGTGGCCGCCGACGCTAGTATTTTTACATATTATTTTCAGGGAAAGCATTAAATTACAGGGGATTTTTTGCTCGGAATTATGTAGACCATATTTCGCGGAGGTGCGCCGAATGGGAACGACTCGTGCTTTCAGGAGGCGTGAAAAAAAATTGAATAAGTAATTATATATTTTATATGGCCCTCTTATTTATTGGGGTGCGCATTATCCGTGGTCTTGAAAAAAGGCTTTAAATTGAAACCGAGAGGACGCGTGGGCCGTTTTATGAATCATTTATGAGTATAATAAATATTCACGTAATGGGTGGCGCGAACGCAACTGTGTGTTATTAAGCTACTTAGGTGATTGACGACTTGACTTATTGATAAATAATTTGACATTTAGTGACCTTGGAAATATTATCGTACATGACATTGTAATTGCTCAGAGATAAACAAAATCACTTAAGGGGTTGGAACCCTTTAGCTCATTGAGATAATTGACCGAGCGGAGCGTAGGTCTTAAAATCTATAAGAACTGGTCCGTGTTTGTATGTTTATTTTTTTATCTGACGATATCTTGGGAATAGTTGATCCGATCTTGATGACATTTGTAGGCAAGTATTAGTAATTTATTTATTTACTAAACTACCGTGAAAACACCTTTACAGTCTAGGACCTTTATCCTTGACTTTCAAGTTGTTCACAAGTGTAGCATCGACTGGTTGAGGCTTCATAAGCACGTCATCAAAGTTATAGGTATTTTGTCATGCACGTTCTACAACTACTCGGATGTTGGTATAATTTGGCAGGTCATTTCGGGATGCATACAGTAAATATATATTTACATAGATAATGTTGTATATTATTTGGCACGCTAATTGTACAGTGCATTACATGATAAGGGTCGCTCAAAGTACATATAATGACGGCACAAAGCTCGAAGTGCTAATTTTTGTACGGGAATATAAAGCGGTGTTTAAATGGTGTATAGGTAAATGTGTTATACCTTCACCGTCAGATCATCTCCGATGCTGTAACTGTAAGAAAAAATACACCATTAGTTTCCAATTAACATTCAAAAGCTTGAAACGTTAGACATATATAATTTTTAAGTATTTTGCGCACTACAACTAGTTATCGGGTCTTGTGACCTTTTCCTGATCCATTTTTTATCAGTAAATTCATTGTTTTACATAAGGAAAAAAGAAAAGATATGAAACATCACTTTCATGTCTCAGCGATATTCAAAATCTTTCGGACGCGTTCTAAAGCTTTCGATCCAGACGGATGCAAAATCTAGTCACTTATCCGATTTGAAAGAAGCCGAGGCACCCCTGAAAATCCTACATGCACTTAGACAGAGACAGGTTTATACAAAAAGCCTGTTGATGGAAAAGGACGGGTGCACTGCGGACAGTGGTACGCGCGCTGAATTCCAAATGAATTTAGTGAGCTGGTTCGCTCTTGGACGCAGTTTAGACTTATTTTACGTCACAGGTTACTTTCCTAGTAATAAGTTGGATGCAGCGTTTATGTAACTAGACTTGACTTATGATATGTAATGGTTTGAGCATGAGTTAATGCAGCTGAGATATGTTTTTTTTTATGGCACTGACTGACGAGACGAGCAAGTCTCTCACCTGTTGTTTAGCGTCACGCTTGTCCATAACAGTTCAATGCCACCCAAAATTGTGAGTTTCAACAGTTCCAAACTCGCGCGGCACTGCACTGCGCTCGTCACCCTGAGATATTAGATGTTAAATCTCTGTATTCCCAGTAATTTCGCTGGAAACATTGCCCTTCAATCCGGAATTCAGTAATATTTGCGCACTACTGCTCGGCAGTTGAAGAACTGGCAAACGTGTGGTACTTCCCCAGATGGACCCTTGCAAAATAGTCCTACCACTACTGATTGGTTATTTAAATGTAATCATATGAATGTAGCCTAAAGTCTCCTATATCAAAACTCTCTTAAATGAGACACCACGCTCACGGCGGAGGGAAGGCGCAACTTTGCTACAATCTATAAGATATACTATATTATGTAAGTTGTTATACAATATTTCGTATCCACTAACCAAAATTTGGCACCTGTCAAGAATATGCGAAGGCTCAAATCTGAAACTTGCTCTAATGTGGCACTAACCATTCGTGTCACGAATTCCGATGTCATCTTTAGGCGACAACACATAAATTCGTCTCGCTACCGTTCCGAATATATAATCGAACCTATGACCTCACTGTGGCCCTGACCACTGTGCCGTAGCAGCTCCATTATAGACGATAATAATAGGATTGTGCAACGAATAGTGCGTAACTGATTCATTTCCGTATATTGTCACAAAATAACCGGGAGACACGAAAACTAAGAGACGTTTTTTTACTTGTGGCTTACGTTCGAGGTGTAAGGCTACCCAAAGTCGTCAGTCTGTGGACAACAACAACTAAAATCAGTCAGAAGACTTCCACTGCTGAACAAAAGCCTCTTCCTTAGAAAAGGGAGGGGTGGTACATCATAGGTACATACTAAGTTTGTAAAGGCTATAATATATCATTTATGTACTCCTTAATCGAGTAACAGGCCTTACTGAGTAGGAGTAGCTTTAGTTTTGATTTAAATATATTGTTGAAAGCTGCAATTTTTATTGTCTGTGGTAGATGATTGTATAAGTGTACACCACTCACATATACAGATTTTACAGACTTAGCAAGGGTGTGAGCAGGTGTTCTGTCTGCCTTTATGCCTTAATGTGTTAGGATCACATGTGTCAGTTGGCCATAATCCCCACGCTTGGCAGGCTACTTTACTTTACTAAGAGGACGCTGCAGCCCATCCTCAGGTAGTTTTGGTCGCATATACCCGGGTATTCGGGGAGGCTAGCATTGAAGTAAATTGTTTTTACTCTCGCAATCAAAGAGAGTTCCGAATGTTTCGCAGTATAGAAAGACAGAGTAAAAAATCCAAAAAAAACATTCAAAAGCGACATGATCATAATCAATTTATTGATAACGTTTAGTTACAGGTCATTATTACAAAGATTACAAGATTACAGACCTATTATAATTTAAGTGATTGTCAAATAACAAATGTCAAACTGAATACTGATAAAAATTACAATAATATCAAATAACAAAAATAAGAATAGGACAAAAAATTACAATTAATACATTAAAACAAAAATAAAACAAATTAAAGCGTTAGTACACAATGTCAATTTCAAAAAATAATATCTAAATAATGACAATTCAAAAATAGTTTAATAAATAAGTTATAATATCAATTTTATAAATTCATCATAGCTGTAGGATGTCTGCTCGATAAGCCAGCGCTTGAGCCGCGATTTAAAACTGCCCATAGTGGGGATACATTGGTACTTATCGCAAAGGTTTTTTTTTCATTCTATATTTTTCTCATTATTTCTGTTTAATTTAGGCATTCGCTTTGATAACGTAAAATATCGAATGCGCCAAAACCTCGTAGCAGGACTATCCTCTCAACGCTTCAACCGATTCGACAAATTAGGTATCGTTAGGACGGTAGATTTGTGTGGCTTCAGCACAGCTTTAGGTTGTGATTAGATGACGTCATCATAAATACAATATGGCGACTACGTCCCATAGTGGCAAACTAAGGACATAAAAAAAACTGACTGCAATCCCTTTTTGAGGTATCATTATATTTTAAAAATACAGTGAGGTTACATGGTTTCTTTATATTATTCCCATCTGCAAAATATAATAATACGAAGCACCGTTTTTTTTTAATTTAGAGAGTGTAACTGTCAGATTAGGCGTTTGTTTAGCGCCTCGCCGGTGTGATCAAAGACACGCTGCGTGATTACTTACCAGCTTAGCCTGAATTAGGCTTAACACATAATTATCTGAGTGATTATAATTTCGGAGTTGTCTCTCTTTTTACTACACTGCCCAAGAATAATTTTTTAGAGTGTATATATGTGAGTTTAAAAGCGGCTGTGACATACAGACACACATCGGAGTGTCACAATAAGGGTTTCTTTTTATCATTTAGGTACGCAACCTTTAAAAATAAAGTCGTCCGGAACAAAAGTAGCCTCCTCAAACAACGCAAGCGGGATAACCACGCGCATTTTTAATGAGGGCCCAAAATTATGAGGATCGAATTACGGGCCCTCTTGTCGGAACATGGTGAGTTTGGTGAATTTTTAACCATATGCAAAGACACAAATAATTCAGCAGAGATCGAATGCCGCAGAATATCCTGAATATCTGATGGTGAAGGGGCGTAATCAGGAGAACGATTCAAGGGCTGCTATGTATTTCTCAAAAACGGAGACTTCAAGTTAGGATTAAATGCAGGCAGAGGAAGTGCCGGATGACGTAATCAAATTTAAACTAGTACGTAACTAGCAAAAGTAGGTGTGCGCAAGTTATTCGCTACGTAAACAATCATGGATAGATTTACTTTCTCAAGCTTTCAAGAACTAGACGGGCTGCAAGCTGCATGTGCAATCAATTGTAGGAGAGTGTACTTCGTTTCTGGTGTATAATGTCTTAGCACATTACCAAACCTAAATGCGTAGCTTAGCACGTTAAAGGATTTACATTATTAGCTCTACAATGAATCGATCTGTAATTTATATTTGTTGAAGTTTTTCTTTTTATTTGATTAGTTGGCAAACAAGCGGCCTGCCTTAAGGCCCAGCTTCACTGATTATCGCTATCTCGTTCACGGTTTATCAACATTTTTTATCATAACAATGTAATTAGAGGAATTAGAATACCATTGCCAATGTTTTATAACAATTTTTGTTTTTCTTTTAACTAGGATTTTTTCGAGTATTTTTTTCTTCTTCGCTAGCTTAAAAAAAATATGAAAATTGCTATAAAGCATAGGCAACGGTGTTCTGAAGACATTAAATGATCATGTTTTTTTAAGTGTCATAATGTTAAAAAGTGCGAACGAGATAGCTGAATCAGGAGAGCTGGCTCTTAAAGTACGTAGTGGCGTGAAAAGTTGTCTTGCTCACCCATTTTTACATTATTAGAGAGTAAAATCGTAAAGTGTGTATTTCCAAAAAGTATTTCATAAGACTCTTTGTGATAGCATTAAAAAAAACGTTTTAAAGAAAATGTTCTATCATAAATAAAAACAGATATATTTTTTATACCTTTTAATTTGCCGGAGGTGATCAAGAAAAAAAAATACGAAATAAGTTCCTTCAAATTAATAGCTTGAAAAACTGAAATTCTGAAATAAACGATAAAAAAAGTCTTTGAAATACAAC
Organism: Apocheima hispidaria; assembly: GCA_947579745.1. Classification (NCBI taxonomy): domain Eukaryota; kingdom Metazoa; phylum Arthropoda; class Insecta; order Lepidoptera; family Geometridae; genus Apocheima; species Apocheima hispidaria. Next base: position 16,265,026 of record OX388150.1, on the reverse strand, counting down.
CGATGTTATTTTATATTATACATACAGCTTTTTAAAAAAAAAAACAACAAAAACTTACGACTACTATAATAATACCACTAACTTTGGGCAAAAACTTAGCATTGCCATCCAGCGTGGCAATGCTGCTAGCATTCTGGCCACTCTCCCCTCCACCAAGGGGCTTGTAGATTAGGTTTTCGTATTTACATATTTATTTTTGTATATAATTTAAGTTGTTTTAGTTTTAAGTAGGTACGTAGTTTGTTATATTTTATTGTGAATATGTACATAACGATAACGATATGTATCCCCTTAATTTAAGCCCTAGCTACAACCCTTAAGTGTCAGTTATAGCAGATTCGAGCAGAGACCGAAGTCCGTTCGAATCGGGTCATTATCGATTCATGGGACAATCGAAACATTTCAATTATCCAATGTGCCAGTTTCAATGCAGCTTTAGGTGTGCTATACGTACAACGTATGTCTACGTTTGCAATTTAAATGAGGCTCTGTCGATCTACTTATGATTTCATGAATCTCCTGTCGGAATATATGTGTATCAATGGGTTTATTCATTTATTAACGAAGGATTGTATGATATGTTTAAATAGTTTAGCTTTTGTTTTAAATACGAATGTGAAATGTAGGGGAATTACTTAATAAAAATATTTATTTCGCACTTTAACATATTTTTTTACTTTTTCTTCTCAAAGATGCCATTAAAATTCCTTTTTCGGGCATGCCATGGGATATACATAAAAGTTGATATTAAAATTAATTATTTTAAACATCTACCCGGTCGGGACTCGAACCCGAGACTTCCTGCTTAAAAGGTCAACAACTACGCTGTCAACTAAGCCAGAAAGGTCGTCAATTCAATCCAAGTCGTTATTTCAAGAACTAACAACAAATTTTCCATTTCATCTTAACATCAAAATTGTTTCCTATATACATCTCGACCAAAAAAGAAAAAAATGTTATACAACATACCTACTTATGGGCAAGTGCAAAGGCAGGGGATGAAAAAAAAAACAAATTGTGAGTAAGATGTGTGAGGGGGTTATATATTACATTTACTCACTTATATAGCTATAACTGCAGTCATCCCCATTTTGTTGCGACTCACCTGCGAAAAAACAGAATGATACATTAAAAATCTTTTATGTTCGAAAATTCTGTAGAGAAATCTTTTAGTCTGTCTTGCACTGAGGGAGTAAATCACTATGCCTTGGCAGGTACTTACTATCGCCAGTCATTCAACCGCTTAGCGGTAAAAAGTTCAAGCATTAATGTATTTCACACGTGGCAAGACAAGTTCAGTGTTGGCTCTCCATTTTTCATATAGTTTACCATCAGGAAAACATCTTGCTCTTCACTTTATTTATTTCGACTATACTGTAACTGCAAGCGATTTGGGTAGCGTAGTTATGACCCTATCACATTCATGACAAACAAAAGACACCGAGTTTGACAAGGCTCCGTTTCTTATGAAAGACTCCATTCAAGTTCCGAAACAGCAAGTCGTGACGTCACGGACACAATAAAGACATATTTAGACATGCCCTACTAAAAAAACATCTGCTTACAAAATGGGACATTTACATTTTTTTATTACATTTGAAATAAGAACAATACCTTTGCCATATTCCCAGCACTACGTCCTAGAAGGAGCGATTCTTTATTCAAACTTACTAATTCACCGTGGGAGCGCCTGGTTTTACTTAAAAAAGGGTCTTATCTCAAGCGTAGAAGGCTAGAAGTCATTCGTCGCAGTTATATGTCAAAATTCCCTCGCGCGTCACGCAGGATGGCGCGTGATCGTCACACGACATTAGATTTGAATCTGGAACTCCTTAAAATGCCGTAATGGCTGCCGTGTACCGCGTAACTTGTCTACAGTATGGATTTTTGTAGTCTATTGACAATAACAAGTATTAGTTTTAATAAGTGAGATAGTAGGGGAAAAACGGTCAAATGATACACAGATACACAGTTGTGAAACCGTGTATAGAAAATAAATTACATTGACAACCTAAGTACTTTATGTCTTAAGTACCTATTACATTATTTTACAAAGAAGACCCAATAAGGGTTAGTATTTATTGAAGCCGTTTCCGTTTTATCATATTGTAAACTATGTAAATTCGACAGATGAGAATAATGTCATTGCTGTTATATTATTTTTTATGGTAATAACTTGGGTAATAACAGGAACGAGTAGTACTACCGCCAAGTTCTAGTTCTAGTTGGCTTCTAGTTGGCAGCAAAGAAAGATTCTAAAAAAACAAGCAAGAAAAAAGCTTAGCTTGGTTTTAAAAGCTTAGTTTGAATAAATTATTCATTATTATTCAGCTTGCGAATGTGAACGAATTTGTACGATATTTGCTGTAGAGATCGACCAGGCTACACGAGATCTGAGATAAACGATATACAAAATGTATATAGTCAAAAATCTGTCCTAAAAATATGAGGAAAAACTGAATATGAGCGAAATTCTTTGTTACGATTAAAATTTCGGAGCGTAGCTAGTAACAAGCTAGCCTTTGATTATTTATAAGCTAGCTTACTTAACTCAAATCAGGATCATCACATTACTTTACAGGAACCTAATTACTTGAACATATCCCAAGTTATTGTAATATCAAACATTATCCGACGGATTGTGCATCCAGTTGGGACTATATAATTTTACTTGCCACTGTGTTTTATGAATAATTCGAATCTTCTCAACTTACAGCTATCCACAATATTTTGACCCAAATTATTTCAATTGTCATCAAAAACTCCATCCTCGTCGAACATCAATCGTCACAAGTAAAGGCAGTTCAAAGCCATCATAAAAGTGGGGCTGACCTCTTTCGACCTTTTCACGACTTTTAAGAGCTACGTTCGTTGTAATATGCGTACGTGAGTCCCCGCAATAGCCGTGATAAAGAACCTCCGTCCCCCTCCGCGGTCCCGAGTTCCCCTCGCCCCCTCAGCCCTCTAAGGGACATCGTGGTCAAAAATATAAAGGACCAAAATTAAATTCCTGGCGAACCATAAAGTGTAGAGTTACGTCATTATGTCAGAAGCCTAGAGACAAAGTTATGTCGATTCGGAAGCGTGGAAACGTTGCTTTTTGATATACGATACTCGTTCGTAATGAAGTGCGGGTTAAACGTGAAACGTACCAGATGTTTTGGTCAGAATTGTTATCAAATTGAGTTTTATAAAACGATCCCTAGGCATTACACACGTACAGATATGAACACTAAAATATTAAATCGATTGTAATATTATTATGTCAGTAGACGCTACGGAGTGGTGCGCAGTTTCACGTTGTCTCGCTAGCAAATTTCATTTCATAGTGATCATCATCAGCGGTAAGGCGTCCAGTAGCCTCCCGTGTAGAAAAGGGGTGGGTTGCCATAGTCCCCACGCTTGGCAAGCGGCTTGGGAATCGCAGAATGCTTACCGTTTACTGAGAGGGCGCTGCTACCCGCCCTCAGGTGGTTCTATTCGCAATTTTAGGCCATACCCGGATCTAACATTCTCTGTATATATATTTAATTTAATCATATAATAACTGCGTGCGAATTTGCGAAACGTATATGTTGTGACTGTTTAAAATAGGATTATAACAACAGACTACACTTTGGTTCCTTAGGTTGTTAAGGAATCCTAACAATAATCAAACCCAAGCGAAGATGGCAAAGGTTAAAAGCTGTTTGTTATTCAATTTCTGATGTTATCAGATCTTTCTTCAGACTGTCATGTTGATCTTATTCCGTTTCATATTGCTTTATTCACATTACCTCGACGAGAGAGCACTACGATTTTCTCACGTACAAAATTTCTAATGACATAATTTGTAGCTATACAATGTAAAGTGTGACCTCCAATGTCATAGGTGCAGTTCCGATGTAAACATTTTAGACAATGCTAAGCCCTCTGTGATGATTCACAACAGGTCCATTGTTTCGCGATGGCAAGGATGGGAAGCGTCATACGGGCGTATTGATGGTTCAAGTGCCTATCCAGTATGGGTGGATTGATTCGTGGAATATTTTCGTTTGATAATTAATATGTATGGAAGCATTTTATTTTAATTATCGTGGTGCTTTAGCAAATTATATGATAGCAAAAAGTGTTTGTAATGCTACTGTATAACGAGGCGATAAAGTTGCTCGCCTTGCGGCAAGGTCAAGTTTGTCCGTAACAGTGGTAAGGTCACGCTTGCCTGTAACAGTTCATACCAGCAAGAACTTTAAATAATTAACAATACTGCGTGGCAAAACACCAGACACCATACAGTGCGCTAGCCATCCGAAGATAGATGTTAAATCATTTAATGTTCAGTAATTTCATTGAACACATCATAAAGTTTCTTTATCGATATCATGATCAGCCGGAAGACGTCCAGTGCTGAATATAGGATTCCCTCTTAGAACGCTATACCGATCGACCCTTATTAGTGAAACGAGGTCTCGAGTGAAGCTGTCGTAGCCGTGTGAGTTGATATGCGTAGCCCACAGAATTCTCCCTATTATTTGGCGAAACCACTAGCCAGCCATGAGCCCTAAAAAAGTTTCCTACAATCATTCGAATTAAGGTCCATCGACTTTCATACAAAACTATCGACGCCTTTTTAGGCGTCCTACTACGATTTTGAACTGGGCATGACTTAACATAGGTCTAATTTGGCCTCTAAGTATCGCAAAGTCGATAATTTAAAATGTTCATGGCTAGGAAATACCATTTTTCAACCCAATAATTACGACAAATTTTACGAATGTAGTGGTGTGTTCTTTACATGCGAATCATGCGATCATGGTGTGCGTGAAATATTGATGTGTGCGTGCGTCTTGCAAAAATCGTGTACACTGGTTGTGCCGCGCGCGCGTCACGCGGTTTACGCGACGTTGCCAGCTTGTCGGAGCGTGTGTGAGCGAGACTAGGTATCCTTGCCTCGCGGCTTAGTCCGCGCGCGGCCTTCGATAATTGCGACGTTGCGAGATTCGGTATCGGTGTGCAGTGCAGTGTTTGATTTGGTTACCTAATCTATCTATACCAATATTATATAGAGGAAAGATTTGATTGTTTATTTATTTCATTGTTTGTTTGTTTGCATTGAATAGGCTCCGAAACTACTGAACCGATTTGAAAAATTCTTTCGCTGTTGGGAAGCTTCACTATCCCCGGGTGACATAGGTTATATTATATTTTCAAAAAAATTAGGGATCCTTACTAAAACTCCAATAATGTAAACCAAGATGATGTATTTCGCGTGCACTGCGAAAACTATTGATGATGAAAGAATAGTCTATACCAATATAATAAAGAGGAAAAATTTGATTGTTTGTTTGTTTGCATTGAATAGGCTCCGAAACTACTGAACCGATTTGAAAAATTCTTTCACTGTTGGGAAGCTACACTATCCCTATACTATATTATATTATATTTAAAAAAAAATTGGGATCCTTACTAAAACTCGAATAATGTAACCCAAGATGTAAAAAAAAATACCTAAAATATCCTTTACATCGCGTGCGTTGCGACAACTATTGATGATGATAGAATAATCTATCTATACCAATATTATAAAGAGGAAAGATTTGATTCTTTGTTTGTTTGTTTATTTGCATTGAATAGGCTCCGAAACTACTGAACGGATTTGAAAAATTATTTCGCTGTTGGGTAGCTTACCCGTTTTCATCATGCTCCTCCTTTTTTTTTAACTTTACAAGTCGACCTAAACGATCCAGCCATACCCAACTGCAGGACCGCCCCGCGGGCCCGCACGCGGCCCGTGCAGCCTCGCGAAATACTAGTTTATATGTATAAAAATGAACCCCTATTCTTATATTTTGAGGACTTTGACATAGGTAACCATTTATAAATTTTCAGGGTTCCGTAGTACTACAAGGAACCCTTATAAGTTTGTCATGTCCGTCTGTCTGTCTGTCTGTCCGTCTGTCTGTTTGAATCCTTTACAGCCCGCACCGGCTTCGCACGGGTATATAACAAAAAAATAAAAATTATAATACACACACAAAACCCTTCTATTTGCGTCAAGTTACAAAAAAATATATATATATAAAGAAAGCTAAAAAGCTTCCCAACAGCGAAAGAATTTTTCAAATCGGTTCAGTAGTTTCGGAGCCTATTCAATGCAAACAAACAAACAATCAAATCTTTCCTCTTTATAATATTTATTTTTGGTGTGACTAACTAATAACCCCATATCTAAAATTTGTTGAAATTCGGCATTTCTGAGTATGGGGCTCAGTGCGCGCTCCATCAGTGCCAGGAAAAATAATGCAAAATTACGGGAAAAAAAATTCACCTCAATAATGATGATGAATGTGGTTTTTGCATTTTTATGTATGATCTCGTTGCGCGCACGCTCACTGATCCCGGGAAAAATATTGAAAAAATTCTGAAAAACTTCCTTCTTAGTGAAATAATAGTTTTTTTGTAAAAGGTGCCTATATAGGTATAGGTACCTATATAGGTAGGTGGTAAGGTGGTAGATAGAGGTATATGAAAATATTGGATATTTCGTGCTGCGCGATTGAAATATGTGCATAATACTAATAATACTTACCTACCTACCAACAAACCAACCAACCAACCTACCTACCTACCTACCTACCTATTAGTTAGTTAGTTTTGTGTGTGGTGTTTGTTGTGTTGTTTGATAACTTATTTTGTAAAAAAATAGCACAAAAAGAACAAAAATCTACAAAAACAGTAATTTTCAAATGAGGATTGATCCTTCGTCTCATTGACACACTACAAAACGAAGCATAATAAAAATCCGTCCACTCGACCGCTCGGCCAGTCGATCTGATAGGTGGAACGCCGAAAATCGGGTACTCAATTTCGTATTTGCTTGTAACCGTTTTGAATTCGCATGTGATTCGGTCATAGATTTAAAATTCATCATCATCATCATCAGCCTGTTCCATATCGTACCGAGATTTCTTACCCATTTTTCATAGCAATGGGGAGATTTCTACCCGTCCAGCTGCGATTTTCATTTGCGGTCATAGATTTAAAATTCATCATCATCATCATCAGGCTGTTGATAACGTACAGAGATTTCTTGCCCATTTTCATGGCGATGGGGAATTTCTACCCGTCCAACTGCGATTTTAATTTTCGGTCATAGATTTAAAATTCATCATCATCATCAGCCTGTTGATAGCGTACAGAGATTTCTTGCCCATTTTCATGGCGATGGGGGGGATTTCTACCCGTCCAACTGCTAATTTCATTTGTGGTCACAGATTTAAATATCATCATCATCATCATTAGCCTGTTCCCTATCGTACCGAGATTTCTTACCCATTTTCATGGCGATGGGGGGATTGGTACCCGTCCAACTGTGACCTTCGTCACAGACCTTCGTCGTTTATCGGTCATAGATTTTAAGGATCATTATCATCATCATCCGCCTGTTCCCTATCGTACCGAGATTTCTTACCCATTTTCATAGCAATGGGGGGATTTCTACCCGTCCGACTGCGTTTTACATTTGCGGTCATAGATTTAAAATTTTCCATCATCATCATCAGCCTTCTCCCTAACGTAACGAGATTTCTTAAAAAATACATAAAATGATTAAATTAAAAAATATTTTATTTTACTAGAATACCTTTGCCAAAATTCGTAAAGGTCGGTCCAGCCGTTTTATCGTGAATAGATAACAAAAAGAAAGACAGAGCTACTTTCAAAATTTATAGGATACTAGATGCGCCCCGCGGTTTCACCCGCGGTATAAACTCTGTAACGGCTGAACGGATTTGGATGAAATTTGGAATGGAGGCTACCATACCTAAATTTGGCTACCTCCATACCAAATTACATTAAAATCCATGCAGCTGTTACAGATTTGAACGGGAACAAACACACTTACATACTAACATACCTACTTACATACACACAAACTTTCGCATTTTGGTGTGACTAAGTAATAACCCCATATCTAAAATTTGTTGGAATTCGGCATTTCTGAGTATGGGGCTCAGTGCGCGCTCCATCAGTGCTGCCAGGAAAAATTATTGCAAAATTTCTGGAAAAAAATTCACCTCAATAATGATGATGAATGTGGTTTTTGCATTTTTATGTATGATCTCGTTGCGCGCACGCTCACTGATCCCGGGAAAAATATTGAAAAATTCTGAAAAACTTCCTTCTTAGTGAAATATTAGATTTTTTGTAAAAGGTGCCTATATAGGTATGGTACCTATATAGGTAGGTGGTAAGGTGGTAGATAGAGGTATATGAAAATCTTGAATATTTCGTGCTGCGCGATCAAAATATGCACATTATACTAATAATACCTACCTAGCCACCAACCAAGCAACCAACCTACATACCTACATACCTACCTATAAGTTAGTTTTGTGTGTTGTGTACACACAAAATAACAAATAACAAACAACAGTACCTACTATGGACTAAATTAATCTAACCCGGGTCTAAAATCCATATTTTTAGTCGCAGAATAATGTCTATCGACGCGGAAAACACAACATTTTTGGGTATTGCATATTTCATTAGGTTCATTTCATTAGGTATTAGGTATGTAAAATTCGAAATTAATTTGAAAAAAAACGAAAAAAAAGTGGAAAATTTGTTCGGAAGGTACCAGACTCGGTGCCTTTAGAACCCCCGATATGGGGTTATTCCAGGGACCCAGTTATTCAATCGTCAAGCAGTAGTGTGCAAAACATCACTGTGTTCCGGATTGAAGGGCAATGTTTCCAGCGTAATTATTGGGCACAGAGATTTAACATCTAATATCTCAGAGTAATGAGCGCAGTGCATTGCCGCGCATGGTTTTGAACTGTTGAGGTTCAAAATTCTGGGTGGCACTGAACTGTTATGAGCAAGCGTGAAGCTTAACATCAGCTGAGTAACTTGCTCGTCTCGTCACCAAATAACAAAAAAAAAAACTTACATGCTTACACACTTACAAACGAACTTTCGCATTTTAAATATTTGTGCGACAATATTAGGTTTATTAGTAGATATATACTTTTATAAGTTTCGTTACTAATTTTGAATAAGTTTGTTTGTCAAGAAACCCACAGCAAAAATTAAAATAAATAGTATTCTCGAAATTAAATTATAAAAAATAATACTACCTAATTTTAGGGGTTCGAACCCAGAACCTCACGAGCGCGACCTAATCAAACTGATGACTTCGGCCACCGAGACGATATACAGAGCAACGAAATTTCGTATTTGCTTGTAACCGTTTTGAATTCGCATGTGTGCGTAATGTTCATGCGTGCATACAGGCGTTGAACATTATTTGAATTTTCAGTCGAGTGGAGCTATTAAGGTCCTTCGTTTGAGTCCGCTAGGTAGGTAGGCGCCAAGAGATGGCGCTGTCGTTGAAAACTCAATTGAGGTAATCTGCCCCAGTTTTAATTCACTTTGCGACCTCTTACTATTGTTATAAACACATCTCAAAAATAATAGAGCCCATTAATAGCTGCACTCGACTGAAAATTCAAATAATGTTCAACGCCTGTATGCACGCATGAACATTACGCACACATGCGAATTCAAAACGGTTACAAGCAAATACGAAATTTCATTGCTCTGTATATCGTCTCGGTGGCCGAAGTCATCAGTTTGATTAGGTCGCGCTCGTGAGGTTCTGGGTTCGAACCCCTAAAATTAGGTAGTATTATTTTTTATAATTTAATTTCGAGAATACTATTTATTTTAATTTTTGCTGTGGGTTTCTTGACAAACTTATTCAAAATTAGTAACGAAACTTATAAAAGTATATATCTACATAAACCTAATATTGTCGCATAAATATTTAAAATGCGAAAGTTCGTGTGTAAGTGTGTAAGCATGTAAGTTTTTTTTTTTGTTATTTGGTGGCGAGACGAGCAAGTTACTCAGCTGATGTTAAGCTTCACGCTTGCTCATAACAGTTCAGTGCCACCCAGAATTTTGAACCTCAACAGTTCAAAACCATGCGCGGCAATGCACTGCGCTCATTACTCTGAGATATTAGATGTTAAATCTCTGTGCCCAATAATTACGCTGGAAACATTGCCCTTCAATCCGGAACACAGTGATGTTTTGCACACTACTGCTTGACGATTGAATAACTGGGTCCCTGGAATAACCCCATATCGGGGGTTCTAAAGGCACCGAGTCTGGTACCTTCCGAACAAATTTTCCACTTTTTTTCGTTTTTTTTCAAATTAATTTCGAATTTTACATACCTAATACCTAATGAAATGAACCTAATGAAATATGCAATACCCAAAAATGTTGTGTTTTCCGCGTCGATAGACATTATTCTGCGACTAAAAATATGGATTTTAGACCCGGGTTAGATTAATTTAGTCCATAGTAGGTACTGTTGTTTGTTATTTGTTATTTACAACACACAAAACTAACTTATAGGTAGGTATGTAGTTCATCTGTGGTATGTAGGTAGGTAGGTTGGTTGCTTGGTTGGTGGCTAGGTAGGTATTATTAGTATAATGTGCATATTTTGATCGCGCAGCACGAAATATTCAAGATTTTCATATACCTCTATTTACCACCTTACCACCTACCTATATAGGTACCATACCTATAGGCACCTTTTACAAAAAATCTATTATTTCACTAAGAAGGAAGTTTTTCAGAATTTTTTCAATATTTTTCCCGGGATCAGTGAGCGTGCGCGCAACGAGATCATACATAAAAATGCAAAAACCACATTCATCATCATTATTGAGGTGAATTTTTTTCCAGAAATTTTGCATTATTTTTCCTGGCAGCACTGATGGAGCGCGCACCGAGCCCCATACTCAGAAATGCCGAATTCCAACAAATTTTAGATATGGGGTTATTACTTAGTCACACCAAAATGCGAAAGTTTGTGTGTATGTAAGTAGGTATGTTAGTATGTAAGTGTGTTTGTTCCCGTTCAAATCTGTAACAGCTGCATGGATTTTAATGTAATTTGGTATGGAGGTAGCCAAATTTAGGTATGGTAGCCTCCATTCCAAATTTCATCCAAATCCGTTCAGCCGTTACAGAGTTTATACCGCGGGTGAAACCGCGGGGCGCATCTAGTATCCTATAAATTTTGAAAGTAGCTCTGTCTTTCTGTTTGTTATCTGTTCACGATAAAACGGCTGGACCGACCTTTACGAATTTTGGCAAAGGTATTCTAGTAAAATAAAATATTTTTTAATATAATCATTTTATGTATTTTTTAAGAAATCTCGTTACGTTAGGGAGAAGGCTGATGATGATGATGGAAAATTTTAAATCGATGACCGCAAATGTAAAACGCAGTCGGACGGGTAGAAATCCCCCCATTGCTATGAAAATGGGTAAGAAATCTCGGTACGATAGGGAACAGGCGGATGATGATGATAATGATCCTTAAAATCTATGACCGATAAACGACGAAGGTCTGTGACGAAGGTCACAGTTGGACGGGTACCAATCCCCCCATCGCCATGAAAATGGGTAAGAAATCTCGGTACGATAGGGAACAGGCTAATGATGATGATGATGATATTTAAATCTGTGACCACAAATGAAATTCGCAGTTGGACGGGTAGAAATCCCCCCCATCGCCATGAAAATGGGCAAGAAATCTCTGTACGCTATCAACAGGCTGATGATGATGATGAATTTTAAATCTATGACCGAAAATTAAAATCGCAGTTGGACGGGTAGAAATCCCCCATCGCCATGAAAATGGGCAAGAAATCTCTGTACGTTATCAACAGCCTGATGATGATGATGATGAATTTTAAATCTATGACCGCAAATGAAATTCGCAGCTGGACGGGTAGAAATCTCCCCATTGCTATGAAAAATGGGTAAGAAATCTCGGTACGATATGGAACAGGCTGATGATGATGATGATGAATTTTAAATCTATGACCGAATCACATGCGAATTCAAAACGGTTACAAGCAAATACGAAATTGAGTACCCGATTTTCGGCGTTCCACCTATCAGTTCGACTGGCCGAGCGGTCGAGTGGACGGATTTTCATTATGCTTCGTTTTGTAGTGTGTCAATGAGACGAAGGATCAATCCTCATTTGAAAATTACTGTTTTTGTAGATTTTTGTTCTTTTTGTGCTATTTTTTTACAAAATAAGTTATCAAACAACACAACAAACACCACACACAAAACTAACTAACTAATAGGTAGGTAGGTAGGTAGGTAGGTAGGTTGGTTGGTTTGTTGGTAGGTAGGTAAGTATTATTAGTATTATGCACATATTTCAATCGCGCAGCACGAAATATCCAATATTTTCATATACCTCTATCTACCACCTTACCACCTACCTATATAGGTACCTATACCTATATAGGCACCCTTTACAAAAAAACTATTATTTCACTAAGAAGGAAGTTTTTCAGAATTTTTTCAATATTTTTCCCGGGATCAGTGAGCGTGCGCGCAACGAGATCATACATAAAAATGCAAAAACCACATTCATCATCATTATTGAGGTGAATTTTTTTCCAGAAATTTTGCATTATTTTTCCTGGCAGCACTGATGGAGCGCGCACCGAGCCCCATACTCAGAAATGCCGAATTCCAACAAATTTTAGATATGGGGTTATTACTTAGTCACACCAAAATGCGAAAGTTTGTGTGTATGTAAGTAGGTATGTTAGTATGTAAGTGTGTTTGTTCCCGTTCAAATCTGTAACAGCTGCATGGATTTTAATGTAATTTGGTATGGAGGTAGCCAAATTTAGGTATGGTAGCCTCCATTCCAAATTTCATCCAAATCCGTTCAGCCGTTACAGAGTTTATACCGCGGGTGAAACCGCGGGGCGCATCTAGTATCCTATAAATTTTGAAAGTAGCTCTGTCTTTCTGTTTGTTATCTGTTCACGATAAAACGGCTGGACCGACCTTTACGAATTTTGGCAAAGGTATTCTAGTAAAATAAAATATTTTTTAATTTAATCATTTTATGTATTTTTTAAGAAATCTCGTTACGTTAGGGAGAAGGCTGATGATGATGATGGAAAATTTTAAATCTATGACCGCAAATGTAAAACGCAGTCGGACGGGTAGAAATCCCCCCATTGCTATGAAAATGGGTAAGAAATCTCGGTACGATAGGGAACAGGCGGATGATGATGATAATGATCCTTAAAATCTATGACCGATAAACGACGAAGGTCTGTGACGAAGGTCACAGTTGGACGGGTACCAATCCCCCATCGCCATGAAAATGGGTAAGAAATCTCGGTACGATAGGGAACAGGCTAATGATGATGATGATGATATTTAAATCTGTGACCACAAATGAAAATCGCAGTTGGACGGGTAGAAATCCCCCCCATCGCCATGAAAATGGGCAAGAAATCTCTGTACGCTATCAACAGGCTGATGATGATGATGAATTTTAAATCTATGCCCGAAAATTAAAATCGCAGTTGGACGGGTAGAAATCCCCCATCGCCATGAAAATGGGCAAGAAATCTCTGTACGTTATCAACAGCCTGATGATGATGATGATGAATTTTAAATCTATGACCGCAAATGAAATTCGCAGCTGGACGGGTAGAAATCTCCCCATTGCTATGAAAAATGGGTAAGAAATCTCGGTACGATATGGAACAGGCTGATGATGATGATGATGAATTTTAAATCTATGACCGAATCACATGCGAATTCAAAACGGTTACAAGCAAATACGAAATTGAGTACCCGATTTTCGGCGTTCCACCTATCAGTTCGACTGGCCGAGCGGTCGAGTGGACGGATTTTCATTATGCTTCGTTTTGTAGTGTGTCAATGAGACGAAGGATCAATCCTCATTTGAAAATTACTGTTTTTGTAGATTTTTGTTCTTTTTGTGCTATTTTTTTACAAAATAAGTTATCAAACAACACAACAAACACCACACACAAAACTAACTAACTAATAGGTAGGTAGGTAGGTAGGTAGGTTGGTTGGTTGGTTTGTTGGTAGGTAGGTAGGTATTATTAGTATTATGCACATATTTTTATTTTTTTGTTATATACACGTGCGAAGCCGGTGCGGGCTGTAAAGGATTCAAACAGACAGACGGACAGACAGACAGACAGTCGGACATGACAAACTTATAAGGGTTCCTTGTAGTACTACGGAACCCTAAAAATTTATAAATGGTTACCTATGTCAAAGTCCTCAAAATACAAGAATAGGGGTTCATTTTTATACATATAAACTAGTATTTCGCGAGGCTGCACGGGCCGCGTGCGGGCCCGCGGGGCGGTCCTGCAATTGGGTATGGCTGGATCGTTTAGGTCGACTTGTAAAGTTAAAAAAAAAGGAGGAGCATGATGAAAACGGGTAAGCTACCCAACAGCGAAATAATTTTTCAAATCCGTTCAGTAGTTTCGGAGCCTATTCAATGCAAATAAACAAACAAACAAAGAATCAAATCTTTCCTCTTTATAATATTGGTATAGATAGATTATTCTATCATCATCAATAGTTGTCGCAACGCACGCGATGTAAAGGATATTTTAGGTATTTTTTTTTACATCTTGGGTTACATTATTCGAGTTTTAGTAAGGATCCCAAATTTTTTAAAAATATAATATAATATAGTATAGGGATAGTGTAGCTTCCCAACAGTGAAAGAATTTTTCAAATCGGTTCAGTAGTTTCGGAGCCTATTCAATGCAAACAAACAAACAATCAAATTTTTCCTCTTTATTATATTGGTATAGACTATTCTTTCATCATCAATAGTTTCCGCAGTGCACGCGAAATACATCATCTTGGTTTACATTATTGGAGTTTTAGTAAGGATCCCTAATTTTTTTGAAAATATAATATAACCTATGTCACCCGGGGATAGTGAAGCTTCCCAACAGCGAAAGAATTTTTCAAATCGGTTCAGTAGTTTCGGAGCCTATTCAATGCAAACAAACAATGAAATAAATAAACAATCAAATCTTTCCTCTTTATAATATTGGTATAGATAGATTAGGTAACCAAATCAAACACTGCACTGCACACCGATACCGAATCTCGCAACGTCGCAATTATCGAAGGCCGCCCGCGGACTAAGCCGCGATGCAAGGATACCTAGTCTCGCTCACACACGCTCCGACAAGCTGGCAACGTCGCGTAAACCGCGTGACGCGCGCGCGGCACAACCAGTGTACACGATTTTTGCAAGATGCACCCACACATCAATATTTCACGCACACCATGATCGCATGATTCGCATGTAAAGAACACACCACTACATTCGTAAAATTTGTCGTAATTATTGGGTTGAAAAATGGTATTTCCTAGCCATGAACATTTTAAATTATCGACTTTGCGATACTTAGAGGCCAAATTAGACCTATGTTAAGTCATGCCCAGTTCAAAATCGTAGTAGGACGCCTAAAAAGGCGTCGATAGTTTTGTATGAAAGTCGAAGGACCTTAATGGGCTCTATTATTTTTGAGATGTGTTTATAACAATAGTAAGAGGTCGCAAAGTGAATTAAAACTGGGGCAGATTACCTCAATTGAGTTTTCAACGACAGCGCCAACTCTTGGCGCCTACCTACCTAGCGGACTCAAACGAAGCACCTTAAATATATTAAACTAGAACCTACATTATCTATTCCAAACCAGCACAGTTCCCAATCGGGTCGAGTATTCGAGCATCGCAAATTTCAAGCATCAAATTCGAATTCCAATGGAATATTTTGTGGAGCACGCGACGAGGCGCCTAGTTACCACTCTACTGTGAGTTAACACTCCTAAATGAAATTAGAATTTAGAGAGAAACTCGCGAAATGCCGTATCAATGAGTTAAATGCGATTATTTAGCTTTCATGTCCTGCGAATGAGAAGATAGTTTTAGGCGCTTCTGTGAACAGCTATTTCGATAGGACGATGATTTGAATCGAATAGTAACCAAGGTTCATGCGTGACAACAGATGTGCTGTATGGCTACGTGTTAAATATGAATTTAAATTTATATATTAATGTGTGTTGATAATAGACAAAAAAAATATACAAGAGAGACGTAAACAAATTATTTATATTTGATTTGCTTTTCGTCGTCCGGAGCAAGTTTTAAGGAAAGTAACGCATACAATGATCAAATCAAACAAAAGTTTATAAAACTACATTATTTTTTTCTGTATGCAATACATATATATATATATATATATATACATATAAGTATAATTATCATTTTATAATAGTTATTCAGGCGCATACACACAGCCAGTTACACTCAAGCGTTACTTTATAGAAGTTAATTTTCAAACTGAGTCTATAATATAGACTGAGTATTCACTTTAAACTGCAATTTACTACGAACAACTTACAAACATTCTCGAGTGTTTTTTTCCATGATTTTCTGTCTACCGCTGAACATGGCGCATGGAATTGCGCCGAAATATCGGGAACTCAAAAATAATGAAATTCTTGGTTATTCAATTAAATAGAGAGGGAAGGAGAGAGAGCTAGGCGTGGTGTGGTGCGTAACGTCTGTACATGACGGCCAAGACTGTCATGTCAAGAGCATAACGGTAGTAGACGATAAACGATGACTGATGACGATTCTCCTGGCTTAGTTGGAACCGAAACTGCTTTATAAGCTTTAAGTCTCAAGTTTGATTCCCGGCCAGAAAGAAGCTTGAGTTATAAATTCAATTATTTGCTCTAGGACTGGGTGTTAGTTGTTAGTGTTCTATGTCTGTGTTCTATGAGGGAATGTCTTCTATGAGGATGCAATTGCACAATTTCCACATATCTTCAAGAGGAACTAAAGCTAGTCTAGGTCGATTGGAAAAGGTCAAAAGTGTATTTTCCGCATAAATGAACATAAATTCAGCAAAATCGTATCCTTACATCGCAGTTCATTTTGCGCTGTCCTCTAGATAGGTTATTGATTTAATAATCCTATCAAAAATAGTTACTTTCGTTCAACGTCAAATTTTACCAGATTATCTGCTTCAGTCGGAGCTCGTCGGTTTTTGTGCCAAGTCTAGATCTGAGTACGTATATACCTTAGTACCAGACGCGAAGGAAGAGGCGCGGGCGGAAGGCGGAGGTGAGAATGAATAAACACCTGAACGCGAAATCGAATTAAATATTGTTTGATAAGATTTCACTAACCTTTGACTCAGGAAGACTTGAAATGTAGGTAGGCTTTACGTAATCATTTTATTTATGTAGGATGTTCTGTTAGACTAAGGATGTATTCTCGCATATTTGCGTCATCTATATTTTAGGCGGAACTACACTAGCGCAATGTATAATAAACTTGCTAATAATTTTGTGTGGCGCTTTAAGGGGGAGACCTATTTTCATCATTGGACGTCTTCTGGCTGATGATGGATGATGATGATTCATAAATAAGGTAATTGTGTATAAGTGATTAAGAGGGTATTATAATTCTATTTTATTTTATTATGTTTTTAGCCCACAGCAGGGTATAAGCTTATAATACCAATGATGATAGGCAGATGAGAAGAAAATGAGGTAATATTGGACAAGTCCTGCTCAATAAGTTTGTTATTTGATATAATTAAAATGAGAATTGAGAAAGAGATAGTGGCAGTGCAGAGTCCTCCTGTGGTACTGATCGAAGTTTGAGGACACGCCCGGGTCCACTGGTTTATTGGTCAAGTACAGGCGGGCGGCGACAGCGCTTCCCGCCACGACTGCCGAGTTTTCCTAATGACGCGAATATTTCCCGCCCTGACGTTTAATTAACTATCAAAAGAGGGTAGTTTTGAATAGCCTCGGTACTAATGCGGATTCCGAATGCTTTGACTGACAGCTAGGATTGGGCTAACTGTTGAAAGGTCTTGAGAACTTGTTAACCTGTACGTAGAGACTTATTATTGTTTATACAAAAAAAAAATACCAAGGCGTCCAGACCAGAGTTCGATGCAACTTTCGCTTTTTGTCATGATGGTGAGTTTGGTCAAATGCCTAGCTTGTCATAAAAATAATATTTTATTGAGAATCATGTTGTACTCAAAACTCTGGAACATTCAGTGAAACACCTAGCACTCTACTGAAGCATGAATCGACTGGACTGTGAATAAAATTGACTAACACTAAGACTTGTTTTGATCGTGAAATATTGTACTTCACTTGAATTATATAATAATGCTGGCTAAATACACAATTTGTAAAGAGCCTAAATAGAAGAGAAAACACTGTCACTGTTTGATGTATTCTGTATAATATAGCAGATAGACAAGATAGTAAAGAGCCAAGTCACACATCGCTGCCGTTCCCTCACTCGTTCAGTCGCGGTCGGTCACGCACGATCGCCTCACTCGGTCACAGCGTCACTCGCTGCGGTATCACATACTTACTACTACATAATCTATAACATGCCCTACTAAATATAATCTAATCTGTGACAGCGCCCACAAAACTATCCCAACAGCAATCATAGGCCGGATTCTGCGGTCTATGATTGGCCCCGGATAGGTGTTTCAATCTCTCCCCATGGAATTGGTAAGATTATTTGCTGAAATTATTATTTTCATTTGTTTTTTTTTGTCTTATTTTTTGGCTCTATTTAGCCAGTGCCAAGTATTGTTATATATATTTCAAGTGAAATCAAATATTCCACAATTAAAATAAGTGGCAGTCATAGTGTAAGTCGCTTGACTTAGACTATGACTGCCACTAAGTCAAGGTCAAGTCCACGTCATGCCCCAGTAAAGCGGTGGAGACTTTAGACCTTGGACTTAGGTTTTAATGGAGTTTTGGAAACAACACGAAGACACGTTTCACAATATTATACTATTCACCAACACTTGTGCACGTTAACGAACACTTAATGGATAAAAATTCTCAATTTTTACACATTAACACTCGAAATAACACACCAAAATATAATGACACGACATGACTTCTTCACGTTCCCGCTAAACTCCAACTTTTCATTTATTATTATTGATTTTGTCATGGTTATATAAGCTACGAGGTGTGTCGCGGCGAAATGTTTATAACCAGACGATAGTTCTAAGTTCAATCGTTGTAGTAAGTTGTCAATATTTCTGCAAGTCACTGTAAGTCAACACTTTATTGGATTACCTTGACAATAAAAGATACAAGAAAAAAAGAAGCATTCGGTGCTAAGGGACTTGTCCCACCGTCGACGATGAACGAGAAGCGAGTAGAGCTAGAAACTTAAAACTAGTTTGCGAGCAGCGTGAAGCCAGTGTATGGTTCCGATAGTTCCGAATGCTTAGTTTTGTCGCTGGGCGAGTGTACGAGTGAGACGGGCGATTATTACTATATTATACAGAATACATCAAACATTGACAGTGTTTTCTTACGACTACTTCTTCTTACTGACGACTTAAGGAGTCCAATGATGAGGCATTGGGTCTCTGTTCACATGGACGGAAACAAAAAATGACACGGCACTATTTTGCACTATATTTTTATTTGTAATGACAGACACCCTTTTACAGTGTACTTAAATTTTAGATTAGACTTAAGATATGGGTCAAATGTGCCTGAAATAAAATTATTATTATTATTATTATTACTCGCACTGTAGCAGAGAATGTGCGCTGGGAGTCACTCAACGAGTGTTCTGACCGCTATGCCAGCATCATTGATACCTTTTGCTAAATCGGATGCTAAATCTCTTTATGTCCAGTAGTTACACTGGAAAAATTGCTCTTCAGTCCGGAACACACTAATGTTTGTACACTACTGATTGGCGGTTGAATACCTGGCAAAGTTGTGGTACTTCTTCAGGCGGACACTGCAGAAAAGCCCTACTACTGGTCGCTTCCTCGCCAGCGGTGAGACAAGTGCCTAATGTGCAACCTGCGCCGCAAAATCAAAGCAACGAAATTTCTACTCGTTGTAATAAGAACCGAACTTCGTGTGATATAGAGCAGAGTATCAAATAACAACCAAACGATAGAGCTTTAGTAAATTTGTCACAAGCGACGTAGTTTGTCATTTAAAATTACACTGTGCGTAGATACTATATAGTTCATATTTCGTTTCGCATCTTTATATAGTTGGATATAGCTTGCTTTATTTTTAACAGTTTTGCAACGGAAGTTTACTACACGCGTAAATAAAAAGTTTAAAAACGTGTGTTAATTTTTGTTAAACAAGTTAAGCTGTCATAACAGATTGTTAATCATCAATAATTCACTGCACTCAATTAAAATCATGAATGCTGTGTACAGTTATCTCTAATCGGCAGTTTCACAGTAATTACACCGTACTTATACATCCAGTGTCAGAGCTTTATGCGCACTGAGTATTCCGTTTTATGACTCTCTATTTACGTTGTACGTGAAATGGTGCTGGATTTGGAGTGTGGTGGAGCTTTGACTTTAACATAAAAAAAGTAGGTATGTTTGGTCTTAATTGGTTTTTTTAAGCAGGTACCGAAATGTAGTTCACTTTTTTAAAATTATTTTTAGGTACTTTTCTACATACAGTATGGTGCACAAAGGCTCGCTGCATGCAGATTTGATACTATAATGCGTGTCAATCAACAATGGCAACGTGGCTCAGTGGGAGGATTTCCTCTGTCTGAGCTGTAGGTTGTGGGTTCGATTCCCACCAGGACAAACATTTGTGTTATGAACATGGTTGTTTGTTCTTTGTCTGGGTGTTTCTATGTACGTAATTTTAAAAAAAAAAACTATGTTTTTATCAGTTATCTGGTCCCCATAGTACAAGCTTGCTTAGTTTAAAGCTACATCGCCGTCTGTAAAGAAGTTCACCAATATCAACATTTTTATGCATTTTTTTTCTTTGTAATATATCTAGAACATGAAAAGTATTGCAAACTAATACATTTTCTTCAAACGCTGTCCAGCACGTAGCGTATTGCTTGTCAACCTCATAAGGCTTAGTTCTAATGTGCTTGACAAGCATTTTGACCAGTGACCATTCATATATGCAGACCAGTAATGGCAAGGTACATGAATTAATTGTGAGCCGTCCAAAGATAAGCGCGATTAATTTACCCCGTCTTACGCCCGACGTATATTGAGGATTATTTTTCTGCATGCGCAATCAAATGGGTATATTAACTTTGGTTAGTGTAGTGAGTTAGAATTAACTAAAACAGCCCATTAATAAATCTATGGTTAAAATAGCTATATCTATGCTTCGATGTAAAGGTAATTCAAACACTGTATGTTACTTACATAGTTCATTTAAAAGTAACGTGTGCGGACGACCGTTTAAGGAATTAACCATAGAGATTCTGATAGTCATATAATTACAGGTTTGTTAAAACGTTCAACTTAATAACATGCCATCAAAATGTTAGTTTTGTATGTCATTATTGACGGAAGACTGACCTGTTTCAATCGGAGTTTTTTAAATCGTAATATTTAGTTTTTTGGAAGAATTTGTTGTGAGCTAGCCAAAGTTAGGGTGATATTGGTTGTAAGATGTTAATTTATGTAAAAAAGCCAGAGATTTAAGTCAGCGGCGTAGATAATAAGTAGCATTATAAAAATAATCATAAAAACATTGCTGCAAAGCGGAATAAAAATATCTACATAATATATCGATGTTCTAATATTAAGCATCATTATTACATCGCAAAATGGTTCTTCGCAAAATATTCATGGAAATAAGGCTGTATTAAATTCAATCCATTTTCAACAACGTAATGCCTCGACTATCATCTACATAATCCAAAATGATCCTAAACAAACAGCGATTCGGCCAAAATCCCTTCTACGGCTCGGAGAAAATAAATCGAGCCAAAATCTAGGCCCTTCACTACCCTCTCATAACATCACAGAGTCCCAGAGACGGTGGACCGACTTCACATTGAGAAAAGTTATGTTCGAAGAGACCTTTGAAAGAGTTCCGTAATTTCTCGTACTGCTTAAGATAAGTTTCCAAACATCAATTTACAAAAAGGCATTCGTAACGAATCAGTACTTATACGGCGAAACGTTAATATAAAGCGGGCCATTCACATTCCGACGTGCGACTCGCGCGACTCCCTACGATTTTTTCGCACCCACGGAATACGGGTTAGAATACTTTGAAATATTGCTCTGACGCGTGCAAGCTCTAGCCTCGGCTTTTCTCTCGACGCGTCCGATTCGAGCTTTGTGTCAAGGTGTTAAAGCGCACATTTGCACGCGCTCCGCAAATGAATGTTGGCGCCGAATATAAGTTACATACGGCTGCCTACACAAAAATAACGAACGTCCGCCGAGACGGCTGTAGTAATCACGCGCCCTGAATGGGAGGCCCGCAGACTATATTATGTAAAGGATCTTTTGAGCTTTTTCAAAGGGATGTAGAAGCGTTTCTGGCGGTTAATTATACGTCACGAAGGCCGTTAGTCTGGAGTTTGTCTTCGGAATTGAATTTTGCATCGCTGCGGAGCGGTTTTACGCCTGTTTGGCCTCCGCAACTGTTCCTCTGATGGCTTGCGGTTCGTTTTTTGATGACTTTTGAAATTACTTTGGATGTCGTTCGTGAGCTTTTACCTGTATTTGTTCTACTGGAGTGTCTTTTCATTGAATGGTTGAGGAGTTCTTCGTTTAGATTTGCGATAATTGTTTAACTTTAATCGTTACAAATTTGATTTCTGGTGGGATATTCGAATAAGTTATGTTACACAGATATTTCTTTTAGTCCATGTACTATATTATGGCTTTGCCAAACATTACAGCCGCGCTGAGATTCTTTTGAATAGGTACACGGCTGGCTAGCTAACTACCCTCTCGTTGAAAATTGTTCAATTTGTCCAAGAACCCAACGATGTGTTCTAGCTGCCAGGATAGGTGTGCTAATATCCTTAATATCAGGTGAATTTTTGGTCAAATGCCTGTTAAAAAAAAAAAAAATGATAATGTAAAAATATTTTCACCTTGCTAATAAATAACCTCTTGATCTAGTACTAAGTCTAGACTTATTAATAATTCACGCGCTCACAAACGACGGTATAATTCTAGACAATCGAACAATAGAATTGTTTTAGAACGAATAATGGCTCCGAGACGTTGTGACCTTGTAATAACTACGAAAAATTTCCAAACTTGTCCGCCATTATTTACCGAGAATATAGTATAAGTTTCCGGTCTCACCTGCACATTATTACACAAACTGCACACTAACTTTTACACCGGCAATAAATTCCGCTACTCCCCAGCCATACCGGTAATAACTAGATATTTCTAGATATAACCGGTAAAAATACCTTTAGTGTTTCCCCCGGCAGCGCGTTATGCACTGCGTATTGGGTTTATACCTTCAAAATTAGAGCAATAAAGGGTTTATTGGTCATAAATAAAAGTTGATGTTTTATTGTGTTGTGGGTATTGATTTTTAATATACTTTTGGACAAGTTTGTTAAACAATTCCGATTTATATTTGAATGAAATTGAAAACTATAAAGTCCTACAAAGACGTACAACATAACGTATGTATATAAGTAACTATATGTAGGTAGGTCGAAAAACCTAAATGTTCTGGAATGGCGACCACGAACCTGAAGACGCAGCGTAGGTAATCCTCCCACTTCACACTTATAGCTCCCCTCTAGGATTTCGTGTTAAGGATGCCGTGGAAAACACAAAGGTAGGCCAGCTAACGCCCAGACCCAGAGCAAATAATTTAAATTCATTATTCAAAATGCAGCTCCAGCGGGGAATCGAACCCGTCGCCGCCTGCTCATAAGACAGACTCGATATCAATTAAGCAAGGAAGATCGTGAGATGGAAGATTAAGTATACAATACTGGCGTTTATTATTGCCCAATATTAAGCGAAGCCTCCCCCAGTTAGTGGTAGTGCCGTGTGCGCGGAGATTAGTCATGTTTGCTTGTTTGTCTGTCTGTCGGCCGGCTGTTTGCTCGCCACTTAATGAGGGCCTGCGTCGGGTGCGTGTGCCCACAACGGAAAGGCTTGCGGGATTCGGACCTGAATGGATGAGATTTTCTGACATACTTAACTTTCCTTAAAATCTACAAAACTTGTAGATTTGATCTGTGAATGTGATGATTCACATCGGCGAATCGGTGATCTGATTGAAACTTTCAAAGTTTTGAACGGATTCTACAATCTTCCTGACATACACAGCATGTACACGGTAAAGGACTATGCAGGAGACAGCAGACGCCACAAGAACCTGCTACAGCCTGCACTATCGCTAACCAACCCTGTGCACCACATCCTCAGTAAGAGAGTGGTTCACAATTGGAACAGGTTACCTGAGGACGTGGTCTCAGCAAAATCTATGAATACTTTTAAAAACAAGCTAGACACTTGCATAACTAAGGAGAAGATAAACTTGAGTGACAGTTATTAAGTTTCAACACTGCTGCTCGCCTATGAATAAATAAATCAAATAAATAAATACACTATTACATAGTTGTAAATAAAGGTTGTTTAAATTAAAATAATGACGTACTTTGCCCGTGGTCCTACCAATAGGACCACCTGAAAAAACAAACACCCGTGGTCCTACTAGTAGGACCAAGCGGTTGGACCACGGGCAACAAACGGTTCTAAAGCCCTGGCCACAACACTGAAACATTTATATTCTTGCAAGTAGTCAAATAGTCATATTTACGGAACCCTAATAATGCGCACGACTCGCATTTGTTTAATTTGGTTTTTGTACACAATAGAATCACTAAAAAAAATATGAATTTATTTACGATAACGAAGCTGCTTCTATTTTCCGGCAACCGAAAATAAATTTATATGAAATTTATATTTTTTAATTTATATGAAATTATAGATTTTAGCACATTATAATTGAACAGTACTACGAAGTTTACCGTGCTACGGACGTAGACACTCTACGTCGTAGGCACCACTTCACACTACGCGCTACGAACGCTACGTCACGTAGAAACTACTCGAAGGTGCTACGTGTATATGTATATACATCGTATAATCTTCATTTACAACATCAGTAGTGTAAATTGTGATGTTTATGATAAAATAAAAATATTTAGTCTAAAATTAAGGCCTACTACTATAGCTACTAAATTAAATATTCAAACCTTAGTTTCAACTTATATTTTTATCTATCTGGATACATTCATAATTCCTTTAACTGGATTTATTTCACAGATTCATAGAAATGATCTTATTAATAGTTTATAATACTGGTTACAATCCAAGCCACGTATCCACATCGGCGATTAGGTAAACAATAGGCATTAGCTCGAGAGACAAATCGAGCGTTTAATCATCTCCCGTATGAGCGATGCCGGCCGTCAGTTGGCCGCTGCGGACCGCCGGCTCGATGGTTTTGTCCCGCGATATTCAGCCTGGTGAGGACCGAAATCGATATAAATTTACACTAACTTGAATGCAAATACATAAAACTTTAAAAAAAGAGAAATATGTCGTTTTTCGTATACTTATTATCATTATCATTTTCGTTATTCTTATACTCAAATTTATTCACATTAATATTTTGCCCAACTTCTCGCTAAAAATATTTCGGGTTATCGGTCCTGTATGATAGTAATTTTTGCCAAAATCTTATACTAAAATTTATTTACGTTATTAATTTACTAAACTTTTCGGTTAATATATTTCGGGCTATTCGGTCCTGTGTGATGGTAATTTTTGCCAAAATTTATTTACGTTAATATTTTACTCAACTTCTCGCTAAAAATATTTCGGGTTGTTCGGTCCTGTAGGCCGGTTATTTGCGTTAATCGGTGACATTACGAGTTTTGACGTTTTTCCCCGCACTCGCACGGTTATGGATCGGCGAGCGGGATTAAAGGGTCCGCTTGTTTGTTTCGGACGTCAAGTTTTTGCACAGACACAAATATATTCCTATTCATTTATTAAATAGGTAACACTTACCTTGAGATAAAAGTATTATTCATGCTTTAATACATTTATTTATTTTATTGCTTACATTAAAGATACTATAACAATAACACGAAGTTTCATTGTTTTATTTTTTTATTTGTAATGTCAAGATTGACGAGAAGAGCAAGTTGCTCGCATGATGGTAAACATCACGCGTGCCAGTAAAAGTTCAGATTCATTTAGAATTATGAATTCAACCGTTCAAAATTCTGCCCGGCAATGCATCGCGCATTACTCACGTGTGAAATTATTATATGTAAAATCTTTTTATACTCAATAATTTTACTGAAAACATCGCCGTTGAAATTGACATTCACATAAATATTAAACCTTCCGCATTTCTTATACCAATATTATTTATTGTATATCAAGTAGTTGAGCAAAATGTTTATAGACAGTAATAAAACTAAAAATATCTCGATACTAGAAGTATCTTTTACCACTATCTTTAGCTGCGGAAAACACAGTTCACTGATGAAGTTTCAACACTGAGACGAGTAATAAAACCAATCGGTAATTTAATATCAAATCACGAACTCGGCTATAAAACAATCATTTTAATTTCGTTACGTGTAATTATATCGATGCTCATAATTGAATTAGAGAATGAAGAATATGAAATCCA
The DNA here is from genome assembly GCA_947579745.1 of Apocheima hispidaria. Lineage (NCBI taxonomy): Eukaryota > Metazoa > Arthropoda > Insecta > Lepidoptera > Geometridae > Apocheima > Apocheima hispidaria. The sequence continues at coordinate 16,238,600 of OX388150.1, read as the reverse complement.
ATTATCTGTTACATCTGTTGATTTGGAAAGTCAGTAGAGGGCGCCTTATCTCGCCTACGCAGCGAATGTTTTAATTGGTTTATAAATAACTCTTTAGCCCTTCCCTGCCATGGTCCATCCGCGGCCCGCAGAAATTATGACCTAAGGGTGACCGTAGAGCTTGGACCCTTGGATTACTACGCAGTATATTAAACACGAAATCTTCTAAACAATGCCTCGGTGGATATAAGCTATTAGGTACACAATGAGCGGCCGTAATTAAAATTTTGTTCATAAATGTACCGCTTTTTTCAAAGACGGCTAGGCCCTGTTTGTGTTAATTCAATTAAGTTGACCGCTTTTATTTTATGTTAAACGCGTCCATATAACACTGAACTGGGACTATTTTAACGCAGTTTAAATTACACTTTTTTGTACATTAATCGCCAGCGCCAAGAGCCGTCTGGATTAACGTAAAGTTGAATAAAGCAAACTGGCCGCTCGGAGGTGACTTTGAAGATAATTCATTAACATCTGAAAATACTAAAAAGTACTGAATATAGCCAATATTTAATTAATAAACATTGGCTTATGTCCGCGGCTTTGTACGCCAAGTACCTACAGCGAAGTCGGCCTTCACCTCGCAGGCTTAGTACTCTGGGTACTTAGTCTCCGCTTTCGGCCTCGCAAATCATCATCATCATTTTCAGCCTGTAATAGCCCACTAGCACATCATATAGGCCACTCTTTTTGTATCCCACTCTTCCCGGTCCGGTATCAATCTTGTCCAGGTTTGACCAGCGTTTCGAAGTAGCAGGATTGACTAATAGAATGCAATTACTGGCGCTTATAGACATCATCAGGTTTATATAGCACTTGTTTTGACAATAAAATAAGTTCCGCAATCAAAGTACATTATTTAATTAGTAACTGCCAGTTATGTACACATCAAAATTATTGACTACTTTACAAAATCAAAATTATTTACTTAGCGTCTTATAGTACTATCGGGTGCCACTAAGTGATTTCTTTTTCAACTTTTATGTCACTACAGCTAATAGGAAAATCCTATAAAGTGAGTAATATTGGGAATTGTCTTTAAGTAAAAATAACTCTCTCTATAGATCATTTTGAAATAAGTGAAACTACACACCCAAGATAAAAGTATATATTATTTACAATTACATGAATATCCATTTTTCTGTATTAAAATTGAATTATTAATTGATTCCAATGACAAATGGTTCGTAATGGTAAGTTGTATATTTATGTTTTATAATTAAATTATTAAACAGTAGTCCTGGCATATTTATATCAATTTTGTTTTAATTTTAGGAGTTTTAATGTATACTATAAACGGAGTAGGATAACATAGTAAATAAATTGACCCGAAAATAAATATGTTTCAATACAATACACGAACACACAATACATTGAAATATGGAGCTTTCAAACGCGTACTGGCAGATTCCAACCCTCGACAAACATGATTGTTTATTACAATACTCAATACAATAAATATTACTAGCCATTCGAATAGACAACTTTGGATGTAGATCTTTCACCACCCCATTTTAATGGCTCGCATTTTTGATTAATGGTTGAGAAATGTCGGGGAATCGAATATTGCATATTTGGACGATTCCCCTATCTTTTTTGGACATTAAAAGCTTCTCCACTTGATGTCTTTTTCAAATTCCTTTTTAGTTGTCGTCGCGTGATGGTGTAATGCGTTTTTCATTACTATTAATGATTTTGAAAAATGGTTTAGGTTGAATGAGAAGTTTCGATTTAATGATTATTTATGAATAAACGAAATGAAAAATCATCGTAAAGGTACAATACATAGCGGTGCATCAAACAGATCGATGGCTATTGCATCTCGTTGCTTGTGAATAATAGCAATACATGTTTCATTTTGTTTCAACTATTATATTAAATTTAAGGTATGTGAAGAGCAACGTACCTTTATCTAGATTATTAAGATTAGAAAAAATACAAAATACGTATATTTTAGTAATTTGTTTCTGTGAACGTCATAAGTTTTTCTAATTTTCTTCTCGAGCCACCATTTGCTGTTCGTAATTTTCCGAAAACTGCATTTGTCAGCGTAATAAAATTATTATATCCGTCCCTTTATCCAGATGTTACAAAGCATCATACTACTTCAACATTATTTTACTAAAATAAACAAAGTACATGAAGTTTGATACAAAAATATGGTAGACATAAATTTAGAGAAATCTGAAAAAAGCTTAAAATGCAATTTGTTTAGGATTCAATGACCTAAGAACACTTTTTTTTAACCGTGTTCTCCTGGTATTCAATTATAATCATAAAAAAATATTATGAAATTAATCAATTAATAACAATAACGTATTTCTTATGATGAGTATATCCCTTAAATTTAGCCAGACCCAATGCGCTTCGTTCGAGAATTTAGGGTATTCCCTAAATTCTCGTAATTCCTAATTATAATTATTATTCCTAAGTATTCCTAGTTCGAACGAATACTTCTACAAAAAACCTATCAAATGTCTGTCCGATATATTTCAATAACAACACAAATATCTGTTATCATATTCCATTAGCCATCCAAGTACTTGGCATTTTCTTTCACTTTTGCATCTTCCCGACCCAATGTTTACTTGACTATAAAAATCTATTCGTATACAACCGGTGGTCATTTGGCTCCTTTGCCGTTGCCAAAAGCCACTAGGAACCGTCAGGGGACGGCGTATTCGACCATCGATAGAATTTCACTTGCACGGTCGAATTCGGACGAATAAAATTTTACCGAAATTGATTCGGCCGGCCGGTAGCAGTAGACCGTGAAATTGGTCGGTACGGTCACTCGGGTTGTACGGTATCTTCTACGGTGTTTGTCGGAATTATGCGTGTATGTCGGGTGTCGCTTTCGGCCTGCTGAATTATACATGGGGCCGGGGCGACCTGTGATTTAGTGCGCGTCTTCCGCCCAGACCTGCCCGGCTTAAGCGATGTATCCGATGGAGTACATGTTTATGTGCAGCTCGGGTCACTTGTTTCACGACAGTTTTGTTTTATTAGCCATTATTTTGATGACATACTTCTTAATAGATTACGCTAAGTGAATTGTTAGCCGATTGAAGCGGAAAAGCCTCGCATTGTCATTCTATAATATTTAACCTCTCTCATTGGCAAGATTATGAATGTTTTAATTTTATTTTATAACACTTGTAGTAGTACTATTGTAGCTGAAATTATGTTTAATTGATTCACACTTTAAGAATAAAAATACAATTTCCATAACAAGATATTTTTTCTAAACTATGAAGCAACTGTCTCCAAAAGAATAACATGAAAACGCATATAACAAACGCTGAGAGAGCTAATAAAAAGCAGAACAACTAAGATCCAACAGAATACCTATACATAACGTCTTTTGCAGTCTTTTGAACATACAGCTCACAATACCTAGGGAGGCGACTGTCTTTTCAACTGAAGTCAAAGTCGGCCCCTAAATACAGCATTCAGGCTGCCCTCGACGTTAAATTAACTGATATATTCTACCCTCTAGCTATTCAATGGTCAGTACCATAAATTCTTTGGGGTTTTCATGGGAAAAGAAATCGGAAGCAACTATTTGCGCATCTAAATTCAGCCCTGATGAGTAATCAGGATTGTATAGAGCTTCTTTAGGGGAGTGAGGATTTATCGCTTTTGATTGTGTTTTGCTAGTGGGGTAGATAGTGATGTCAATGTTTTCTGACAAAGTTTATTTTTAGTTTATTCGTTACAGCTGCCTTATTATGTAACTTCTCTGGTAATGGTCTTCACTTTCACGAATGCTAGACTGGGCTTCATGCCCATTCTGGGTTTCTTGAAAGCGAAGATTATTACCAGAGAAGTGACATAATTAGGCCACTGCTTTTAGACTATACACGTGTAATATACACACTACTGTAAATTTTCAGGTAACCTCTATTTCTGGGATAAGACGACCTATACATGTCTCATTCAATGTAAAACCTATCTCAATCTCTTTTTAGAGATTTGTTTAGACGTCAACATATATTAAATTTTATTTCAATCGGTCACCTGCTTTGTGAGTAGTATGGTACTATCGTAAATGAAATGTTTACCGAAATGCTTGTAATTATAGTTTCAAAAATTTTAGGTGATTGACAGGATCACCAGCATTGGCAAGACGTGTATAGTTGAACATTTTTGAACTGTATGTCACAAACATTTCAAGAAAACCCAAATGGATAAACTTAAATAAAACATCATTTTACCTGCACTTTTGGTAATTAATATAAAATATATTTGGACCTCGAACTTACCTGTAAAAAAAAGAAAATACACGTCAGTTGTGTAAAAATTCCGAAAAAAAAACAATGTTTTATTGTACGATGAAAACGAACGTTATAAAAATAGATGAAGCAACAAATAAAATTGTGCACGACAAAAAAGAGATTAATCCAATCACATCTGCTTGAATCAATAAATGAAAATACAAAGAACGGGATTCACTTCCGATGTTTGAGTTGATAACATTTAACATTATATCTCCTTAGTTGATGTACAGACTCAGGTAGAGATCACAGAGCAAGAAAATACATTTATATATAATTTTAAAGACAGTTATATGCGGCGTACGTACTACGTACCCGTCTTACTGTCAATATTTTTTCAAACTATGCAACAAAACTACAGTGAAGCTGTAATCAAAATTAGTAATATCGACAGAATATTCCGAAATGCCGTCGCAGATAACAAATGGGTGTATTTTTACTGTAAAGTGTGTTAAATATAACTAGTCTTTCGGAATTTTTTAAGGTCAGTTTTCATACGTCGGATTTTATATGTCAAACAAAATAAGGAAAAACAGCGCTATGTTTTTGAGATAAGTTACGAGCAGAGAATCTAAAAAGTTATCTATCGGATGATTTTTGATCTATTTAAAAAATTATCTTCAAAGAATAAGATAACGCTCGAGTTTTTTTATTATTTCCCGTATTCGAAATTTACTCAAGACGAATGTTATCGCAGAGCAAAAAATGTCAGATAGGATAGATTTATTTTAAAAGTACGTGACTGTTGAAAGATTTTTGTGATTTCTTGGAGTGCATTGTTCAAGTTTTTGTGTACTTACGTCGTACCTGCTACATTAAAAAATCTTGACTAATCATGAACCTTGTAACGTTACGCCCTCTAGAGGGGGGACGTAATGTCAGTTTATCTAGGACCTAGGAACCTACCTGTGGGAGGACCCTAAAATTGAGGAAAAACCAAAGAGAAATTTAGACAGAATTTAATAACAACCAATGATTTACACTGTTTAAAAAAAAAATACAATTTTGTAGACCAATTTGTAAATTTTGACGTAAGTAAGGTTTTATAGTTAAAACTGTTGTCGATAACCTTGGAAAAATGATGGACTCCTTCCTAGATGACTTCGGGTATGTTTTTCTGGTTCACTTTTATGTTTTCTTGCGCTGGAAATGTCCTCTTTTCGTCAATCGTGTCAATAAACACTTCACAGTATTTTTCTTACGAATTTGTAGTCCCTTTGGATTTAGGAACAAATCTGAAATATTAGATCAGTAGTAGTCAATTCAAATTGAAATCCATTCGTTGCATCAGATCCGGCTTGTTTTCATTTTGTCGGAGAAAAGTTTTCTTCCTCTTGATGTTTTATGGCCTTTAAACTGCTTCAAATTATGACCTTCAAGCTTCGAGCCAGTCTTGAGTTTCCCGGGCCTGCCTGGCCCGGGAAATGGCCTTAAAGATTTTGAGCTTCAGATGGTAAAATCAGAATTGAAAAGCTTTTTCCAAAATTTTTGCCTTTTATACCTTTCATGGTGTTCCTTACGTCAAAATTTGAATAATACAATAAGCCAGGGTTATTTTTTTAAGTATTCTAAATTAAAATTTAGATCATCACAGAGATTGTAATATAAAATTCGGCCAAAAAATCCTGTATAAAGAGAATTTATATGAGATTTTAGATATAACCTTAACCTAAACTTAGAATCTTACGACATAGACGTATAAAAAATAAAGAATTGACACATCTACTTTTGACAATGTTTCAAACGAAAAGTAAACAAACAAACTATTTATTTTCAGGTTTTCTTTAGAAAATAATAAAGAATTATTCAGAAATATTAAAAGGAAACAAAACAAATAGCAGACAAAACAAGGAAAATTGTCTGAAAAGCAAAATAAATAATCTGTTAGTATTTTTATACATTAACCTAGAAATAAATAAACCATGTAGGAAAATTTAAAGTAGCGATTTTAGTGTTTATTGACACGATTGACGAAAAGAGGACATTTCCAGCGCAAGAAAACATAAAAGTGAACCAGAAAAACATACCCGAAGTCATCTAGGAAGGAGTCCATCATTTTTCCAAGGTTATCGACAACAGTTTTAACTATAAAACCTTACTTACGTCAAAAAATACAATTTTGTAGACCAATTTGTAAATTTTGACGTAAGTAAGGTTTTATAGTTAAAACTGTTGTCGATAACCTTGGAAAAATGATGGACTCCTTCCTAGATGACTTCGGGTATGTTTTTCTGGTTCACTTTTATGTTTTCTTGCGCTGGAAATGTCCTCTTTTCGTCAATCGTGTCAATAAACACTTCACAGTATTTTTCTTACGAATTTGTAGTCCCTTTGGATTTAGGAACAAATCTGAAATATTAGATCAGTAGTAGTCAATTCAAATTGAAATCCATTCGTTGCATCAGATCCGGCTTGTTTTCATTTTGTCGGAGAAAAGTTTTCTTCCTCTTGATGTTTTATGGCCTTTAAACTGCTTCAAATTATGACCTTCAAGCTTCGAGCCAGTCTTGAGTTTCCCGGGCCTGCCTGGCCCGGGAAATGGCCTTAAAGATTTTGAGCTTCAGATGGTAAAATCAGAATTGAAAAGCTTTTTCCAAAATTTTTGCCTTTTATACCTTTCATGGTGTTCCTTACGTCAAAATTTGAATAATACAATAAGCCAGGGTTATTTTTTTAAGTATTCTAAATTAAAATTTAGATCATCACAGAGATTGTAATATAAAATTCGGCCAAAAAATCCTGTATAAAGAGAATTTATATGAGATTTTAGATATAACCTTAACCTAAACTTAGAATCTTACGACATAGACGTATAAAAAATAAAGAATTGACACATCTACTTTTGACAATGTTTCAAACGAAAAGTAAACAAACAAACTATTTATTTTCAGGTTTTCTTTAGAAAATAATAAAGAATTATTCAGAAATATTAAAAGGAAACAAAACAAATAGCAGACAAAACAAGGAAAATTGTCTGAAAAGCAAAATAAATAATCTGTTAGTATTTTTATACATTAACCTAGAAATAAATAAACCATGTAGGAAAATTTAAAGTAGCGATTTTCCTACAACCTTTATCGAAAATTGTGCTTACTATGACAAAGTTATCCTTCGAAATGAATAATTGAATACTATTTATTGTCGTATAGTTGCATTCATAACAATTACACATTGTAAACTATTAGGAATTCTATTATGGACTAGGCAATGTAGCTATCAATTTCAATCAATTGATATAAAACGGTCGGCCAATTACATTAAATCTCACAATTAAAATAAAACATAAAAATAGCTATCAATTATATAACAAATAAAAAAAATTACAAAATAACCAATCAATCTATAAAAATAAAAACCCTATTAAAAATATAAAACAGAAATTAAATTATTACAAATGTCCAAATAACATAAAAATGAAAAAAAAAACTAAATATCCAAATCTGGATTAGTCCTATTGCACCGATCCCAGTGGTCAATTAAGGTTTCAGAATACGTTATGAAAGGTGCAATAAAACATTTCCAGTTGTCAAATATAATGTCATGCTGTTGGCAGCAAGGAGTGCATTGAGGTGGTGACGAAAGCGCGCTGCCGTCTGCTTTCAATATACAACAAGCTGTGCGGTCGGCCGTGTTGGTTTGCCGGGACCCCGGGTTTGTCTGGTACAACTAACAGCACAACGCACAGGAGGTTGTGCAAATCCGCAGAATCGACAGCCCCTCTGAGCACCTTGTACCAAATAGTGAGCTGGTCGATCAATCGACTAACGTTAAGCGAGTTATAGCCGAGTTGGTCGACCATTATTCATATACCTTCTTGTACAATGTACATCTTCCAGATACATGCAGTCGACTCAAGTTTACTTCTTACCAAGTTTATTAAGTGTACGATTAAGTGTATTTTTTTTGCACTTAAGAATTAATTTTATTTTACAAACTAGTAAAGGAGATTCGATACCAATATTTACCTTTAAAAACAATATAAAACTTTAAACTTACTGCAAACTTCAAGCTGTTACCAAAAATTTGTTCAAAATGCAAGTGGAGCGAACTTACTAATCCTTTCAAAGCGTAGTGATAGCGCACGAGCTTTCAAGCTAAAATTATTAAGCTCAACTTGCTCTACGCTATACCGACTTATAGATAATATGTTAAGCTTTTACCGGAGCATGACACCTCTACAATAGCTCGTGATGCTTATAATTAATCCTAAAATGCGCTTTGCTGTTAGCACGCGTTCTAAAGTTAGGTAAGTGATAAAATTAATAACGCAGCATTAGTTTTAAGCAAAGACAATCACGAGAAGAATAACAGTCTCATACAAAAAAGTGTATTCCCGAAAAATCTGTATAAAGCTAGATAGGCGCTTACGTTCTTAGTCAGTTAATGTCCAAATCGCTGTAATATAGCCGATGAAAATATGGTTCATATAGAAACATAGTATTAGTATATAATTATGTATGCTATTTAAGGGTTAGTTCAAATTAAATTGCAATATACGACGCAAATAATATGTTTCCAAAAATAATGTTATCAACGCCATCTCATGCGAACTTTGTCAAATTTTTCTACCAAACAGCATAATCTTCTCTAATATTCTCTGAAAGCACGAGTATAAGATTGAATACTGGAGTATAACAGTTTTAAATTACCAAAAAATATTAAGGAGTGTAAGCTTACAGTAAACTTAGTTTGCATCTAGCGACGTGAAACAAAAGTTTCGTGACTAACATCCACCCGGGAAAGTATCTACAAAGAAAACTTTGGAGGTCATCCTCACACCAAAAAATAAAAATGGTTTTAAAATGGAGGCTAAAAGAAGCAGAAGTTATATGTATCTTTGAAATGAAAATGAGTATTGATTTATTTAAGATAAAGTTGGTATTAAATTAGATGACGAAAGGTGGAACTCATACCCAAGTTAGGAAACACAACCGCATACGACAGAAGTAACTGAAATAGTCAAGTTAAAGATAAATCCAAAATTATGTCAATTTTCTTTCAACTTAAAACATTTTGAAGGACAGAATTGCGGTCTGTCCATACAAGTCGAAGCAGATCCAGATTTCGTAAAGGAAAATTTAACAAATATTTACAGGCGCATTTCCAACAGCCGGTCTCCACGTGAATAGCGGAACCGCCAGGCGAGGGCAGTGAGTGCAGCAGATATTTTATTTAATCCTTCCAGCGCTCTCTGATAAATGAACTGGTCCGGACCAGCGAGGAGGAAATTGATATTTCACTCGAATCACACCCCTGACCTTGCTGTGAGTCCAGTCTGCTAGACTATGTTTTATTTACTCGTAAAGATTTTAAGAAGAATAAAAAAATAAAAAATATCTTTATTTTGTATTTTCATCAATTAGACTTTATTATTTTATATTTAGTTTAATTATTTATCTTTTCATGACATTATTTGTGTAACACCAAAATAATGACATATTTAAATAAATACAAAATTTATACACGTTATTTGAATTCTCTTTATTTATTATATTTATTATTATTGATCATTGAAAATGCCAGAAAAAAAACCTGCTGTTCCATAGAAAATGTCAATGACACTCGACAAAATGTTAACAGAACAGTGGAACAGTAGTTTTTTTTTCTCCATTTCAGTGTTGGTCTCGTAGAAAAAGTTTTTCTTAATGATGTGTAAGACTTACTGAGTTAGTTTCTTAATGATATTTAAAAAAATATTGACATGTTTCAACAGGCGTATCTCCAGCATGTACGTTGTTGTTACTGATCGAAACAGATCGGAGATCGAAAATAGCGGATCTACTTCGAGTTATTAAGCAAGTTGTCTATTGAACCCTTCCACTGCTTTCAGATAAATGAGCCGCGGCACGGAGGAAACTGATATTTCAGTGGAATCGGCCATGTTTACCGGGCCAAAACGACTGGTGTCGAATAGATACCGGGCCGATTCTGACCGTTACAGAGCCGAATGACGTTCGCCGCTGGACGTATCCGTCTTCGTTCTGTTTGTCTCGAACGTTGGCTATTCCGATTGTGAATATAGAACGAATTGGGGGTTTTAAGTACGTTTTCTCATTAGGACATTGTGCATCTATTTGAGTATAATGTAAGTATACATAGCATATACATATTAGTCTGGTAATGCTAGAGATTATTGATAGTGTTGGAAGCTATTGCATAGTAATTTAAAAACCATTTTACCTGCAGATTATGTAGGTACTCATGAATGAGTTAGTTAATATATTTTATATGGGATTATTATCAGTTTAGCGAAATCAAATCCTAATCCGAGCTTCAAGACTCATTGCAAAGCCATTTCGCATTGCTACAATGGCCGTTTTTTGGCGTTTTAGCAGACCCGCAACAATACCCCGGATTCGCTCGCCATTGTAATCCAGGAAGATGCAGGAGGCAGGAAAGCGGGGTCCATCCTAAACAACTATTAGCTTAGGGGCCGACCAACAATGGCTACTTACTCGGAGCTACCGTGTTATACCTACACTAATCATATTAACGTAGGCTTATTTACTGGTCTATGTAGTCATAGTCCTTCTTCGGCCGTGTAAATTAGTTTTACTTAAAGAAATAAAAAAACATTTTTTTTAGATTTGGACTACTGGGACTACAAACTCACTAGATTTATTTTTTGTTTGTTTTTGTGACAAATATTAATTTATAATAATAATATAATAATTGCATATTGTTTGTTAGTTTAGCGGTTGAACAAATTAGGCGTACTGATGGGAATAAGTGGTTCACAGCTCCCACTAGTACAACGGATTAACTAATTGGGTGTTATACAAGGAAATAGGGATTCATTTTTATATATGAGAGAGAGAGAGAGAAAGAGAGAGATAAGTTTTTCTATGTCTATTGTCTACGGTATTGTTCTATTGTATTGTACGACTTACCAGAATGCGTTTTGTAGCCACATCCTTTTGTGGAAAATTATTACAAATTAAATTTCGTCATGAATGAAAAAACTGAAAGTTAAAGTTAAAGCATTCGGCCATTCTGGCTACGTTTTTCTGATCAATAATATATTTATAATAGATCCTAGTATTCGTATATCGCATCGGTTCACTGAGGTCTATCAGAGAATTCAGCCTTCAAACCGGCCGTCTTCGGAAAATGTGAATTTAAATGTTATAAAAGTAATGAACAGAACCTACATAAATGAACCGCTCGGCACTCTAGAGAATTTTTCATAAACTTCTTTTAGAAGTCCTAAGACTTTTAACGAGTGCCATTGAGTCGCTTTTCGCAGTCTAATAAAAAGGTTATAAAGAAGAATTAGCGAGGTTTTTGGGGGTAGGCGCGGGGCGTGATAAGGGGTACATTCACTACCGGACTGAAGTCGTAGACATTTTGACTGCTAAAACAGTCACGATGTTTTTCAACTCAAAAAAAAAAAGGTTTCGCGAATCAAATAACAACTTCGCAGCAAGTCATTTGGCGACAAACAAAGACAATTTAGATAGACTCTACATTTAAAATTGTGTTTTCCGCTGAGATATAGCGTCTAGGGCAATATAAATAAGGGTTAAAGTTACTTATCTTTCACTTTACAAATAATGTTTTACCAAAACCTGGACCAAAAATATTACTTAATAAAAAATAAACTTGGAGAGACTTTTATTATTAATAAAATTTTGGTTAACATTCATTATTTATGCTAAAATTCAGTACTATTAGACTCCAAAACTGTTTCTACAACTTTTGTCCCCAAGTGAATACGAAGCTTTATAGAGAACCGGGTCAGTCGCGCCGCACTAATTGTGCCCTAAGCCCCTACTTATTATTCCATAAATGCGCGGATCCGTCTGTACGGAACATTGGAACGTCTTTCACGGTGAAAAATCAACTGGAAATGATGGACCGCATACTCGTGAAGAGATCGCGGCCAATACTGGGCTGGGATGGAGATATTTTCATGACGTCAGTAGCATAGAATTATGTTATAAGAACTTTTTAGTGGTCGTTTTTATAGCTAAATACATAACTAATAAGGGTACCACAGAAATACCACTGACAGGTCGACATTTTGTGGCTCAAGTTAAATCAGTTGCCAAGCGCCTTACCTATACATTGTGTCCGTGCTGATAACACGTATGAGCACTTCATTATTTAAAATAAGTTTCACTTAAAAGCAAACCGTAGTGAAACCAATCGTGAAAACAATCGGATTTACTATTGAAAAATATCAATCACCAATGATATTTTACCTATGATAGGTTTATACATTCAAAATGGCGCTTTTAATTCAACTCCGCTGCATTCTCTTTACGTATAGTTGCTAGGGATACAAAGATTGCGAAAGAAAAGATGCAAAAAATAAGAGAGTAAAAGAGGTAGCTATAATGAAATCTGTCTTAAAATACATAATTATTTGGGGGCCATTTTAAGGGTTTTAAAAACATATCTGATGTAAAATGTCATTGCTGATTGACAGCAAAAAATTTAGAACACTGTTTTTTTGCGATTTCTCATTTTGGCCCATGGTAAAGTTGTTCAGATGATGAGTAGTAATAGTATGCGTGTTTGGCTCGGACACAATGTCCGGACATACTGTATATGCTTTACTTACAACCAGCATTACCACAACATTCGACCACAAAACTGAACTGAGCTTTCGAAAAGCGCCTACACATTACTTTTTTTTTGTAGTAGAAGTAAGTATGTAGGTCGGCCATTACCAGTCATTGGTATTTTTGAGGTGTATGTTTCGTACACAACAATCAGGACCAACTGACACTAAAATAATATGATAATTATAATATCTTCACGAATGAAGCGCCTTACATAGTAGTTTACGTATATAAAGTCGCGTCATACATGAAAGAGCAAAATGTCTGAAGGTAAATAAACATCGAAACAGAATCTCCGAAGTTCTTTATCGTATTGTTTGTCCACATTACGCCATGGATTTGTCAAACAGTTCTGTATTTATAGGATTGTCACTTTGCAAAATATTATTGCGATAGCATTTTTACGCGACTGCGAAAAAGGGGGGTTATGAGTTTGACAGTCTATGTATGTATGTAAGTCCATTTATGTTCCCTCTGATCTCCTAAATCACTTATCAGATTTTGACAAGATAAGATAAGATATGTAAGGGACTTTATAATCATTTTAAAAATATTATGTACATTAGATAGATCATCCCATTTTGGATTTCGTATATATATAATATTATATTGTTTCACACTTTTAAATAAATGGTTCTGATGAAGTCGGTTTGTTATTTAAAATTATTTTTGATTTTTATTTTACTCTCCGAAAAAAAACAAATATTATCTTGTCTCGTCAATTAGTCGCATAAAAAAACTCAGGCGGTTGACAACCCTAGCTCAGTAAATTAACGTACCTCGATACTATGACGTCAAGTTAATTTATGACTTGTTTACTCGTACATACGGCCTAAAAGTTTTTCCTATAAAGCAGAATGGGCGAGAACCATTCGCCTACAGACCCTTTCCATCTCTTAACAAGTTATATATCTATATGTATATACAGCGTGTCTCAGAAAGGTGTAACAATATTGAAAGGCATGTATGTAAAAATTCAACTGTTCCATACATTTTGTCGAGCGTCATTGACATTTTTTTATGGACATATGTTTTTTTTTTTTAACTTAGTTATTTTTTAACTATTTCCACCCTACATTTTCTTAGTTGACCTAACTAAAAGTTATAAGCCAGAATCTCGTACATGAAAAACAAACGAAAAAGTGCAACAAACGCAACAAAGAATCAAATTCAAAGTCGAACGAGACAAAAATTAAAATCGCCCCTATTCTATCTTCACTAGAGTTGTGTTCGAAACAAAAACAAAAAAAAATCGAAACGATTTCGCGAAAATGGTCCGATTTAACTTTTTCAATTAAGCGAATACGGACCGTGGGTGTATTCTGACCCAGATATTCGAGGCAGTAGAAACTGTTGCTTAACCTACGGCGTCGGTGCGCGACGCGACGCGACTGTGCGTTGCCGAAATGAAAACGTTTCGATTGTCCACTGCATTCGAAGTTATTTTTATTTAATCTGTAGCACAACGCGTTTCGATTGTGCTTCCATCTTTATAAACTACTACTTTTTACCCGCGGCTTTGTTCACGTGCGCATAAAAAAGTATGTCCGTCTTTGTGATACAGTGACACCTTATCAAATTTTATTAAGATCTGTTCAGCCGTTTAGCGTCCTATAGTTCGCTAGATGGCGTTGATCCATTTTCGTGCATTTTTTGACGTTTCGTATGAACTGACAGTTGAAATGTAGCGAGTTCTGAGTCGCGCAAGAGAAGTTTTTTCCTCGAGACGAATTGTTCCTGATCAATACGACTGCGGCATATTCCTCTGAATTATAATATTGGTTAGTATTATTATGAAGCTGCAAAACAGATGATCCATCGACGTGTAACAGTTATTTCATGTCACAAACTTTTTCCGATAGTGCATGACGTACGCCCTTTCCCTTCGTAACCATGCAGGATATAGTAACTACTATGATATTATTAGGTATGTAAGCACCGGCGCATGTTTCGTTTTCTCGTAGCAACTGTTATTCAACCTGTGGCCGTAGCTCCACTCGTGTGGAATAACAAAACGATACAAACTGCAGCCTCGGCGATGCCTCCTCGCTGCGAGCCGATTTATAAATGATTTATGGGAATACTACAAAATTGTAAATTATTTTTCTTTGCGCAGTGAAAGGTGTTTCAGGCATCGATATATGTGTACTACGCTCTAGATTTCGCTATCCGAACAGTCACTCTGTTCAACTGAACTGTACTACAAACCGTACACCTGACTTTAGTCTGGCTTTGACATTCATGCAGTGTGGGCGAGTACGGTTTGATTTGGTATATTCCTTTTGTTAAGTCTTTAGTTTTATATTAGTTTTAGCTGACAAAAAAATGTTAAATTTGACAAAAGGCACGGACCCCGGAGTCTGTAGAGCAAAGCATAGAATAATAAAGTAAAAACCTTATTTGTAAGTTATATTTTTCGTAAATTTGTAACACCCTTACAAACAGGGTTCATGTATATGTAATTATAGTACTAAGAATTTAAGTATATTATTTATTTATATTACTAGACTGTTTCGTGGTGCAATACAATACTGAAATGTGCATATGTATTTGATCAAAACATCGCGTAGTCACCGAAACAATCGCGAACAAAACTTCGCTTCCTCCAAGAGGTAGCTGCATTTCTCGCGCACCCGTAACCGTCCCAGACAACCATCAAATTGTACGGAACATTCGATCGCATCGACCGTAACGAACCCTGCCGCAATATATTCATACTTACGGCACCTATCGATTTTACCTCTTAGTTTTTAGATATCACACTATCACACCACACTAATATTATAAATGCGAAAGTTTGTGTGCAAGTATGTAACTGTGTCTGTTCCCGTTCAACTCTGTAACGGTTGAACGGATTTGAATGAAATTTGGTATGGAGGTAGCTTATACCCTGGATTAATACATAGGCTACTTTTTATCCCGGAAAAATATTCGGTTTTTGTAGAATAGCGGGTGAAACCGTGGGGCGCCGCTAGTTTTTCATAAATTTAGGATCAAAATAGCTAATCGCTTTCTGGGATTCGTGTCTGCTAGCTGCATCCTGCGAGTTTACATTTTCCGTATAATGAATAAGCTCTGTCTGGTGCTCAGTTATAACGTTTTTTTGTCTTACATACACAGTTTTGTATTTTTGATTTTAGTTAGGGCGAATATGGATAATCAGGCCAATTTCGACTTTAATAACATTTTGAATTTGTTATTGAAACTGTTGAAAGTGCAAAATTGGAAACACAGTTTCAAATCGCAATCTCAAGGAACGTAGAAAATGTAGAAAAACAGTGTCCATTATCTTTGTTCGATCACGGTTCTATCGGAAGTCAAAGTCGTTCTAAACTTAGTCAGAAAACTCGATAACAAAATGTAGGGTTCTCTTTGAATTAACTTTATTTTTTGAGGATGACTTTTCGTTTTCCTGTTCAAATATCGACTTTTAGTCCATCTGAATAAGGTTGATATATTTATCTTTGTACGTTATTTAGGTAAACACAAAAGTTTTAAATTACTCTCGAAGTTACCTTTGAGCATTGTCTTGATGAAACTTGGTGTTAAAGTAACATGTATGATTTTGTCAATAAGAAAAACTACGTATTTAAGTAAAGGTATTAATCATATTAAGTTTATGCCCGTGTGCAGGGTATTTGTCTTAAATTACTTAATCGCTGCCTTCAGTTTGATATTTTCAATTTCATAAGTTGACTCGTAACCCTTGCTTTACCAAGATTTTCAACTAATACGTTATTTTAAGTAAATACCCGTTCCCAATCTGCGAACGTATTCCAAGCGCAGCGACACGAGAGTGGAACAGCGCGGTCGCAATTTCAAACTAAACTCAAGAAACTAACTTATTAAAGCGAACATGAAAGCTACTGAAAACTGAATTACGCCCACATCGGTAACCTTGTCCCAATTAAAGTTCCAATCAACTCCTTCCAGTAAAGTTGACACGGCGACTGACCAAAAAGACGGCCGGTGGCTGCACGTCGCCGTCTCGACACTCAAGTTACGCCGAAGTCGGTCGTACCGAGCCGACGTTGGCCGAAGTCTGCCCGAGCTTTCGCGATCAATACCCCCACCCTGGCACCCGCGCCTCGCGTCAATTCCGGGGGCAAAAGTCACGCTTTCGGGATAGCCGTCGATTTCGGACTGTCAGAGCCCGATTGAGTACGTGTGTCCGTTCCCAGCACGGTCGCGTAACGAGCGCAACCTAATGTCGAATTTTGAATTTCGAAGCCGGTCCGAACCTTGGACGCGCCGTGTTCGAAATTTGAATTTGTAAATTAGACTTCGATTATCTTTTGAAAGTTATTCAAATCTTGACATCGGAGCAGAATCTGTGTAAGTAAAATAAAACGGAAACGAAGGATAAACTTCTTTTATCGCAAAGTAAATACTGAGAAAACTGGATATTATTTCCAATATCCATGTAAACAACGGCAAACTGTATTTATAGGCAACAGTACTGTACACATTAAGAATTGTGTTGATATGTTTACAATACATCGAGCAAACACGCCCCGAGGAGGATGTCGGTACACATAAATCGTGAGATAAAATTGTTGGTCCTCTGATAAGTAGGTCACGAAAGCGATGTCAAGTCGGGGACGGACAGACACTTAGATTCAACACTTTCATGTTGTAGCAAAAATAGTTCCGAGTCTTTCATAAAAGATAAAAGTAAATCGCTTCTATAAATTGTCTTTTGAAAGTATAACTCGCCGGATTCGAATTTTAAATTCAACAAATCCATCTCTCTCGAGACGGTTGACTTTACGAGAGTTTTCTAAAGTAGTGATGTGTGAGACGGCACTCAATCTCCAGTAACCGAGGAGCTCGCTCGTAGTAATATTGCTAGAAAATTTCATAGAATAATGACACTCCACGCGAGCTCTACAAACTTATTCTTTAAAGCGATCTCACTCACTCGGCTTTACTTCCGAATCGATATCAACATATTTTCAACGCAACTTTTAGTAAGTGGGTCACGGTCGAGTTTCGAATGAGCGCCGGGAAAAAACACAATCCGCCCTCAGGGTGGAACATTGCGAAATTAAAATGACACCGTAGGCAAAACTAGGGTTTTTCACAGAATAAGGATGTCATTATCTCGACACGCAAAAGACGGGACGCGAAAAAATCAGGCCGTATTCAAACGACGGAAAAAAAATACGATAAATTTTTTGGAGGAAATGTATCTTTATATTGCGGAAGCTGAATTAAATGGAGCGTTGATTGGAACGGCGCTAATAATGCTGCCTTTATTTATTTAGGTATTTTGATGTAAAAAAAGTTCGTATTGACAAACCGTAAACAAGTGTTATTATTAATAAAAAATGAAAATACCCAACTGCAAAATGTAGCCTATATATACCACTCAGGACGTACCTAAAGAGGAATAAAACGATATTTCAATCATCAAAATCGGTCTGTCCGATTAGAGTAATATTGTGTACGTATGTATATTATGTGTTATACACCCCAAAAATAGGTAGATAGATTAACTATTTATTGTTCACACCAAATTGTAAACAGCAGGACAGAAAAGAAAAAAACAGAAAGAGTAATTACCTTCCTTCTTGGGTAGTCAGATAAAAACAGACACATCACAACGTCACTTACGACTACGACTTATCTACAAAATGAGACAGAGTCTAAAACCAAAAACAATAAAGTTTCACTTACGCAGTCTTGCTTGACTAATACAGGGCTTATTAACATAATCCTCTAAGCAAAAAGCACGTTATTAAACAAAGTTTTAGTATCAAATTTGTAGTTTGTGTAATATTTTGCGAGAAAACGCGGTGTTACGATCGAGTTGAGCTCGTAGGCGTTATGATGAAACTGTTTACGTCTGAAGGAAACTCCACGTTTACATTTCCGCCCCAGCTTCGCACGGGTACTTAACAAAAAAATAAAAATTATAATACACACACAAAAACCCTTCTATTTGCGTCAAGTTACAAAAAAAGGAAATTATAAAGAAAGCTATAAAGCTACCCAACAGCGAAAGAATTTTTCAAATCGGTTCAGTAGTTTCGGAGCCTATTCAATGCAAACAAAGAAACAATAAAAAAAGCAATCAAATCATTCCTCTTTATAATATTGGTATAGATTATTTAACAAGTACTATCCCTAGGACTCGGGCAAGAGTATGTTCTAAAACAGCGACCAGAACCACTGGAGGATGGTTAGCACCATCTTCTTAGTAAACGGTGAACATTCTGCGATCTCCAAGCCGCCTGCCATGTTTGGGGATTATGAAAAATCCCCTTCCCCCAATAGTTCATCCAGTAGGCTTCATCCAGTTGTGGATGTCTAAGAGCTGATAAGAAAGTATTATTATTAAAATGAAAATAAAAATCCAACTGCATAATACAGTCACTTCGTAATAAGCGCGATCGTCAAAAGTGGTCAAGCCGTTTAGGCTACAGGAGTTATAAGAACACACGAACATACATACTTACTTGCATAGGTATACACCCCAAAAACAATACCCATCTTCTTCTGTAGTCGGGTAAAAATTAAATGAACAAATTAAATCACAGAGTGCTACAATTTAAAAGCTGGACAGCAAATGTGCATAGTGTTTAATGGTGATCAAACTTATTTTATCAAATATTTAAATTATCAATGAAAAAGTACATTTAAAAAATATTTTTCTGTTTCGTCCTTAGTGAATTAAATATAAAAAAAAGTTTAGATAACAATATGAGGTCACTGTCTTATT